>OZ026574.1:1855000-2455000 GCA_964020215.1 Aurelia sp. 3 sensu Dawson et al. (2005) | reverse complement strand
GAATTTTCAGTGTTCTTACATAATTGTATTCGACAGAGTTCAATATCACCCGCATTGACAGTAAAATCCTGACAATTATGGTGATATTGAATACATACCGTCAATTTGGCAATTGCATCAAACTAAGTTTCAAATACTGTCTAGTTGATATTAAATTAATGAAATTCGAAGTATTACTAAGAATTTTTAGTGTTCTTACATAATATTATTCGACAAATTTCAACATCACCCGCATTGTCAGTGAAATCCTGACAAATTTTGTGATATTGAATACAGACCGTCAACTTGGCAATTGCATCAAACGAAGTGTCAAATCCTGTCTCTTTGACATTAAATTGATGAAATTCGAATTATTACTAAGAATTTTCAGTGTTCTTACATAATTGTATTCGACAAAGTTCAATATCACCCGCATTGTCAGTAAAATCATGACGATTTTGGTGACATTGAATACCTAGCGTCAATTTGGCAATTGCATCAAACTAAGTTTCAAATACTGTCTCGTTGACATTAAATTGATGAAATTCGAAATATTACTAAGAATTTCTAGTGTTCTTACATAATCATATTCGATAAAAATCAATATCACAAGCATTGTCAGTAAAATCCTGCCGATTTTGGTGATATTGAATACATACCGTCAATTTGGCAACTGCATCAAACTAAGTTTCAAATCCTTTCTCATTGACATAAAGTTGATTTAATTCGAAATATTTCTATCGATTTTATGTGTTCTTACCTTTAATTGTATTCGACAAAGTTCAATATCACCCGCATTGTCAGTAAAATCCTGACAATTTTGGTGATATTGAATACATACCGTCAATTTGGCAATTGCATCAAACTACGTTTCAAATTTTGTCTCGTTGACATTAAATTGATGAAATTCGAAATATTACTAAGAATTTTTAGTGTTCTTACATAATTATATTCGACAAAGTTCAATATCACCCACATTGTCAGTAAAATCTTGACCATTTTGGTGATCTTGAATACATACCGTCAATTTGGCAATTGCATCAATCTAAGTTTCAAATCCTGTCTCCTTGACATTAAATTGATGAAATTCGAAATATTACTAAGAATTTTTATTGTTTTTACGTAATTGTATTCGAAAAAGTTCAATATCACCAGCATTGTCCGTAAAATCCTGACAATTTGGGTGATATTGAATACATACCGACAATTTGGCAATTGCATCAAGCTAAGTTTCAAATCCTGTCTCGTTGACTTTAAATTGATAAAATTCGAAATATTGCTAAGAATTTTTAGTGTTCTTACATAATTGTATTCGACAAAGTTAAATATCACCCGCATTGTCAGTAAATTCCTGACAATTTTGGTGCTATTGAATATATACCGTCAATTTGGCAATGGCATCAAACTAAGTTTCAAATCCCGTGTCGTTGACATTAAGTTGCCTAAATCTATGTCTCATAAATGGCGATTGCGATTCTCTCTCTCTACTCACACTAGGAAGTAAAAGCGCTCGCTTCGCTCGCGCTTTAACATTCCTAGCTCCTGCGGAGTGCTTTCTATGGTTAACATACTCCATCAGTGACCACCATTTAAATTCAGCATGAAATCAGGGTTGGTAGATCCCCGGACCGCCCCGAAGCCAAACCATGGGTCGGAAAATGGCCAGATAAAGCCAAACCTTTCCAAACGATGACCTATTGTTGTACAACCTATTGTTCCATTGTTATTTCTAGCAATGGACACTTGCATTTCATTGTTTTCACATACTACATTGTGTAGCTCCGATGAAAACCCTAGATATTTGATGTTGCCTTGCAACGAAAAATGTCCTAGATTGTGATGGTCTGCTGTACTCCAGTTTGAAGAGAATTGAATGAAAATTGACCAAAAATCTCAAAAGAAGGCAAAATTGAGCCAAACAGCCAAACTTAATTTTTGAAGCCAACAATCAAGAGAAACGAGTCAAATTTCCAAAATTTGGCTGAAAAAAGCCATGTTACCAACCTTGCATGAAATCAGAGCAGTGATGGTCATTCATAAGAATTCAAATAACTAAGTAAGAATGGTATGCTATACGCCAGAAAATGAGAAAACCATACATGCCCCTTTCTATAACATCCCTTTACTCCCAAATAAGCCTCACATAAACCTCAACAAAATCGTTACGTTTTCAGCACATGAATCCAGTAGCAGATGCTTTAGAGTTCCCTCGAGTCTCTTAGCTTCATTCAAATGTTAAAGTTGTTCCCCTCAATTTTTCTCTGAGTTCCTAAGGAGCTATTGTCACCAGAGTTTTTTGTGTACAGGCTGCATCTTCAGAAAGTCTGTAAATCAAATTTGGCCTAGTAAAAGATACGAGTCTCCACGGTAATAGTTGAACTGATGATGAAAATTTGACTTTAGATGACTTTTGCATCAGTTCATCTGCTGCAAAGTGAATACATATTTCCGCTTACGTAGGCCAAGTTTTATTTTCAAATAGTCTGACGTTGCAACATGCCTGCAAAGGACCCTGGGTGGCAATTGCTCTTTAATTGCTGCCGACCATTGATGCTCTAAATCTACTACAGATAGATGATACATCTGTCTCTGAGCCAGCGACGTACCCAGGAATTCGAAAGGGGGTTGGATGGTTGTTTCCCTTCATACAGTTTAGTTCAAACCTGGAGCCTATTGATAAAGACATGTCATGCATAGATTCGTTTCAAATATCTAAAAAAAGTTGGCACCCAGGGTTAATCTTTGATGAATGGTCAGATTTTGAGAAGAAAGCCTCTCCCTTACTACTACTACATTAAAACTTTCATAGCGCCAAACCAAATAAAAAGCTTATTTATCTTTAGTTCCCTTCCACGCTCCAACGTCGCTTGGTAAGATTGCTAACAGACACGACCACTTTCTTCTAAAATTAGAAAGAAATGAGAGTGTAAATAAAAGCTGAACAATATGCTTTGAGCATATCCTTTTTATTTGCTTTTTGCAAATAGGAGCTCTTCTTTTTCTCCACGGTGAATCGTCTTTTCATTGCAGTTTCGATCTTACCTTAGGATTTCTGACTTTTCAATAAAGTTTCCCAATCTTTTCGAGTTTGATAAGTGGCATTTCACTCATTCGAAAAAGCGTGCAAGATTTTCTCAGGACGGAAGAATTTTTACGGATTTTGGTGGAACATTCGTGGAAACAAAAGGACTTTTGCAGAAGATGTAGAAGAGGTTTGAAATGCCCCTCGGAATTTGGGGGCAATGTCCCCAATCCCTACAATTTCTGCCACTGTTACCGAAGCCTACCAATATTTAAAATTGCTCTAGTGCCTTCGCAGCAATACAGGAAACTGCGAAGGCAGTAGTAATACTTATTTCCTGTATAGTATGATACAGGAAATAAGTGAAAATAAGTCAAATTATGCCAAGGTTTTCTTTGAATGAAATTAATAGCTGCTAAGTCCTAGCACTGGAGATTCTTAATTTTTGATGATCTAAGAATAGAGTTTCTTATAAGCAGTTTTTTACGAAAGAAATTTTTTGTACAGCTGTACATTTATAAAATAGATGTGTGCATTGATATGTAAGGAATTAGAAATAAGGGTGCTCTGTGAGAAAATACTATGGTATGTGAGAATTCAGCTTTTCATATGAATAAACTGCGATTTTATTGAAGTGTGGACCATACGATCATACGACCACTCTACCATACGACCCCGGTCCAAAGTTTGATATATATATAGCTTACTAAATTTTTGCTCCACCGATGGTTTAGTGAACACGTAAGGCATTAGTACGTGTCAAGGTTTTCTTGGTCACGTAGAATTCCGTGTATTCATAGTGAGCTAGCGAGTTGTTGTAAACAAAACGGGACCCTCTGAATACAATTAGAATGGATGAATATCTATGTTGAATATCCACTTCTTTGCTTGATTCTAATCAGGGAAAGCAAATTTTCCATGTTTCAATTGATAGGCAATGAAAGTAACAGACTCAGAATAGAGGGCTATAAAGCATTTCGACCGTTAGGGTTTCTCCAGACTTTCTAGCCTCTCTAATTTTTTTAGAACAATAACAAAGAAGTAAGAAAGTTATAACTTAAATGCAAACATCTCTTCATTCTCATCCAGATCCCCTGTCACTCAGGAGCACCTCTGTTGACATTGAAAATAATGGAAGTATCAATACATCGTAACAAATTCTTGTTAACCAAATGCATAAAACTTTGGCCTGGGCCTGGGGTAGTATTGTCGTATGATCTGGGGTTGTAAGTCCCGGGTCGCAGAGTCCTCGGGTCCGCTCAAAAGAACGTCTCAGTTTTTTGTGCGAATTATGAACACATCACGTGATAGGGCAGATTTTTAGTATTGCGAGTTGGCAAGCTAACGGCTGCATGCATGATACAAGTAAAAAGACTTTAGAAATGATCTGAAAGCAGAAAATCTGTCCATTGTTGGACCTTTTGTGCTGAATTCTCTTTCAGAGTTCGTAAACAAGTAGTACAAAAGATGATACTGATAGAAGGAAAACAGTGATGAGGTCATTTACTAACTCATTGAAAAATAGACCAAGGACCTTTCATCATCATTTACGGACATCTGCATAATTTTGAAATCATGGAAAAGCGATGAATCAAGGGAGTACCAAAGGCAGTTACTGGACTCAAAAGTAAGCTTTGCTTAATTCATTACCAAACTTGCATTATTTTCATTCAACAGAAGAACCGAAGAAATAGCTATTTCGTCATCAAGTAAGAAAATTGTTTTGCCAAATTCAGACTCTGCATACCTCAGTTATGCTACTTAGCTTAGCCCCAGCGATGACTGAATTGCTGAACTGTTATTGAGGTTATTTCCAAGTCACCCCTTTTGTAATAACCGAGGACTCTCCCTCGCTGTGAAACTTTAATCATACTCTACTTTGGTTTAAAAGCTCGGTTAAGGAACAGGTTGCAATCAACATTCTTTATACGGGTAAACAGGATTTTTTTGGATTTGGCCTTGAGCTAGTCATCCCGTCAACATTTGGAAATGACGACTCTGTGTTCTTAGGGTTACCGGTCTGATTTGTACTGCATGCCATTTTGGCCGAAGCAGAGAAACTCATACTATGGGTATGGCCTTTAATAAAAGCGTCAAAAATCAGCTTCAAGAGAAATCACTTTATAACTTGGGCTAAATCTTCACTAAGAATTGAGTAAAGGTTTTATTCGTTGTAATCAGTAAATTTATGAGCAGAAGACCTAAAAAACTACAAGGGCAGACTCTGAATTTGTGGCACCGCGACCGAAGCAAGAGGAAGGTCTCTCCAAAATAGGGCAATAACTTCGTTGTATCCAACGTGAGCATCAAAATACTTTACTACAAGCCAGATAGATACTGCAGCTAACATAATATCAACTATTTGCAAGCTTTCACTCCCTTGGTGTTTGGAAAAGGCAGCTGCAAAACTTGTTTTTAGCTCAGATTGAACGCTTCCATCACATTTCTATGGCTACCATCAGCATCCACAAAGAAAGGTCGAAGGTTAAGGCCTATTGTTGAATTGAATTGCTAAAATTTGGGTACAAAACCCCTCCTCACATTACCCCAAGATACTGTACGAAGAAAAGTATTGGACCACAGGCAAGCCTTTATCGTCAGCTATTTTTCATAATTTTTCTGGAATTTTTGGAGGCAAGCAGTGGGCGTGAGGAGCTGCGTGCGGGAAAGTGTCACAAACAGGAATGTGCGTAACAAAACTCTTCATCGCTTATATATATAGATTACTTCAGTTACATAATTGAAAAAGTTCAACCCACTTGGACGATGGTAACAGGAGTATGTACTCGTATTGTTGCTCCTTGCATTAATTATTTTGTTATGCATCTCGTGTCCTTCATTTGCACCAAACTAAGTTTCAAATCCCGTCTCATTGACATTAAAGGGAATCGACATAGTTAAAAGCTGGCCCGGGCCAGGTCAAAAATATAATCTTTTGTACTCGACAACTTAGACGCATCCGGTTTCATTGTGTGGCTAAAGAAACAAAGGATTTGTGGGCGTTTCTCTTGCCTATTTATAGCGGCCACGAGCTATAGCTATGTCTGTTCCCTTTAAGTGATCGAATTTGATCGAGTAACTGGAATTTTTAGTGTTCTCATTGATTTGTATTTGACAAAGTTTAATATCATCTGAATCTTACAATTCAGTTGCTCTTTGATGTGTACTCTGTCTCTTTCACAATTGGAGTAAACAAAGTTTCAATAGAATTTGTTGGTAGAAACACCGCAAAACGACGGAAAACAACAGCAATAAGTTGGTTTACTGAGAATATACCTATATTTTGCCAATATTTCGTCCTGTCATGCAGGACTTCTTCAGGGCTGTTATACGATAGTTACATTTAAAATTTGAATATGTACAACGATTTGAATAGCAGAGGTTATATCTGATTGGTTAGATATGATAGCTACGCAGGTTTTATGTCGGTTAGATTACGAGGGTTGTGTAATATGGTAATAATAATGATAATGCTGATGGCAATGATGATAATAAGAATGATGATGATGAGGATGATGATGATGATGATGATGATGATGATGATGATGATGATGATGATGATGATGATGATGATGATGATGATGATGATAATGATGATAATGATGATGATGATGATGATGATGATGATTGTGATAGTAAGATAGGAAGATTAGGAAGGCTTGCTTGTAGATTCGGTTAGTATAGAATTATTTTGATTGAATAAGTTTCAAATCCCGTCGATTGAATTTGAGTTGATGAAAATTGATATAGTAACTGGAATTTCTTGTGTTCTCACTAAATAGTATTTAATATCATCTGCATTATTATTTAGATGCTGACATTTTTAGGTTCTATTTAATATATACTGTCTTTTACATAATTGCATCAGACTAAGTTTCAAAACCCATCGATTGACCTGAAGTTGATGAAGTTTGAAATTGTGACAGCAATGTCTAGTGTCCTTACTTAAGTGTATTAGACAAAATTTTATATCGCCTGCATTGTCATTAAGATGCTGACAATGTATGTATTCTTGAATATATCATGGCTTTTTCACAATCGCATCAAACTAAGTTTCAAATCCCGTCGATTGAAATTGAGTTGATGAAATGTCAAAAAGCAACAGGGGTTTCTGGCGTTCTCACTTAATTGTCTTGGACAGTTTTAGATGTTATCTTTTTCATAATTGCACTCGAGTTCCAAATTCCGTCGATGGAAATTATGTTGATTAAGCAAGCCTTCTCTTGGACAAGGCAAGCGTTAACAGTGATTGGCATTGCATAATAAAGTAATCACTAGCTAGTAATCACCAATCACCTAATCACCCAACCCAATCACTCACCATTGAGCCAAATTTCAAAGCGAGGCCAATTAAGGATGCCAGTTAAAAAATTTTCGCCATGCTTGTCGCAGAATTGTTGATCCTCACAGATTTGTGGCCCTAGGATGAAGAAGGCAAAGAAAGCACAGAAAAGAAGCTTAGAGGTAACGATATAATCACAGAAGATTTTTGAAATACTGTGTTTGCAAAAGACGAGAATCCTCTATCCTCTTCCAGTCAAACATAACTTTTACCAGTACCTTGCTAGCTTTTTAGGGTGGTTTCGGGTATTTATGGGACATCGGGTGTTGTGGAAAATTTTTCAGAAAATGAAGCCTAGCGGCCTGGAAGTGAGATAAAAGCTCACCAATTGCACAAGCTGCAACCCTTCAAGCATCCGTCGCCATATTTTTGTTAAAGTTAGGCTGCTCCACTTTTTGGTGTACTGTCTGTATCGCTGATAACGAAGGACATCCGATGAACGTGATTTCTGGTCGCCATTTTCTTGCGACGTTTCAAATAGAGGCCCGTATACAAACAAAAGAAAAACCTTGTTCCATAATACCCGACAGTGTTCCACAATGCCTGACTCGACCGGGGCTCAAGTTTTTGGCTCGCTTATCGACAACAAACGTTTGAGAAATAGAATGTATTGATGAAACGTTAGAGTATGCTTAGGCCTAACGCTAATACCAAGTGTGGCCAAATTTGTCTTGAATTGAGGTGACGATTTAAGTTTTTCCCTTAAGTGTTCCATGATACCCGAAACTACTCTAGCCTAAACAGCATCATAGGTCTGTAGTCTGCAGTTCAGTTCCCTTTTCATGTTAAATTCCACTGCATACAATTTAACGAAAATGAATAACTTTACAAACAAAAAATCAAGCTACTAAACTTTGAGACAATACTACACAGCAAAATTCATTGCATATTTAGCTATAGCTCATCGACTTTCAATTTTTGTATTTTTCAATGCCATTTTTTAGCCGTTTTGAGGGTGTGGGTCTTGGTCGGGGTGGGTCTTACCCTTAAGGAAATCAAAATTCGTATGGAAATTTCCGTAAGGGAATTTTTTGAATAACTGTGATTACTATACCTCCTGATATGGCGTATAGTTGGTTGAAGCCCAATGAGTTCCATATTTTCATCATAGGTAAATAGTGCAGATGCAACACCATATGAGAAGCTGCTAATGTCAATTGATATAAAGCAAGGTGAAGCGGAAACATTGATAAAGAGATACAGGAAGGCTAATCATGATCAGAAGAGAACAGAGAATCCTGAAGACAGGCCAAAGGTAATGCAAAGAAAATTCTGTACTCACTGTTAATCAGTTTATGACATATTTGAAAATGTGACAGGAAGAAATATATACATGTAAACTTATTGGCTTTTCAACAAGTATTTTCAGGAAACAGCTGATGGCACTACTAAAGTCATCAAACACAAGACATTCATTAAAAACTTGAGGAAAATGTTTCGGGACATAACGTGTTGAGAAAAAAGTAACTTTCCCCTCTTTGTTAGACATCACCATCACCAACATACCATCAAAAGTTGACATTTCCCCCTCCCCTATTGCAATATTGCTTTTATGTTATAAGTATCAGATTTTAAAATGTGGTAACAAAAACAGTGATTTAGGGGAGCAGGGGGTCACCAAATGTAAAATTCAGAGATATGCCAAATATTATCAACATTACTTATGGCTAAGGTTGTAGACACATCCAAAGTTTTGTTGCAGAAAGTAACCTTGATTTCAATATCTGTTTCAGTTGTTAGCTCTCATAAGAAATTTTTATGGTAACTATTCCACTGTTTTAAAAAATGGTACCAGGACATCAAATAATTAACTGCAAATTGCGACTGTCTGCCTGAAAAGAATCAGACAAAGTACCAAAGTGGTATGAGCAAAATCCCCTTGAGAGCTCTTTATTTGAAGATTCTTTCATAACTGAAATTTCCCTGATTAGACATGTGATATTTACTTCTACCTAAGATTCAAGAAGAAGAACGTTCAATGGACCAAAACAATGAAGAAAAGGAAGAGGATATTTCAGGAGATGAAACAGAAGACAGTGAGGAAGAATTGGACTCTGAGCATGATGGAAGTGATGAAGAATTAGAAAGCAAGGAAGGAGGATTTGAAGGTCTGAGTAAATTCATGCGATTTAGGTTTTGATGCTGCAGAATTGTGTTCAAACTATCTGGGACAAATATTTTGCTAACCTTATTGTTGCTGGAAACCATGTGGCTCCCAAATGTTGACAGGTTTTCCAAATGTTTTTGCAGATTGTTTGAGAAATAGGAATTATTGATGTAAACCATCTTATACACATGCAGCAAGTAGCAATAGACGATTACGGAAAAGATGGCGGACCTCATTTCACGCAATGCATGATAGGAATATGCCCCCTAGCAACGCATAGCTACCAAAACTTACAACTGCAGCATAAAATCTTGACCACAGCTACGATAGATTTAGGCCGTTGCAACTTTATCGTGAAATCTACGCGTATTCTTTTGGGCTCCTGAAGTCTACGAAGTCTTCTGAAAACGGTAGACTTCGCAGATAAAACTTCAGCTACCCAAAGGATGCAAATTCTGAAAACAGTAGAGTCGAGAACCGTCAGACTTGGCGGAGAGAAATCCCAAAAGAATGAGAATTCTGAAAGAAAGTTAAAGAGTTCGAATGTTGTGTTCGGTCGAGTGAACTGAAGCCATTGCAATACTTTTGTTATGCTAATCTCAAGAGAATGTGATTCGCAATGTTTCATTCTTTTTTCGAATGTTCTTAGAACTTTTTAATCATCTCTCTTTTTACTCACCTCTCCAATCAGTTATGTAAACAAGGCCAAAAATCTTCTTGAACTCTTGATCAAACGACGCAAACAGAGCAGGCCGCTACATCTTAATATTGTAGGGAAACCATACTGTACCATATTGTGAGCGACAGCTTAGAAGAGTGTCAACTTCACGATAAAGTTGCAATGGCCTAAGTCTATCGTAGCTGTGGTCAAGATTTTATGCTGCAGTTGTAAGTTTTGGTAGCTATGCGTTGCTAGGGGGCATATTCCTATCATGCATTGCGTGGAATGAGGTCCGCCATCTTTTCCGTAATCGTCTATTGCAGTTTCATTTTATCTTTAGATCCATTCAAGGTTCATTTTGAGAGTGTTATCACAGAAGCAGCTGCCACACAACTTGAAGAAGAGAAGCCAGACAGAAGACAGCTTCTGGTAAATGTATTGTTGAGTCTGTATTCCATGCCAAAATTTCTTTGGCTGCAGTTTTCAGTTCTTGAAGCTTTTCTCAAGGTTCTATGAACTTATTGGGCAGAAAAACAATCACCATATACATTATTTTCAAGGTTTTAGCTTGAAACAAGTAGTCTTTAAAGGCTTCATTTAAGAGAAGTTTTGAAAGAATTCAGTTTCATGTTTTGCACTTCCATTCGAGAAGAAAGTCTTATGGTTCAATTTAACAAACATTTTGAGAATTGTGAATTCTTGTGTACATCACAAACCATTCATGGCCCATGGTTTTTAAATAGGTATCTCTATGTTTGCCATTCTTGTGATGGTAATCGATGCAGACCTTTTTAAAGTTATTAGCCTTGCTTTGAGTTTATTTGAGATACATATGTTTGCTCTCCATTTAGGTTCCAGGCCTTGGCATAGCTGTTTGTACAGCCACAAAAGCTGATGTTCCATTCTCATCTTATACTTCAATTCCAGAGAAGTCATGTCTTTCAAGTGCAAGAGTAAGTTAATGTTTTTACTTGAAACATGTTTCACCACAGGTAAAGGGAAACAAAAATAACCGTTGTTTGATAAAGTGTATACGCAAATCATACCTGTGTCTCTAAAAGTCATAAAAAGTTGTATAACATGTATATACAAATAATACTTGAATCAATGAGTTGAGCTGAGGTAGGAATGCAGAGGAAAGCCAGGAAAGGCTGGAAGAAGCCACTATAAAGACACCAAGTATTATTTGTATATACATGTTAATACAACTTTTTATTCAAAATATTGGTATTATAATATTGATAACTTTAAATAACATTTTAATATGCAGGTTTTTTGTTCAGGTAAAAGAGAAACTGATCAGCAGATGGGAAAAGATCAATCAATGTGGAAAGAGAAAAGGTATTTCCCACTACTCCTGTTCCTATTAAATTGAATTATTTGCAATTAAGTTGAACAAATGATGATTTTCTACAAGAACGGCAAGATTTATTCTTTGCCTGTAAATTGTGACATTGGAATTGATACTGTTGAATCTACCAATGCTTTGAAGCTAAGATCTAATTCATTGTTAAAACAAAAAGCGAAAGCATGAGGGGCATGTTTATATTTTGTTTGAGGGGTGTATGGCCAATATTAGTGCATGGATGCGTGAAAAGCAATTAAAAGCAGCTGAGATGGGGTTTGTTTGCAAGAATCTCATATGTGAATAGAATTACAATTGAAGAAGTCATTCAAAGGGGCAAGGACAACAAGGAAGAGTTGATGAAATGAGGAAGATGCAGGCAACTTTCTTAGAACATGTGATGAGAGGAAGGGAAATGGAGCATTTGGTAATGACAGGGAAACCTGATGGAAACAAAGCGGAGGAAAGACAGAGAGAAATGCTTGACAATATGACATCATGGCTATACAAGGAAAATCCAACACAAGTGGTATCATACAACATAAACGATATACAGATCCATGATATCCAACAAAATGCATGTCACAATATGGCGACAGTGATGTTTATGTTCTTTTTCTTTATTTGGTAAAGTTGATCATTTTTGTTCTTCTTGTTCCAGCTCCATTCAATGACTTACAGAATTCGTTATTCAACTACATGAACTCTTACCAGGTAACAACATAATTCTTTTTCACAATCTAGCTTGGATTTCCATATAGACATGGTCTGATGTCGCCATTTTGTATTTTGGTCCAGAATGTGTACCTATTTTTACCTAACCTGCAGGCTGATTGCTTATCATCCAGTCTTATTTCAAAGCATGTTACTTTGTTGCATTGAAGTAGAAAATTCTGCCGACGGTAACCAGATCCCACAGTTTATCTGAAATTGTTTCTTGTGGCAGATCACAGGAGTGAAAGGAAAGTTAGACAAGCTCCCAGCGGCCTTCTACAACATGATACAGATCACGTTCGTTGGTAGTCAGAGAGCTGGCTAAAGGTTTCTAGCATAGTGAATATTTTGAGATGGCATTAAGTACCCCGTTTTAGCTTACCATGTTAAGTCTTCAATTAGAGCTGCTTTCTGCAGTATATATTACTAATTTTCGAAAATGGCATTTTTCATTAGCAACTTGTTTATTTTAGGATGTTTTATTCTGTCAAAGAGATTTTCAAAATGGTGAAGAAATCCGAAAGTTGTACTGTCTTCATGCCGTGAACCATATACTGAAGTAAGTTTAATATTTGTGAATGCTAGCTTTAATTTTCATAAAGTGAAATCTGTAAGGAAATGCAGACTGAAAATGACGCGTTGCCTAACATTTACCCAGGAACTGATTTCAAGAAATATTCATGAATGTCCTTTCGATTCAGAAGCTCTTTATATGTAAATGTAAAGTTGTTTCCTGAGAAAATTCTTCTGTGGTAAAACACTGCAGAAGTGAGCACGAGAAAGTAACAAAGAGGTATTCTCTTCGATACACATGTTTATTCTTCTTAATCTCATACGTAAGACATTCTTGAATTGAAATTGCCAATAAGTGATAGAAGCATTGGCATCAATATTTCTGTAATATATCTGTAATACATTGGTAATTGGTATCAATGATTTGTCTACTATTACAGAACAAGATCACGAATTTTGAAGAACAACGATAGAATTGTGCAAGCACAGAAGGAAGGAATAGAACCACCGTAAGATATTTTTCTTAATCTTTGAGTTTACTTTTATTAATTTTGTGAATCATCAATGCCTATTCATTGATAGTTAGTATGGTGATATGAAAATAGGTTTTAACCATTTTGTCCTTTTCATTTTAGGGAATTTCGCGACCAAGGTTTAACTCGACCGAAGGTTCTCATTCTTGTTCCATTTCGTGACTGTGCATTGAGGATAGTTAATTTACTGATTCAGCTTGCACTGCCGATCGACCAGAAGGTACGTTCATCAATTCTTGTTTACACAGCTGACATCTTAGACATACACATGAGATTAATCTTATGTCAAAGAGCTTAATCTCATGTCGCCTAAAGCCTGGTTTCCATATGATCGCAAGGATCGCTGGTGGCGCAACAATCACACAAATTTGTGATTAGCAACTCTCAGCGATCCTTGCGTCATGCAGTTTCCTTTTTATCACATCGATCGCAATTTTCTAGGAACTTTGGCTCCAAAATCCGATTTACACGGTGGCGGTAGGGGATAACAGGGAGATATATTTTTTGGTTCATGCAAAGAATGAATAAACTGAGGATTTTTCTGAATCTTAAACTGAGGTTGTTGGTTTGTGATTACTTAATTTTCTTTTTAATTTTCTACTTAATTTAAAATTTAACAATTTTATCTCCAATTGCAGGTTTATCTTATATCTTTATTATTGTTCGTTCACAGGAGTTGATAGTCTGTCCCTACAGGTTACAAGTTTATTGTACGCCCATGGGTTTATTTTGATGAGTCCGCTAATTAAGGCAATTTAAAAATTTTGTGACATAAATCATTTGTTTAATCTAAGAAAAGGTATTTCCTTTTTATTTTAGGCGCAAGTCATGAAGAAGAAAAGGTTCTACGATGAATTCAAGGATGATTCTGCGCCTGAGAAAAACCCTCGTTATACGCCTGGTAAAGACATTCAGTTGATTATTTAAAAAGGTTTGGAATGGATTGCGTATTAAGCAAGGTATTCAATAGTGCTTGAATCTGTCAAATATTTCCTAGAAGATTTAGAGACAAGAGGATTTTACTGAACGAACTGGAATGACAGTTTGATCGTTCCTGTCTTATTAAATTTTGTTACATGTATTGGGCAACTTCTAGAGTGCTCAAAATGATCAGTGTAAGTCAGTGTAAAATCCAGCACCACTAGTCAGCGTATTTTCTGATGTCCTCATTTTAACAAACACTAACATACCAACAACTACGTAATACCTGTCTATGCTGTATATTTCAACTAGATTAAATTAGTTGCTAGCTACTGATACAATTGTTCCTCACAGACGATTTCAAGGCAATGTTTCATGGCAATACTGATGACTGCTTTCGAATTGGGATCACAATAATGCGCCGAGCTATGAAACTGTATGCGGATTTCTATTCAGCGGATATCATTATTGCTTCGCCCCTTGGACTACGAACTATAATTGGTGCAGAAGGGTAAGATGTTTTCTGTCTCGAAAATCTCAATCCGTAAAGGTTATGCACAACCTAATGGTACTTGGAAACTTCAACCTGATGGCTATGATCGCTCAGAAAATTTGATTTGAGGGTACGGATGACTCTTTTCTGCTTTGCAACTGTGTGTGACCATGAGTTGTAGGATACTGTTGTGTTGGCCTGAAAATGTCGTAGGGCCTGCTAAAATCATCTCACTAGTCTTCTGCTCTTAGCGTCAAGATAGCTGTAAGAATTGCTTCAAATATATTCACCTAAACTTACAGCATTTTGTATTGCTCCCTTCTTGTTGTTGTCTTCGGCCTAATACTTGTGACAAGTTATACACAATACTGTAAGTTTAAGTGAATACATTTGAAGCAATTTTTTATGATATCTTGTTGCTGTATACGATATCTTTTACCACTCATAGTGTGGCATGCTTTTAAAGTTTTGGAAGAATTTGGTATTTGCCAATGCCAGTTAAAATCCCCTAGATTTCAGGTCTGCACAGCCCCTGTGGCATATTTGGAGCAGTATTAATTTCCATGATATCGCTGTCTTCCCAGCTCAATGCCAGGTTGAATCACCAGCTTGTGAAATATTGAAACAGTTCAGTGGCAAATGCTAGTTGCTATGAAAGTCACAGAAATTTTTGTTCTCTTCCAGGGACAAGAAACGAGATTTCGATTTTCTCTCATCGATTGAACTTCTGATCGTCGATCAAGCAGACGTATTTTTAATGCAGAATTGGGAGCATGTTCTGGTTAGTTCTGTTTCATTTAATTAGTTCTGTAATATCTCCTTAAAATGGTAACGAATTTGATCAATTCAAGCACTTTCGGTACTCTTTAAATAGGTATTTTCATGGTAATGCTTTATATAAGTTAGGTAACATGATTCGTTTGTTTTCAGGATATCTTGGACCATCTGAACGTACAACCTAAACAATCTCGTGATACTGACTTCTCAAGGGTGCGGATGTGGACACTGAATTCTTGGTACGTGTAAATTTGAAAACTTTTTCTGCCATATTTGTTTCCTCCCCCTATTAAGAGATGGCACTCTCTCAAATTATGCTAGTGAGCTGAATCAAGGATTCAAACAGCAATTTTTAATCACTGCCTTGACATGGTCGAACTCTCAAAATTAGATTGAAAGACCGTTGCTTGTCGCATTTCTTTGCCATTTCTCATTGTATGCATGCATTTGCCATTCCTTTACAACCATTTTATATCAGGAAAGGTGTAGTCGCAATTTTAGTTTTAATCGCTGGGATTGTAGAAGTAGAGAAGAACTGAGTATGTGACCGTTAGTCTTCGGGCTACAATGTCAGAGGATTACACCACTGCATTACAACACCTTCAAAGCCACACCTCAATATCATCTATTTAGCTTACGTGGAGCCTCTTCTATCTCTGGGGAGGAAGACGGAGAGGACCATGAAAGAGTGGAAATCTCTCCCTCAGAGATTTCCAATCTTCCTCCTCTCCGTCACCTCCACAGAGACACCGCAGAGACAGCAGAGGCTGCACGCAGGCTACATCTATTACGCAAATCGAGTAGTGTTGCCCCCTTGGGCTTATGTAGTCTGTGAGTAATGACTTTTTATCTCTGTTCTTTGTCATAGGTCGAAGTTATATAGGCAAACCATGGTTTTCAGCAGTTTCTTAACTCCTGAGATTAATTCTATATATAACAAACACTGTCTCAGTATCCTTTCATTTAATTATTATTTGATAACTCCAGATTTCCGGGCTGATGTTTCTGACAAGGTCTATAAGTCGACTTGCATTTGTTGTCTTGTCAAATAGCATACTTACATGTATGTCCTGTTTTTGCCGAAAACGAGATTTTGCGAAGCGTTGGTTGTGCTTTCAACTTATAGTTTTGACAACTTTTAGTGTTATTCGAATTTCAACAAAGTCCTTAATGATTTCATAGATTATGCAGGAAAGGTGAAGATCAAATCCTCCTCTCTTCCTGGCTCTGTCAAGCAAATTGTTTCGCAGATCCCTCAGGTAAGGTTCAGGGGATATAAACCCACCTGACCATTTGACCGGGCGGTCAAAGGAAATTCCCTATTCTTTACATCCAGAAGGAAGTTTTCAAAATATCTCTAAGTCTAGCAGGAGTACCATACCTAGTTGTATTTCATGTAAAATTTATTTTCTATTATCGAACACTAAAGAAAATCGATCGTTTTCTTTCCTTCGAACGCCTAGGCAGTCTCTATTTTGAAGCTGTATTTTCATGAGTCTCAGTTGAAGTCATAGCTATGATTCAATTCAATTCATTTTCAGGTCTTTCAAAGATTCGAACTACAGTCTATATGTGAAGAAGCTGATAAAAGATTTGAATACTTCATTAAAAAAGTATGTGGTGCCATATACATGTAGTTGTAAACTGACGTAAAGAAATTTGTGGCCATGTTTCCGTCCTTTGCATCGAAAGGAAACCGACCAGTTAATCAATCAAAAATCTCACACTTAAAGGATCATAGTAAAAAGTTCCAGACCCCAACTTCAACGTTAAGCCTCCAGTTGAAGTTAGGCTGAATAACGCACAGGCAGGTATTGTATAAGGTAGTACTTCGTGTTTGCAATAAGTTGTCTCTGTGTACTGTTGTAGAGCAGAATTTTCTCTGGTAGGATAAGAACTGATTCATGTCCCTTGCCTCGGGGGGGGGGGGGGGTACCTTAGTACTGTTCGTGGTACGGGGACGTGCCATTTTTTAGGGGTACTTTTTTCAAACCATTACGGAATTATGGGTATCATTTTCACAATTTTTTGACATTTCACGGAATTATGGGTGTCCTGGTCAGGGGATTTTTCATAATTTATGGAATTATGGCCCAGATAATTATGGCCCTAAAATCCACCAGAATATATGGAATTATGGGTACCAATTTTTCGGGCAAAATGGCACGTCCCCATCACATAATAGGTTGAGTTACCCCCCCCCCCCCCGAGTCCCTTGCTATCGCCTTTCGCAGCCTGCAATTCGCCATCTTACCTATTCATGTTTTTCAATGACATCCAAGGTTCTTTTTCTTTAGGTATTACCTGAATTCAAGGGTACGTTGAACAGCCAAACTGCCATATTCATACCTTCCTACTTTGATTTCGTTCGAATTCGAAATTATTTCAAGAAAGAAGAATTAGATTTTGCACAGATAAATGAGTAAGTGCTTCTCATTTACTCCATTTCTGTATACCATTTATGACATTTTTTTGGCATTTGTGATTATCTGTTTATCCCTTTTTATGACAAGCTAGCTTTGAATGAATTTCATTGCAGAATTTGTAGCAACTGCTTTCGGTAAATAGTGCCCCTATTCTCTAGAGCTCCGACCGAAAAATTGGGAATACATGGCTGAATGAGTCGCCCATCAGATATCGGGTGAGTCAATACAAAGGCCCGGCATTTGAAAAAATGCTGCTCCCTGACGAAGGAAACTTTTTTTACAGAAAATACCTTGCAAAATCTGAATGAAGTGATCGATTTCAGCCAAGGAAAATTCTAAAATTAGTTGAACATGTTAGCTATTAAATCAGATATTGCAAAATGTCATTGCTTATATACTCAGGTCAGGGAGCTGTAGCCTTTATAACTCTGTGCCTTTTTTGACTCAACCACTAGGAGAAAGAAAACATCCACTCACAACTTATTTTTCTTTAGCTACTCTTGGTTCGTGCATGCGTCTTGATCATCAAATACAATAGGCTGTTTTTAGACTCGTGCGATTGTATCTTTTGATCGACTTCATTTGCTGTGATGTCCAATTCATATTTCCAGGTATTCCGAGAGATCAAACATATCAAGAGCAAGGACAGAATTTTTTCAAAAGAAGCACCACTTTCTGTTATTTACTGAAAGGTTCTATTTCTTCTACAGGTATGTTTCCTTTGTTTATTCCAAGGAAGGGTTATTACGCCCCCCCCATCTCCCGTATACACTTCTTCCCGTTAATCGAGATCTTGCATACATGTTCTTGTTGCACAAACTTAGATACTGCTTTCAGGAGCAACTATCTAATAATTTTCGCTGAACATTGTTCACACATTTTGCTTCTTCTGCTGGAGTTTAGCCCAGAGAATTACGCTCGCGGGGGTATCTTAGTACTTTTTGTGAAACGGGGACGTGCCAGTTTTCAGGGGTACCTTTTTCAAACCGTTACGGAATCATGGGTATTATTTTCGCAATTTTCAGACATTTCACAGTTTTTAGGAAATTTTTCATAATTTCTAGAATTATGGCGCAGATTTACATTCAATTTGTGGAATTATCGCCGTAACGGTCTTCAGAATTTACGGAATTATGGGTACCAATCTTTCGGGCAACATGACATGTCCCCGTTTGGTGATAGGTTGAGATACCCCCTCCCCCCCCGAGGAATTACTTGATTAACGATTCGAGTATTCGTCCTTGTTAGGCAAAACGAAATTTTGTGATAGACTTTTTAATCTTCTTGTTCATGTTCCTTATCTTTCGATGTTGGATGACACAGTAGCCCTCCACTTTTCGCTGTCCATTGCTATTCTTGTTGCTTGTTCATATTGCATACCAGTCCATTCTTTAATATTGTCACACCAACTCATCCTTGGGCGACCTCTACCTCTCTTTCCATCAATGTATCCCTTTAACAATGTTCTGTGCATGCTATTTAGCCGCATAAAATGTCCAGAATATCTTAATTTCCTTGCCTTCAGTATACTGATCAGTGCTCGTCAGGGATAAATAGTTTTATTACTAATTCATTATTTCAATTAATCCTTAGTATTTATCCCTGGTGTTCGTTTTTCATCCATTCTTTGGAGCCCCTCTTCATTTGTTACATTCTCTGTCCACGACAATTTCAGCATTTTTCTGTACGACCACATCTTGAGCGTATCAATATACATTTTGAGAGCGATTATAGAATTAAGAGCAAATTTTTTCTCCACCTTGACACTTAACTATTTCTGAAACTCCGTTTCATTGCAGGTATCGAATTAGAGGAATCAAGCACTTGATCTTCTACCAGCTCCCTCTGTACCCTGTGTTCTATTCAGAGATTGTCAATTTCATGGACATTGATACAAACAGTGGTGATGCATCCAACTCGATGTGTACCATCTTATACAGCAAGTTTGATAGCAACAGACTAGAAAATGTTACAGGGACACAAAGATGTAAGCAAATTCTGACGTCATCGAAAAATGTACATATGATTGTAACAGGGGACTAAGGATAAGATGCGAAGTCTTGGGCTACTCGTATACTGTTTCGTGGTGCGATGCCCTTTGTGCGTGGCAAACGTTGTCGAAAATAAGAGGAAAATGGGTTTACCCCAAATAAACCTTTAAGCAATAGACAAAAACTTGGTTAAGGATTGTTTTACCCATTTCAAGTCATTTAGGGCCTGTTTATATGAGGAAAAACACCTCACCTGCCAGACCCGGGGCTGACAGGCGAGGTAAATTTCAGTCACTGTTTATATGAGATTTTTCACCTCACCTGTCAGCCTCGGGGCTGAGAGGCGAGGTGGATTAAGGTCTCTCTTCCGTGAAATCAGAAAGAACTGACCAATGAGAATCAACGAAAAATTTCATTTCACCTCACCATACCGGTGGTATTTCGTTTATATGGAAAACTTTCACCTCACCCAGGTGAGATTCCACCTCTTGTGAGGTGGGATTTCACTATACCGGTGGTGTTGCGTTCGTCATGTAAACGCGAAATGAAAATACAAAGGATTCTATTGGAAGGTGGCATCTCGCCTCTCAGCCCCGGGTCTGGCAAGTGAGGTGTTTTTCCTCATATAAACAGGGCCTTAGTCATATTCTTGGTAATTTTCAGCGTCACTACACTACTTTTTGCCGTCATAGCAACAGTTCTCGTGCCGTGAAATATCTTAAAGACTTAAAAGGTGTATTATCAAGAGACTGATCGCCTGACTTGAAATGAATGTAAACAAACCTTTGCCAATTCATCTGCTAAAGAGCCTGGTTCGAGTGATGTTATTACACATTTTCATACGAAATAATCATTTGAGCTGAATCATAGCTTCTAACACTATGGTGCACACTCGGAAATTCCTCATATTTTTACAAAGTGTTGAAAATATAATTCCATTTAGACTCATGGGATATCTCCAAGTTTTATTCAAGTGCATGGCAAAATGGCTACGCTTTCCCTACAGGAGTCTAGACTGACGACGTGATTCCTTGTATTCGCTCAACATTTATAATCTGATGTTTTAATTTCACTCATGCAAAGGACTCACGACCAAATGGATTCTAAACAGGGACTAAACTCTTACGAAAAATCAGAAGAAACTTAGAACATCTTCCATCCTACGAACGTCGAAAGAAAATTCGAACGTCTCTTCGAACGTCACTTCGAACGTTGCTTCGCTGCGAGAAGTCGAACTTTGAACTAATGAGCCAATCAAACGCTACAAATAGGCACGTGGGTTGACCATATTAAGAAAGTAGCGATCTGATTGGTCGCGCCGTGAACGCGGCGGACTTGGCCTAATTAGTCCCTGTATTGAAGCGTAAGAACATAAGTCCTTCAACTGAAACGATAACAACAACAACAACGAGCGTAAGTTAGAGGGACTTATGTAATGTAGTCTAACAGGAGTCCTGGAAATAATCTATTTCAAAATTTGTCAGGAAAAAAAACAGGTAATGACGTATCTCTGTTTTTTGAACCCATCCTTGTTTTGGTCTTCGTTGTAAATCAGTCACTTGGTACGGAACTTGACAACTGCATTAGCTACAAGAATGGCTGGCTTTGTGTTCTCGTCTCAAATTATGTCTCATGAAAATTCCCGCGAATAAAACAATTTTCTATGGAGCAATTTTGAATAGACGATTACGCTAAAAGGCGAGGAGCTTATTACCGAGATGCACTGCGCTCTTATTACAAATCTGTAACGATTCGATAGGAATTCGATTAAAGAACGCAATGCATCTTTAGCGTGATCGTCTATTATCGCAAATCCCACATGGCATCAAATTAAGACAGGCTTAGACTATCGTCTCATGCCGTTCTTTGACTTTCAGTTAATTCAACGCGTTAAAACGAACAACTTCCAATCGCCTTTGAACCAGGTTTTCAGTTGCAAGGAAATCAGAAAAGAGAGACGACTTTGACAGAAAAAGATAGTAATGTACAACGTAAATTTCAATCTTAAAACAAAAACTTCAAAACTAAATTACAATTGAATGAATACGGATTTAACAACGTAAAAGTAAAGGTTTTATCGTCAGCATAGGACGTTTCATTGCTTATCGAATTTAAGGGGTGAAGATTGGAAAGGGTTCATGACGGCGGCTGTAAACAAACAATGTTGACTATCCTTGGAGCCCTTCAGTTTAAACAGTTTATAGTCTGTTTTACCTTAAAAAAATTCTTGTTAGAAGTTGAAACATTCTCGAAAATTCTTGGCAATATTTTTAATGTTTCTGCACGCATAGTCTGTACTATCAAAGAGCCATTGCCCGGCACAGTCCTTTGCGGGCACGCTACCACTTCAAACTGACTGAAAATCAAATTTGCTTTAGCAGAAAACCATGGACTGAAATTGTTGACATGCTGGAAAAGTTTATCTTTAACTGACTTTCGTATCAGGGTACCTACAGCAGGGCTGATCCATATTTTCCACTTACACCAGATTGAATCTTAAGACCATGGGAGAAAATGGCTTTTCAAGGCAATAAGAAATCCATGAATCCTCAATTTTTGTAGTCTGCATCGATAGGAGAACTTGTGAATGGGTCGTAAAGTATTTTATTTGGTGGCAATTATGCATTGATTTGATATAAACACGGGTGGCGGAGAATAGTTCTGAAAAGTTATGAATTTTATAATGTTTACCTCACCTGCCAGTTAATTTGTGTCACACTCCTTTTGCATTCTTTCTGTCATCAGCTCGACATCCATCTATTCTCTGTTTAGGCGCACTCGACCACAAACTCGACCCATGATGGTGTTGTGGAGTTGCAGTAGTACCAGAAAACACCATTGGAAAATACGATAATACTGCAACACCAGAACACTATTGTGGGTCGAGTAGGCAGAAAAATAAAACTAATCGATTTCGAACTGTGTCGAACTGATGGATAGAGAGAATGCAAGAGCAATGTGACATCAATTAACTGGCAAGTAAGATAAACAAGATAGAATTCATGGCTTTTCTGATCTGTGCACTTTCTCCTCCACCTGACAGAGCAGAAACTGCGTAAAATGACGTCATCGAGCAATCTGAGATAAGGAAGTGTGGTGTATGAATAGATGAACCCAAGGAAGAAAATACCAGGTGTTGCAAAAGTTTGGGATCTGTTGCAGGGAGCTAGGGGGAGCTCAAGGTTACGAGTCTTTGTGCATGTGTACGTAGTTTCTGCTCTCCCTGTTATGTAAATGCAGAGAATTAAGCACACTGCCTTACAGAGTTTGTTTCAAACATCTAAATTACCCCTTGTAACAAGATTGGATATGTAAAAATTTAGGGGTAGAAACATGCAATCATCTTACACATCATGAATTTCTATCCTGTAAGAAAAAACAAAAAGCAAGGGTGAAGTTTGTAAAACAAAAACAAAGGATGCAAAACTGGTACGTGCTGTCCCAAAATGACGTATTCTCGTTTGATTGCCTATATATCCAGAACCAATGAACCGATTTTCAAAACCTTTCTTTTATTCGATTGCCGAAAGGCTAAATTGTACCAGAGGATGTTGGTTGTGGTTTTACGACGATTTTTTTTCATATCGAAAAGAAGATCGATAAAACTGTTCAAATTTAAGCCTTGAATGGCATGAGAAAGAAACGGGTCAATAGGAACCAAAAGCTGTTGAGGAATCGAGGAAGTCACGTACAACTAACATTTTGCAGAATACTGGAGAGAGATGTGTTTTAGGGCTCAAAGAATTCGTATTCTCTGAACGACATACAAGTTCAGCCTTCTGTATCACATCTCAAATGTTGACTGGAAAAGAAGGCCGTTTCTTTTTCATGCAATCTAAGGCTTGAATTTGAGCTGGTATATACCGGGTGAGCCAGAAAAAAGTTCCCACTTTTGAAAATTCATAGCACCAAGATTACTCCACAGATTTGAATCATTCAAATTCTAGTTAGAAGCCGAAAGATTGAAGTATTTTTGTGATTTTTCTCACTGTCCTACCAGCACTAGAAGTATTGGTAAATCTAACTTTATAAAGATTTTATGGTTGCAAAATGACGAAAAAAGGGCCTAAAACATTGATCAAATCGTAAGGATTCTATTCAAATCGAACAATAGGACATGGGCGTTTCACCTCCCTCAAGAGCTATAAGACATCGATTTTCAAACAAATGCAAAAGATTTTCAATCCCAAGGAAGTTAATGCCTAGAGGATATCTCTCACCCATGAGAAGTTGCATTTCCTTAATTATTTTGTGCGAGAAGTCATTTATGCATTGATCGATGTTTTGGGCCATTTTCCAGTAATCAATCAACCATGAAATTTTTGTAAAGTTGAATTTACCTAAATTTGTAGTGCTCGTGAGACAACGAGAAAAATCACAAAAATACTTCAACCTTTTGGCTTTTAACTAGAATTGGAATCATTCAAATCTGTGAAATACTCTTGCTGTTATGAATTTTCAAAAGTGGGAACTTTTTTCTGGCTCACCCGGTAGATCTTCTTTTCGACATGAAAAGATCATCGTGAAACCACAACCAACATCCTCGAATACAATTTAGCATTTCGGCAATCGGATAAAAGAAAATTTTTGAAGATCGGTTCATTGGTTACGGACATATAAGCAACCAAACGATAATACATCATTTTGGAAAATGCGGTAGACCAAAGTGATTTGACAGCCAAAAGAATATATTTTACACCTTCAACGCAGTCGACCATAATGTTGTGCTTTCTCTGTTTATTTTGATTTGATTGAGTGCACCCAAAGGTGTGAAATCTATTCTTCAGAAAGGCAAATCGCTTTGTCTTTTCGGAATTCTTAGACTTGCTCCAAGTCTATTCCGTGGTATATCGGTACTGAGGAAAACAATTACCTCAGCGCCTCTTCGTACTTTGCGCCCCAACAGAGGTAATTATTTTCTTCGGTGCTCTCAGTGCTGATATACCACGGAATAGAGTTGAAGCAAGTCTACAGAAGTCTGAACTTTTGTTTCACAAAATTTTGCCCTTGTTTGATAAACACCGCTATAAACATAAAGAAATTCGATACTTTTCTTGGTTCTGTTCACACTTCTAGAATAAAGCTTTAAATTACTGGACGTGGGTTTTAAATTACGTAAGGTAATAATAAGGGTGTTAGGACACGCACGGATGTTTTGATAGATTATTTATTTACCTTGTTTTGATCCTTGTGTCTTGTTTTCTGCTCTGTGTCGTCTTCAACTGGTGTGTGCAACTGAACGTGGGTATCGGCCTAACCACTCTCAAGTTGTTCGAATATAACTCCCTTGTATTTCTGTGTCTTATTGCGCCTTCGCAAAGGAAGAGTTTCAAACTGCAAGGCGCACAAAGACACAGAAATAAAAGGGAGTAATATTCGAACAACTTAAGACCGATTGAGCCTAAACGCACACTCAGTTGCACACATTAGTTTTAAGACGAAACAGAGTAGAAAAAAGACGAGAAGACTACACAAAAGGATCAAAAATTAAATGAATAGTCAATCAAACATCCGTGTCCTAACACCCTTGATAGTACAAGATAAAATGAAATCAATACACTTACTCTATATCTTATTCTATAATTTTTGTTTATTTAATAAATCATGCATAAGAGGGACAACAAATGCCACAAGCAAACAAATGCCCAAATCGACGTCTTTAAATTTCCTACTACGAAATTGTAAGATATTCTACAAACGAATGCCAATTTGTCTATAAAACTATGATTTACAACAAGGGCAGATTTCGTAACAAAAACGCGCACATTGCAACGAGGATGGTGCGGAGGTTTTGGAATTAATGGTGAAATATAGAGCCCCTTGACTTTTTAGCCAACCTCTTATTTCGACTTTCACCACAAGGACCCCTAGAAAATGTATCACCCCTCCCCACAGTGACAGAGAGGCCGTAGTCTGCAACCTCTGCATTTGCGAATTCTTGCCTTCCGCACCGCGCCTCACACTCAGTTACTCTATTAAATGGCACTTCGTCTCAACTTCGCAAAAGGAGGCTACAAAGTAGTGCCACTTCATCACTGGTGGGGGTTGTGAAAAATTTTCCAAGAGATCCCTGTGACATATCGTTGCAATTGCTTGCCTGTTTTATTCAAATAAGATCTCAAAATTTTGAAGAATTGAAGCCTCACTAAAACAAGGATTTCAAAAACGGGACAACGGAAATCATAGCTCCTGCATGGTAGCCACTCAAATTGGGCAGCAGTTTTTGGGACATCCTATGCTCTGTCAACACACATTTTTTATAACAAGCTGCTATCTCCAACCCTCAACGTAATTGAAAATGAGTTAGGTAGCCATTCCGGTTTCATTGCAGCTAAGACTTCCAGATTGATTAATTAGCTGCAGAAATGCCTTTTCGTTTTGTACTAGCTTGTCACGCAAAAGGACTGCATGTCTTTGTTATGAAATCTGCCATTGTCATTCGCTAAACAATGAGCTGAACTGTCCTAAGATACGGTTATAACACCATGAACATATCAACTGACAACGTGTTCAAAAGTACAAGAGCAGAGAAGGTACCTCCAATAATTGTTTGTATGACCATGAAAAAAGACTGGATACAGGCACAATCAAGACTTGTCTTTCCTGGGGAGATGAAAACTCTGTTTGCTTGAAAGAGGACGAAGCAAGGGCAGTATGAAGATTTGTTTCAACCATTTCCAAAAATTCCGATCGGGAAATTTTTGACATGCGTAGGCCATTGCGAAGAGAGGGCAAAGAATTTGATACCACACCAATCAGCTCCATCTACAGTAACTGAGGATTAAACAAGATGAATTAAAATCTAAGCAGATAGCAGCGATGTTAAAAATTATGCCAGTAAAATCAATAAAGACCTTTCAGTCAGTGAAGACCTCATCTAAAAAAGAATCTGAATCGACGATACATAGACGTATTTTCTAGATTTTCAGATGTGTATGAAAGCGATAGAGGCTCTAAAGTCATTCAATCAAGCCTTTCATGACCCTTTCATATAAAATTATATAAAAATATCGCTCGATCCAGACTCTTTTGTAAAACAGTTAAAAGGTCTATTAATGAATTAACCAACCAACCGGGTCCGTCAAATTTATGAAAAAGCATGAAAACAAGTTTTTCCGTCATAGAGACGTAGGATTAATGTTTGAGGTGTATATAAATAAGAAGGAAGGATTTTCGATTATGATTTTCCAGGTTCATCATTTTACTACAAAATAGTGAGCCGCTGCGATGCCAAAATCAAGGTCCCCTGCGTAAATAACAATGGACCTATCGACTTACAAATGTGTGTGCTGCAAGAAATCAGCAGTGTGAGAATCAGGTAATACTGCACCTGGAGCAATTGGACACGTCAAATGCTATTCAAACTGTGATGATTCTACCCGGAAATAGAGAACTTACAAGATTTGGCTCCAAAGATTTTCGCAATTTCGAAAAAAGATCCTCTGGTACAGGCGTCAGCTAATACCGGGCTTCTGTCGTGGTGCAAGACCTGAGACCTGAATATCTTCAGATTTCTCTGCAATTTAATTGCGCTTGAGTGGCACGATCGATATTCGGAGAGTCTTTAGACATAAAGATCCCGGGTTCGATCCCAGGCAGGAGCACATTTTAATTCTCCAGTTGCGGTAGCCCACTCGTGATAAGTATATGTGGTCCCCAGGTAAAAGTCGTTGAGGCAGGGCAATGAATTAACCCTGGAATGTTTCAGGAAGATAGCAGAACATACCATTGAATGTTTGACTGTGTGATCTGGACGTGCATATAATCTTATTTACAGATGCATTTACAGTTGACCTTGATTCTGTGTCTTTATCTTTCGGTTTTTTCAGTCGCATCACTGGAATAAAATAAATTCACAATGAAAAGCGTTAATTCATAAGCCATATGTAGCATTTTCCTCACTGAGCAGAGCCGAGAGCCGTAAATCGAGATGAGGCCTTGTCACTGACTAGAAAAATCCAGCAAAACTTTGTCTTTGCTAATGAGGCCGAAAAGGAACGTTGAATCGGAATTTGAAACGATTGAAATAAAACGAACCCAAAAGGGCTGCACAAAGAAGTTTCGGTTACCACAAGTATTCGCGCATTAGCAAAGATTGCCTGTTTCTTCAGGGTCATAAAAACTTATACACCCTTTATGCAGCTGCTGTGCAGGAGCCGTAGAAAAATTGTTTCGTTTGTTTCATTTTATTTTGGAATCATTTGTTATTCAAAGGATCTGCTGTTTTTTAAAGTAACCATTCTACAGAATTTCTTATGCCCACATCAGCAACTAGACTTATGCCTTTTCGTCCCTTGTTTCCCTGCGTTCTTTGATTTGCTGACATCACTTGGTCAATAGGGACTCATAATATTATGCTTAAATAATGGGCCCACTTTGTCAAAATGGCCTAATCAGGTGGGAGTTTTCGTACACTCAACAAAATCGCTTCAAAATCTGGTTTAAAGAGCTCGAACATTGAAAAAGGACCTCTTAGTACAAAGGCTGATGTTGTCTTGACGTACAAAACTCAAAATGCATACGTTTCAGGCAGTAATCTTCCTCTGTAGAAGCAAAATAGTTCCATCGAAGCTGCGAGAACTCCAGACATCTTCAACCGTTCTTTACGAGCAACAACAACAATATTCTGAATAGCGGCCCCTGATTGGTTAAAAACTGAATTCTAGCGATTTGATTGGTGAATACGGAACCACCCTACGCGGGCCTAAAGTGGGGGGCCCACTATTTCAGAGTAATGTTATTAGTCCCTCTTGACCAAGGAACGCAGGGAAACAAGGGACGAAAAGGCATCAGTCTAATCAGCAACCACTCTACAGATTTACTCAAAGAAAAGTCTCAAACTTTAAGTTGTAGGCTGATCTGTACAAATGTATGAGGATTAAGATAATGTAAGTCTCAACAGGGGCGCACAGTCAGGGTTCAATGTTTATGGACATCCCTGTAGTTGGAATGCAGCAACTTGCCTGATAAATGAAGCTAATCTGTTGCATTCCATTCTATCATTGACATTGTGATAAATTTTATCCTGATATCTAAAGAGATTATTGTTTCCAAGACTTACCAACTTTGTTGCGAGCTTTCGTTTGTGCACACAAATACAAGGAATTTTGTTCATCAATTTCTGAATTCGGGAGCCGAGTGACAACCAGAGATCTGAAGGCAGCTTTCAGGGAAAGCTGTTCAAATAAAAAGATGTATCTTACATACATACTACATACTACATCATAGTACATACATTCAAAATAGAAGTATAAAGTTATTTTGATGTCAAAAATTTGTTCAGTCCGTAGGTTGAAGTGAGTGTTGACTGTCTGTGAATTGCAAATCAGATGTAAAAACATTATGAATAAAAACTGTCCATGGAATGGTTGTTTTTTAAAAAGAGAACCTTCCCAAGATGCAAATAGCTTCCTGATGCAAATAGCTTCCTGATGGACTCTCAATTCCTGACTGAGGTAATCTAGATCTTGTATTTTCCCCTTCTGGTGCAGGTTCACTGAACAAAAAAAATACGTTCTCTGTCCAAGAATCGATTTCATAACAGTAGAAAACTCGACTTCATTAGACACATCCATTCAAAGCAACGAGCGACTGCAGACAAAGGGCTTCGACGGTAGAGTAATCAAGCCATAAATGTAAAAAAGCAGACTGCAAAAGTTATCCTAAAATATAGGTTGCTGACCCAGTCATAGTGCGTGGGAAAATGAGCTTTCAAGACAAGAAATGAGCATATATATATCGAAAAAAACGATTTATCGATACTTCTGCTTCATCCACTTTGGAAGCCCAGCATTAAGTCTTGGAGTACACCACAAACATGCGAGATTTGCACTGCTTTTCAGTTCTGAAGTAGATTAAATCTAGGCCGCATCTTGGCCGTAGCTGCCTTTCCAAACCATTCTGAATAGCTTTTGAATGACACCAAAAATATACAAGATTTGTAATGCTTGCTTTTCAGTTTCTGAATCATATAAATGAAATTTAGGCAATATCTTGACTGTAGCTGCCTTCCCAAGCCAGTAAATGTCCTCTGTAAAAGCCAAGTGCTATCAACGTAATATAGAATAAAAGGGGCACCTTATTCTGCTCCTTCTTTTCTTCCTTCTTACTCGTCTGATTGGTTGAGCCAGTTGGCCAATAATCAACTTGTAGGTCGATGGTTTCATTCTGCATCGGGCTGCCCCAGGCTGAAGGTAACGTCGAGCTCTTTTCCATTACCGATTCACGACTAATGAGAAAAGAAACAAAAATTTGATATGATTTAAACATTTTTATCTGGATTCATTCGGTTTTTGAGAATCTAAATAGATCTGTTTAAAATGAACAGGTAGGTAGCCTTTTAATCTCGTCAATTTGGTTTTTAAGGTTATTCTATGGACAAACGAAACAACAGTCTCTACGAGAAGCAGGAACTGTGTAAACAAAAGGCCAATCCATTAAAATTTCACTACGGAGCCAGGGCAGCACAGATAAAGTGTAAACAGAGCTTGAATCTCTTTACTACCGGAATACTTACTTTTAAAATGTTGATGTGCCGAATGAATCGATAAAGTTAACGGGATTTGGAATAAAATATGTGGGTGAAATTCAAACGTGAAATATCAACCTATCGGCCAAAGGCTAACTTAGATGTGAATTTTTTGGCAACATCACTCATCATTTAGGCCAAGACATTAGGAAAATGCTGGTAAGGGTTTGTGTTGTAACGAGAATTCCACGCTCGATTCTGGTCCACAATTTTACACGCTATTGAAATTTACATTCAATACAATAGTCCGTTCCAGAAAGAGAATTCAAATTTCAATGTCAAGTCAATAATGGACCCGAATCGAACGTGGAATTCTATCCCTCAAACTATAGATACTATAAGAGGCAGATGCAAAAAAACGAAAACTTTTCTTAGCACACTGAGGCCTTTCAAACTTAAGTTATCATCAGAGTGTGACTGACTAAAACGACGAAGATACTATATTTACATAAGCTGTAGTATGACTATTTGACATTGGTATGTGTCCAAAGATTAAACTTGGTATCCTGTGGCGAAATATAAAATCATTTTGAAATGAGTCATGAGTTGAGAGTAGCATGTCCAGCTTTGAATAGCTTGCTTTCATAGTGCAATAAAAGTTTAGCGTCTACCCCTCAAATATAGCCCTTAAAACCATTTTCCTAATATCTGGGTCTAAAGGTGAGTGATTTTACGAAAAATAATTTCCTAATCCAAGGTAACCTTTTGACTGACAGATTAACATTATTACACGCGCTATTTGTTTCCTTTGTTTCGTATTCATTTATAACGTGGTTCGATCTTCAGCAATTTTAGGGGTTCTGAAGATGGAGCACTGCATGCTTTGAAATGTTAACGAATAAAACATGGACTTGTCATATATGAGTTAATTTCTTAGCAACTGGATTTGTCGAATATGAAATAATCAATCTTTTTTGCGTGTCTTCCTATTGGTTCAGGGGGGATGCCCAAAAAATGGGTGTCATCGTCGCTGTTTTACTGTTACAATTTATTCTGAAACTGAGGTCTCCTGCCAATACATCAACATCAAAGATTAACATTTCGGTTTGAATATCGATTGCACACTTTTTACTCCATAGTCCGCCAAACGCATGAACTTTTTTTAGCCACCCAGTATTCGAAATGAACGTCGAAATTCTCTATATATACCTGTTTGGGCTGGATGAGAGAACATTCGATGAACTATTGTTTGCCATGGACGACGCTGGGATGTCACGTGGTAAGGATACCGTTGTGTTGGATTCTTCAGTTTCTGAAAGTGAAAGGTAAAACGTTAAATGGCTGCTTATATTAGCAACAACCAAGCAAATATATGTCAATCCTTAAAATGAATCAGCTATATTTATGTCTAGGGACCAGGACGTCTTAGAGTCGCAGAGCTATGCAAATTTTCATGTGAAATCAGAGCAGGACGGACGAGACGAGAGGTTTTGGACGCCCAGGAGCAAAACTGCAAAATGAAGCCCCCGGCCAGCATGGAAGACAGAAGATAGGAAAGTATCTTACTTTATGGGGCATCTTACCTTATAAGGCCCTGAACTCCAGAGGCCTTGAGGGAAATTGCACCCTGCCCCCTCTAGGTGGCCCGGACGAGATAATATTATAATCATTTCTGTGGTTTAAAGGTGAAATATATACCCAATAATAACAGAATAAACAGAGGCAAACAAGCTTTCATTACATTTTCTACACACAGGGGAACTCGAGGCCTAAGTCCCAAGAGCATATGAAACAAAAATTACGTTTCGAAGCAAAACGTGAACGCTGTTTCTACATCTTTAATTCTGAAATAGAAGTATTTACTACAGGAAATTGAGTACAAACCTATTTCTGAAGCTGGTCCACTAATCCTTACTTCCTGCAATGAAAAAAGAGAACTAAATTGAACGGAAAGAAAAAACAAGATTTGGACATCGAGGTAACCTACAAGATGACTTCTTAGGATGTTCATCCAAAAGCAATTTTGAGGTCGTTTATCCAGTCGATACTTCAATACTTTTACGTATAACTATATGTATACATATTTGCGCATTTGGTTAGCCTAGTGGTTATCACGTGTGCCTGCTGTGTAGAGCGTAATCGTGCGAGTTCTGGGCTCCCTCCTTCAGAAGGAGGTGGGGGCGGGGGGAATACTAACACTCATCCTAGAATGTTTTCTGCCTTTATCTCTTCGGAAAAGAATTTAAGAAGTTGCCTGCCAGGCTTCACTGATGGGACCTTTCGGAGGCTGGTTTTTTGTTTTCAATTTGTTTTGAGTGGGCTTGTCAAGATTTCTAGCTGCTGAAGGCTAATTTAGGCCCACTGTGCATGCTGCATCAAGGCATGGGACCCCTAGTTTAACGTCCCGTCCGAAGGACGACAAGGTGAAATGTGAGGTCAGGCCTCCGAGGTCACCAATCCAGAGTCTGACCTCACTCGACCGAGCTTAACTTCAGTCACCTGACGAAGACAGTATAAGCCACTCGGCCACTCACCCCACAAAGACGGTTCTTTGCCTCTTGAGAGTCCGGGGTTCAGGGACTCCAGTGGAGACGGGGGTTATTCGAGCAAACGATATACTTAACAAACTATCAGAATCATGTCTTAATGACGTCAGAATTGATAGCCTAATACTTACCATAACAAACGGAAGACATGCCTGTGATGATTCACTCTCTGAACTGTAAGAAAACAAAAACAAATAATTATTCTCATACTCTGCACCCTCAAACTACATATTTTCTATATGAAATAAAACATTAAACATGCAACAAATACAACTATTGTACCACTCATTGCAGGAAAGGCCACGACGCCAGCGAGTTCCCACAATGAGAACTACATATAGATCATTCAATGCTGGTTTCAAAATTCTCAATAGGTTCTCTTTTCACTGATATGAATAACTTTTGCTGTGTGATCATTTCCAGCGAGTACTATTTGAAAAAGTGTTTAGTTATTGCAAACAACGATAAAATATATGTAACACGTTAAGTTCTTTGCAATCTTTTACCACCTTTTGGTAAAAGAAAAAACATACCTTTTACCACCCTTGTATGTTATCAATGCTTCGGCAATAGGGATCGAAAGAAGAGATGACGCTGATTTGGTGTAATATAAAATCCGTCGCTCGATTTCATCATAATCTGCAAAGAGATTGACAATTACTTTCAGGAGAACAATTTTACTGGTACCAATACGGAACCGTAAATGAAAACCCTTGAAGACAAAAACCCTGCAGAAACTTTTAGTTGATACACAAGAGTTACTAACTTCTTTCCTTCCAGATAACAAGATAAATTCGTTTTCTCTTGCAGGTTTCCACAGTTTTCTCTCTAGTTACAAGTTTAGTCGGTTGATGTTCTTTTACAGGAGTTAACAGTCTGCTCTCTACAGACTATGTTATTTTGTTGCGTCTACGGGCTTGTTACGATGGGTCTATTTGGCTGCACAAGAGGCAAATGATAAACTAAAAATTCAGCTAGCATTCAATCTATCACGAAAGAAACTAAACGGAGTTCTGCGAAATAAATTGAAGTGAATCTAAGAATAAGTCAAAACTACCTTCTTCTCGTTTCGAGGGTTGCTCGTAATTGCTTCGCCATACTTGGTCCATGAAAAGTGAATTGTAACTTGAATCTTGAGTAGCTAGATATTTAGCAAGACGATGAAACCCTAGAAGGATAAACAGATGTTTCTTCATTCAGGAAAACATACCTGACGATGAGTCCCTTGTTTCACTGTGCTCTTTAACTTGATGATGGCGCTTCAGTCAATTGAGAATCATAATATTACTCTGAAAAACCTGGCGCTATTTAGGACAAACTCCGCGATTCCTTGAATCACTATCGTTACGGTGTAAATGTGATAGAATTTCGATTCGATTGAAGAATTGAAAACACTCCCACGGGAATGAGATTTGAAGCCGTCATTCCATCATAGTTCCCTTGATGATTGAAGAAAATAGGGCCAGGTTTTTCACTGTTTCATTATGAGTCCCAGTTGAGCAAGATTTACCGCAGGGATACATGGGACTCAACGTCATAAGTCTACCCTAGACGGGATACATACAAAATAAAACGAAAAGCATGAAGAGAAAATATGTGAAATCCGAACTAAAATAGAGTGATAAAACCTAAAAAATCAACAGGTGTTTATTCAGGAATTTTTTTCAATGCATACTGAAGCCAGTTTTTTTTAACTTGCAACAAAAGCAGCAATCCAAAGTTGAAAAATAATTAGCTTCATCCAAAACAAATCTGTTACTTTGTACAAATTTTCCTGCATTTAGCATCACTTACGTTAAAAAAGATCTGTTTAGTTACTTACCTAGAGGAACAATTAGAAATCGAACATATCCCTGGAACTCGGCTGACTTTAACGAGAAATGATCCACGTATGATCTAAGTACAGCACTGAGATAGCTCTCTGGTCCGATGATGCAAATTCTCATTGGAGGAGGCGAGACAGAGTGTTTGTTGCAGCTACGAAGAATCAGAGAGATAGGGAATGAGATATTTCACTTACGACAATGAGAAAGGTGAGAACGAAACAAATAACTTGAAACATTGCTGTAAAATTTAGGCAGTTGTATTTATTTAATCTCGTTATGTTACGTATGCAGCAAAGGATTGTTGTTGTTGTTGTGAGCTAGAATCTCGTGGTTTGTGGATTTAGGCCATAATGTTATGTTTTGTGGTTTAAGATTCGCTTGTCATCTATCACATCTATGAAGCCCCCAAGCATTAACAACTGCTTTTCGCAAAATGGTGGAACTGACAATATTTCCAACACTGAGAGAGACAGAGAACATTTCCAAAACATGTCCAAAGTACAGAACAGAAAGTCGCAACTTTGTGGCCCGTAGTTTCCTGAAAAATTTCTTGAAATTAGGCACCACTAGATATTCTGTTCTTAAGGATCTCTGGGAACAAAACTCTTGATTCATCATTTAAAACAGTCTTGTGACCAAACACTTTCCGAAGTCAAATTGCACGATTTTGTTAGTTTACGCAAGTTTCTGTCTCGTTCTTTAAAAACTTCTATTCAGAAAATTCAATGGCAAACAGAAATCATAGATCGGTGGTACACTTTCAAGAACAGAAAAATAACAAAAAAGATGAATGATGAAATTTTTATCTTTTCCTCCAAAACATTGAACTTACTATTTTTGTAATTTGCTGGAGATGGTTGCCATGACAGAGTTGACGTCATTATCACATGTAGTACATATTAACCTTTCAATACGATTCATGAGTTTCATCGCCAGTATCTGAAAACGATAGCATAACATGTGAAAAAATTCAACGAGGATAAAGCAAGCAAGTAACTTTTCAGTGTCTCCCTGGAAAAGCATTCGTACTTGAATTATTCAAAACAGCCAGGTGTCTGACTCATTCCAACAAAGTTTTGAAACAGCAGCGCCCACTAATCTTGGTGAATTTCCAAATAGGTGTTAAAAGAAGGTTCTACGGAATAGTTGTAGCAATGCATAAACGGTTCCGTAATTGTATTCAGATATCATTTCGCAAGGCTAACATTTCTCTCTCTAGGATCTGAGATAGGGGACATAGTAAAGGGAATGGGGCCTGTTTACAGGCATTTTCTATTGCAATAAGTAATTGGAATTTAGCTTATAGATATATCACTACGGAAGCCGTCAATTGTTGTCATCCATCAAAAGCGATACTCCACGGAAACTGAATAAGTTACATCGCAAAAATCCTTTAATCTTCTGCCATATGAAAACGTACCTGACCAGAGGAGTCTCGTATTGATATCAGGAACACCTTCTCGGGGATGATGTCATCAGCGCTTAATGCTGCAAGCATCTGATCACTTAATGGCTGCACAGCGAGCTGAGGGAGCTTGTCAAAATCAACACTTGACTTTCTCTTCAACAGAGCATGCTCATTGGAGTCCGTTGGTTCTCTTCGCTCTCTAAATGACATACTCCGGTGTGCGGTCATCCGTGCTGGTGATTTATCGTGTACTAGCGGTGCTGCAACATTGTCGTTCTTTGATTTTGGCTGTGCATCCTACAAGATTGAATTAGCGAAACGACAGTAGAATCAATTTCGCAAAGCATAAGATCGACAGACTACTTAAACCTTCACTCATCATTTCAAAACATTTTAAAAGGGAATATGCAATAGTAAAGATGCCTGTCTACAGGGCCGAAGCCAGTGGGAGGACTGGGGGCTAAGCGCCCCCCCCCAGAAGGCCATTTGTGGCCATTTTACTCTTCATGTTACTCTACGTCTGTCGGACTTTTTATGATTTAAGGGCCCACATTCAGAACATTTTATTTTCATCGTTTTCAAAATGTGCCGGCTTTGTGCGAACGCAGTCTTAATTGTATGCTAGCAAGGCCGAAGTTTTTAAAAGACAGGATACAGGCCTGATCAAGACAAAGGGACTTCATAGCCCAAAGAATAGATTTCACGCCGTCAGGGAGCCGACCATGATGTTTTGCTCTCACTGTTTATTTGATATGATCAAGTGCATGCTAAGTTGTGAAATCTATCCTTCCTTCAGAACCGTAAATCTAAGACTGCGTTCACACGATGCCGGTACATTCTGAAAACGGTGAAAAATGTGACGGCTGCAAAGTTTTAGCTAGCATTCACACGATACCGGAACAATTTGAAAACGGTAGGAACCTAGACGGCAAAACCTCGTTGCAAGACTTTGATGCTAAAGAAGTGTACATACACCCTAAGAATCGCTCAGTCTCGTTCCAAGATCCTCCAAAATGTTCTGTTTTCACCATTTTCAAGCGTTTACACGACGCCGTTTCCAAAACGTGTCGGTTAGAGTGCCGTTTTCAAAATCCACCGTTTTCAAAATCTGCCGGCAAAAAATGTGCCATTTTCGTGCGAACGGGAGGCCTATCCGTCGAATTTTTTACCGTTTTCAAAATGTGCCGGCATCGTGTGAACGCAGTCTAAGAGTAAGAGATAAGAGTAATATTTATACAGGGCAGACTCAACTCTGTACAGGGTAAACCTTGTCAATATTACAAGTATTGAAGAACAGTAATCCATCAATATGCAATGTAAAAGCCTAAAATGTCCGTTATCGTCAAAAAATCCTGTCGTTAAGTGAATGATTGTGATCCTTGCATATGTTCTTTAAGTTGATGCTTGAAAGCAACAATAGAATCTAAACTTCGAATGTCAATTGGTAGTTCGTTAAAGCAAGATGGGCCTTGGAACCAGAAGAAGTTTTTGCAGCTTCTGTTCTGACCCTTGGAACGCGTAATATAATTGGAATGAACTAACTACGAACGATTAAAAACTATTGAATACTGTACTAGATTCTGTCTTAAGCTCCGGTCAAACGATCCAACATCTCACCCAACATTTCACCCAACATTTCACCCAACATTTCACCCAACATTCAACCCAACATTTACAGGTGCCCCAACATCAGTGGTCAAACGATCCAACATTTCACCCAACATCTGACCCAACATTTTCTATAGTGACGACTTTGGCGGTTGGCGCTCTCTAAACGTAGTCTATTACGCATGCACGTAGCCAACAATGTTGGATGAGGTGGTCAAACGACCCAACAATTGACCCAACATCTGAAAACAATGGAAATGTTGGGCGTCCTCACCCAACATTTTTTATCTCTGTCAAATTTCACGCAACATCGAAAGTCGCGATGTTGGGTGACCCAACATGGTGGTCAAACGATCCAATATTTCACCCAACATGATGTTGGGTGAAATGTTGGGTGAGATGTTGGATCGTTTGACCGGAGCTTTACATTAAATATCAGGTCACGGATGCGATATATTTTAGAATGTCACTAGCGCAATTTGTTTTTAATGTTTACTTGATTTTGATTGTGACAAGAATCGATTTGGAGTTGCAAAAAAGATGGGAAAATGAGACTTTATCATTCTTTTGTCAAATAATCATTTTCATCATCAGGAAATTATAAAGTTCAAGCGTACCTTATTTTGGTCTGAATCACTACTAGGACTAAACTCTTTGCTATCATCTCCACTCTCCTCTTTCCCGCTTCTCGGAGAGGCTTTCTGAAATACAAATATAAAGAAGTAACACATCAAAAGAGAATCGAGAATAATAACGGCTATCTTCGATAACGGGCTATGCACGAAAGGTCGTGCTTATTTCAGTTCACATCAAAGTGCTTTTATTGTACGTTTATCTATGTACTATTCCACTACACGCAACAAGAAGATTTCTTATCAGAGCACCTGCAATGTCTGGTACCACTGGGTTGACATTGATTCACATAAAAAACATAATGGTTCAGAATGTAACAAAACCAGATTAAATCCATTCAAATACTAAATACTCCTTTTAAATGGAAAATAAACCAGTTTTAAGATAGCACGTATTAAAACCTATTTCACTATAAACTGCGCATATGTACAATCCAATTCAGATTACGCTTTTCAAATTCATTGTTAAATTGTTTTGGTTGAAGTTCGTTTGCAACCTTGCTTAATCTAAACTGGTGCCAGTTTCTGACTGCCGTTTACATATCAGACAAGTCAAAGAAATCAGTATATATAAGTATTCCTCATTTGCACTTTAATACTATGAAGAAGGCGGACGCAAAGAAAAAGACAGATTTTTAGCACACTGAAGCCTTTCGAACCTACGTTCTCATCAGAGTGTCAAATCTAAAGTCACACTCTGATGAGAACTGAAAGGCCTCAGTGTGCCAAAAATCTGTCTTTTTCTTTGCGTCCGCCTTCTTCATAGCATCAAAGTTTTAGTAACCACTTTTAGTATCAAGCTTTATTTTCATATGGGTTCAACGTTTGAGTTCATTTAGGAACTTTCTCTGAAAATTGTACGATATGATAACCAGATATTACATTAACAGACGAAATGAATGCTTGTATAAACGTTATGGCATCTTTAAAATACGAGTAAAGAAATTATGGACAAGAAGTTACCAAGTCGTCATGTGTTAATGTCTGGCTGCTCTCATTTCTGCTTATTTGATCAAAGTATGGCCTGAAAGAAAGAAAGGATCAACAATATCACTTCACATTACAGTGGGTACCAGATGACCCTGTGTCTTTTCCCGCTGTGAATGGCACATTTAAAGTATACATACCGGGTGAGCCAGAAAAAAGTTCCCACTTTTGAAAATTCATAACACCATGGCTACTTCACGGATTTGAATCATTCAAATTCTAGTTAAAAGCCGAAAGATCAAAGTAATTTTGTCATTTTTCTTGCTGTCCTGTCAGCACTACAAATATAGGTAAATTCAACTTTACAAAAATTTCATGGTTCATTGATTATTGAAAAATGGCCCAAAACATCGATCAATGCATAAATGACCTCGCGCACAGAATAATGAAGGAAATGCAACTTCTCATGGGTGAGAGATATCCTCTAGGCATTAATTTCCTTGGCACTGAAAATCTTTCGCATGTGTTTGAAAATCGATGTCTTATAACTCTTGAGGGAGGTGAAACGCTCATGGCCTATTGTTCGATTTGAATAGAATCCCTACGATTTGATCAATGTTTTAGGCTCTTTTTCCGTGATTTTGCAACCATGATATTTCTATAAAGCTGAATTTGCCAATATTTCTAGTGCTGGTAGGACAGCGAGAAAAATCACAAAAATAATTTGATCTTTTGCCTCTTAACTAGAATTTGAATGATTCAAATCCGTGTAGTAGTCTTGGTGTTATGAATTTTCAAAAGTGGGAACTTTTTTCTGGCTCATCCGGTATTGTTTTTGTAGTTAGTTATGATTTGTTTATGCATAAAAGAGAAAAACTGCGCATTAAGACCTGTTTCTTAGTGAATTACTGAAACACTAATTGTCTTTTTCCTGAGCAAAAATGCTCAGCTTTTCTATGACGTAGGCGTTATGGCTACAACTTCAAACGAAATTATGTCTCGTTCAATTCCTTCACTGACTATCCTTCCGGGCAGCCCGGGCGTCAACTAAAAATTTCTCGCCCAAATGCTCGATGGCCAGGCGAATTGTTTTTGGTATATGCCCGGGGACTGGGCACTGATGAGGCTCACATTCTCAGAAACTGTATAAGCAAACTTTGCTTAGAGAATGTGAACCTCTTAGCAAAGCCTCCTACTATTGATAAATGCCCCGAGGGCCGGGAAAAATTGGCAGTCATAATAATAATAATAATAATAATAATAATAATAATAATAATAATAATAATAATAATAATAATAATAATAATAATAATAATAATAATAATAATAATAATAAATAATTTATTTAAAGTTGGCGTACAACTCTAATAGCTGTGTAAAGCTAATTAATGCCAACTATCATACATATACAAAATTTTACAATGTTCAAAAAGGATTTTAAAGAAAAAATGCTAAATGAAACCTAAACCAGAAATGTATGTTTTACACAATCTACAGTCACACTCTATTGTGTAGGTTCTTAATTCTTTTTTAAAAGCAGTCAGTGATTGGGACTCTCTAACACTGTGAGGTAACCAAAGGCTTGGGGGCCATTACATACAGGGTTAGAAAAGAACGAGACATTATATACACTATTCAAGGATGTTGGAGGTATAGTGCGCTGGTACGCTAAGGTGTCTACCTTAATTTTGGTCGCTGATTTGACCCTATGCTAAATGAATCACCATATGTCTCCTCCGCATCGCTATCTTCTTCTTCATCATAGAGGAAGTTGTCATCTTCAATTGGTTCAGTCGGATCTGTATACAATTCGTCGACAATCTCATCACTGTAATCCTGTTAAAAATTGTTATCATTTGTTACGAAGATGAATATTCAAAAGAAAGTTGTTTGGCTTGGGTAAGCTGGTTGGCTCCCGTGTAAAGGGGCAAGGCTAACGACGTCATCTTGACTGTGCTAGCACAGTTCTTGGGCTTCCTTTCATTGACAAATCAATAATGCCTAGTCATCACGCAAGTTACACGAATCTTCATAAGCCAAACTGCAACTGATCAAAAATCATGAGAATAAATTACGTGGCCTGTAAACAAATTTCAAGGTGGTCGTGGTCTTTCGCTTTGCGTGGTTATTGTCCTTTTAGTGATGTAAAGTAGTACAAATGTATATATAGTGTCTGAAGTAATTCGTTTTTGTTATGATTCAGATGAACATTTCAGTATTCACTCTCGATAATTCATGAATTCATAAATAGTTGGGTACTCTGTAATCGTGCCCGTGGGGGGGGGGGTACTGGACTAGAGAAGTGATGGGGGTGTGTGGCAAATCTCTCCACACTAGGGCTGTCCAAATGAAAGATTATAACTATTCGAATATTTGGTGCTAATTTTACCGAATATTCGGTTATTCGGCGAATAGGGGCGTGGTTAGGGTGTGGTCCAGCTGCAGTGCTATGGCCTGCTACGGTACCACAACTGAATGAAGCTTGATTCTTCAAACAGTAGACGTCATTTACAAATATCCTCAAGGCGATGCAATCAAGGGAAGCAGAGAAATACAGTGCTGCCACTGCTCTTTGTCTTGCTATCTACACAGTGTCTAGACAAGAAAATTTGATCTCCTGTACCCTGTCGCATAAAAAATGGCCTAAAAGTATACCCTGCCGCATAAAAAATTGCCCAAAAGTATACCCTGTCGCATAAAAAATTGCCCAAAAGTATACCCTGTCGCATAAAAAATTGCCCAAAAGTATACCCTGTCGCATAAAAATTTTGCCAAAATCCATTGTTTCAAGAGAACTCTAAAAGGGAATCGTGCATACGCAACTTATAAGCAGTTTCCAAACATTGATTGACGGGGGGGGGCAGGGGGGAGGCCATTAACGGCGAAATAAGCAACTTTTCCCATGACATAGCAATTTTTAACCGATTGTACCATCAGATGAACTTTCCCATTTTAATACGCAAAGTTCGGAGATCAACAGATATTTTTTTACAAACCTCTGGGTTCGCCTTTAACCTTCGAAAGATTGCATCGATAAATTTCTTTTTGAATGTACGTGATCCCTGCAAAGACAAACACGCTTTCAGAAGATTGTCAAAGGATGCCATGAAGCTGGAAAATTCAACGCTAAACCAGTACTATAATATTTGATGGTATAGAAAGGTAGGGTTCCGACAAACTCAATTTTACCTTATGACACACAGTAAAAAGCAGCATAAAAAACCTGCGATTTTCTGCAACAGGCAGAAGTGCCTCCCATATATTTATACAGTGACTCTTATATAAAGGGTGCTTAATTGGTCAAAAATCGGCCTGCAGGTTTACACAGCATTTAAGCAAGGGTTACAATAAACTAGTAACTCTACTTGTGAGAATGGTACCTTTTTATCAAAGATAAGAGACAACAATTCGAAGGAAATCTTAAAGCAAGCCCCACAACCAGAGAAATTACAGCTTGTGTACAATAACTATCTATCGAAAATGCAATCATCCATGGGCCTAAACCAAACAGGAGGGCCTAAAATCCCATACATCAGCGAGAGGCTGCTCTATTACAGTTTGAAATAAAATGACAGATACCTTTGTGCGAATAATTGCCCTTGGATCTCGTGGATCAAAATCCTGAAATAACAAAAAATATTAAAGACATCAAACTGAAGATGGAAAAATTCCTTTACAATGGGGAGAGCTATCGCGCTCTTTCAATGAATTGGTAAATGGAAAAGTTCTAATGACATATCCCGACTTGATCCCTACGAAGGATAGGAGCCTCATGACAGGGGCCCAGAAAAATGTAAAATATAAATGGTAAAAGGTGTAAAATGAAAAAATTACTAAAAAAACAATAGTTTAATGTGCGATTTTGCGAAGTTTATTCTAAAGATAACACAAAATTCCCTCCGATGGGGTTGGATACTTTCGATGGAGGGGGCAGACTGTCACATTACAGCCCTAACCTGATTCCACCCCTATTATAGGGCAACATTCTCAACTGGTACTTTATGAAGCAACAATGTCTGTCTTAGCGAGTCATTCTCCTACCTCAAATTGTCTTATCAACCAAATGTTACAAGTATATTGGATTAATGTTGTTTGTGCTATTCAAAGTTACAGCTACCGGGTGCCTCAAAAAGTACCCCCTTTTGACTAACAAAAGTATAAACTATGGGGTCTTTTTTATTCCATAGCTGGAAGCTACATTTGTTGATCTTCAACTTAAAAAAAGGAAAAGAGGCAAGCTTACTTTACACGTGCTTTGAAATTTCCATAATACAATCATGGCTAGAACTAGTTTCAAAACCTCTAGTTTCGGGTGCACTGTAAATTTTTTATTTTTCGAGCTTTTACCTCCGGTGTTTGGTGGACGATTTTTAAAAAGGTACATTCATCTAAGCTGACGATTGATAAATTCAGCTGTGTACTCGGAGGGTAATATCTTATCGTTTAGCTCCTATTTCTAATCAAAGGGGGTACTTTTGAGATGACCGGCAGAGATAAGGTCTGAAGGATTCATGCTTCGTACCCTCGCTTCTTCGATTTCTCCGGCACTAAATTCAGCCTCGCTTCCAGACAAATCCTCCTCATCCGGGTCATCATCAGTCGAACTCAGATTATCATGCCCTGAAAAAAGGAAACCGAGATTCACTTGAAGAGATATATTCAAAAGACTTCAGAGAATGAGATAAGAGAGAATTGAGATCATGAGAAATGAAAAAACGACCAAAAGAGGGGGCTCAATAGACTTATTATGCTGAGTCCTAGTAATCGCTACCACCTACCCTCCTACCCGCTCATATAGGACTCAAGGCACTAAGTCTTGGGGCTCAAACTCACGACCCTTGCAAACCTAGCCTAAACGCATTATCAACTGAACTATGTGGTGGTGGTTTCAGGCCTAGATTGATTACATGACGATATTTATCGCTATTGATAGAACAGCTAGACGCTCCAACTAAATATGAGGAGTATGAGCTGTATTTGTTTGGTATAATTATCGTTTTAAATAGCGACTACTAGGACTCATCGTAATCATTCTATTTAGGTCACCGCTGCTGACTATACTTTTGAATCTTGATTTTTCCAGCATTAGCGACCCTGCTCTCAGAGATAAATTTCAATCTTAACTGAATGACTTGGTTGGGTGGAACAAGTTGCCTTTCAAACATTGCAGGACAAAATCGACGGGGCCTGCTCATTGAGAATTTCTAATAGAAAACAAAACATGGAGGCACTAGATATTGCATTTTCAACTTTGATAAGATGCTTTGGCAAATAGATAACTGTATATACTGACTCAATAATTAGTCCTTTAATCCAATAGATATGATATCATATACTTGTTTCTACTGACTTATTAAACTAACAGCATCCAAATAAGAATTTCCTGTGAAGGAACTAACCTTATGTTCATATAAATCTTATATTCATCAAAAGAATTTGACCTTACATTTGATAAAACATACTGACATCTAAAGCTTGCCCTCAGCTATTGCAAGCTGTTTAGAGTAACAAGATTTGAAAAACGTGCAATAAAACTGCTACTTCATCATCGTCTGCCAGACATAACATTAATTTTATCGGATATCAATGTATATGATAACTTTGATAAATTTGTTAAACCTACTTCAAATAAATAATTTATGGTTATTCTAATTCTATTTATAGCGTTGCAAACTAAATATTCAAAATTGAATTGAATTATAGAGAACGAACATACTAACCAGATTCTCTTCTACTGTGAACTTCTTGATCAATGGATTGACTAAAAATTGAGAAAAACAATTCCAAAGCAAGAAATCGATGGAATGACCCAAAGTCCGTCTAAAATTAGATGTTACCGGAGATTTGCGACGACGCAAAATTCTCTTGCAAAACACTTCTATTGTTGCTATTCGCGGGCATTTGCAGGTGGCATCTAACTTTAGACCGACCAAAGGTTGTTTAGACAGTATTGTCTTTCTAATAAAAAGTCACATTGTCCCGCTGCACCATTCTCAGGGTTTACACTACAGTAGGGTCCCGCATTTAAGAAACCACCAGAAAGAAACTTTTAGGCTAGTGAAAAATGATCAGCCCCCTTTCCTGCAAGAAATTCTTAAAGCTCACACCCAAAATAAAGTTTCTTGTATTTTTCAAATGACAATAAGTACTGGTCTGATAGTCTGGGAGCATTACACTTCATACAGGATTCATAAGAAATTGCTAGAAACATATCTTGGATCTAACAGAGTTTGACTGTAATTTTATTTAATATTCTTGACAATCATTGATAAAATGCACAAATAGCTAAATATGGCTAACATATCCATAAATAACCGCATTTGTTGAAGCAAACTTTTCCAGGACTTCACAGAAAAGAAATAAGAACCATAAGAAACTTGAGCTTAAAACTATGAGAAGTATCATAGATGTAAGAAACGTCTTAGGCTAAGGTGTGAAAAATTAGTTTCCTAAACGCGGAGCCTTACTGTATTCCAGGTTCAGAAGTGAACAGGCATCAGCAGAAGATACGTCATTTTCAGCTCCGTTTAAACGGTTCAATTTTCACACAACCTGACCATAAGTGAAATGTTGGGTTAAATGCTGGAGAAAGTTTGACCGAGTCTTTAGAGTTACTCTTTTGTGCAACTTCATGCACTTAAAAGTGATTAAATGATGCATGCAAAAGTGAGTTTTGTTATCAATCAACTATTATTGCCGTGACGAAAGGCCAACAACAATAACGGAATAAATCAATTATCCAAAAGGAGTTGAATCTCTCTAAGTGTTCTGGTAGCCTTACCTGCTTAGCGATGCTAAGGTTATCGTTGCCACTGGTGCTTTCTCTTCCTTCATATATAGTTGAAGAATGTTTGGTGCGTATCCTTGCAGAACCTTTGAAAAGAAAGTCAACATAATGCCGATAATAGCAAAGAATATTTCAACGGTACGGTACTAGACTGATGCATTTTCATCCCGTGTTCTTTGATTTGCTGATATCACTTGGTCAAAAGGGATTCATAATATTACTCTTAAAAGTAGGCCCAATTTTGGTAAGAGTAATTCCGTATTCATCAATCTCAGCTTTTTAAGCAGTCGGGAGGCGCTATTTATACAGTTGTTGTTGTTGCATACAAAAAGCGGTTGATGAGGCCTACAGCTCTCGCAGCTGCGATGGATCTCTTTTGTTTCTACAGAGGAAAATTACTGCCTGTAAGGTATGAATCTTGCGATTTGTAGATCAGGAAAAGATCACTCTGTAGTTAAAGTTTCATTTTTAATGTTCAAGCTCTTTAGACCGGACTATGAAGCGATTCGTTGAGTGTACGAGAACTCCCACTAATCTAGGCGATTTTGGAAAATGTGCACACTTTTTTAGAGAAATATTATGAGAACCTTTTGACCAAGTGATATCAGCAAGTCAAAAAACGCAGAGATACAAGGGACAAAAACGCAGAAGTCTACAACTGCACCAAAAATGACAATAGACCTCTTAGCTAATCTACAAAAGAGCCTGGATCGAGCGTTATCTTCATACATATCTATACACAACGTTCGATTGAGTGGCGCGAGAGCTTTTATCACTTCCGTGCACATTCGAAAATTCTACAAAATATAGCAAAATATCGTTCGATTCTGATTCTTTTCAGAATAGCTAAAAGGTCCTAAATTTTTCTGCAATACTCCACTCCGTCGTTAGGATGTTTCATTGGGGGATGAGCGAATTTAGAAGCTTTAAATAAAAGAAAATTAAAAACGCATTAAGGCCCCGTTTACACGAGATCGGATCCAAATGGATCCATACCCAAAGTGTAACGGATAGGCCTTGCGTTTACACGGGACTCAACGGATCCGAACCCATTTGGATCTGCTATCCGTACCCAAACGGGATCACTCTCGAAGGTGATCCCGTTTGGATCCGATCCCAAAAAGGTCTCGTGTAAACGGGTGGGATCGGATCCAAACTGGCACGGATAGAAAATGACACGATTAAACTGAAATCCTTTGTTGACATTTCAAAGAGGGGAATCAGGGATGAGAAAGAGTCTATTAAAGTGCAAAATCTCAAAGGATCTGATTGACATAAGAGAAAAGGTTTACTAGAGCGCTGCTAAGAGTTCATAAAATCCAAATGGATCCGATCTCGTGTAAACGCCAGCAATTCTGGATCCGATCCCGTGTAAACGCCCCTCCCGTGTAAACGGGGCCTTAAAGAGCTCAGCAAACCTTAACTAAAACACGACTCTCAGGAAGATCAGATCTCAGATTGAACTCAGTCCAACTTATTAACAGCTACTTGAATTTTGTTTTTTTTCTGTTTATTAAATTGTAACATGTTTTATATCAATTTATAACTGATAAGATATCGTGTAAAATATGAATTTAAAAAAATGATGAAAAAAGAAGCTTCGTTAATCAACATTATGCTGTAGCGCAGTTTCGAAGTGAGAAAGCATTTGGTGTCCTTGAGCTGTTTGATGACCATTATCAATAGGTTTTTTGATCTAAAGTATAGAGCTGAGAAAATACTCCATAAAGCCATAGCTCAGCTTAAAATGTTTTTTCAATTATCAGAAGTGCATTTAAACTGTTTTGTGCTTTGATGTTTTTTATATCATCGATTTAAAATTTACAATACAAGATACTTACTTCACTACTTACAACATACTCTACGATACTACTAATACAATACCATAAGGAGCAAGATATCCTGTCTAACCCGTGGCTTTGGAAGGAAAAGAAGAAAAGAACAAAGCAAAACTACATACAACTATACTCAAAAAGAAAATTCACTAGAAAGGGGACTTGAAAGGGGACCTGGTGGCTGCTTGACGGATGGCAAAAATTCGAATGAATTCAATCAAATCGACCAGTTTCATGGACAAAACGTAGAGTAAACTCAGGGATATTTCTATTGATTTAATCAGAAAAGTTGTTAGTACATTAACAGTTGCATTAAAACCTAGTTTGAGGGGTTACTGAGTCCAAACGGTCGTATTACTTCAAGAACTCCAGCGAGAAGATCACCTGTGATGTAATGAACATCAACAAACAAGAAATGTGGATCAAAAAACAACAAATATCAAAATACTATTATGGTTTACCTGTGCCATATCAATTTGACCAATCGCAAGCGTTTTGTATCCAAGCATTGTCCTTCCTTTGTACTTTTTCTTACGCTGCAGCATGACACGGAGAAGGTTTCCACGGCGCTTCAAGAAGTGCGGGTACTGAGGATTTGAAAAATAGGCTGTTTTATTTTCTTTTGTTTTCTCAGTTATTTTCTAACTGCAATGTGATTTGATTCTGAATGACTCGGGGAAAGACCGTGATCAAAGCTTATGGCATTTTTGGTTGATCCTGCAAAAGGGGTTCTATTGCAGTTTGCCGGTTAGACGGATTCGGCCATAGTGTGGATGCAAAATACGGTTTCAGCAAGCAAATCAGTGCGGAATGCGGTTTTTCTGTTGCAACGCGGTTGCGAAAAAATGGAATTTATACGAACGGTTTGGCGGTTTTTCGTTTACTTCGTGGCAGAGAGTGATTTGTTCAGTACTCGAGCCATTGCCTTTTACGTTGCTTTTAATGGATAAACGTCATTATGTATGGAGGCTTCGCATAGCTGTAAAAGTATGGTAGGATTCCTGATTCATTTACATGGAATAGCAATCCTAAAAAGAATATTTATCGTACTGAAGAAGATTGACGGTTGCGGTTTATGAGAGAAAATGGCGCGAGGTTGACGGGTAAGAAGGCAAATTTTGGCGGTTTTGTGGTATTGAGGCACCGGCGCTCCCTGTGAGGCACCCTATAATAGACCCCCGCAAAATAGGTTTATCCTGCCTGTAGAACTGAGATGACATCTAGGATGCGGTTAGCTGTTGCAGTGACAAGGGAGCGCCAACAGTATGCTTTGTATCGGTAAAGCTGCATTGTCACGACCTTCTATGAAAAACTATGTAGAAAAGAAGTGACAGGCAAATTCTAGGTCAAGAGAAAGAAACAGCACGAAAAATATTGTTTTTCTTTCATGCCAAAAAGAAGGCGCACTGCTAGAGGTGATGAATCGGTTAAAAAACAAACCAAAACATCATTTCCAAATACAAATTTTCCCGTCGCCAAATAAAATGCAAAATAAATGCTCTGTTCAAACGTCAAGAACTCGTATTTTCCAAACTGATGCCATTTTGGAGGAATCATAATCTTCCGTAAACTGTCTGTCAGCTGTCCTGACGCCAAGATGATTGACCGCTAAACACAGCTCAAAAACACAAAACTAAATTAAAATAAATACAGCTTAATGAAAATGACCTGAAGACTTGGTAATAAACAGATCTTTAAGAGAGTCTTGTTATCATTGCAGCTTGCACGGATAGAGAGGATGGGAAGCTAAAGTTCGGGATGATTCTCGGCTTATCTCTAGATTCCTAGATGCATCTGTAATCTTATTCACTCAAAGATACTTTCCAAGTCTAATGAGGCAAATTTCAGCCCCACTTTCCTGGGCTTATACAGGAAAAATTTGACTAACACTATTGTACACATTCGAATATTCTACAAAATGTTTCTATATATCGTTCGATTTTGATCCTTTTTCAGAATAGCAAAAAGGTCTATTGTCTCTCTTAAATTAGAAAGCACGTGAAATACCTCGCGAATAAAAACATTCGAAGAGTTTGGAAAGACTAATTTTGCTAGATCGCAAATCCCACTTGAAACGTAATTGAAGCAGACTCTAGTCATCTCTTACCTGTAATGAAAACGCAAAATCCAACTCGACATCGATCGGGATTGACTGTTGTAACGGAATACAGTCTGACCGTAAATTTCTTCGTGAACCCTACGAACGAACAATACATGTTCATTATCAAACGTATTTTTCAAGGCATTAGTAGATATAAATTGTTAGTAAAAATGCTTTTGACAAAAAATTCATCAGATTTAGCAACTGAATGCAAGATCAAATTGAGCTCCAGTGCGTCACAAGCAGGGAGCTACAGACTCCCTGATCACATAGAACGATTTAAAATTTCAGACTTGTTTTTCTGCAATACGACAGTTACATTTAATAAGACTTTAAAGCAAAAGATAGCCACGATAAAACTTTACAGTACAGGGCATACGTTTATAACCAAAGAAATGATAGGTCCGATGCGGTGAGAGGTCCGATGTTCACCGATGTGCTTGTGGTCGAAAAATATGGTCAAGTTTCACCAGAGACCTCCATTTATGTACCAAGGACAGCATAATTATTGGTGGGGAACTGTCTTTAAACACATAGGAATAACTTCATAAATTTCTCTCCGGGGTTGGTCAATTTGAAGCCGAGGTTTAACTGTTGAGGCATTTTATACTGGGGGGATTCACAGCTTGTCCAGGGAATGATTTTGCTTCTTTTTTTTCACCGAGGTAATCACCGGGGTAAAATACACCGAGGAACTTAGCCGGGGTTGTATGTAATCTTTTCTCTTAATATCAATATTTTCCGACATGAAATTATTTCTATCTTGTTAGTAAGAAAAGCTTTCGACTGGTTTTAAGATTGATTACAAGATGTATTCGCTATAATCCTTATTTTAATTAACGACACTCAAACAGAATTTCACTTTCCTCATCTGTTCTGCTGATTGTGAGGACTTAAAAATGTAAGCGAAAAGCTGATCTCGGGAATTATTTGATCATATCTCGCAATCCTGCTGCGGTTTACATTTGTGATAAATTTTTTCGCCGAATGGCTTTGATATTTGCCCATTTTATCAAGAAAGCTTGATTTTGACTCAGTTCATATCGTGAAAATGAAAAATCCACTGTGTGTAGTTTTATTTATATATGTATTTGAGTTTCGGTTTAGAGATAGCATGATTTCTGAAGATGACAAAAACAGCACTGGGAGGTAGTCAGTAAAAACGGGGAAATGTATTGTTTGAATTTCATTCCATGAGCAGAATTGCAAAAATTAAGCTATTTTTGAATAGATCATTTCAAGTTCGCACTTACTTTAAGAAGCCTCAAAGGAGTTTGATTGACTAATTTTTGAAAGTTCATTAATACCACGAGATCGGCCGTCACTTTGGGTATTGATTTTGATCGAATTTCACTTACTTGGTTAAAATTTTGGATAGTTGTCACAATTTTAGGGTATAAATTTTCAATGGCCTATAAATTTGGGGTATCGTATCGCCAAAATATATAAACTTTGGGGTATGATTTCAGACGTCAATGGCACGCCCCCGTCACTCGCCTATCGAGGTTACTCCCCCCCCCCCCCCGGGGCAGCTGGGCCATTTTCCGCCATGAATTTGAAAGTAACGATATTTCTAATTTTTAAAACTTCACTTGAATTCTTTCAAAAGTATAGGCAAACATTTCAACGAGGCCCCAAATATTAGTCCGTGGGGTATCTCCCTACCATACCCCTAACCCTGTGTATAGCTATGCAAAGCATAATCTAACATTTGATCTGGAAAGTCACACATGACCCAACTTTAGTCTTCAACAGAGATAAATATCAGTAAACATAGTTCGTTTTGTGAAATCGAGTTTGACTATTTGCTCGAACAAACTTATAGGTCATCTCAAGATAAGGTACAAGAGTGGTTTCATTTATTCATGTGTAATTCCTTGCTTTTGCGAAAGGGACTGGAATGGGCGACAAGACTATTTTCACAAATATCAAATTTTCACATATAAAACCAACCTTGTCCCCAGGGCCTTTTCCCAATCTGACAGAAGGCCCTGGGGACGAGGTTGATACGAAACTTTACGTAGCTAAAATTTCCAGCTATCAAATTGGACTACAACGCATGGATTCTTGCTTCATAAGAAACTAAGGATTGAAGGAGTTCTGGAAGATTCTTCAAATTATCAGAGACCATCCGATGGAAGGCAAAAACAAAAGAAAATGCCAGATAAAAATAAAAACTTTCGTTTTCATTTCTTGTTCAACAAAACAGTATAACTTGTGTTCATCTGCCAAAATAGCTCGAAACAGTAGGTTTATTTTAATTTTCAAATCAAAAATATTTACCCAGATTTATTAGCTATTAGCAAATAAATTACTGTTTTATATGCTGACCTGCTAAAAAATCTAACCTAATAATTACAATATTCTTTAATACATGTAAATTAATCGGTAAGTAAAAGAAACGCAAGGAAAACTGAAATCAAAGGCTTTTCTTGGCAGTTTCAAGGGAGGCTGACAGTTCGTTCTTAAATAGACTCCCAGGGACATATGACTTGCAGATGGACGGTGGTCTGCCACCCAGTTTCAGAAAGCTACCCTCTTCTAATTACCACAGCTTGTCTTCATACCTTCTTTTGTGATGAATTTTGGCAGAAAACTACCAATTCATCAATAATTTTCGGCGAATTTCAACCAACGCTACCAATGCTTAGCGAAAAATCTGCCTAAAAATAACCCTTGTTCAGAGGATAAATGGCCTAAAAACCCACCAATATGGGCGGCACATACCCGTACCCTCACAGGTCATGCACCTCCCCTGGGCATAAGCCCTAATCTTACGTTTTTGTACGATATGTACGTACTATTCTAACTATTACTAGCTAATTTAATACCACTATGCATGCCGAATCGAGGCACAGAACCCCTTGCTTAACCATGAGCAGCAGGATACAATTAGGTTGAATTACATCGGATTGGATTCTTTACCTACCGTGAAATGTCATGAAATCATCTTCCTTGGCATTGACAGCCCTTCTCAGCCATATTTCCTGGCTTTGAACAAAGTGCTCTGTCACATGTGCTTTTCGGAAAGTCTGGGCGTAAGTTGTCCTATGGTATCTCCTGCGCATTGCTGTCCTACACAGGGTCTTGAAATCGAAAGTTCAAGGCCAGGTAATATGGTTGATAAGGCTGCCAATGTCAAGGAAGAGGATTTTATGGTATTTCAAGGTAGGCAAAGAATCTAATCAGATCTAATTCAACCTGATTGTGTCCTATCACTGATGGTTTAACGACCTGTAAAGTCAATTCATTATACAGGTCGAATTGAAATGTCTACTTTTTGATACCTTGTTTAATTTTTCATAAAAATACAGACAATCTTAAGACAAGCATTATCAATATTTCAGGACTGGTTGATAAAATTGTTTCAAATGCCTGATACGTTTGCAATTTTGATTAAATAGCTGCAAAAATATCCCTGAATATCAGGGCAAATGCTGTCGGCATTGAAAGGCTCTAGAGAGGCACGAGAATACTCTGTTTGTTAATCTATTGTCTGGACTTCGATTAAAATTAGATCTCTGTCGTTTAGTATGTATAGCTCCTTTAATGATTAAAATGGAGGATTTACCTGAAATTACCACAAAGCATCAAAACTTGGATGTTTCTAATCCGTTGCGTGAATGTGATTCTACCATGCAGTAAAAACCTGAATATCGTTTGAGTCGAATATTCAAAACCCCCTGCAGGTAGACCTATTCATCGATTAGCCTCCTGTGATCACCAATACTTGACTTTATGGAGGCTACAAATCTTAAAACGAGGTTTTATTCAATGTTTCTTTGGAATTCCCGGTTTCCATTAAATCATACGGGGACTTCCATTCGTAGTTCGTAGGCGACAGCCTGCGACGCACCTATACCATGATCCTTTTCAAGCCCACAAAAAGGTAGCAACAACAACTACTGTCATCTGATTAGTTGATCATACCCACGTGATCGTAGTTTAACAAAGGGTATCTGAGATGCGTGTTGCCATAAAAATTTTCCACACAGTGGTAACTTACCCTCATAGATACGCTTATGACCAGTTCATTGAGGTCCTGCTCCAACGCTCTTGACACCTCCAGCCTTACAATTCGTAAAGTACATACTCTGTGAGAAAAAAAGATAAATACATTGATGAAATGTATCGCATTAGATTCAAATCTTTAAAAAAATGAGCGTAGATATCTGTTAAATCTTTCCTTAATTTGAATGGCTTGAAAGTAATTACAGGTAAACTGCCATTGGTCTCTTTCATATACTGGTTATTTTCAAATGTGGACAGACCCCTTTTGAGAGCTACGGAGGTAGCAAAAGAGACGGATGGGTCTGTAGGAATGGGCTGTATTTTGAATTCCATATACCTGATTTGAGAGCTTTCTTTGTCGATTTGTCTTAAAACTGATATTCCAAAGTCCCAAAATAATATATTTGAGCAGTGTAATATGTAAGATTGATCAATAAAACTCCTGTCATCGCTTGTGGCATTAACATTCAAAGTCGTGCAGCCTTTCCGCCCCTGCATTCTTTGATTTGTTGGTACCATATACATGGTCAAAAGGGACTCGAAGCATTACTCTCATAAAGTGGCTAAAATTTAGGCCCTCGTGTAGATTGGTTATGTACTCACTAATCAAATGGCTAGAATTGTCTGGAACTTAGTTTTCATCAAATAAGGAGGCGCTATTTAGACAGTACGAATACATTACTAAATACAAAATGGTTGATATGGCTTAGAGCTCTCGTAGCTGCGATTGATCTACTTTGGTAGGAAGATTATTGCTTTAAAGGTATATATTTTGCGAATTGTAGGTCAGTGAAACATCACTCTTTGTACTAAAAGTTTCCTTTTCAACGTCCAAGTTCTTTAGACAAGACTTTGAAATGATTTTGTGGCAGGAGGTCGCAGTGTACCAAAACCGTTACAGAGCAACGTGACATCAGTAAATCAAAGAACACAGGGAAACAAGAGACTCAAGGTCATAAGTCCAGACGCTTAATGCGTCCACTAGGCTTACTACTTGGAGCCCCTTATTTCCCTGTGCTCTACGACTCGATGATGTTGCTTTGACCGATAGCCCTGTTCAGCAATGTTTACAGCAGGGAAACAAGAGGCGTAAGTAATTAGTCTAGTCGTCCTCAGATCTTATGTATGCAAGTACCAACCAACAAATGAGAATTCTACCTGAGAAAGTTTGAATAACAACACATAACCTTAATCCCAACGGAAGTTTTAAAAGTTTGTAGTGGCAAACATTTGGCCATAACCATGCGAATGCAAACATCCTGGAGATGTTGTAATGAATTTGTAATATATATGGCGCATTCATAGGTAATTAAGGATCCTTACATGGAGACAACACAGCCAGACTTGAAAACCACGGCATTAATTTTTCATAATTTGGAACTAACTTCAGAAAAATCTCAAAACGGGTATTGCAAGGTCTGTTTTGGAGTTTCTTAATTCTCTTGGATGTAGCTCAGACAATCTTACGAAAGGATGGTTGAGATGCCGAGATACAAGAGACTTGAGATATGTGTAAACCATAGAGGATGTTTCTCTATCGACCAGATCTTGCAAAAAGGGAGCTACTGATGCATCGATAGGGCTACGTGTTACTATTCTGAAGACTTTATTCTGCATTTTTTGAAGCACATTTAGCTTTGTAGCACAACAAGATACCCAGAAAAAACAGCAGTAGCTCAAATGGGGCTCTATGATGCTTCAACATAAATTGTCAGTTTCAACAAAATTGCGCGCATACTTTATAAGGCCCATAATAGCTCTGTCCTAAACAAGGCAGAAAAGTCCAAACGAAGACGAAACAATCAATTTGTTCCTACAGGATCCTCAAACTTCAACCTAAATCCCACTAGGATTTAAAAGAGGTAAAAACAAACCAAAACTTTCAGAGTTTTGTAAATTCTTTAATGAAGGCTAATCTTTATGCCTGTGAGATAAAAGTCAAGAAATTACAACCACTGACATCGTAATACGAAATCTGAAAAATATCGTGCTACTTCTATGTTGTAAACAGACAAAATGCAAAGAAAGAATTTCTGGTTAAGAAAAGATTTCTTCGCTAGCGCAAAATTAATCTTTTGGTTTCAAATATTGAGAATTTCGGATTATATCCCTAAGAACTAAGTTCAGCTTTCGAACTTAATTGCAAAGAAACTGTGTCTATAGAAAGCAGGCAAAGAATATGATGAAAACTATTTCCAAAAAGTTTTTGAAAGACAGATCGATCTATCTAAACTATAGTACCGTACATTAATCTATAATAGACACCCAGGGGGGGGGTACATGACTTGCAGATAGACGGGGGTCTGCCACCCGGTTTTCAGAAAGCCACCCTCTTCTAATTACCGACAGCTGACCCACTTTTATGATGAATGTTGGCGGAATACTACCCATTTTTTTACAATTTTCTGCCAATTTCTGGAAAATCCACCCATGTTTAAGGAAAATCTGCCGAAAGGTTAACTGGTTTGAAAGAGTTTCAAAGATATATATTAAGTTGTTATCAATCTTATAGATGAAGACAGATGAAGTCAGTCAATCACTGATCAACGAACAAGTTTGCAACATCATCTTCGCTGACATAAGATTTCTCATTGCAACAAAGCAATGCTTTTAACGGAACTCTGCCTTACATTCCAGGATTCCAGTGAGCAGTGAGTTGCCGCTTGCAAAACCGATCTCCTCAGAGAACAGTTTCCAATATCACTCGGCCTATTGAAAACAGTAAAAAAGCGGACATCGTTCTGCATAGTCTTGGCAATGCAAAGATGTAAAACGCAATGCTTCCATCAACACTTGCTTCGCACTTATTGTGGAAATTCTCTATTGGTTTCAGAAAAGTGGATTTATCTTCAAACTTCTTTTTGATTTTCTTTCGTTCTATCTACAGCTAGGTTGTTGATCTACAACGTATCCAAGTCTAACTGAAAAACCTAGGCTGGATTTCTTACAATCAAATCTTATGTGTCCGTCAACAGCTAAACGGCGCATTTGTGATCCCAGACAAGGAAACGGGGAATGATTATTTAAAAACACAACAAAGCTCGAATAAGTTCTGTTGAACATTCTTTCGGACTGTCTAAAGGAGTTGCCGGGTGCAAATTAAATTCTTCTATCAACCGCAATATTAAAAGGACAGTTTCAAACCTACTGAGAACATCTAATGCAGTACTGTATTCCGTAGAAAATAGCATCTCACTTGATACGATACTAGGACAACATTACCGAAAGTTCTCTTTGGCAAAACCACTGCTACGGTTTCGTTAATCTTATGGTTGATACACTAATGGAATGACGATTAGTTTCCTTGCCTTGCATAGTGGTATTATCACCGATCTACTTATGATTCACTTGCTTATAGTTCAGTTGGGCGCTGCATTTAGGCTGTGTACCGTGTACGGTGCCAAAAGCTGGAATCGCACTGAAACCAAGGGTGTTAGGACACGGATGTTTTGATTGATAATTTATTTACCTTGTTTTGAAACTTGTGTTTTGTTTTGTTGTCTTGTTGTCTGTTCTGTTTCGTCTTCAACTGATGTGCACAACTGAGCGTGGTTAGGTCCAACCGCTCTCATGTTGTTCGAATAGAACTCCCTTGCATTTCTGTGTCTTAGTGCGCCTTTGCACAAGAATGGCTTCAAACCGCGAAGCCAATGGCATTGCAGTTTGTAACATCTCTTGTGCAAATTCAGTGTCTAAACCATTCCACATTTATGCCCCTCTCTAAAGCGAAACAATTCTGGAGGGAACTCAACGCTCCATAAAATTAAGAAACTCCAGTAATGGGAAATAAAACTTAAGAAACTATTTACTTTGATACAGGAAGTCCTTGGCACATCTTTACCATCCTTTCATTTTTCTGGTATCATATTACTCGGAAGATATTGTCATATTACTCATAAAGTACAGTGTCTAAACAGCGGAAAGCCGTCAAAAGCCTTGTTTTGACACTTTCACGGTTGAACACAATCTCGTCCCCAGAGTGAGTTCGTTGCTCTCTGTACCTCTACTCTGGGATACAAGTGGCCGTTCGGCAATCTGATTGGCTGTTCGCCATTTTGGGCCGTAACTCCGATTTGCACTGGGTAAACGACCTCGGCATATTCTTTACCTATTCCGACCATAATTTGCAACTTATTTCCGAAATTCGAAGAATAACGAGACTTTTCATTTTTGAAGCTGCGGTGAAAGTTTCCCAAGATTGTAACTTAGGCCCATTTTCGTTCCAAACAAACCGAGCTTACTTTCACAACAAACACATTTGTCGATCCCAGACTATTGTTTAAATACCTGCAAAAAGGTTCCAATAAGGTCCCCAAAGTGTTTGTTTTCAATTTCTCCATTCATCTTGTGCAGAATTAGCGCCAGAGCAACGGCCATTTTCCGTCCCTTGGCGTTGCCTAGCCAACGGTGAAATCCATAATGGCTTCCACATTTGCCCATTTTTTGGGCAAATGTGATCGAAGTGTACCAGGGTGTTCATTCGGCTTCGTGATCAGCGTATGACGTAAGAACACCCTGGGAACGAGGTTGGGTTGAACAGGTAGTACACCTGAAGATTGTTATGGAACCTTTAAGAAACTCGTAAGAAACTTTGAGTACTGAAAATCTGAAAATGTTAAGGAACTTTCAGTACTGGCCCAATTTCTTAGTTTCTTATAAAATAATTCGCGTTGTCATCAGGAATCGAACCAAAAAGACATAATGTGCCTTGATTGCGCTGAAAGGCGAGTTCCTTACAAAGAAAGAATTGCTTACAAAAAATACACCTTCCGTAACTTACAAGGTCCATCTATCAAATTTTAGCTTCAAATTTTGCACGATTTTCGAGGTTCTGTTGACCAAACCAAACCGTGCACGAAACTCACAGGGTGGTTTCAATCAGATAAAAGCCTTTGAGAATAAAATGAAATAAAACATGTGTTCTGATTAACGAAGTGTTCAAAAACAGGTAGTTTATCTGCAGAGCAATTTAAAACTTCCACATCCATTATCTAATCGATTCCTTCGAAAACGAGACAAAAACAATATTTGTAGAACAGGCAAGAGAGGCTATCAATGTTAGTAAACGAAAAATAAACATTGAATTAATTATAGCTGAATTTGAAAAGAATTATTTCATTCAGGGTTGTGCAAAACGGTAAATAAGGTTCAAAATTAATAAAACCAATGGGAAATGAAATTATGCTTTTCAGAATTAAATTAACGGAAAATTTATGGATAATGATAAGGTTCACAATTATTTACCTGAGATCTTCGTCCTCTCTTGCCGCCCATTTTTCGCTGAATTTTCTCGAAGTAGCATGCATCACAAAGACTCAAATGGCAACATTTCATACAACGCTTAACAAGATGTAACATATGATGCGATTTCAACTCTCCACAATGCCACACTTAAGATCACGACTTCGTTAATAACGATCAAATATGCAATCACCAGACTGGCAGAATAATAAGCAGCATATACTCTATCTTGACGTGAATGAATGGTCGCTGGTTAGTCCGTGCTTTACAAAAGGCAAGTAGCAGCTGCAATAGATTTAACCTGAACAAGAGAAGATTTTTAGAGGAACACTGCGACACTACGTCTCTCTCCTCTCCATGCTGCAAAGTGTTTTCACTTTTCCGTTTCAATAACAAAAATTGCACCTGCAAGAACTGCGTCAAGAATCACTGTACACCTATCAGACATGGATGTCTATTTTCTTTCCGAGAATTCATTAAGACGCCTCCTCACGCGTTTAGGAAAGAACATTTCCCTTCAAAAATCCTACTTTCTTCATAACTAACTGCGCAAGCGAGCTCGTAGACAAAGGAGTGGTAGCGCATGGCTATTTGGTTATGAAAAGGATTCAGTTGAATCTTTGATGGCAAAAAGTTTTTGTTTGTCAAATTTGACCACCTACTCGTTAACATAGCAGGTTTGATTGGCAATGGCTTGACAGAAGAACATACTCCTTGCCTACTTCTTGCAAGGTCAAATCACCGGATAGTGTCATGTCCCAACAATAACAACAACCATGTAAGAGATTTGAAATAAAACTGACTGTATAAATCATTAATCATTCTCAAGAATTTTCTACCGATGTTGGAAAGCAAAACTCCTGAATCAAGGAACCCAGACATTTGCAGCTCCAGTCCCGCCGAAATCAAAACTAGGGGTACCTCAAGGTTCTTTCCTTGGATCGTTTCTACTTTTGTGTTACATCAATGACCCTGCAGGTTTAACTAGCAATGGCCTGATAGAAGAAAACATCCTTGCCTCATTGCAAAGTCAAGTCACCGGACAGAATCATGTCCTAGCAAACTGACTGCTTGTTATTGATCAGTCTCAAGAATTCAATCATTCTTCCTGCCCTTACTTCTATAGCAACCAACAAGCAAAGAGGAAAGACACTCAGACCTTCCACCATCATTAAGGAAAATAAAAAACATTACGAATTCATTTGCGAATTCATAAGGAAATCAAAATGATGTCAACACAAAACTCAAATGGAGGGCACTTGGACAAACAAATATGAATCACTTTCTTGACATATTTGCGATAAATCTTAACTTTGAGAAGTAAGTAGAATTCGAACACGCCAGCCATCTATGTAAATATAAACCAATTGGTAAGCTATTTCCTAGCCATTGAAGCTAACAGGACACCATCTAGGATGAGAACATGGATCAACCTCGTTTCCAGGGTGTTCTTACGTCATACGCTGATCACGAAGCCGAATGACCAACGAACTCACGAATGAACAACGAAGAGGTAGAGCAACGAACTCACTCTGGGGACGAGATTGAACATGGATGAAAAAGAAATGGGTCTAACGATTGCAATGAAATTCAAACTACAGTGAGCAGTCCTACAAAACAGAACTTATTCATTCTTATTCCAACCCATTTGCTGCCAACCCATAAGAAAAAGTTCAGCTTGCAACACGCTTGCAACACGCTTGCACAAAAGGAGCATGTGTGCTGACACAACATTGACGAGTTTGCATGTATGACTAGAGAGCTTGATCAAGCTTGACAACAATAATCATATCAAGCTTGACTGAGTTTGCCTTCCAGTTCAAAAGATACATGCTGCAAGCTAGCGCAAGTGGTGCAACATTCTTACTCTAAAAAGCTCTCAAACATACACAAATCATAGCCAAAACAGTTAGTATCAAGCTTGAAAAATGCTCCAAACATATTTAAGGCGCAGGGTCATGTAACCAAAAACAAACCTGTTATCTCTATGACCTATATTGTTGCCCACACGTGGCCATTGTGTTCTGCACAGATTTTGGTGAATGGGGTGAATCCACAATAAACGTACTTCTAAAAATCCACCAATATCTCTGCAATCCTACAATGTATGAGTGTTTGGTTTATCTCTCCAGAAAATTCAAGAGTCCATCTTCAAAATAAACCTATATTTTGAAAAAAGTAGTGGAAAATCTTTTTTTTCTATCCAATATAAAAATTTACAATAACGATATTACCTAGAACAGCACTTACAAACTACTGTACTACACTACAAGAACGATGCCATGAGGAGCAGAAGGCCGTGACTACCCCATGGCCATAACATAGAGACAGGTAATTAAAACTAAGTCTAAATATACAATCAAATATAGATACGAAAAACTATGTACAAACAAATTCGACTGATAAATACTAAAGTCGGGTTCACATTGGATGTCGGGCAATTGCTGTGTTTTGGATGTATCCGCTAAGTGATAACGTTGGATGGACGCTAAATTTTACTGAAAAATTAAAAATGAGTTAGGTTGGCGTTGAAATTTCGTAATATGGACTTTCTTAAGTGGAAAATCTCTGTGATATGGACTATCAAAATGCTGAAAAATCATCATTTCGAAAGAAGTTTGTTTACATTACGTGACCCTACCACTTTAATATTTTGCTAAAGAGGAATAATCATTTTGCAGTCTTTTGTCTATGAGTAGTAACACAGTGTTACTAACACTGCATTTTAGAATTTTGTTGTTACGGAAGCCCAAAAAAAACAGTGTTTAAAACTGCCTTTTCCAATAAACTGCTTTCTCAATACTTAACATAGCTTATGATGACATAATTCTTATTGAATATTAATCAGTTGTGAATCAAAAGAGTTTTGGAATCCGTGGTCACATTAAGGTAGAATGTGAACATTTCAAAAACAGTGGCAGAGAAATGACCTTGTTTGATTGTTCAATTACTGGCAAATGGTTTTCCCCTTTGTTTGATGACCACCACACCTTTTTTAAACAGTGCATGCTGTCCTGAGTTGACTTAGCCTGCATGCAGACTTTACATAAACTGGAAACAGCAATAGTCAGGGAGTGCTGCAAGCTGGGAAAACTCATTATCAAAGCGCTTATGATTGCAGTCAACACCAATCTGTGCAGGCAAGGCCTTCAGGCAAGTATCCTCTGAGATCCCGCAATCATGAACTAAAAAATAGCACCCCAGTTGCATTGACAAATTGGCTGTTACATTGTCTCTTTACTAAGTCACATGACCATGTAAATAAGCAGTTTTTGTTATGGAAAACAGGATATCATCACAACTATACTTTACCTGGCATGCACAACTGAATCACACATTATTTGTCCACCCACCCATGATATGACATCCATCAAGCTGGAGAGATTGTGCAAGAATATTTATCCTGCATGAAGCAGAGCAATAAATAAAGTCTGTGCAATGACACACAATTTATTTTTTTGAAGAGTCAGCAGAGCAAATCCCACATGTGTCTGTGGGTAAAGGAACAACACTTATGAGGATACAGGGAAAAATCAACTACTAGTATACAGAGGCCCCATCGGGAACAATGCATTCTGGTGAACAATGATTTTGTGATTAACACAAAACATATTTTCATTGGCTATGGGGCAATAAGTGTCAGAGGCATTGCTTCTAGCTATGGGACACAAGAGCATCGCTTAGGAAGAACAGTGAATCAGGTGTCATTATGCAGACTTGATCTATCTCAAGTCTGCACACAGGCTAGAGGTAGCCTGCAGGAGATTAAATAATCTCCCCGTTGCAGACTCTACAATAGTGCGGAGGAGCAGAAAGGAGAAGAAAGCTTCTTCTCCTTTTTTGCTTCTCTGCACTACTGCAGTGGCGGATTTAAGGGGGTGCAGCTGGGGGCAACTGCCCCCCTTCACGATGAAAACTCAGCTTGGCGCCCCCTCTTTACCAAGAAATGCGCCCCTCGTCGTTATTCTATGACACTCATATTTGAATTTTGTGATCAAAGTGTGGGGCAAATGTAGAAGTCAAGACGTTATTTAGTACAAAAATTAATGAATTTTCTCAATCAGGAACCCAAAAATTTTTCTCTTTTCGCTTTTTCTCTATCGTCCTTTGGGCGCCCTCTTTTCAGGCTGCCCCTCCTTCAACTTTGAGCTGGATCCGCCCCTGCACTACTGTTGTGTCTGCATGCAGGCTAGCTAGAGGTGACTGTGACTGGAATGGATTCCACCCATTATATATACCTTTTAGACTAAAAGGAACTTCAAAAGTTTGAAATTTGTTAAGCATAGAGCGCTTGCAGCATTGGACTGAATAAAAATGTAATCTATAGCCAAAGGACTGAAATATTTCAGTGAGTTCTAAGCGTTGGATATGTTATAGTTTACAAAAATTTGTAAAGAGGCCTTGATCTAAAGTATAAACATACTGTACAGTATATACTCCTCACACTCAAACAAATTTACTTTCTTCCACAAATCTTTATAAAAACAACAACAAAGTTGCTAGTGAGAAGATTATTATCCAATTATCATGCATTCAATAAAGGAATTTTCGCCAATCTAACTTTTACTATATACTTACACTATGCAAAAAATAGAAAAAAATAACAACAAATACTTCCAATTTTTGGCTTTCAACCCAACTTTGATTCATTGCAATTCCTGGACTATTCTTGGCATTAGAAATTTTCAAAATAGTAAATTCTTTTTGGTCCACCTGGCACAACACTCTTTACTACGAGGATGTTCTTTCAGATCTGAACTCTTTAAGCTGTTACTGACAGTACAAATCTCCAGTCTTTGCCATAACTAAATTTAATATCCTTAGGCTTGGACCTCTGTGTAAATATTTGCAGGGCTGGTGTTGACAAATTAATCTGTTGATTCAATAAATTCCACAGTCCTTGAATTAAGTTTCCTGGTTTGATCAAACCAAGATTTTTGCTGCAGAGAGACATAATACTCCTGTGCAGCCTCTTCACTATTGCTTGATCAACTCTGTTTGTTTTTCAGTCTGTTTTCAACACATTTTCAAACTTGGGTCAGGGGCTTTTTAGATGGCATTGGAATGGTTTGAAGTCGCTTTTATTGGCAACAAGAGAACATGTACCTCAAATCCCTGTTCTCCTGTTGTTAACTGACTCAAAAAGCCAATATACCGATTTGTCACCCATCACAATTCAGTGACTATAAGCTGCAGAACCAGGGAATGGAACATGTGCAACCAACATATACAATGTGCGGCACTGACTGACAATTGTTATTTCTAGTTCATGGGAATAAACTCTTGGAGACAAGAAAATGGTAGTACATTATGCGCATTTTAGATAAATATTGATTTTAATCATTTACAACTCATGATCCCCAACCATGTGTTATTCAATTGCAAGGGCATGAAAAGGCAACCTTTCAAAGGCTGGAATCAATATATTTTGTTTGGCAAACTTTCACAGAAGACCTGTTCAACAAGGCTGTGCAGGAATTGTAAATTTCTTTGGTCTATTGTGAAATAAAGTTTTCAAGATTTGCCTCAAAAAGCAATAAGGCATGAAAATGTCTTCCTGAGAAAAGGCAAAGCTCTTTCCCTAAAAACACTGAAAGTAATTTCAAAACTCAGTAAAATTTAACCAGTTCCAGCAATGCGTTGAAAGAGTGGTTGTTGCGGTTGTGCAAAATTAACCAAATGCCTTTGCAGGCATGCAGCGATTTCAGAGAGTCTGAAAATCATTTTAGGTCACCAAAATATCAGCATGCCCACAAGGACCCATGGTGACAATTATGGCTCTTTAAAAGCCCCAAAGTTTGTACATGATATAAATAATCTTTCAGGAAACTGGTCTTCAGCTTCCTGAATTTATCTTCAGTCAAAGCTAGCCAATCATGAGCAAGTCAAGAACCCTGATGGATCAAGCTGAGGTGCCAAGAGATATTACAGCCGGACCGGACATAAAAACCAAACAAATCTATATTAACTGGTAAAATGAAAGATTTTTCCTTGAAAAAGGGCTTAGGTTCTTGGCACTAAAGTGGTTGCAGTCCCCTGTCAAGAACTCTCCTTCATTTCAAACTTAGAAAACAACTTTGAATGATTGCACTGTACTTATGTTCAAATTCATAAATTTGAGCAAGGAAGCTCCTTGTCAAATGTAATTATCAAATTATTAACTTGTACTATTCACAGAATCAAAACAGCTGATGTGCAAGCTCATATTGCTTCAACTGATTTATGGGTATTCAAAAACCTCAGGACTGTTTAGATTGCTGTTATATGGCATTATATTTCACTGTGTAGAATCACATTAATTCAGTAATAACAAACTGGTGAATTTCCAGTTTGACAATCAAATCACTGTTTAACTGAACAATTTGATTCTGCCACCTGAGGCTTGAGTGAGGCTTGCAAAATTTCTCTGTCAATGTTCGTAGAATGAGACGATAATCCCCAAAATATTAACAGCTGCAGTTTTCAGCCTGCAAATATTTTAGTTAGCCCTGGAGGATCAATATGATGATAAAAACTTTGGTAAAAATACCAGCTACTTTTCTGGATTTACCAGATTCAAACCCTGAATAAAATCACTTCCCCGTTGAGTGCATTCTGCAATCACAGCATATTCATGTACGTAGGATCCATTTGCACCAAATTAGCGTTTGAATATACCTCTCATCTGGTAAACTAAAGAATGAGACAGTTTTTAGGTTAGGCCATCGCAGTGTTCAGGTTAGGCCATCATCTATTATATCGGCAGGGTTTATCAGGCAACTGAAACGGATATTCCAATTAAAATCAAATCATATACAGAGATTATAGCTGCTTCACCGCATTCTACGAGCAATCAACCCCGTGTTTATGCATCCTGTTAGCCCATTATTATCACACAAGAAGGGAGACTTATCCATCATGGAGTATTAACAGTTAGGCTAGGTTTACAGTGGGAGTTTTCGTACACTAATCTTTACTTGAACATTCTGGCAAAAATCAAATATTCACAGAGACCAAAGTTATTTCATAAAATATTTCAAGAATTCATCTTCAAGTTTACGCAATATGTTAGCCCATTATCATAACAGACAGGAGACCAATGCGTTGAGTGTTTAGCCTCTCACGCGCTCTGCCAGCCAGCGGGAGTTTTCGTACGGACACTAAGATCAGAAATCATACCTTGGAACGCAACTTGATGAGGTTCCTTCGACTTCCCATTGCGAAAAGAGATTCATAGGTCTTGGCTTTTGTAGCCTTTCAGCCATGCTTTGGCTTTGCATCTCCTTTTCAGCTACCAATGTTTTCTTCGTTCATCACGTAGATGTTTATCGATCACTTCAACGGAATTCCATCTGCCATGTTGCATTGTTGATCACCGTCTGTTCAATTTATTGAATTTCCGCATTTTGTTTACCTCCGTCTTTGCCGTTATCTGCAAGCAGTTCCAGGGTGACTCAAATCACGTGTTTGCAATTGTGCACTTGTTGGAAAGGGCCAAAGTGGGGGGGGGGGAATTCTTCCGGGTGTCATCATCGATAACACAGGTACACTTATTTTGATAAGGACCAACGAATTTGTGGTAATGATGAAAATTTCTTTCAAGTATCAGATTTTGAGCACTCAGACTATCTATCAAACAAAGGCTTCCACATTTCAGAAGTATCTACCGAGGAACGTAATACAGGAAACATGCGAAATTACAGTAAAGTTAAGGATTTCCTTCATCAAAATACCTTCTTGGCTTTTCACTTCATAGTACTGGAGTTCTTCAGTTTATTGCGATCTAGGAGTTGAGTTTCTTATAAGAAGTTTCCCAGGAAAGAAAAGACGTCAAACACGAGTACACAGATTTGTTATTAAGAACTTCGAGTTGCTCTTGGTTCGAAAGATTTCTCATTTTGAAGGAAAATTTTGTCGTTAGTGACAATCAAGAACTCCTTAAGTTGTTTCCGATTTTTGTTTGCTGAAAAAAACCAACACAACGACCAAAGCACTTGCAGTTTTTCGCATGCAGGTACTAAATAATGTTTTCTTAGAGCTTTCCGTTATAATCATAACAAGTTTGATCGTATCTTCACATGTTTGCCAAAATTCCGAAAGCTGCTACGTTTTCAAAGCAGGAGACCTTACCACTTTTCCAACAACAAACCGCAAAAGTAGCACGCCACCCCCTTCACAGATCGATACCTGCATATTGCAAGATCTCACAGAAATAAAGCTGCTTAAAAATTTGATCGAGTTTCCAGCAACGAAAAGAAAAACAAACAGTATCACTATCTTTACCAGTTTTTATACCTAACGTGGACCTAGGAGTTCCCGATGGCGAGGCAAATCACGCCAATATAGCGCACGAGATTTTGGGACTTTGAAAATCTCTCAGATTTCTCAAATGTTTTCGTGATATTTTCAAAGATTTTCGATGTTTCCTGTTTCCAAGATGTTTCGAGATTTGAAAGACTTTTCAGAATTTAATCACTTGTTGAGATATTTTTCAAGGAATTGTCAAAGGATCTATTTGAGAACTACCACCCTTCACTGGGGGAGATTTCTGGAATCTTTCAAATTTTCAGAGATTTTTAGGAGTTTTCTTGGGATCTCTAAGATTTCGTGATGGTTCTTTGAGATTTTCAAGCCTTCAAAGTTTCATGGTTTTTTTTGAAGATCTTTACCGAAAGTGTACGGGACTTTTTGGATTGATCTATTCCTTAGAAGTTCCTTGATTTTGTAGAAAAATTTTCCCCATTCCCCATCTCACAAAACATATAATTGCAGTGAGGTGAGCTAATATTTTCTGTTAACTTAACCTTCTTATAGTGTAATTCAAACAGAAGCGTTTCTTTATCAAAAACGTGCACTTTAAACATGTTTTAAACGAGCCGGAAAATTAACCTGAAAGTAAACGAGAGCAATGAAACTGATTCTCTATATTTTGACAAAAGAGAAAATCATGACTTTCTTCTAACTGCGCGAAAATTTGTAGCTGGTTAAAGACGTGCATATACTCTGACAATTTTTCGTTAGACACTGCCAAATGGCATCTCCAATGTAATTATGGATGATCTCCTTTCGATTGCTATTCGAAGTTTCATCTTGTCTGTTCTTCTGTCCTTTGTCGTTTATCCACAAAAATATTTTGGTGGGTTAAATTGCCATCTATCTTGCTAAATATTGATTGTAGTAAAAATCTGTGGTGCCTTGACACCAGACCAGTTGTCTCGAAGAATATCATTCATCAAGATTTCTTACTACCATGCGATTTCGACTGCAATATGTTTCGTAGTTCGCTTATTCTCTTGTCCATGAAAGCAACGTCTTTGTTTTGCTGGAAAGAAAAGGTGTTGTTTAGTGACAAATTGCAGCCTGGTTAACAGTTTCACCAGTTGTGGATGAGCTTAGCACAGGGTTCTAAGTCAGACCGAAAACACATAGATATTTTGAAAAACCAGTGTGAAATTAAAGGCAAATGATGGAAATATAAGATAACTTAAGTACGAGACCTAGGTAGCCTAAATATACCCTACTATATTCCATTGTATTTGATTATCTCAATACATGGCCAAAACAATTAGACAAAAAGAGATAGGCGGTCATCTTTTGTTTATCGAGTGAGCCAGAAAAAAGTTCCCATTTTTGAAAATTCAAAGCATCAAGAATACTTGACAGATTTGAATGATTTGACTTCTAGTTAGAAGCCGAAAGATCAAAGTGTTTTTGTGATTTTTCTCGCTGTTTTACCGACATTTGCGGAATTCAAAACTTTGCCATTCAACAACCAGCTTCCCCTTTTACGGAAAGTTTTCCTTTTCTTTGTTATCAGTTACGTGTAATTCATGTGTTATCTTTGTCTTTCAAGTCGTTACATGTTCGTGTTTCATGTTGTATGCTGCCACGAGGTAGTCATGGATTTTCGCTCCAAAGGGTATTGTTCTAGTAGTAGGGGACAGTATTTTGTAAGTATGTATTGTAAGTTTTTGATGGAATATAAAAAAAACTGTCTTACCAGCACTAGAAGTATAAGTCAATTCAACTTTATAAAAATTTCATGGTTGCAAAATGACTGAATAGGTTTTGAAACATTTATCAAATCATAAGGACTCTCCTCGCACAGAACAACTGGCAATGGGCGTTTCACCTCTCTCAAGAGTTTGACAGTTGTTTATGTGGTTAAAACTTTGACTCAAATGAGGCTCACCTTGTTGCGCGATGCTTGATATTCATATGGATGATGTCTCACTGTGTTCTTTGTTACCTAAGTTTCAGACAGATACACAAAGACAATAATAAATGAACTTCACGTCGTGTATGAAGAAGAAAGCTACTTAAAGGGGCAGCGTCACGTAATGTAAACAAACTTCTTTCGAAACGATGATTTTTCAGGATTTTTGATAGTCAATATCACAGAGATTTTCCACTACTTTTCTCAAAATATAGGTGTTATTTTGAAGATGGACTCTTGAATTTTCTTGAGAAATAAACCAAACACTCATACGTTGTAGGATTGCAGAGATATTGGTGGATTTTTAGAAGTAACTTTATTGTGGATTCACCCCATCCACCAAAATCTGAGCAGAACACAATGGCCACGTGTGGCCAACAATATAGATCATAGAGATAACAAGTTTGTTTACGGTTACGTGACCCTGCGCCTTTAAAATACCGTAAAGTCCCGCCGTTAAGAAGCTGCATTATAAGAAACTCAGGCCTGACTTCTTTGAATAGAACACCTCTCTGCAAGAAACTATCCAGGCTGATTTATGTTCAGTTTCTTTTACAATGGTACGTAGTAATATTTTATGGCATATATTTGAATATGTCTCCAATAGGTCTCAGTTCTCTAGAAATAAGAATGAAAATTTTAAGCCCAGATTGTTACAATTTCAAGAAACTTTCAGTACTGGCTCAAACTACTAGATCCTTGTGCAACAGTACATAAATCAAAAACGCTCTCTCAACAATTTTGGCAGCTGTTTGGAATGTTTAAGTGCTTCTTATATACAATGGTATACACACCCTGTTTTGAGGAAATATATCTTAACATAAGAAACCAATCAGGCTGTTCTTGTGAAACGAGTTTCTTAAAGGCGGGACTTCACTCTATCAAATCTAAGAATTAGACATGATTCCACGAGCTATCTCACAATTAAGTCCTTTTGATGCAGTAACGGACAGAGCAGAAACTGCATAAAATGACAACATCAAGCGATCTGAGATACGAAATGTTTGGATACATAAGCTTTTCAAAATGATAAATCAAACAGTTTCGAGTCCAAGAAAGAAACTACCAAGTGTTGCCTGATTTCGGGATCTGTTGCAAGGAGCTACGAGGCTCAAAGTTATGACTTTTCACGGATGTGCACGCAATTTTTGCTCTGTCGCAGTAATATTTTTAGAGCTTTTGCACAAGCTTTATCTTAAAATACCCTTTATTAAATGAATTTTTACGGGTTTTGCAAGAATATTTTGTCGAAAATGAATTTAAGATCTTGGGGACAGGGTCAGCTTACACAGGAGTCCGTTCATTATATCGTTAATTTACAATTTTTAATCAAACATTGGGCAAATATTTTTGAGACATCCTGTAGTACATTAAGTGCAAAAATTTTCGGCAGATAAAATTTCGGACAATAAACTTCGGAAAAAATATTTTCGGACACATTTGTGATATTTCGCACAAATTAATTTTCGGACAAAATTTTGACAAGCGTTTAAAATCATTGAAGCAAAAATTGCATCAGGTTTATGATTTACTGAAACTAAATACTGAAGTCCCTTCTCACGTCAAATTTTCGAAAATAGAACAGCAAAGTTCACTAGTTTCCTTGTCTATATTCGTATATCGTCTGTTTGAAAGAGGATGGTGATGATATTGTTGTTATTTTTCGATTAATAACTATAATGCTGGATTTGAAACATAAGTTCCTCTCAAAAACATGTTTACGATCCTCCTTCATGCCATGATTGACATTCGCTTTCATATTTCTTGTCTCCGTACCTGTTGTTGTCATTGAAGTCACGCTACACATGCGCATATCGGTTAAAAAATTTTCGGCGTGGCAAATTTTCGGACTGTACCATATTTCGTACAAATAAATTTTCGGACAAGCCTTTGTCCGAAAGTTTGTGACGCCGAAAATTTTTGCACTTAATGTACACTATCTGTAGATAATCCCAAAATGCATACCTGTGAGCCTTGGCTGAAATATTCAAGTGACAATCCTTCAAGATATAATATCCTATTTTCTAGCTCTTTGATGGTTCTCAGAACTCTGCTCGATGCTTGGCTGTTGTCTAAAAGTAAAAACACGTTAAGGAAAGATTACAGTTTTGAAGGATGGAGGCAGTTGATTCAGTTTAGCCAATGAGATGCTGAGGTGCGTGATTTTCAATTTCTTTTGTTTGTCTGGTAATAAAGCAGCCTGTTTGTAATATTAATTTGTTCTTGGCATGAACCGATATGACGAGTGTGCGAAGAAACGCATTTTCGTATATTCAACGCTATTCTTTATTGCAGTTACTAGTGAGTTTCTAACGAATTTTCCTTGCAGATATTACCATTAATTCGTTTTCTCTTACAGGTTTCAGCAGTTTCCCCCCTAGTTACAGGTTGATTTTGGTTGTTGTTCTTTTCCAGGAATTAACAGTCTTCTTTCGACAGACTACGGTGCTTTTGTTATATTTATGCTTACATTTCATTTACATTTTTGTTACATTTGTTACATTTATTTCGCAGACACATATGGGTTCAGCATGACAAATCCGCTATTTAAGACTATTTTGATGACCGTTAATAATGCGAGAAAACAACTGGATAAACTCAATCAAATCACTTATTTGAATACGTAATTTCACAAGGAGAGGGCGAAAAACACCAACCCTGCACTTGTCCTTTAAGCTTTAAAAGCATTTAAATTGTAGATAGAACGTGTTAAACACAAATCGTTCAAATATCCTACCTCTTTTATATGTATGCTCATTTGGTTTTAGCAAATGCCTTTCAACATTTTCTATTCTTTCATAGGTTTCCGCAGGGATGTGTCTTAGGGCCAATGATGTTGATGGATGACTAGGTTCCCAGACATCATCAAATCCTTTGCGCCAAGATCGTCTCGATGTATTGGTTGGTGATTCTGCATCAAGTTTGTTGAATACTCTGTAAACTGAGAACGGATGAAGGATAAAGTTATCAACAAAGTTTCGAAAGAAAAGAATCTCATCAAGGACTTCCCTAGGGGGCAACATCTTTAAGAAAGGGTGAATTCTTGTAAGAGAGCTGGACTATTTCCATGCAACGTAGTAAGCTTGGTACTGCGAAAAGTTATTGAAAAACCGGAACAATATTCCCTAAAACAGTCTCCTTCTCGTATGACTTTTCACCATAACTTCAAATTATATTTGTTCTCCAAACACAAACTCCAAATGTTTGGATTTCCATTACTGTATAGAGCAATCACTATTAGAATGATAGTTTTATAACGTAGGGCGTGCTCTCTCCTCTGGTACGTTATCTATTGAGATACCTCCTCCTTTAAGAAATTACCTGCATACAAATTTTCTCAGCTGATGTTCAATTGTAACTAGTTTTGAAGATATAAAAACAAAACCGTTATTTTGCTTAAATGTTACGATATAAAATCAGTGTGTATTCCTCAGTGTGAGCTAATTTACAGGGCAGCCAAGTATTTACAGTAAACAAATATTGTGATGTAAATATTTGGTTATCAAAAGTACTTAGCTGTCCTGTAAATTTAAGCTCAAACTGAGGAGGATTTTATATCGAAAATTATGCGCAAAATAACAGTTGAGTTTCCATATTTCATTTTCTGTTAATATTCAAGGTGGTTTAGTTATATACATGTTTGAAGAACTTGGTACTGTTGCTTATACTAAATAATAATGTACTAGAAGAAAACAGACGCAAAACCTTAATATTTTTGAAGATATGTTAGCCTCACAGTTGTTATCATTTTGAATATAATTTGTATGTGGAGAATTTTAAATCAATGAAAAGAACTGTGCCTTGAATGAACCTGAAGAGTATATGAGCAATAAATACAAACTAGGGAATTGAGATAAAGTTCTCTTACTCTTCATGAGGCTTTTCTTGCCATGTCTTGGAACATATGCAGCATCGGTTCTTGCACAAGTTGATTCTGTGAAACGAATAACCATACTGTATAGCTTAGTCTATCATGCGAGTGAAATACAACATGCAAGGCAGGCAAATGTTCCCTCTCTCTCCCTCTCTCTTGGTCAGATAGCGCAAACCACTGCTGTGCTCTTTACGCGAGCACTCCAGCCAATTCTTATTTTCTGCTTGATGTATTGAGGCCCCGTCCACACGTATCCGGAAATTTTTGAAAACGCATCTTTTTTATCCAGTTTGAATTAGCGTCCTCACGTAGACAGCGTTCACGGTCACCGAAAATGAAGCTTTTCGAAAACGCGCTCCAGAGTGAATCTTTTTGAAAACGCCGTTTTATGTTGTCGTGAGGACATGTGAAAACGGAGCTTTTCGAAAACAGTGACGTCACAGCATCAATTTAATACGTATCAGAGCATGCGCAAGGATCTTTGGGGATCACGCGAAGGCATTCTGCTTCTAATTATATATCCAAATAGATTAATCTTCCTCTCTATTATGTCCTTTAAAATGTTCCCACTTTTCAAAATTTGCAGCATATGAAATAATTACAATACATATCTTAGATTTTACTATACTTACTGTACTACACTACGCTACGCTACTACACTACGGGGACGACACCATAAGGAGCGAAAGACAATGACTACCCCAAGGCCAATGTATAAAGACGCACAACATTAAATAAGAAGTTAGAGATTTATGACTAAACTAGGTAAACTAATTATGAATAGAGAGTAAACCGGCAAAAAGTAGGTGCTAAAGTAGTAGCTTTAAAATTGATCAATTCGATGAGTTCCAACCTTGGTGGAATTTTAATGAGTTTTTATCCGACCAAGATTAAGCTTCAAACAGATGGTATTTCGAATAGAAAGAAATTTCTACATTACCTTCCTTGTTGTCACTGAATACACAAAATTCTCTTCTGTTATATGCATCAACTTCTTGACGTTTCCTTTGTATGAATGAATTAATTCTTCGATTTATCTGAAAAGAAAAGAGTCATAATTTTACCTTGAAAATACTTTTGGTTTCTACTTAAAGAATTTTTACCTAACTTTATATTGCTTTCAGCTGCTAGCTAAGATTACCTTTGACTATCGAACCAATAAATATGGCCCACAAAAAGTTATATATATAGATTCAAAATGTCTCGCAGGTTAATATTCAATTGGTAAAGAAACCTCTAATCTTTAACATGTAAGGTGGATATGCACTTAAGGTGCCTAACGACCAAAAATTTCAGAATTAGGAAACAGTGAGAGGTGGTTGAAAACCAAGAGAAAATAAGTCTGATGCAAATTTCAAACTGCTATATACTAGGTGTCCTATCACTCATGGTTTATTCATCATATATCTAATGTAGTATAATGTTCTTTTAAAGTAGCTAGTTCATATAAAAGGCTTGATACTGGGCTATGTATGCAACTTCATGCTTAATTAAATTCATATTAAAATGATTATATTTTACTGTATTTATGTTTTTTATATTTGTACAATTGAACAAGAGTGCACACAACAAGGCGAATTTTTAGACTATCTATTTATAGCTCATGGTAATCTTGAAAATATGTTTAGAAGGCCACACAGAATGCAACGTGAGTTGTAAAATAAACAAGCTTTGATGAGTTACTAACAGAAACAAAAATCTGTTTGTTTAAGCCAAGTTTTCTTTGAAAATATTGTTTGCACAAATCAAACATGATTCATTCTATGGGAGAAGAAATCCTTGAACCCACCTCATCAGTACTGGCTGTAATCTGCACAAGTCCATCATTTTTCTCTTCATCATCTGTCTGCGTACCTATTTTAGAAGAACAACGTTTCAACGTCTGTTGCAACCTTATACTGACAGAAAACAATTTGCTCTCAATTTTCCATCTTCGTTGATCAGGAAAACTTTAGCAGGCTTTTTGATGGTGGAATTTCAAATGATTACATTCTTGAGTCTTCTCTTTCTTCAAAACTTATCTGACAATGTACCCCATGGATTTTCTTTCTCATCAAATGAACATTTGCCCATTGAATTTATTTCTTATGGCAATAAAAAGTTAACAATTGACTGTCAATAAAGAATTAATCAAGACACTGCATTTCACTCATACAATACGACACCTTTAAAAGAGCAAAGAGCTATTGCTGCACCACCCCCCATAAATTATTTTCCCTTTCTGCTTAAATGTAATAACTGTATTAGTACAGCAATTGTCTTCTTCAGTTTAGATCGCTATGTAAATGGCTGCAAGTTTAATACGTTGTACTACATTTCTTGCATTATTGCATTTGTACTTTTTTCATTGCCATTATCATACCATTATCACAAAAAGAATTGCTTTTACCAAATTCCCATAAATCTATTGACTACGTATTCAAATATTCAGCATCATCTAACTAAATTATTGAAATATTGAGTTTTTGGTTTTCTAAGGTTCCCTTTCTCTGTTTTTGCATCTAGAAAATATGGCACATAATAACTCACCAACATGTTGATAGCAAGAGGCATTTCCTGTGCTTACATTTACTTCACTTGATATAGATGTCATGCTGTTCATAATATCCTTGAAAGGAACAATATGAATACTGTTTCAGAAGATTCTCAACATTTTGATGTATCAAAAACTGCAGTGATTTGATTTGATGCAAGTTTGTCTTTCACCGTAACAAAACTAGAGTTTTTCCATGTATGTTTGTGAAAATGAGACCAAGGTACAGTAAACCAAACTCCCCAACACCTGAAACAAAACAAAGAATGCCAATTTTGTTTTTATAGTCATCAAATGTAAATTGTGCCTTTCCTAGAGATCCCTGCATGTTTCTAGGAAACAAAGATATATACTGTAACTCAGAAGAAGGTCAAGGTTTTTCTTTGCTGTTTCAGTGGAAGAAATTGAAACTAATGAAACGTTTTTTGATAAAAATTGTGAAATGGTAGTTTAGAAGGTAAAATTTTTCCTGTGATCTCTTATTACAGAATTTTAATAATGTTGCCTTTTCAAATTCTTTAGGGTGGAAAGTTTGCTTAATGGAAGATCTTTGTGTGCAATTTTGGTGACCAATTAAGAAAAATGTACATACGATGAAGATTTTTCAAATTCAAGATGCCTAAATCTCACCTCAATATCTTTGAGAAACATCCAAGTTTTCTTGATAAATGATTCATAACCAACAATAGGTACTGGACTGCGTCCAAATGAAGCCTTGGCTAGAACCATCAGGAAAGCCTTTGGATAACCAAATACCTGTGTATGATAAAAAGCAGATGACTATAGGAAAATTATATACTGGAAATAAGTCTTTAAACCTAGAAGACCATCCAAACTCAAAATTTGATCATTAAAGTTGTAGGGGCTACTTTTATCATCAATGACTAAGGTTTTTAATAATAAAGGAATATTTCATAATGATAATCAACCATAAAGGGTTTTATCACTCATCACACTATCAGACTATGGGCGTGTTTGATTGGTGCCAATTCTGAAAACGGTAGACTTGAAAGACTCGGAATTTGTGTTTGATTGACTACCAAATTCCGAAAACGGCAGGTTTGGCAGGTTTGGCAGGCCTGCCGAGCCTTCTGCTCCACCAGGCAGAAGGTTTGGCAGACTTTGGAGAGATTCTCGTTTTCATTTGCAAGACTCTGAGAACGAGGCGAAATTGCTCGTGCTGCCATGGTAATTGAATCAGTTCAGTTTTTGTTGCTAAGCACCGGACTCGTCTTCGTGTTTTTCAACTGGAAACCTCATTTTCCCCAGGATGAATCAGAAACCTGCCATTTTGAAGAATTATGTGTTTGATTGGGAACTGCGTTTCCGTCTCTGCGAAGTCTACTGTTTTCAGAATTTGGTAGGTTTGAAATTACCAATCAAACACGCCCTATATCACACAAACCACAACATTAAGACTGCATCAAATGTGTGATCTAACAGAAATTCAAAGCATCATTTATTCACTGTCCAGTTCCCCTGCAAAAAATGTAGCCTACGCGTAGACCCATTATTCCAAAAGAGGAAAGGGTCTACGAAACAAAGAGCAAAAGCTTGCTACGAGGTTTCTGGATTTCTGGAAACTTAATTTATGCAGCCTTTGTTTAGACGCGCTTCACAAATAATTTGAAATGAGGATCAGAATAATTAATTGGGCGGCCGTAGCAAGCGTTTGCTCTTTGTTTCGTAGACCCTTTCTTCTTTTGGAATAATGGGTTTATGCGTAGGCTACAAAAAATGAGGTTCAAACTTGCAATCATCATTGTCACTATCATCTTCATCTCGACCTGATCTGCTCGCATCAAAATCATCAAACATATTTTTTTCATCACTGAAGCTTTGCAAACGTGATTGCAAGTTTGGATCTTGCAGCACTGGTGAAGGTGAAGGTGAAGTTGCGTTTTTCAGCGCCAAGCGCTGGGATCGCAGAAATAGAGTAGACCTAATCGAGTCCGCGACCCCATGCCATGACGCTCAAGTGGTGGGGCCCTACCGGGACTCGAACCCACTCCGCCTGACTATTCTGGCTGCAATGTCAGAGGATTACACCATTGCGCCACAGCACTATCGAGGGGCCTGCTGTTACCCCTGAAATATTTGTTGTGCATTAATTATCATCAAGAGACAGTACAAGATAGAGAAGTTACCAGAGAACAACCGGAGAGAGGAGCACAAGTTGATGGGGACACCCCTGTTATAACAGGAGGGTGGTGCAATTTGAATCACGGAAACATTCTCCAACAAAGGACAAGATCACAATCAGTAACATGAAATTAATAATTGACAGGACGGGGATAGTGTTACCCCCAAAATATTTGTTGTGCATAATTATCATAATTATTATAATTATCATAACTGATTGTATATATTTTAGGCCTAGTGTCTTGTAGAGCTCTCGGTTTTCTCTATGATGTTGGTGAGCGAACACAATTTTTTTCTCTCTGTTACATTTCTGTTTTAAGTTAGATAACACTGCCTGCCCACTTCTGAGCTTTTGAGCACCCCACTGACAGCCCTGACATGTGACTTAGCAAAGCCAAAGGTCAATTGAAAAGACTGAAAATAAACGGAAAAAATTTTGGCTTGGTTATGGTAAATGAATGTGTCATTCAATCTTCACACAACTCTCAGGGCAAGTCCAAAGGACTGAAAATTGGTTTAAAGCCAGACTGCAGCAGAGACCACAAAGTTCTTCAAAAGTGCTGGGGCTTTGAACTGGCTCAGTATCATGGCTCCATGGTCATCTCTGGACCAAGTGGCGTACTGGAGTATTATAGCTTTTTCCACAATGCTATTGGCTGTGCAAGGATGACCCACAAATTATAGGGTTTGGCATGGAGCTGAAGAAGTGGTTTTTAGTAACGGATGATGGGCTAGTTTTGCCAAACCAGGAAGCTTCATGATTGTGCTGTTAAGGCTAGAACGACATGGAAGTACTATGCACTTGCACACCTAAGAAAAACAATATGGTATTCAAACAGACAACAGATAAATGGAGGACTCTTCTTGCGCAGCCTCCAAACCTCCCCCCCGAGGCTGCGCACCGAGGTCTCCATCAGCGAAACTTGCCTTACTTTCTGACAAGTCAGGAGGGGGTTTGTCAAGCTGCGATGCGACACTCTTTCTTTCGTTGTTTCTGTTTTGCCCTTCAAGTTCCTTGACTTTGGTATTGATTTTTGAATACACCACAGGTAACGGGGAAACATTGATAAAAGCAACAAGTACCTCTCTTTTTACTTTAGTGTTTGCCAAATTGCCAACTTTGTCTGGGTTTAGGCCCAACGACGACGACGTTTATCTCGTTTATCATGCAAAGATTTCCGGTTTTGAAGCCCAGAACTGTTTGTATGATAAACATCGTTGTCATACAAAGTTTGCAAATTTGGCAAATACTAAAGTAAAAAGAGAGGTACTTGTTGTTTTTATCAATTTTTCCCCGTTAGCTGTGAATACACAACACACAAAACAGTGTAGGCCTTCTATTAGCATTACTTTATAGGCCCGAAAATAAAATATGCCTCCATAAAATATATTTAGCCTAAATCTGGTTTACTTTAGAGAACATCATAAAAAATGCCGTCTTTCATACCTTGATCAAATACTCTTCAATTCTGGATACAATTATGTCGCTTGCTGTCGCTGTTTGTGAAAGAAGTTCCATTTTAAAAGCAGCTATTCCTGCGTGACCCGAACCTGAGGCAGCCATTTTGACTTTGAATTCTCCAGTGGAATTCTCAAATTTGGCGCTGTTTGATCAACCTCGTTTTCCTTCTTTGAAATGAAAAGAGGCTGCAGTTAGACTAACTACTTCCGTCCATCTGTCCAATGATCAATTTTATATTCAGTCCCAGTCCCAGTTTCTTCAGTCCCAGTTTTGAGGAGCCTTGGTGGGGGAGACTTGATAATTCAAGGTGACATATCCGTTGCAAAATGTTGCGAATCCCTAAATCCTTTGCGGTAGTAGCTTTTAGTCAAAGCAGTAGTAACGTCTAGCCTAGGTACATAACTCGCCCGAGTGGGGGTATAACAGGGTCTAACTTGCCTGTTAGAACGAAAAGCAACAGACATTCGACTCGCGTAGAGGCTAAGAACTGACTGATTATCAAACAAAAGATTACATTATATATACAGATAGAAACGAGGCTACACTTACATAAAAGAATACTTACACATAAATTACGTGACACATAATTAGTCCTACAATCCTAATACAGGGGGGGCTACTGGGGGGCTACTTGACTATGAACGAAATACCTTTCTCGAACCCATGCAAGGGCTTCATCCTAATTTCTCCAGCATCCCTCTACTGATAATCAAAAAATGATTTCTCTTTCAACCAACGAAGATGGAAACATTTTATCCCTCTTTTCACAGTATTTGACTACCATTTACAAGAATCGTCAAACAAACCAAGCAAAAATAGAGTACTGTAAGTCTAGCCCACCCATAAAGTTTAGGTTAAGATGTTATTATTCCTCAGTGCAACACTATATATAGTAATGTTTTGTTCTTTTAAAAAAGTAGTCTGTTTTAGTTGACCATGTATCATTAGATATTGTGTCTAATATAAGAAAAAAGACTCGACCTGAATCTGGACTTTGACAAAAGGACCCATTTGTATGACAGAATTTTTCAAGAAGTTCCAACCCTTTTGCATGAATTTCTGTTTTGATGGAATAAAGACCTTAGCTGCTATTTGTTTTTATATCATTTGAAGTTTTACCATCTTAGAGACAATGCAAATGATATAAAACTTGTTTTTAGATTTAAGCTTATTGCCGGTTTGGATTTGGTGATAATTCGTTGGAAATTAAAAGGATTTTGATCTAAAATGTTGCATCTAGCTGACCAGGACATATTCTCTCTTCTCGATTCTATATGGTCTGTGATATCTGCCGACCTTTCCGTGAGCTGATAACGTACATTTGCCTACATTTGCTCAGGAATGTTCTCTTTTCAACTTGTAGCGATTATCATCTATCAACGAGCGAAACTACGACAACTTTAGTAAGTTCAATGGTAAGTTTAGACTCATGACGTAAGTCCCTCTAACTTTCGCTTGTTGTTGTTGTTGTTATCGCTTCAGTTGAGGCCTGGCCCCCCTTGTAACTACCCTGGCTACCCTTCCGAAAATACGTCAGCATGCAGGCTATGGAATATGCGGCACACAAGAAGTTAGCCTTCCATGCTGGGTGACAGACAATTTTTATTTTTGCAGGTTTCAGGATCAACACCCTAACCAAAGATGCCATCTGGGTCGGAGAGTGGAAATGAAGATGTTGAAGTTGAGAATGATGAAAAAGAGAAGGATGCTGGTGAAAAAGAAGACACAGAATCACAGGAAAGTGAAAGTCATGAAAACGTAGAAAAGCATGAAGAGGAAGGAGGTGATGAAACACAAGAGGATGATGAAGCAGGTGACAAACAAGAAGAGAAAACTGTTGTAGCGACAAGTCTGCAGGGGGAGCGAAACAAGAGAATTTTGGAATGAGTCTATGGTAAGTTCTCAAACCTTGAATTGCCTCGTTTTCAATCAAAACCTCCTTTGTATTCACACCCGCCTTTCCTCCAAAATTCCAAACAGACAAGAACAACAGATCACTCACGTAAGTTTCTCTTTCGTTTTATTTGATCCACATTTCTCGGATTTTCTATAAAATTCATAAGAGAAACTGTCCAGTTGAGAAGCACATATAGAACATAGAATCCCTGCAAAAACAACAACAAAGAACGAAGCATGAGACATTATGAGTCTTCTTCTGAAAACCCAGAGACAGAGGAAATGTTTTTAGGCCCGGCCGGCCTCCTCCATCTCATCGAAGATAAATAGAATGGGCAGCCGAGCCAGAAGGCTCCTGAAACTGGATCTAAACAAAAGGAGATTGTTGATTACAATAATGAAATATGTCCTGTAGATTAACCAAAATTGCACCAATGAATAATCAATCAAAACAAAGAACATAAGCTGTCGAGAGACAGCTTTGGGCCATGCTGCCCTAGGGTCGAGCGCTCAGCCAGACTGGAATTGGCGTATGTTACACCACATCTATGTGGCAGACAGACTCACTCTAAACAAAAGAAATGCCAATAGGACAAAAGAAATTGGCGTACGTGGTGTACAGTGTACCCAAGTTCCACTAGGGCGGCTCAGGAGGGTCCTTCAGCGCCAAAGGCACCAGAAAATGTTTTGCTCCCTGTCCTTTTCTCTTGGATCATGCCCTCCTATGCAGAGGTAAAATGCTGCTCATAGATGGAAATGCCCTCCTATACTCTGTTAAAGACAATAACTTTTGCTGGAAATTTTTACCTTTTGTGTATAGTGTGTAAAGACTAAGTTGAGAATGCCAGATACCCTGTGGGCCCAAAGTGTTCTTTGAAGAAATTGAAAACGAAGAAAGAATGATTGATATATATTTTTCCAGACCCCTAAAAGCCCTGGCCCCCCTTGTAACTACCCTGGCTACCCTTCCGAAAATACGTCAGCATGCAGGCTATGGAATATGCGGCACACAAGAAGTTAGCCTTCCATGCTGGGTGACAGACAATTTTTATTTTTGCAGGTTTCAGGATCAACACCCTAACCAAAGATGCCATCTGGGTCGGAGAGTGGAAATGAAGATGTTGAAGTTGAGAATGATGAAAAAGAGAAGGATGCTGGTGAAAAAGAAGACACAGAATCACAGGAAAGTGAAAGTCATGAAAACGTAGAAAAGCATGAAGAGGAAGGAGGTGATGAAACACAAGAGGATGATGAAGCAGGTGACAAACAAGAAGAGAAAACTGAAAATTCTGATGAAGAAGAACAGGAGTCATCCGAAAGCTCTTCTGAATCTGAAAGTGATTCAAGTGAGTAGAAAGTTAGTTAAGCAAACTTGATGTCATGTTGGAAGGAAAACAACACAACTATTCACAAAGTTTTACCAGCTTTGAGAATTAAAATCAAATACACTTCAACAACTCACAAACAATCCATGTGTTTCATTTTAATAATTATGATGATAAAAAGCTATTATTTATACAGATAAACTTGTTCAGCAAATGAATTTGCTGCTATCAGCCTAGGATCTGTCAGCCTAATGTACCTAAAATATGATTTAAAACAAAGGCTGTTGCAATGGCTTTGAACTGAAATTTTATAGTAGTTGCAACCTTTCTGTAAATTTCACAAAAATAATATTGAACTCTTATCCTTCCTTGCACTCAAGTGATTTTGAGCAGATGAATATTACTTTGCCTTTGAAACTGCTTCTTTTCTTGAGATTGTGAGATTTTGACCAATCAGTCAGTCAATATACTGTATGTATAAGTAGGTGAAGACTTATTCTTGAACCAACTGCACTAGTAGAAGCCAGGGAATTAAATGATTATAACTTGCTTTATCGCTAAAGTGGATGAGGAGGAGACAGAACAAAGAAGACTGAAATACAAAGAAGATATTGTGGATTTAGAGAAACAGTTTGCTGACTTGAAAGAACAGTAAGTTGTTTTTTGAGCCTAAAAGTTTGCTAAAGTTTCTCAAAATGTCTTCTTTGAGTTAAAAACTTTCAAACCTTGATTCAACTTGCATGACCATGATGTCATTTTCTAAAATATGATAACAGATTGTTTTTATGAAGATGCAATGCATTCCTATGTTGTGCTGAGCAATAAGGCTCAAAAATTTCAAATTTTCAATAAGGTGGGTGTAAAATTGTAACACATTTTACTATACATTGAATGGCTTGAAAGGAACTTTGGGTAATTTGCTGTAAATCTGCTGTGGCAATTTTTAATATCTTTATCATTTTCAAAATGGCAGCGTTCTGGTTTTTTTTTGTAAAAATTCATAGAAAATTTTGAAAACATATTAAAATCATTGCAAATCTTAGGTTACTTAGGAAAATTGATGCAATGTTCAAGACAACGATAGCTTATGAAAGTCTACAATATGCAGACAATCAGAAACTTGTAGTTCTTCTGGTTAACGATTTAGAAATTTGATAACATCACAGCCTCAAAATTGATAAATGCCACCATTTTGAAACTAATCAAGATATCAGAAATTTGCCATGGCAGATTTACAGCAAATTACCAAGTTTCTTTCAAGCAATTTAATTAAAAGAAAAATGTAATAGAATTTTACACCCGCACTAGACTACATTACATAAGTCCCTCTAACTTAACGCTCGTTGTTGTTGTTGTCATCGCTTCAGTTGAGGGACTTATGTCCTTACGCTTCAGAACAGGGACTAATTAGGCCAAGTCCGCCGCGTTCACGGCGCGACCAATCAGATCGCTACTTTCTTAATATGGTCAACCCACGTGCCTATTGTTAGCGTTTGATTGGCTCATTAGTTCAAAGTTCGACTTCTCGAAGCGAAGCGACGCTCGAAATGACGTTCGAAGGGACGTTCGACTTTTCTTTCGACGCTCGAAGGATGGAAGATGTTCTAAGTTTCTTCTGATTTTTCGTAAGATTTTAGTCCCTGTTTAGAATCAGTTTGGTCGTGAGTCCTTTGTATGAGTGAAATTAAAACATCAGATTATAAATGTTGAACGAATACAAGGAATCACGTCGTCAGTCTACACCCGCACTTTAAAAGATTTTAGCCCCATGATCCTGTGCTGTGCCGGCAAGCAAAAAAAGCGAACTTACTTTTAAAAAGTTTTCACCAGTGAGATTTTTAAGTGTTCATTGTGACATTGGCAAACTTCCATAAGACTCCATTCAGTGGTTATCACACATACAGTATGGCATGGTGGTTGCTTAGTTTCCCTTCTTGTTTGTATTGCCCACTATCCATTATAAATTTCAGCTTGGTCCATCATGCCTTTGCTTCTGAGTAACAAGAGAAATATCTTCCCTGCAGGCTCTACAAAGAAAAGGTCACACAAGTTGATAAGCAGTTGTTAGAAGTCCAAACAAGTGAGTTGATTTTGTTTACAGTATATATATTCTTTTTATATCAACACAGGACCACCATAACAATTGTTGATAATGCAAGCATCCAATGCAATCTTTGTGTGATAAGAATTACTAGCCTTCTTCTCAGAAAAGAAATTTTGCAAGTTAGTACCTGCCTGATGTTCTTCTTTAGACACAGCATGTGAATATGTTCAACCAATGAAGGAATTAGAAGAATCATCCAAGATTAGAAGTGAGGTGGCAGGTATGTTGGATTTAATATTTCAGTTATGTTGGGAGGGGTGGTTAAACAGGATAGAATATGATCCAATTGATTGATTTTGGAGATTGTTCCGTTAATTCATCAGTGAATGTATCTTTAAAATGAAGAATATATTTGTAGCTCTTTGCATACCATCTTTTTCTCAAGGACTTCCCCCAGTTGTACTTAATGATGCAATTAATGCAATGCTCTTATTCTTTTCCCCCTTTTCACAGGCCATCTTAAAGAGTATCGGGTAAGCGTTTTGCTTCTGATATATCTCATTTTTGTCTCAGACTACTTGTTTGAATGAATTTCATAAAGCTGCTTTTGCACACTCCTGCAGCAGTAAATCTTCTCAGGATACATCCAAATATGCTTGATTTTGCCATGGGGACACTCTGGTTTTTAGAGGCTTACAAATGTTTTATCTGTAAACATTCCCTCAAATTTAGAAGAAAATTGTCTGAGGATCATTTCAAGTGTATAAAGAAAACTATCATCTGCGTATTTGTTCATGCAGCATTCAACTGTGTTGCCTTCTGAACTTCTATAATTACTTTTTATTTGATCGTTTTTGTTGATAGACATTGACATAGTTAAATGATGTTTAACATGATTTTAGCTCGTTTGTTTGGATCATAAATTCAAAGCAGAGACACAAGCAGTTGATCAACATTTTCAGGTTAGTTGAAATTTATATCTTTTGTTCATTGATTCATTCTCTTCTTCATTACTCTTTCACTCATTCAAAGTAAATAAGTTGAGACACAGTGACATGATCTAAACATAGCACAAAATACCAACAAGCTCTTCATATCCTCCTTTTGTTTTCATCGATAAAGAACACCAAATACAATAGGTTTATATTTCAGCTTTTTTTGAGCTTTTTTTTTGTATTCCATACATACAACTCTACTGTGGATCACAGTCTTTTTTAGAATTTGAAAAAGTTAAAAAGTTTGAAGAAGTTAACAGTTAAAATTAAAAAAAAAACAGGGAAATAGGAGGAAGGAACAATTTTTCCTTCTTCCCTTCTGTTCTCGTTTTTCTTTTATTTTTATTTAAATTTTCAGATTTTTCAAAATACCAAGAAATACTCTGATCCAGGGTAATACAACTCAAATATATTGGTAATGAATACAAAATACAAGATTGTAGATAATATTACAGAAAATTAACACAATTGAACATGAAATAAACTTAATTATACAAATACTAACAATGGAAAAAAGGAATTTTATGTAGAGAAGTACTTAGAGGAGGAGCCTCCTCTATAGGTAAACTAGTCGAGGAAGGAATCTCGATTAACCCAGTCCCTCTAGCTAAGTTTCTCTTAACTCCGTTGACTTACTTTAACCATGCATTGATTCGTTCGTCAATCTGATTTGTAGTTCATTAAACGTCTTTAATTATTTTCAGTCATTAGAATGAAAAAGCTGATATAAAGTTGAGATCTCATAAATCTGCAAATTGTGTTTTGTTTTATAATCTTGACGTATGCACGAGCAAAACAATGCTGGAGGAAAAATGGCCAGTGTCAGTTTTTCTTTGTCCTATTTTATGTAGAACACTCCACCCAGCTCTGGTATATATTTATTGTAACCCATGATTTCTAATATTTGTTTCTTGTTAAACAGCGTAAAATTTCATTCCACTACATGCAAGATGTTGGGTGTGGTACATTCGCTTGCTCAAAAATGATGTCAGTCAAACAATAATGCCCTTTTTGCTGAACAATTTGATTGTAGAGCACGCAATCTTTCATTTGGAGTGAAAATACTACTTGTAGAGTCTGTTTCATCCGGCATGCCTTGCACGTGTCGTCTCTTGGTTTGCCTTTGTTGTCGCCATTTTCATGGGCAAATTAGGAAATATATCAGGTGGGCCAAACCTGTCAATAAGAAGGCAGGATTAAATCATTGATAAGCTTTGAGTGTATTGAGAGAAAGGAGGAATATAGTTCTTTACCTACTCGTTTATTATTGATCATTCTTTTTTGATAGCCTTAAAAATACTTTTCTTCTTTTTTAGAACGAAAAACGTAATCTTTTGGAAAATATGACAATTGAAATAAATGACAGATTGCGAAAAGTCGAAGAAGATCGCCATACCGTTGAAATGTATTCAGGTACATGTGCTATTTTTTTCGTTGTGCAGTAAGATTGACCAGTTATCACTGCTAAAAGATGCTTTAACTGTGTCTCATAATCGGGCACCAAGACTTTTGAATTGCTGTTTCTGTCTTGTTTCCATATAGGTTCAGGCAGAAAAACACCGATTTGAAAGCTTCATTAAAAGTGAGTTTCTGCTGGTTGAAACAAGAATAGAATATAAACGCATGAAATTTTTCCTTTCTTGGTGCAGTTTACTTCCGAATGAGTTCGTTTTCGCCCCACTAAGTATTGAGAAAACACTGCACGGAACTGCGAGTCACCGTTGGTCGACGATAATCAATCAAATTTGCAGAGATTTCAATGACGTTGTGCTGGAACTTCGTTTAAATGGGCGTTGAAAATTGACTGCCATTGGCTCAAAAGATTTGCTTGTTGTGAAATCCGCGAAAGATAATGTCTGTTGGATTTATAGTCTCATTAACACCCGTCTGTCATAATTCGCAGATATTTGGTTTGATGATAGTTTATATGCACGCAAACGTAAGAAGGGCATGGAAATGTTTATACCCGAGAAGAGAAAGAGACCCGTTACTGTTGCTGGTAAGTCTTTTCTGTGTATGGATTTGTCATTCACTTGCTTATTAGTGAAAACATACTAAATCTTGAGGAACCGTCCTGCACCCAACCAACAAAACTCTTCTAAGTCACTGTATCTCAACGGATTTTCTTATTTTGTTTAATTCTATTGTCTTCCTTATTTAGCAAACCGTATGATCGATAACATGGTTGATGCATTATATTTGAATAAGTTTGCTGTAAAACCCACGCATGTATTATTTTCATTTCGCTGAAGATGAGACAAGATCGTCTCGAAACGTACTTTAAATAATCATGGCCTATACCTTATAATTCTATGATGATTTAACTGATTTTGTGAAATATGGATTGTCTTTTGTAACTGGAAACAAGGAGCGAGATACAATTTTTTACTGGAGGGGGCCATGAAAAAGCGAGCATAAACCTAAAAGGCAGAAGGAGGTCTGGGGGATACTCCCCTGGAAAAATTTGGTACCAGGCTCCTCAAATTGGCTTAAAACAACGGTAATTTGCGTTCCTCAATACAGAATGACTTTATAGGTAATCTATGTTGGGATGGATGTACGCATAGCTCTGGTATGGGACAAGTTTGATGGCTTGTTAATACCGCCTAAGGGCTTCCTGCACCAATGAAAGGTAGAAATTGAGCGAGATATACATAAGAGAATGGAATACTTATTTGATATTCTGAAATACTAATTAAAGAATAAAGATTTACTGCAACAACAATTAAAAATTTTTGAGGGGGCCAAGGCCCCCCTGGACCCCCCTGTATCTCGGTCCTTGACTGGAAACGTCGACTTACACCGGATTTGTCTCTAATTATTCTCTTTGAACCTTCAAAATGATACTTGCCGTAGTCTTTATACTGAAGTTCATAATAAAGTGCGTTTTTCGACTAATGTTTATAGCTCTATGTCATAAATAAGGGTCTTTCTGTAATGCAAATTCATTTTGAGGTGATAAAGGGAAAATTCTGACAAAATTTCAGTAAGTACTTCGAAAGCCAGTTCAAAATTTGCAAAGTGACAACAAAATTGGAAAAGGCTAAGAAAGGCTCTGTAATAAGTTCCCAATTTTTCCAAAAAAAATTTCCTTTTTAGGACATTGTATGATCGGCATGAGAAAGTAGTAACATGTGCCATAATTGTTTAACGAGAAGTGAATAATATTGGCTGGTTAAAAAGATAGATACCAAGATGAATTGTACACTTCAAGGACCTCAGAAGAGGCAATTGTAAGACATGGTTTTTTCCAACTGAATAAAAAGCAAACGTTCTGATATGATGACTACAAAGATAAATGCCGTCTGACTCTATCTACAATCAGAGATTGCTATGCAGTGTTACGGTGAAAGCTCTATTAAACTCCTGGGGTGTTGGGGTGGCTTATTTAATTTCGGACCTTCCAGAGGGGGGAGCTTAATAGAGAGGGGGCTTAGTGAGCTTTTACGGTGTTCCAAGTTGAGGTTTTCCTTTAATCAACTTTCAAATGTCATATGCCCTATGAGCTGTTGATTCTTATTTTCTAGGACCGTATGTCATTTACATGCTGCGTGAAATGGATATTCTTGAGGACTGGGCAGCAATTAGGAAAGTAAGTGCTCAATCTTTCCGTGTCTATTCCCAGAGAGCCATTTGCGAAATTTTTCATGGTAGGCTTACTACGCTGCAAAAGCAACTCTTTAAGTCTTTACAACCGTTTTGTTTTGTAATAGGGAATTGGTATAGCTATATGTGTCAACATTATGTGTCAATATAAGAAAATGCGATGACTATGACAAAGCAGAAACTGCGTAAAATAACGTCATCGAACAATCTTAGCTAAGGAAGTGTTTGGATGTATGCATAAGCTTCTCGAACTGATAGATCAAGAGTTTACGGCCCAAGAAGCAAAATATTAAGTGTTGCCTAATTTTAGGATCTTTTACTGGCAGCTGGGGTGGGGGGGGGGGGCAAACGTATGAGTTTTCGCCCATACGTGAGCGATTTTTGCTCTCTCATAGATTATACTTTTAGCTTGGCCCAGGGCAGCTTTTAACCATGTGGAAATCATCCCATTGCTCCACGACTAAATCTAAACCTTTTTCGAAATCAGAAAGCTAAGTAACGTTCCTTTTCTTCCGTTCATTTAGGCTAAAAGTGAACTTGCACGTCGAAAAACCGAGGGTAAGTACTAGGCTAATTACTCGAGTCGCTTGTTCCCCTATCCTCTTTGACTTGTTGATGTCACTTCGGTTAACAGAGACGCACAATATTGCTCTGAAAATTTTACCGTATTTAGGCCTTCATAGTTAATAAGTTGTTGTGGCAAGCAGCTTGCAAGGTTCCACGGAGTCCGATTGATTCTGGCCGTAGTCGACAGTATAAACTTTCCTCTACCTACGTATGCTAAGTTTTCCATTAACTGTGTGCGTAGTGAGTTATGTTGCTTTTCGTTTCTGTGAGATGGTATATGGTTTGAGTGCTTGATAGTATCTGCTACAATGAGAAAGTGAATCGAAGCTGCAGAAGTGTAGTTTCTTATACTAACGTTAAGAATATCTTGGACACGACATGTCAGCAATGAGGCAGTACTCTAGAACTATGTGGACAGACAACAGATAAAAGCAAAGAAAGTTTATATCTACGTCATTTTATATGGAAAGAGGAAGTGGGACAAATCATGATGACAGAAGAGATTCAAGGCAAGAAAGCAAGAGGAAGACAGAGGCAAGTGAGGTTACTAGCCTTTACAGAAGATTATGCAATGAAAACAAAAGCGATGCTGCTTGCTGCAAGAGATCGCAGAAAGTGGAAGGCCATGACAACCCACGCCCATGATGGGCATGGTACCTAGCGAGAGACAGAGGTGATAGCGACGATGGGTGAGAATGGGCCTAAGCAGGGTAACCTTTTCAGTGTTTCATTATCATTCTTTGTTGGGCAACGTTTGCTGCAGCAATACCAGGGACTTCGGTAATCAGTCTAGTTGATTGATCTGCCTCAAGATGTGTGCAAGCCTTTAATTCATAGTGTCAAAAATAGATGTATGATCTAAGAGTCATTATTAAGTTGCCGTTTCGTGGAGTCAGTGTTTTCGTCGTTTATTTTAAATATTAAAAGAGGGTTTAGTGATTATTTTTAGAGCACCGCTTCTTCAAAACCTGTACCTTGGGTCAACTTTTTTCAATGAATCATACATATTTGAATTATGGTAGGGTAATTATTTGTGAAGCGACCCGTAGAACGCTGTTTCTTCAAAATGCATAACTGAACTTGTACCAAATTTTCGATAGCCATTTATTTTTCATTGATCTTCCCAATAATTTCAAAAACAAAGCCTTTCGTAATAGCATGAGTGGCAGGACACTAGTTATTTGGATTATGTGGTATAAAATTCTTTTCTTACCTTGAAATGTCATAAAATTCTCTTGCTTGCCCTTAGCGGCCTTCCTCAGCCATTGCCTGGAACTGAATAGCTCTATCACATGTGCTTTCAAAATGTTTGGGCCTAAATTGAACTTTGTCATCTAAGGTCGTTTACGTTTAGGCCCAAACATTTTGAAAGCACATGAGATGGAGCTCTTCAGTTCAAGGCAAGAACTATGGCTGAGAAAGGCTGCCAATGTCAAGGAAGAGAATCTTATGGCATTTCAAGGTAGGCAAAGAAGCTAAATTAACCTAATCTAATTTACTAGTGTCCCACCACTCATGGTAATAGTTACAGTTTCATTACTGACACCCTATGACCTGAACTTCTCTTTGTGGGAGAAATATATCTTTTAAGAACGCAATCATAATCTAGACTTATGACCTAGAGTCCTTTGTTTCCCTGTACTCTTTAACTCGCGGATGGCACTTCTGTAAACAGAATTTCATAATACTTCTCTAGACTGATTACATGTCTCATTTCGCCCCTTGCCTGAAATGATATACCGCTATAACTACTTCACTGAAGCGACAACAACAACATCAATTCAATTCAATGAGATGAGGGGACGACTGCATTTGAGCGGACCAGCCTTAAGTCATATCTCTTAATAAGTAACCCTAACCTTACACTACTAACCCTAACTTAACCCTACCTTACCATAGATTACCTCAACTAACCCTAACTCATCCTAACCCTAACTAACCCTAATTTACCCTGAAACCCCTTTTCCAAAACCTAACTCTGACCCTCGAAAGCTCGGTCTGTACTTTTAAGACCTCGGGCTTTATATTTTCCTGTAAAACAACAAAACCGGTTAGTATGCGCATAATATATGATATATATGATAAATGATATATAACTAAGAACGACTTTACTAGACTTCTGACAATGAGTCTTTTGTATACCTGCGGCAAACTTTGCTCAATAGGGACTCATTATGAAACAGTGAAATACCTGGCCCTATTTTCTGCATTCATCAATGGAACTATGATGGAATCATGGCTTCGAATCTCAATCCCGTGGAAGTGTTTTCAATTCTTCAATCGAATCGAAAATTCTATCACATTTAAACCGTAACAATAGTAATTCACAAATTTCGCAATCTGAGGGGTACTCAAGGAATCGCGGAATTTGGGCCTAAATGGGGGCAGGTTTTCAGAGTAATATTATGAGTCTCTGTTGCCGAAGCGCCATCGTCAAGTCAAAGAGCACAGGGAGACAAGAGACTCATCGTCATAAATCTGCGACTTTACTTTGCGGAAAGTTTGTACAGTGTAAAAAGGTTTATCCGTGTAGAAAAAGATCCGCATCCACACAAGGAGGTTTTTCGAACATATTCCCGTCCACACAAAAACGCTGTGATATTCGAAATTCGAAAATAGATAAACAAAATACCCTTGCATGATCCCCAAAGATCCGAGCGCATACTCTGATGGGTGGTAAGTCGACGCTGTGACGGCAGCGTTTTCGAAAAGCCACGTTTTCACCCGTCCACACGACAACATGAAATCGGTGTTTTAAAGAAGATCTTCTCTGGGGAGCGTTTTCCACAAGATTCTTTTCGGTGACCGAAAACGCCGTCTTTGTGTGGATGTGAACCCAGAACGGAGTAAAAAAGGATGCGTGTTCAAAAATATCCGGATACGTATGGACGGGGCCTTACTAAACGCACTACTGTTTGGTGACGAATATTACTCGCTGAAAATGCTGGGTCCTCTTCGTCCACTTGATCAAAAGATTTATAACTAAATTTTGCTATTTATTTTTTAGAAGAGAATCATCCCCTAATTCAAGCAAAATATGAAGATGGAAAATTTTATTATGAAGGGCAGTGGTATGTTGTGAACATAAAGCGATTATTCTTTGAAAAAAATGTATCAATTGATATCTCATATGCTAATGCTTCTTATCGTCGGAGCTATCTGGTTGTCTTGAAATCTTTTTATCACCATAAAATCAACTACAATAAATCCTCGCATATAAGAACCTACTTTTTCGAAAGTCAGGCTGAAACTGGTTCTTATTTTAAAGGTACTAAGACTAATTTCAAGGTATAGAGGTTCTTATTTGAAGGGTGCCTCGTGTAATCCCCTTGAGAGTCTCACAAAGATGTTCAGCCCTATTATTTATTTTAGAAGCGTTCTTATGGACATAAGAAGTAATTGGGGAGGAAAATAATACTTTCAGAGCAAACTGGGACCACAATGACCTTAATAATAACAATCGAAGGTGAACTTTGCAACCCTTGCAATAAGAACCTATGTTTCATCAAGCTGAGACAGGTTCTTGATTGCAAGGTATATAATTTAGGAAAAACAGCCTCTAGGTTCTTATTTTGGTAGGTTCTTATATGCGGGGATTTACTGTACAAAAGAAAAATTTTTTATCCACATAAAATTCTTACAATACATGCTTACCTACTCTACATATTAATATTATACAACTGCGCAACTCTACAGGGACAATAACGTGATGAGCTAAATGGTATGACTACCCCATGTTCTTGCATACAACAAAAAACAATGAACACTACTAGGACTATGAACATTTGCGGCATAAAGACTGCGGGAAAGGAATTCCCAAGGGTTTCTGATCCCTGGAAGCATTTTGGTTCAGAGAAGGCCAAATCTTGGCACATCTTTCGCATACATTGAAAAGGTTTCGAAATTCATTTCGTCACCATGTTAGTTTGCCGAAAAAGCAGACAACTCAAATACGTTTACGACTGTCATTGCGGCCTTTTTTTTCTTAAAATATCAGACACTTAACTTTAGGTGAAGTGAGATTGAAAATCATTGAGTTGGAAGATGTAGTCTAAAAATCATTGATTTCTCGATAGTAGTTGAACGACAGGTGCTCGAAAAACCTATCTGTAACATAGATATCATTTTTCGTGTGAAAGTCCCAAGGACATCAAGAAGCGCTATAATTTATAACCATTGTCGGCTTCAGCCTCAAATGGATACCGCCTTTAAAGTCGTTTGCGGTGAAGTTTCTGATATGTAATTTTTGTTATGTTAAAGTGTCTGGAAGGAGACAACTTCATGAAACAGACCAGAAAGCGGTCACGAGTCTCAGAATCACCAAATTGCATTCTATGAATAAATATATGTATAATTTAGTTAAACTAAAATGCCAGGATTTAAATACACTAAACACTAAGATTACGAAAATTTAAAATTATATTAAAATTTGGGTGCTGAATGTGAATCTGGGGTCAGAAATTTCATATGACACAAGTTGAAGAAATTCTGAAAAATTCCATTTCAACGTACTTACCCCGGAGATGGTCGCCAAACTTATTTCTCTTTTCAGAAAAAAGCGTAATGACCTGATTTTATACGATATCTCAAGCAAGATTGCGAAATCACTCCGAAACCTTAAATTTTGTCTCCTGTGTTATTTTAGGTTTCAAAAAGGAGATAAAGTTGTTCTTGACAATCGAGTTGACTCACCGGTGAAGTAAGTAGACCTTGATTTCGTTTCTTGTACAATTCTTGTTTCGATTCTTTTTATCTTTCCATCTTGTTTCAACAAACTACCAATTGACAATCGAAGTTTAGACACCTTTATTGTTGTCAAGCATCGACGTAAAAAACATCTACATGGATTATAACCATTAAAGTCACTACAGGATTTTCTTAATTTTCAAACAGGGCCCTTATTGATAACAGTACTTGCAGTATTGACAAGGTTTACCCTCACGATATAGTCCCAATTATCGCAACAAGAGCAACAACAACAACAACAATGAAAACAACAACAACAATTTTTAATTTTTGCTCCCTGTGTAAATGTTTCTTTTATTACTGTTTTTATGCTATATCTTTCAGAGATTAAGTGGGGTTCTAACAAATTGCACCCTAAAGGTAGACCTTTCTAATTACCCGAAAAGAATCTTGGACCAAATAACCAAATCATAACCCCATGCTCTACAGGAAAGATGTTAGCTTTGACCCCCAGCTGCCTCTGACTCTGAGCACCTTTCAACTCTCCAGGCAACGACAATTTTATCTACACCGCTGAAGCTTTGTTAGAAATGATTCATTATGTACCCAGGCATGAATTATTTACACTCTTGAATTTGTTCGTCGCTGTTTCGTTTCGTATTTGGCAACTTTGGGTGCCCTAATTTAGGCCTATAATTCCGTAGTTTCAAGCTTTGACTGTCAACATCATTTTACCGTTTGTTCCTGTTGAATTTAGAAAGTTTAAAAGTATTGTTGCGTAGAGTACTAAGAGTCAGAGGCAACTTGCTGTCACAGCCAACATCCTTCCTGAGAACGAGGTTTGTGTTTTGGAATCCTTTTGATAAACTGACCAGATTCGGGCCCCTAGCCAAGCCTCTTTCATGCAATTCAAAACGGTCTATTTAATGATAAACTTCGAAAGATGTGGGAGCTCACCCCTCTCTGAATGCCCCTAGAATTCTCTGTAAACAGCATATCAGAAACCGCTCGAAAACATGTTTTTTACATCATTGCTAAGTCAAGCAAATTAACATAATTTTTTTAACTATTATTTGTACCAAGCATCCAAAGATAGTTTTACGATCCTGCGATTATGGAAGCAGTAAACTCGGTCTTCCTCTTGATGTTACCACACCTCATCAATCCTTCAACTTTGAATTGCAGAGAGATGGCAACTCCTCTCACTCTAGGTAGCGGGCTCGAAACTGACTCGAACTATAACCTCCAGACTGGTCATCAAGTGCTGTACCACTGAGCTATCCCCGCCGATTTAAGACATACGTTGTATGAAGTTTATGTTATTTCATGAAGGGTTAAGAAATGCTTTGAATTTTTATCAGTCTGAACGTGTTGGCCGTAAAATAGGCTGACATCAGCTGCTTTAGGTTTCATACGATCATGCTTTGAAAGCTGTTTGAAAGCCTGTAGAGCCGCTCTGCGTGGACTAAGCGTATGAAAGGATAATAGCGCTCCAGATAAGAGAAAGCAGGTCTAGAATAGGCAATTATCTCACAGAAGCTCGTCCTGCGCATCCTTCTCATATAAGAAAAATAAATGTCGTTGCACTTTGTACGCCGCAATTTGCTGTGTAGTGAGATCTGCCGCAAATGATTTCTGTGGCTAAACGAAGCTTCCTTATCAACAGCCTTGGCGACTCAAAATTTCTTCATTAATTTTTCATTTGTTATTTTTGTTTGTTTGCTTTGTAGGGCCACAATCGCGACAATAAATACTGGCGAGGTAAGCCTATTTTTGTCTTTTCTTTTGACCGTTTTGCAATAAAGGACCATCAATACAGGGTGTTTCTGATAAAACAGAACCCAATGATATACATTGACAAAACCTAACTATAACTGAAAATCTGAAAAAAATGATAAGATTTAAAGGTGATCTGAAGTGAAAATTTTTATTGATGCAAACGAAAGGCCCTGTCGATTGATAAGAAATCCTGTTGAAATTTTTTTGATATCTCATTTCGTTTTTAAGTTATCCAGTCATTCAAAGTGTCAGTTGATGACGTCATTTTGTTTGCAAATTATTAGGATTCTATATAGAAAGAAGCTGTATCTGATCTTTGGAAGGTTACAGTTTTGGGAGACATTTCAGCTGAGCAGAATAGATGCAATAAAGATTGTTGCATCAACTGATGTGACCTTTAGAAAGGCGTTTTATTTAAAGGGAAGGTCGTTGACTTTCCTTCCCTTTGGAAATGTGGTCAACCTTGTATACTTTCTCGTACTTTTTGCAAACAAAATGACGTCATCAGCCAATCGTACAAATTAGTGGATAACTCGAAGATGAAACAAAGTATCAAAAAAGTTTTAATGACATTCTTCATCGTTCAACAGTGATATTCATCTGCATCAATAAAAATTTTCGCTTTAGATCACCCTTAAGTAGGTTTGATATTTACCATCTTAAAGTGAAATCTTTCTCCTATTCAATGATATGCAAGTTGGATACATTAATGGAATTCGGGCCTCGACATTGTTAATTTTCCAAGCCCCTTGTTTTTCTCTCGCTCTGTCTCACACAAACACACACACTGGACTCAGCAAAACTACGTTAGTAACTTAATTGGTTTTTGCTATACAATTACAGGAACCTCTTTTGACAAACAAAATACTCAGATCTAATCTTTGCAGATTTTATTTTTCTGATATTTCCAAATGGTCTTTTTCCTTTCCTGACAAAATCATGGTAGAGGATAATCTATTTGTTATTTCTTATGAGGTTTCCATAGGTCAGTGGCAACCTGGGTGCATTTATGGGAAATTGTTGGATACACCGGCCCCCCCCCCCTCCCCTATATGAAGACCCCGTTACGCAAGTGAGTTGAATGTTTATTCTTTGCAGGTGTGGGTAAGCAAACGAGATGGTATCAAATGCAAGTTATACATTGCGCAATTCCAAAAAGGAAAATATCTCATGCAAAGACAAACCACTGTATCAACTGTTTCTTAGCTGAGAGAATATATGTAAGTTATTGCTTGATGTATTTATAAGGCCTTGATGGCCAGCGGACGAAAGAGATTATGAAACAAGGGAATGTGACATGTAAGATAATGTAATTTAGGGAACCTTGGGTGTATGAAATTTGGGGGTTTTGGCGAGGGGCCCTGTAGCCATTTAGCCCCGTTTTCCCGGGACAAACTGAGCAGTTTCTCGGTGTTCGCTGTATCTATAGGGCTTTGACTGCCGGTAGATGGAAGAGACAGCCAAGTGAAGGTATAGGTACTTTTGCTTAAAACAGTTTGAGGAAGCTTTGCAAGACACCCTACAACCATTTAGCCTTATTTCCTCAGGAAATGTCCCTCTCGTGGCTCTAATTATAAACAGTTTGTTAGTCAATTGTGTAGTTATAGAGCTTTGATTGCCAGTAGATGGAAGGTAAAGTGACACGAGCGAATATGGACTGTGTGTTAATTCAGTTTGGCACAAGATGCCGAACAGCCATTTAGCCTTATTTCCTCAGGAAATGTCCCTCTCTTGGCTCTAATTATAAACAGTTTGTTAGTCAATTGTGTATTTGTAGAGCTTTGATTGCCAGTAGATGGAAGGTAAAGTAACACGAGCGAATGTGGACTGTGTGTTAATTCAGTTTGGCACAAGATGCCGAACAGCCATTTAGCCTTATTTCCTCAGGAAATGTCCCTCTCTTGGCTCTAATTATAAACAGTTTGTTAGTCAATTGTGTATTTGTAGAGCTTTGATTGCCAGTAGATGGAAGGTAAAGTAACACGAGCGAATGTGGACTGTGTGTTAATTCAGTTTGGCACAAGATGCCGAACAGCCATTTAGCCTTCTTTCTCTTCTGTGTAGATATACGTCTTTGTTGCCACCAGACATGAAAGACAGTGAATGTGAATGTAACCTGTGTGGTACTACCGTTTGGGATGCCTGGCAAGAGGCCCTACAACCATTTAGGCCCGTTTCCTTGGGAATTTTCCTTGTCATGGCTGTATTTATGGGTAGTTCCTCAGTCTTCTATGTATTTGCAGACTTATGCTTGTGAACAGATATAAAGTTTCAGTGCAGGATAAAGAATCAGATTTCTTTCATATTATGTAGACACGAACTCAACAAGCATAATACTCAGCTAGCTAGTTCCTTTCAGTCCTCTTCATCAAGGTCATTTTCCCTTTCAACAACAACAACCACAAGTACAACAACAGCCACAAGCAAACACTAACATGGCAGACATAACAGCAGATCCAACCGGTTACGTCTAGACTGCCCTTGACTCCTTACATGAATCTTTATCGTTTGTCTTTAATAACGATTAGAGCAAGAGGGCTCTCCATGAGGAATGGCTCCTGACGACAGAGCAAAAACTGCGTAAAATGATGTCATCGACCAATCTGAGATAAGGAAGTGTTTGGACAGATAAGCTTTTGAAATGATAAATCAGGAGTTTTATGTCTTAGGAAGAAAATATCAAGTGTTGCCTAATTTTGGGATGTGTTGCAGGGAGCTAAGGGCGCTCAAAGTTACGAGTTTTCACGCTTGCGTGCGCAGTTTCTGCTCTGTCGCTCCTGACAAGATTCAGCTCTTTGGTAGATCCCTACTTCAAAGTTTCATCGTGTATTTATAGTCTCTTTGCATATGGACAGTAGCTTTAGCTTTTTTAAACTTGTAACTCAAAGTATAACCTTGCAGGTCTTTTCAATTAGTTGTTCATTTCATTTTGTGTATGTATAGTAGAGTATTGTATTACTCCGGTCTCTATAGTGCAAGTAGCTTCAACCCCAGTATGACCAGCGAATATTTACTACGAAATTCAGCGATAGCGAGTTTGTTTATTTACATATGTACAAGTCTGTCCAAAGTAATAGTGTATCTCTTCATCAAATCTTAATAAACTAATTTGAACGATCGGGAAGTAACCTCAAACCCAGCACAATCAGATCTGGCCTAATTTCTGGCTAGCCCAACACAACCACGTCCGCATCTCAACATCTTCGCTCAACTACTCCTGTCTCCTAAAAAGTCACGTGACATTATAGTCTGCACTACTGTCCAATCAAATACTAGCTGACAAATACTGTCCAATCAAATGTATGATAAACAACAGCAATAGCTACAAAACCTAACACTTTAGGCAACCTACACAACAAGAGCCTCCATCATAGTAGAGCGTCGCATAACTTCGGTAGATTGTATTTCTTCCAGTTGCGAAGTTTTACTTTGTTTATGAAGTCGTTTGCTTTGACACATGAAAACAACGATGTTCAGTCTTCTCTTTTGAAGGCCCGTTGCTACCCATGATTCTGTGAGGTCCGAAAGTCGTTTTCCATGGGGAATATCGCTTTCCAAGGCAATATCAAAGCTCAAGTACGTCGAAAACAACACGAAGGAAGTCAGTCGAAGAAGAGAAACAAAAGGATTCGCTAAAATAACAAACACTTTTTATCAAGAGTCACAAAAAAGAGTCTAATGGTAGAATTAGAGCAAAGAAGCTTACGTTTCTTTTCAGCCATCAGGGGCGGATCCAGAGGGGTGCAACCGGTGCAGGTGCACCCATTCAAATTTTATTAATTTAAAACTAAAATCACAGTTTTTTATTATTGAATGCATAGAAAATTTCAAGCTGTCTGTTCTGCAAACTTAAGTTCCTGAATTTTCTTGTCGATAGTATTTTTGGACGGAAAATACTCTGTGAACGTTGTTTACAGATTTCCAAAATAGTTTGTCGCGGCAGAATTGTAAGTAGGAGTAGTTGTGGAGGAGCCATCCATAACAACCAAAAACAAAAACTTACGATCGATTGATTGCTCAACACATTCAAGGTTTGCACCGGTATCAATCAAATTGTGAGTCGAAGGTGAGTCGAAGAAGAAAAACAAAAGGATTCGCTAAAATAACAAACACTTTTTGTCAAGAGTCACAAAAAAGGTCTGATGGTAGAGTTAGAGCAAAGAAGCTCACGTTTCTTTCCAGCAATTCAGTTGTAATAAATGTAATGGCAATCTATGAGCTCACACTGGCCTTTTTACAGACTCGATGCTCAAAGAGCCCCCTTAAAAAGTAGGAAGAAACTACACGAAATGCGTCTTCTGCGAGTGAGACATGACGAAACGCGGTATCTTCCTCCTTGCGCCTTCGCGGATGCTGCGCTTCGCCGTGTCTCACTCGCAGGAGACGCATTTCGTCTGGTTTTTCTTATTTTTCAAAAGGGATGTGCTTGATGCGCATGTTAAGGCCAGTCACCAGTCAGTGGAATTTTCTGAATTTCTAACCCATTCACACTTGCAAGTAAAACCAGTTTAAACTAGAACAGGTTATGGAATGGAGCCCTCTGATTGGACAATCAAACGAATCGCGTGCATTTGATTGGCCGAAATTTAACCTGTTTTAGATAAAGCTGGTTTAAATGTGTCAGTGTGAATGCGGTATAAGCTTAAGCAGATTCCGAAAAAAGGAAGAAATATGAAAAGAAATTCTCTTGTTTTTACTGCAGAAAATGTCACTTTTCAACTGTAGAAATTTAAGGGTGAATGATTTTTGTTTGTATAAAATTCTGCCTGCCCTACAAAATTCAACTGACAGGAAACTTGGCCTTTTTTAAGGCTGATTTCCATTCAGTAGAATGTTCCGAGCGAACTGGAAACTAGCCTGTACTTTCCACTGCGAGTGAGAGCCAAGGCGGAAAGTTCCTCCCTGGCTCTCCTCGACACTTGAAAGTAAAATCTGCGCCATTGGGAGACTGGGGGACTTGTCCCTCCCAAATCCAATAATTCGGCAAAAATTTTGAAAGGAAAATGGCATAAAATTAGTTGAGTATACCTTTAGATTGACACATTACGTCAAGCCCCCCCCCCCCTCCAACTTCTTTCGGAATTTTCAGAGCTGGCGCCGCCAGTGGCTCAGGCTAACTGGAAACCTTTTTACGAGAGAAAATATCACTTTGAATTTTTGAATAGAATGCTTCGCGTGACAAGTCTTTTTTTGTGTAAAATTCCTTCCGCTCAGAAAATTCTACTGGGTGGAAATTAACCATGGTGGAAATCAGCCTTTACAGTTAAATAAAACATAAGCATCCCTCGTTAATTAGTAAAAATTTACAGCATAGTGCATTTTTTCTTTTCTTCATACGGGTTTTTCCTTGATCTTCCAGAAGGCAGAAGAAAATCAGCGGATTTGTGTGCTTCGCAGTACTTCATGAGCTCAGTAGCTGCATCTGATAGCTTCATTCTTCTCAGATTTGCCTCGAGCCTGAGCTCTTGTACATGTCTCATTTCGTCGACTAGGTGATTCCTTTCTCTTCCCTGCCCAGATACGGTGAAATCCATGACGTTGATACCTCTGAGGTTGTAGCTTCCTGCGTTGCTTTTGTTCGAATTCAGCTTGGCAAAGTTTTATTTCCGTCGAATTTACCTGGTTTTGTTTGATCTTCTTTTTGTGATGAGCAAACTCGGAAAGGCCAATTCTGCAAATACAGGTGCTTCAACCTACGCGAATAAGTTCTTCAAACAACCCTAATCGATCGATATAATTTGTTTGAATTTGGGTTACGATCAAAGCTGAGACATCCAATTTTCTCCCTCAGCCGTCGGTTCCCATGAAAACTCGCTGCTGCTTCTATCGCAACGTAGGTATTCGTCAGATTTCATGGGATAAATCCCTCACTTGTCGCAAATTAACTTTGTTTAATCTCGTAACTGCAAGATTACGAAGATTTTCGAAGAATTTCGAGGATTTTGATATTACGATTTGCAAAACAGCTCACAGAAGTCTTTCTCTTTATCCTGTCTCCACGATTTAGGGCCTACAAATTATTGAAAGTCTGTAGTTTCAGTAGTCGAACAGCAATTGATACCAGTTGCTTATTTTGATATCTTTACTTCTCGTCGAGCAACAGACAGCGAAAGAACACCGGAATGACCTGCATGTCAAACAGAAACACGTTCTTATTATGAACAAGCAAGCAGATGTCCTTGCTCCGTTGTAAGCCATCCTTCTGGATTTTGATTGGACATAAGCAAACCTCTGTTTGTAATTAGCGGCCATTAGATCAAGATGTAGAGGTGGCGGCATGAAATTCCTTGAGATGGTGCGAAGAATTGATGCACCTGTTTACGAGGTGGTAGAAAGCAGGAATAAGAAAACAGAAATGGTATGTAGGTAGGTAGGTAAAAATTTGCCACTAAATAAATGAAAATCTACAATGGTAAAAAAGGAGAAAAAATAGATAAATAAAATATTTACAATTTACATAGCAAATTTGTTAAGTACAAGTTAATGCGCCCCTAATTTAAGTGGCAGGGATAGCATTAAAAAGATTGAATAGACCTTATTTCCATAATGGTCCCCTTAGAGGTGGTTGCGAAAATGATAAGCATGATAATTTTGAAGAAAGGGTAGAGGGCTTGTCCCATTGCACACAAATGACTACCCTAGTTACCGGATTCGCACGCGAAAAAGAAAGAAAGAACCACAAGTGTTGTTCAGGACGATATGGCTACTAAAGTATCTAAGTTGCTCTTTTTCTGGAAAAGAACATTTCTAAAATTAAAAAAGGGAGACTGGGGAGAGCGTTTGTTCTGGTAAATGGCGCACGCAAATCTGGTAAATGGCAGTCACGAAGCTTCTACGAATGGTAGATTTTCCTCCACAAAACTGTGCTTTGAAGAGGGTGGTAAAGGGTATTTCATGAAATGTGGTTGAACATATTTTTGGCCATATCTTTTTCTAATGAAATGTCATTGTTCATTTTCGTGAAACGTAAAAATGCTATATTTTAACGTGAAACGTGAAATTTAACATTTCATTTCCATGATTCGTAATCCTGACCCCTCCCCTCCCCTTTACCACCATCTTTGAATTCCTAGTTGAAATAAAAAGCCTCGCAAATTACGAAAATCAGCAATTTAGTTGAAAGAATGGAGCAACAAGATTATATGATTTTGATGTTATAGTTTTGCAAAGATTCGATGTCTATGGGCTGCAAAAATTGTGTTCCTAAACAACTAAGCTACTTTTCACAAGGAAAAGACATTCGTTATGCCATCAGATTTCTTAGGACACAACTCGAATGATTAGCAGAATGGATTTAGGTTTTAAGCTGAGATTTCAGTAAACAAACGAGGAAAATGTGCATAATCTATTAGGCTAAACAGCTAAACGGGTCTTTGAAGACAATCTTATTGTAAAAATACATTACGTGCGTGACAGTTAAATATTTATGCACTTCTCAGCTAAAAGCTTCCTTTCTTAGTTTTTAATAAACAAAATCTGCTTTGTAAAATATGTTCTACGCCTGGACAGATCCCACGTACTACTCAATGGCTATAATAAGTCTGCAAAACTGCAAGGGGCATTTGCATTAGCAGAGAAAGTTTCAGTAAAAATCTTCCTTTCGAGGTAGCCAATTGTTTTGACTTTCTTGCTATAATAAATCAGGAACTATTTATCAGATTTACTCCAACTTGGTGTTAGCCTTTAAATTGAAATCTCTTCTATTCAAAATCTTAAAAGCGGGAAAATCTGAGTTATGGCTGCTTTGTAGCAGTCATTCAAATGACACGCGTCCACGCATGTTTTCTGAGACACCCTGTACTTCAGGATGAATCCCACGTTCCTGCCAATGGCTAATGTAAGTCTGTAAAATTGCAAGGGAATTGTGCTATTGCGGAGAAAGTTTCAGTTGAAAACCTCCCTTCCTACTTTCTGATAAACAAAATTTGCTTGCAACGTTTGCTCTGCTTCCGGACAAATCCCACGTACTTGTCTTATGGTTAAATAGAGAGGAGGGCTGAAAATAGTTCCTTTACTGTTGGAGGGGAACTAATATTTGCAGGTAAATCAGAGAAAAGGACTAAACTTCCATGAAGTATTCCGATTCCATCAAAATGTCTTCTACCCCTACCCTGGCAAGGATTTATGACTCGTCTCTGAAGAAAGCTCTAAAGTTTTAAGATATGGGATCACTGTCAGTTCTGCTCATTTCATTCAATTTTAACGATCAAGATCGCAGCACTCACTCAAATCTTTTCAACGGTTTGTTGCTGCGAGTGCGCATGCGCGAGCAGCTATTTATTTCGAGATTGATAAGGAATTCCCGTGTCGGTTTGTTTGGATGGATGGATGGATGGATGGAGTATATGCAAATGAGGAACTAGCCTGCGTGCAGACTTTACTTTCCACTGCGAGGGAGAGCCAAATCGGAACTCGTTATACGAGTTTGATAAGAAATTTCCGTGTCTGTTTGTTTGTTGGGATGGATGGATGGAGTATATGCAAATGAGGACAAGCAAAACAGCAACGAAGCAGACCTTATTCTATAGTGCTTTGCCGATGAACAAACTCGCATCGTAGCTCGACACCAAGGAAATTTCAACAAAAACAGGAAGGTAATCATTTTAATTTAATTGAGAAGTAACATAGACAATTCTGCAACATTCTTCATGTGTTAGAATCGCCCATATGGTTTCAGAAGAGATCGAGCTTCGAAGACGAAAAGGCATGGGAAGGCCTAGCGGCCTAAACCTGCTGTAATGAACAAACAGCACGTAGGGCGCGAGGAATTCGCGAGAGGCGGTTCACTCCCAAAAAATCTCGTACACCTTTGGCAAAAATCCTTTTGTTTCAAGAAAAATCCATCAAAAATCCTTAAGAAATCCTTTTGTTCTGATAAAATCTCGTACGCCGATTCGCATGAGTGAAATGCCCCTCGGGAATTCGGGCTTCCGTCAAGTAATACGTGCATAATGTTTCAAGTTTTGCTAACAAATAGTGGTTGAAGGTTTCATCATATCCCCTATATCAAACCCAGTCAAGCAGGGAATGTATTCAGGAATGCGAATGAATCGTTTGTAGAACAGAATAGGCGATAATTTCCCTTCCAAAAACAAGGAAATTATCATGCAGAAAATTGCACAAAAGTGAGTGATAAGGATCCTTGACCATGATCATTTGGATCTGATAGAGTTCCGATATATTACTTTCATTGATAAATATTCCTACAATGCAAAGGATATGTAAAAGTCACTTGTGATTCCATAACATTCCATGGACAATGAACTGCAATTCAATTGTCTACCAAGAGCAAGACCTCAAATTCATTTTATGCTGCCAACCAACCATATATCCTTTGCAATACATTTACACATACAAGCAAGCTCATTTCACTGTTTATTGTTGTAGGAGTAAAAGGATTCACTTGTGAGATTCATGCAAAGATCAAAGCAGCATTGGATCATTATTTATGCATCACCACTTGTGAGTGTCAATCCAACTTCGAACATTCAATGACCAACACTGCATTGGCACACCATTACGATATTTACGTGTGTCATTCTTGCAAAGACCTGACCAAGGAATCACAGGGGGCAGTATTTCAAAGACGAGACCAAGAAACCAGGGAAGATGTCACAGTCTGTTACGCCTTGTGACCTTACTTTGATGAACGTTACACTTGAAAGATTGTGGTGGCCAACTCATGTGCATCATGAGCTCTCAGGACTGTCCTTCAGACTTAAAAAACTGTTCATATTTAGATATCATTGATTATTGAGTCCTGAGTTTGTTGCCATATTGCTAACAGAAGCAGATAATGGACAGTTACTTTGTACAGTTAAATAGGAATTATGAAAGATATTGCTACACGTAAAATGATCTGTGGACAAGGAAGAAAATAATGCCATGTGTGGTACCAAAAAGGGTTAAAGAAAGTCATACCGTCTAACACATAACATACCAACATCAAATAACTCTGCCTTAAAGTTACAATTTAACACTTCAAATGAGACTAATCTTGTATTAGAATGTAATAGATGCTGTAGTAACACTAAACAGACTTGAAAGTTACAAACAGTTCTTTTTTGCTTGGGGCAATTTTGCCTCACAAGTCTAGCAAGTCACAAATCCTCCAAAACTCCTCTCCAACATTTATTGTTGACAAATTCGCAGAAATAGTGTGTTTTACACTACGGCTTGAGCAGCACTTACTTAACTTCGTTAACAGCTAGTTTTTAATCTAATGTAGTCGTAGCTGTAGAGGAATCACAATGGATGATTAGGGCGGAGAGTTGAAAGCGAGGTAGACAGGAATCACGGCGCAAAAGGGACACGAGAGAAATAAGTTGCAGAAATTACACAGTAAGCGCGTGTAGGAAGCAATTTGAATAATACGGCCAAAAAAAGGATGCAAAAGGAAAGGAAGTAACATGGAAATAGTGATAATGTCATCATACTTAATAAAATAATGATATAGCTTCATTTCATAATTGTCAAAGGAACAGAGTTTGATGCGTCACTCACATCAAGGTGTCCCAAACAAATTTTGGCCCGCTTGCGTAGCTTCTACGGAGGAGGTGAAACCCCAAATTATTCCTGTTTTCTACAAAGTCACATAGAATAAGCATCAACTTAGAGTTTGAGGCCTTGTATGAGTCAATCTGACACGTGGTTGTTGATTTGTGACACTGATATGGCAAAGTAAGTGGTTGCTTGAAAAACAGCACTTCTTCTGTTCTCCTAGACTGATGCCTTTTCGTCCCTTGTTTCCCTGCGTTCCTTGGCCTATTGACCAAGTGATATCAGCAAATCAAAGAACGCAGGGAAACAAGGGACGAAAAGGCATAAGTCTACTGTTCTCCAGCAATGTCAAAATCAAGTAACATTCGAAAGAAATCGTTCTAACATTGTATTCAAATTTTCTTATACATTTAAGAGTTGACAGTCTTGTCCCACAGATAAGCAACGCTATCAACCATTTTGAAGATGTTGGTGAAATCTGAATAGCTACGATGCTGGAAACCTTACCCTTTCGATAAATGGGAGTTTTTACAAGGTCTGGTCAGTAGGAATCCCAATCTCGTCCCCAGAGTGAGTTCGTTGCTCTACTTCTTCTCTGAAATACAAGAGGCCGTTCGGCAATCTGATTGGCTATTTACCATTTTGCGCCGTAACTCCGTTTTGTGCGGGGTAAACGCCCGGGGGGGTTACTCCCATACTTGACATGACGGGATGTGCCGCTCAACAGGGTGTCCTTTTACGGTAAAAATTATGCGACAGGGTATCCTTTTCTGATAAAAATTATGCGACAGGGTATTACAATTGATAAGAAAATTATGCGACAGGGTATCATGTGGAAGGAAATTTTTTAGATTTCTCTTGAAACAATAGATTTTGGCAAAATTTTTATGCGACAGGGTATACTTTTGGGCCATTTTTTATGCGACAGGGTACAGGGTGTGGAGAGCTTTGCCACACACCCCCGTCACTTCCCTAGTCAAGTACCCCCCCCCCCGGGGGTAAACGACCTCGACATGTCAAAAGTCGACGTAAAGCCATATTCTTTACCTATTTCAAACATAATTTGCTACTTATCTCCGAAATTCTGAGAACAACAAGCCATTTCACGTGAAAGTTTCTCGAATTTGCAACTTAGGCCCATTTTCTCTCCGAAAAAACCGAACTTATTTTGACATAAAACACACTTGCCAACTCCAGATTATTGTTCAAATACCTTCAAAAAGGTTGAAATAAGATTCTCAAAGTGTTTGTTTTTAGCTTCTTACTTTATGTTCTGCAGAATTAGAGCTAAAGCAACGGCCATTTTCCGTCGCTTAGAGTTGCCTAGCCAACCATTAATCCATAATGGCTGCTAATGCACCCAGATTCTGGGCGCATTTGATCAAAGTGTACCAAGGAGTTCATTCGGCATCGTGATCAGCGTATGACGTAAGAACACCCTGGGAACGAGGTTGTAGGAATCCAGGTCCTATGATCCTAGAATCCTAGGTCCTAGCAGACCAGGGTCTGGTTGATAGACCATGCCCTGAAAGGATGATTTGCGTGAAATATGCAAGCGCTGTGACTCACTGCTGTGACTCCCTGCTGTGACTGGAAACGTGGAAACTTGTGTACAATAGCAATATTGTGGAGCTAAATACAACAAAATACATACAGTAGCGGGTGAACAATAACAATGATATGATAAAAACAAGACTGTGCATTATAAACCAGGCAAAACAAATCATAAGGGTTTTACGTCCCTAGTAAATACTGCCCTCCGATTTGTTCGTAATGTTTCGTCTTCCTATGCCGTTACTCCGATTCTACGAAGCCTGTAGTTGTAGACAAAGAAATATATCGTCGTGTCGATAAACGGATTCGTAGCTACGAGTGCAGTGCTTATATCGAATAAAATCGATACTGTCTCTCTCTTGATAAATCGTTCCAAAAATATCAAAATAGACAACGGGGCAAAACAGCAGATGAAGGCAATACTTAACAAAACAGAGTGAATAAGAACTGAACGAGCTGCCTCTCTGTTGTGCGTGGTTGTTCCAGCTGGCCGACTTTTCATGAAGTAGTAGATAATGCCATATTGTAGAATTAGATGAACACAAGTCAGTAACGTTATTACTGAGTTCATTTGGAGCATTTTGTCCCTTCGGATGAATAGAGTACCAATGATTCCATATAAAATTGGCACAACCCATGTTGCTGCTAGGATGCAGTAGAATCTGTGTCTTGCAAACTTGGTTTCGAATTTATTTGGGAAGACATTCAGGAGTCTTTGCACGGCTATTGCATTCAGGGTTGTTAGAGCGATAGTGATAGTTGTATTTAGGCCGATATCGAGGTACTTCATGTTGCTTAGAGTGATCAAATTCTTGAATGCTGCAATGTAAAGTCCATAGGCCGACATTGTCACAGCAGACAACATATCTGCAAAGCATAGACTCAGCAATGATATTTCAAAGATAGTATGTCTTCTATTTTTGATGACCATCGAAATAATCTGTGTTATGTTTGCTAACAGACTAACTACTCCAATTGCAGAGTATACGTACATCACTTTAGGAATAGCCATTTTAACGTAGATGCCTTTTAAACGAACTATACAGAATGTTTACTTTTTACTGCAGAATTTTGCTCGCACGGTCTTCACGGTGGGATATCATAAAACGGTAACAAGCTCCTTTTGCTGTTTTATTCAGTTTGCCAAGGAGGAAGTCTGCGGATCATCATCTTCTTCTGGACAGTCATCAACAACACCGCTACGTAACTAGGATCACGTTGTTTAATTAGTCAGATCCATGCGAGGGTAGTGGCGGGATTTATCTAGTACACAACAGTGATATAGAAGCCCCGCTGTATTATTGGTACATAAGGTACCAATCAAAATCAATTGATCCACAGCGATCAAAGATATTTCATGAACATATTTCAAATCTTTCTCAGAAAGTTAATGCAGCTCATTGGTTCATTTTTTCACAAACCGAAGTGGATTTATCAGGCAGCTATCATTTTCACTTATTTGAATAAATGTAGCAACTAGAAACATATTCAAATTGAATTCCAAAGACTTAACATCCCTTCATTGTCATCTCAGTGACGTTGTGGATTCCAAGGTTGTTTTCCGCAACTTCTCAGAGGTTCGAAGGTCGGCCTAACCATAGAAAAGATGGACGCGCGAAGTTGTCGGCCTAACCCCAAGATACTCCTCTCAGCCTGCCGAGATGAAGCAAAGAGTAACTGGAATAATAATTGTATAGAAATAGCCCAGTGGGGGGGGCACTCAGCAGATACGCATATGGGGGGGGTCAGTCCAAGAAATTTTCAGGCAACCCAAAAATATCATTTCAGCTCCACTGCAACCCAAAAATATCACCTCATTTTATACTTAGAAACCAGTAAATGAACATAAAATGTCCCGAAACGATGCAAATAGAAAAGAGCATTACCTCTAATGAACCCAGAAATATCAGTTCAACGATGTTTGGTATCAAAAAATATCATGAACATAGTTTTAGTTTTCTTTGGACCCAAAAATATCACTTTTGTCAATATTCTGACCCAAAAAATATCGGACTTACCTGCCCGTATGTGTATGTGCTGAGTGCCCCCCCCCCCCTGGGAGAAATAGAATGGAAGAAGAATGATCAAGGAAGATTCACATTTCACAAAGAGTAATTTTTAATTTGGGATTGTTAAAGTCGTGTTTCTTGCTGTTGAAAGCTGCGAGCGCTTGATATATCCAGCTGTCTGATAAATCCCGCTAGGACCCTTAAAACGTTGCCATAACTCCATTTAGACTTACTACATAATTCCAGTTAACACTACAGCAATTACAGCATCAGTTTTTGCATTTGTTACACTTTAGTAGTTGAATTGAAGTGTTTCTGAAACTGTTTGAGTGTCCAACAGCCTATCAACAGCTATGAATGTGACAAACGGCGATAACTGCGAATATGTAATCAAATACATAGATAACTGCGAATATGAATATGTAACAATTCTCTATTTAGTGTTTTTCTTCGATGATTTACATGATTTACAAGTGTTTTTCTCTGCTCTTGATTATTTTCATAGAAGGATTCAAAAAATCGTTGGTGCCTTGTCTGGTCAGCTTTCCCACTTTCAAATATTATTGACCTGGCGTGCTGCATTGACTGTTGCTCTACGAGCCCTGCAGTTGTAAACAAAGAAGTATACTACGGTATCCAAAAATGGATTTGTAGCAACCAGTGCATTAAATACGGCCCCTAATGTCAAGTCCAGCTCCTTTTTTAACAAAGGAGAGAGAAATATGTGGATTGAGAATGGGGTAAAGCTGAAAACAAAGGAAGCACTTATCAAAACAGAGTGAAAAAGAACTGAACGAGTTGATGCTCTGTTTCTTGTCGTTGTTGAGCGACTCTTCAGGAAGTAGTATATAATGCCATATTGTAGAATTAGCAGAATGCAAGTAGAAAGTGTTATTACTGAGTTTATTTGGAGCATTTGGTTCTTGTTTATGAACAGAGTTCCAATGATTCCATATAAGAAGGGTACAACCCAAGTTACTGCCAGGATCAAAACGAGTTTGCGTCTTGTAAACTTGACTTTGAATTTGAGTGGATACACAGTCGCCAGAAGTCTCTGCATCGCAATAAGATTCATTGTCATGAGAGCAACAGTAATGGTTGTATTTAGGCCGACATCGAGGTACTTTATGTTGCTTAAAGTGACCTGTCTCTTGAAGGCTGTAATGTAAAGTCCATAGGCTGACATAGTCAAAGCAGATAACATATCTGCACAGCATAGACTTAGCAATGATATTTCAAAGATACTATGTCTTCTATCTGTGATGACCATCGATACAATCTGTGCTATGTTCGCCAAAAGACCAAGCAGCCCTAACGCAGCGTATATGTATATTACTGTTTGAATTGCCATTTTAACATTTTGATAAACCTTTTCAAACAAACTTTTAGAAATTAACTCGCAAAAGCTGAACTGACGTCTCATTCCAGATTTTCTGTCTTGAAGCCATGCTCAACAAATCGAATATGTTACCTGCTGTCCTGAATTCATGTTCTTCTTATGGGTATTGCATCGACGATTAAATTTGCTTTTAGAATATTGATTAGCCTCACAACAGCTCTGAATTGGTACAATTCTTAAGTTTCATTAATGCCTGATTTGGAAACACACAACCAAGCTGTGCATTGCTTTAAGCAGATAGATCTTTTGTCAATTCAGATTCAAATTCCTACTGGTTGACTATGACATTAATTAATCTTATTATCATGTACAAGTCTGTGAAATCAAACTGTGAAATCCAGACGCACAACATGGTACCAGTTAAGATAACAACAACAACAACAACAACAACAACAGTAAACTCTCTTAAAACCATTGAACTGTTCAAGGCCTACATCTCACACAATTTAGACTTGTCGAGCAAGTCCCTTTTCGGTTGTTCCTGGATCCGTCATTCCAACATTCCGTCCACACGGAATGGTGGAATGGCGGAGCCATGAACTACCGTAAATGGAACGCTTCGACGGACGGGAGCAGACTTGGAGCAAGTCACTCACAATTTAAACTGGATTTTGATTCCTTCTACAGAGGAAGTTTGAGTAACGTCCACCAGTACATCTATAGCAACAATAACAGCTATGTTATAAATGTAATAATCAGCTTGAAATTGTCAAATTTAATTAATCTTCTTATCTCGCATAATTGCAATTTTTGCTTAAAACTTCAATTTTTCCTTGATTCAGGGACGCAAGTACCCATGGGCCAACTGGACACAGGGGCCCACTAAAATTCTTGAATTTAGGGGGCCCCGAGCAAAATTGTGAAAAATGGAAAAACCTATGCATTTGCCATGCGGAGTTGCCTCCGGTGAAAGAATTTTCTCCTTGCTGCAGAGGGTCAAGATTCAACTATGGTCCACAATATCACGTGCCTAATGGCTGCAAACTTTGATGTCTTGACTGTTTTAGACCCCAAGAAAGCCATCCAAAATTTTGCACTAGTGAGGTAAAGACAAAAGACATCAGCATAATGAACCATGGAAGTACTGTAGGATAGCTTTATTGGAACTGTACCGAAATGTACATATTTATATGCAAATTTATTCATTTGTTTGAGCTTCTCCTTATCAAATTATTTGATTGATATTAACATGTTTGGTTATGACTGATGACTTGGGCAAGTCCAGGTTATGACTGAATCTTCGCCCTAGTCCATCAAAACTCATGCTAACAGGGTGCCGAGTACTATGCACTATGCACGTGATACAAATATTTCTTCGGTGTATTGCAAGGGGACCCAATCAGTTTTAGGCCCAGAGGCCCAGAGCCCAAACAGACTTCAATGCAGCCCTGGTTTGAGTTAGGTCCTTTGGCTAGAGTGCAGTTTAGCGGGCGGCCCCTGCGCAGTAACGTCGTATTTGACAGGATTCGAATTCAAATCAAAAGTCAGTTTGAAACAAGCGTGGTTTCTTTTCACGCAAACATATCAACTGATAAACAACGGGGGTTTGGGGCGGTAGCCCCCAATTATCACGGAAACAAACAACGAGTTATATAACAAGAATCATCGTAACAAAGAAGCTATAATTGAAAGTCATCTAAACTGTTCGTGCTGCAGTCCAAGCTGGGTTTTGCAGGATTTTAGCGAATAAGCTGCACGTATCTCAACGCCATGTTTACTTATCAACAAACGTTTTCTCCCATGGTTAACGGTTACTCTCATTGGTCGCTCGAAAGAATCGCCATTGATTCGATGCTAATAAGCTATTGTATTATTGTTTACGATAATCTTGTTTCCCTGTGATCGCCGCCCGCTAAACTGCACTCGTCCCGGTGCTTTCATACTTGATTTAAATTGGTAAATCGACATCAATGCTTGAAATGATCTGGAGTGTGCCGTGTGCCCTTTTCTTATTTCGACCCCTGCCTTGTAAAATTCCTCGTTGCGCACCTGATTTCCCGCCTAAACCCATACATATGTACTGTACATATGTATAGGTTTTGCTTCAACTTTTTTCAGAAATTTGTAAAGTATGGCATGCTATGAATGTCGTGAAGCATTCAATTCTTTTCCCAGTCAGATTTTACTTCAGAAATCCTTGCCACTCTTTCGTGGATACATTAGCCTACGCGTAGCCTGGGGGTACTACTGCATGTATACATATTTGGGTACGGGGACGTGCCATCGGGAAGGGTATCGATTTTCACGATTTTAGCATAAGGAACGGTATCGATTTTTGCAATTTTCGCAATTGGTATAGGGTCAGGTATGAAAAGAATTTTCGGAAAATTAGTATAAAGTCAGGAATACTGCGTCTAGGATAAGATTTTAGAATTCCAGTGACCTGCTCTCACAAAATTCAAAATTTTTCCTTCGTAACAGTCGAGGGGCAATTCACTGATTTTTTTTTCGTACACCTCCCTTGAAATCACAAAAAATCACATACAAAATCACAACATCACAAGAAAAATCACATACGGAAAGCACCAAAAATCACAAATCACTGAAAAATTACTGGAAAATCACACGAAAAGAATCATAAGAAATCACTAAAATCGCAAAAAATCACAGAAAAAAATCATGTGATTTCAAAATCACAAAAATCACGTACGCTATTTTGAGAAGTGATTTGCCCCTCGGTAACAGTCACAAAGTCCTTTTTGTCTTTTATTTTGTTGGAGAGATGAGCTGTAAGACCTTTTGTTGCAAAACAATACCAGCTAACCAATCGTCAGCCATACCTTGGGTGCGCATGCGAACTAACGATTTATTTTGACCAATCAGAGCTTGAGTTTTTATGCTCCTTCGTAGCTACGAGCAACAGCAACAACTGAAGATCAGCTTCGTGATTGGTTTGGTGAAAACCCATCAGAAAAGCATAGGCCTACCTTACGGTTGGTTGAAATTTAGGATTAAAATCATTGCTTGTATCAAATCAAAGTAGCCTTTGATCCTTACCATGGGATAATCTCTCTCATCTTGCTTGCCATTAGTAAACACCACCATTTCAAACTCTCGAAAAGCCGCTGTCTTATCATGTCGACAATTCCTCTCTCCAAGTCTCCAAGCTCTTTCCAAGAAATTCAAGGCTGAGAGCAACAACAACAACTATTTTGTAAGCCTCAACCTGCTACGCTACTACGCTTGCGCGGACAAGGTACGGTACCAGACCCAATGAGCCTGGCTGAAGCTGGCACTGAACTCATCTCTCCAACAATATTAGGATATTTTCACGTCTGCTTCGCAGTTGATGTCAAATTTTTAAATTGAGTATAAAAAGATACTGGGTCTACGCGGTAGGCTATGGATGTATGTACCCGGGGGGGGGGGTACATGACTTGCGGATGGACGGGGGTCTGCCGCCTGGTTTTCAGAAAGGTACCCTCTTCTATTTACCGAAACTTGCGGTCATACCCACTTTTATGATGAATTTTGGCGGAAAACCAGTCATTTTTGCTATTTTTCGCCAATTTCTGGATAACCCACCCTTGTGCCGAAAATCTGCCGAAAAAGGGACCCTTGTTTAGAGAATTTAAGGCCCAAAAACCCATCCTTATGGGCGGCACATACCCGTACCCTCAACATGTTATGTACTCCCCCCCCCCCGGGGTATGTACTGTACTGTTTGGTTCGATGTAGCCTTGCAGAGCAATGATATCATCATTTTTTCAAGCTAAATTTCAAAGTTATTTTTAGAACTCCTGTATCTTTGAAGATGCTTGTTTCTAAAATTGTCTTAAACATAGTAGTAGAATTTCTAACTTTTTGCCATCAGAGAGCCTACTCTGCATAACGAATGGAAACAATCTTTTTCAGCCGAAAATCGTTCAGGGCATCGTCGTTGCTAAGTGACGGCTACCATCTTGAATACACATTCATGAGTGGCGGGTTTTGGCCTAGGGTATTTGCATCATCGCCTGACTGAAGAGAGCTGATCAATTTGCAGAAAAGATGGACGACTTGAAAGCAGAACTGGAGAAGATAAACATAAAAGCACCAAATACAAGCTTCAAGTAAGAAAAACTCTATTCTATGAGCCCAATGCAAAATGAAAGCAAGTCAATATGGGCCAACTTTAATTTTTAGGGGCCATCGACTTTCGATTTTCGTATTTTTTAACGGCAATTGGCCGTTATGGGGGGAGGGGGTCTTACCCTTAGGCCGTTAAGAAAATAAAAAATCGTACGGAAATCTCCGTAAGAGAATTTTTGTAAAAGCGTAGATAAAATCTTTACAAATAACATATAGAGTGTAGAATAGAACAGTTTTACTATGCCTCCCGATATGGCGTATTTTCGGTTTAAGTCCAGCATGTTCCACAAGACATTTGTTTGCTGCTCCCCAAGTCTTACTTAGGCCAAAGATTTTAGGCCGATCGGAGGCCCGTTTGGTAGAAGGCCGTTAACGGGGAGGGGGGGAGGGGGTTCCGATCTTAACGGCCAAATGCCGTTAAAAAATATGAAAATCGAAAGTCGATGGCCCCTTAGGCCATAGCCTCCCTCGGCTCGGCTTTTGCATGCAACACAATTTAGCAGCAGCAGTTGCTGTAAAGCACAAAACTTCCCTTAAAACCACATTTTGCTTGCACAAGGTGAGAACTTGCTCAGTTGGTGTTGGGGCAACTTTTGCAGCTGTGTTTGTTTTAATTTACTGGTTAAGAGAATTCCTTTTGTCAACTATTCTTAATCAATTTAATTGATTAAGAATAGTTGACAAAAGGAATTCTCTTAACCAGTAAATTAAAACAAACACAGCTGCAAAAGTTGCCCCAACACCAACTGAGCAAAGTATCACTAGGTTAAGGTACGTCACCTACCATACCAATTATCACTATAATTATTAATTATTTTCACTAATTATTGCTCTGTATTGAGGTTTCAATTAATGCAACTGCTAATATTACTTATCCCTTACGAAAATACAGGGCCTTGCATCAGCCTAAACAGGGCCTTGCAACCATAGCCATATTTCACACTGGCATGAGCCTAACATTTGAATTGAAAAGGCAGCCTTGCAGCACACTAACATGGACCTAAAACGGGCCATACATTTAGCCTGGCATGTGAAAGGCCCTTGTATGGGCCAATTGGGGCCTGGCTTATTTTAGGTGCGTACAAGGCCAAAATAAAGGCAAAAGCAAGCTTGCAGCAGCATGGAAACAGTTCGATCATTTCCAGTTTGAGAATCTGTCCCAGACGAAAGCTTGGACAGCTCGGAAAACTCGAAAACTTCGAAAAGATTTTTCTAATCTTTACTTATTGCACTTTTCGAAGACCAAAGTTGATAACATGGACAAAAATTTCAAAGTAAGAAATATAACAAACCTTTTCAAATTGAGTTCAGAAACAATTTCAACCTTCCCAAGTTTTCCATGCTGTTGAGCTTGTGCGCTGGCGTGGCCTTAGAAACCTTGTTGTCAACAGCATTATCCTTATTTCGATTTCTGATGCTTATAAAGAACGACGCGAAAATGTGTGGATGACGAATCGTTCACAAACTACAAATGCTGTGCATATTAACCCCTACGACAAACGAACAGTTTGTTGCAGGAGATAGAAGGAGCCTGTCTACATTCAAAGGAAAATACACCGTGTCATTTCTTTACAACCACAGTTCGCGAGTAAGTAGAGCTTTGTATTTAGGTGTCCTAAATAATTTCTAACCGATCGCGATAGTGCCCGTACGAAAATACCGGGCCTTGCAGAGCCAAAACCAGGCCATAATCGGGCCTTATTGCTCATTCTTAGCCATAATTCACCATTGCAAGAACGTTGCAATTTTTTTGCAAGGGTCTTGCAAAAACGTTAGGTTGGTGCAAGGCTTGATTTTGGCCCTTATCAGGCGTTGCGTTAGAGTCACAGCAGCGATATTCTTTGGCTATCAATGTTAGGCTAATGCAACGCTCATGTTAGGTTTGTTGTCGACATCTTTTGGCAAAATCGTTATTTTGTTCGTACTCAAATATCGGTCATGCCATGCTCTTGTTGGGGCTTTATTAAGGCTATCCTCCTGTGGGAATACCTAGATAAAAGTGTTTATTGTGCAAATACAACGGATTTGAGTTTGAAAAAAGGACGAAGCACCACGTGTAAGACAACACGAGTCCAGCTAAGTGTAAGTTTCATCGAAGAGTTTTTCAAAGGTTCGCTACAAGAAACTCAAACGCACCAAGATAAATAACGGTTGATGTATCTGTTAGGTGAGTATAAATTTCGTTTCAACGTCTAATCGCAAGTTTTGTAATTTTCTTCTCTCTGCAATCGCTAGGATGGAAACAATTATCAGCGCATCCAAAACTGCGACAACCATCTCACTATCGCGATCGGTTAGAGATCATTTGGGACACCTAAATACAATGCTCTACTTACTTGCGAAGTGGTTGTAAAGAAATGACAAGATATATTTTCCTTAAATGTAGACAGGCTCCTTCTATCTCCTGCAACAAACTGTTTGTTTGTCGTAGGGGTTAATATGCACAACATTTGTAGTTTGTGAACGATTTCTCATCCACACGTTTCCGCGTCATTCCTCATAAGCATCATCCGAGATGGAAATAGAAATCGAAATAAGGGTAATGCTGTTGACAACGAGGTTTCTAAGGCCACGCCAGCGCACAAGCTTGACATCATGGAAAACTTAGGAATCTTTAAATTGTTTCCGAACTCAACTTGAAAGGGTTTGTTATATTTCTTACTTTGAAAATTTTGTCTATGTTATCAAATTTGGTCTACGAAAAGTGCAATACGTAAAGATTAGAAAAATCTTTTCGAAGTTTTCGAGTTTTCCAAGCTTTCGTCTGGGACAGATTCTCAAACTGGAAATGATCAAACTGTTTCCAGGCTGCTGCAAGCTTGCTTTTGCCTTTATTTTGGCCTTGTATGCACCTAAAATAAGCCAGGCTCCAATTGGCCCATACAAGGGCCTTGCAAATGCCAGGCTAAATGTATGGCCCATTTTAGGTCCATGTATAGTGTGCTGCAAGGCTGCCTTTTCAATTCAAATGTTAGGCTCATGCCAGTGTGAAATATGGCTATGGTTGCAAGGCCCTGTTTAGGCTGATGCAAGGCCCCATATTTTCGTAAGGGTGAGATGGTTGTCGCAATTTTTGATACGCTGATAATTGTTTCCATCCTAACGTAACGATTGCAGAGAGAAGAAAATTACAAAACTTGCGATTGGACGTTGAAACGAAATTTATACTCACCTAACAGATGCATCAACCATTATTTATCTTGGTGCGTTTAAGTTTCTTATAGCGAACCTTTGAAAACCTCTTCGATGAAACTTTCACTTAGCTGGACTCATGTTGTCTTACACATGGTGCTTCGTCCTTTTTTTCAAACTCAAATAATCCGTCGTATTTGCACAATAAACACTTTTATCTAAGTATTCCCATAGGAGGATAGCCTTAATAAGGCCCCAACAAGAGCATGGCATGAACGATATTTGAACGAACAAAATAACGGTTTTGCCAAAAGATGTCGACAACAAACCTAACATGAGCGTTACATTAGCCTAACATTGATAGCCAAAGAATATCGCTGCTGTGACTCTAATGCAAGGCCTGATAAGGACCAAAATCAAGCCTTGCAGCAACCTAACGTTTTTGCAAGACCCTTGCAAAAAAATTGCAACGTTCTTGCAATGGTGAATTATGGCTAAGAATGAGAAATGAGGCCCGATTATGGCCTGGTTTTGGCTCTGCATGGCCCGGTATTTTCGTACGGGATGTTATGTACTGCCATGTACTACAAAATCTGTGGCCAACCAAGTACTTTCAGTGTCAACATGGTGGTACATAGGGTGGTAACAACTTTTCAATATGATGGACAAGATTATGAATAATATTACAGTCAAACAACCTCAAGCATTGGTTGAGTTTTCAATCATCCGAAGTGTATGGAATTCAAACACCAGACCCCATAGTGATGTCAAGGCAAGGGGGTCAACGGGGAATGCAAGGGTACCCCAGACAAAGCAAGCAAAGCAACCTGATAATTAAGAAGTGTATGTGGGGGTCCTCCCTAAAAAACTTTTTGCGGCCATGCCCATTGGGCTGGCTTAAAATACAACCAAGAATATTCTAACTGATGAAAATGATGCTCTCTCGTAGATATTTGGGTACAACTAATGCAAGTTACAATAATTACTCAATTTAAGAGTTAAATTCATTATTTTCATGATATCATATTTACTGTTGTTAAAGAAGTATACTGTTTCATTGAAAGGGCACTCTTGCCCCCTTGCCCCTCTTACAAAAAGGCAGGAGGGGCACTTGTCTCCCCTCTCCGGTGTTCCTGTTTGTTCCTTGACAGACAGTACCATGCTTCAGAAACACAGTTGTCTCTATAGATCCAAAGAGAGTTTCCGTTTGGGGAACAGTCATATTCTGCTCTTGTTATAATTTATACAAGTCTGCTTCCTGTTAATTTACTTGAATCTCCACCATACTCATCTATCACATTCTCCTTTTGCTTTTCAGATCAGAGGTAAAACCAGAAGTGCCCATAACATATTCTCAAAACACAGAAAAGGAAAAGACTACCCTTTCATATTGCCAAAATTTTCATCGGCAGTTTGTGCATCTCTATAGGGATAGAAGACCTATATTGCTTGCACCACCAAATGAATGCTCAGTAGAGGCAAGTTTGCAGCTTGATTTTGCTTTTCTGTATATCATATTCCTTAGCATCTTCTTGATTCTATCAATTATTCAATGAAGTTATTCTTCAAATCTGTTGTCCTACACATGATTCTCTTTCTACACATGATCCTTCTTTGAAGAAGGAGACAATATTTGGTAGATGTTGATGTACAGTTATACCTGATAACATTTCTTAAGTGAAAATGAAGTTTTTCGTTTTAGAACCAAGTTTTCGGTTTACAGAAGGTGGCCCCCCAACTGAGTCCAGTATCCCTTGTCATGATGACTCCTTAGTCTTCACATGCATAGTATCAAATTCAAACATAAGATCAAAGGAAAAAGTTTTTCTGAAATATACAAGAAGAGAAAGATGATATATGCGCCTTCTAATAAGACCCTTTGTCATCTCTCCCAGCCATGTTTGGTCATAAACCATGTTTTGTACTGAAAACAGCTTCAGTACCTCCCTATCTTTTTTCTTACATTTTTTTCTTTTATACCAGCAACCCTAAGTGGACCATTATGGAAATAAGGTCAGCTTTACCCTTTACTGATATCCCTGCCATTGTAATTAAGGGTGTTTTCCTTTTATGTTTTTTGCCTTTAAGTTTATATTGCATTGCATCGTATCTATTTTTGTATTTTTTAGTATTGCAAAATAAAGCATAACATACATATCTTTAAAGAAATTACATTTCATTGATGTGAATAAAGTACAACACTTGCAAAAGCATTGTTTTCTGTTGATGTTTTTATTCATTTGGACTATAAAGTTGGAATCAATTTTGTCTGAAACGTTTTACTGGCAATGAATTATAATTGGAGTTCAATTTTTCATAGAAATTTATCTGTACAACCATAAGACCAACACTTCTTCAATACAAAGAAATTTATGATTATCATGGATGTGCAGAATTTGTTGCAGATTATCTTAATTTTGAACCTCTTGATCCTCCCATCGATCTGGTAAGTGCAGTTCCAGTTTCACCTAAAATTATTTTTTATTTTGAAAATACTTTTGCAATTGATCTACATTCCACAAGTATGCCCATGTGAGGTTTCTTTGTAAACATGCATTTTTTAATGTGTGGCTTTCTTGTTTTTTGTTGATAAGAATAATTTTTGGACAGGCAATTTCAAATAGGAGTGGTGATATGAGGGAGGGTTTTTTAATATTATGACTGATGTGTAATGTATTTTTGCTGATAAGTTTGTGGAGAAGAGTGAAAAGCATCTCTGCTGGAATTCGCAGGAAGTGATAGATATGTATTAAACTTAGCAATGAAATGTAGCAATATGATAAATATAATACAACCCATGAACTGAATGTATTCTTTTATCAAGATTCATTTTTGTTGGGAGCAAATAGCCTCATGAGGGCTCATTTATTGAAATTAGATCTGAGATGGAGGATTCATTCAAAGGTACTCAGAGATCTTGAAGATATCAGAGAACAGTTTCTGAGTTTTTCAACTCTGAGTCGTCATGTTGGTTGCATATTAAGTTAAAAGTTGGAGATTATTTCCAAACAGCTTTAAATCTTCCTATCAATTCTTAGAGAGCTTGCAAATCCAGGCCTATTGTAACAGATAGCGACCTATCACTTTCCTTTTAGCCAGCTGTCATTCCATCTCCAACCACCGTCTTGAAAAGGCAAAAGGGCAATTGTTTTGATTATAGTATTCTTCTCTGCTCACTGCTGATTGGTGCAGGCTATGATGCCTATTGTGTTAGTGGCTATGCTAACAGAGAAACTACACTCATGGATCAAACAAGAGAAGTCTGTCCCCTACTGGAAAAGAAAGACAGTGTAAGTGATTTTTGGTCTCATCAACTAACCACCAAGTATGTCTAATAAGAGCCCAACAGGGTGTTCAAAACTTGTGCCATGCTTATGTGCCTGCTATCGAGGCAGTGTTGTTGCCAGGGGAGAAATTGAAAAATGTAATAAAAATATCTGGGTATAACTGTATACCCCTCAGTGTGAAAGTTTTTTACTTTCATTCCCCACGCTAACTTTGTCTGTCCTTGCCACTGTGGTGGAGTTTGTAACTTAAAGATATTTTTGGGAGATCCAAAATATTAATTTAAGCACCTTTCGAAAAATGCCTTGTAAAATCTGAAGAGAGTGACCGATTTCACCTTTAAAATATTCTAGAGCTGATTTAACATGTTGGCTTTTCACTCAGAGATATTTCAGACTATCATTGCCTATATAGGGAGCAGCAGATCTCTAAACACCAGACGTTTCTTTTTATTCATCCTGTTTTGAATTTCTTCCCTAGTCGTCTGAGCAAGAATCGAAGACAGAAGTTCGAAAATACACCGTCAAACCACCGAAGGATCTGAGAAGTAGATTTGAGCTGAAAATGTTGGCTAAAGAGCAAGCTGAAGAAGACGAGAAAGAAAGAAAGAGACTTAACAAAGAAATGGAAATAATTGCTGTAAGTTTCACTTGATATTGCCCTGGGTACACTTATGACAATGAGTCCCTTGTATTTCTGACGTAAACCTTGCTCAATAGTAACCCGTGATGATAGTGTTAAAAAGTTGACCCTGTAGTATCAAGATAAAGTAAGGGAACTAGTTCTGTTGTTTTATCTTGATAGTATGCATTCATCAGTCGAATTATGATGGAATCACGCCCACTGATCTCGAATCTTGTCCGATTATCTCATTTTCTTTTAATCTGAATGATGATACGTGGCAAATTTATGCTAAGGACGAATAAGATAAAATGCGCTAAACAAGCGTGAGTTACATCACCTACAGACACAAGACCAAAGTCTTGAATGACTAATATTAATTTTTATCTCCATTTCCAGGAACGCGAAAAGCCCCCAGTGGATAAATTGCATGGTCTCCGTGTACATTCATGGGTGTTAGTCTTATCTGGGAAAAGAGAAGTACCTGAAAGTTTTTTCATCGAATCGTTGACTGGGTGCCCCAAAGCATGTAATGATGATTGTTATCATGGCATCGAGAGTGTCTGGAATCATACAAATTTATGGGTGAATATGCAAGACTGCTCACAGGGAACCAAGGTAAATTTCTCTACCAGATGAATCAGAAAAAATTTTTTGACAATTCCTTAGAAGCGTTTAAATCCTTCAAAAGCGCTCAAAATCTTTAGGAATGTTGCAAAATCTCGAGAATCCTTGAAAATCTCATTAAAGTCTCAAAAAGTCTAAAAACTTCTCAGAGCTCTTAAAAAAGCTAAAAACTTCTCGCAAAAATATAACAAATCTTTGCAAAATCTTGGGGACTTTTGAAATCCTAAAAGCTCGTACGCTATTTTTGTTGCAATTGTGTTATTTGCCCCTCGTAAACAAAAATGTTATTTTACATCTCCAATTTTGTAGTTATTTCTGTTGTTTGCAGAACCTATCGTTTGATCTTGGTGATGCAGCCAAATGGGAATACATGTTTGTGAACACTGATAAACCACTATTGGCATTACCATCTGTAAATGATGACCCATTGGAAGTGGATGATGATGAGGTATGCTTTAGACACCCGTTTGCAACTGTTGTTTAACAATGAAATTCCTTCAAAAACGTTGCTTCGTAAGGAGGTTAACGTATGCCCAAAATCTCTTAAACTGTAAATGTCATATGCATTAGAGGCCCTTTACATGAGGCACGAGTTTTCATATGCACTAAATGCAACATTTTAGAAGATGAAATTCATTGCTTAATGTCATGCGATTTAAATAAGGAAATCAGGGAACAACTTTTTGAACAAATCGAGCATCATCGTCCTCTCTTTAGGCACATGAATACGAAAGATCGTTTCATTTATTTGATGCAGAGTGATGAACCCAATCTATGTCCTCTGATACAGAGCTTTATTGTGAATTGTGTAAAAGCTTCATACGACCTAAAAAGTTCACTGAATACAGCCCCAAATGTACAGCCTTTATGATTTTTTTTTCGTTATTCGCCAAATTTGTAGTATGTAGTCACGTTTCTTTAGACTAATGTTAATGTTTTGTTTAGTTAGTTCCTCATTAGCTGTTTAAATATACAAGTTATCTTGTACTAGGCTTTTGATGGAAAAATGAAATCTGAAAATCTGAATCATATCGGGTGCTGGTCTTAGCTACTGTTGTGTTTACATGATGTCGGGGCGATATGAAATTTTCATTTCGGGGCGACATTTGTCGCTTTTTCATCGGCATGAAAAGTCATGTCGGGGGGAATGAAACTCATGCCGGCATGAAAATCTCATGTGAACTGATTTTGCTCAGATCAGGGAGATATGAAAACCAAATTTCCTTTGTTTTCCTTCTAAATTATCTAAATCATGTCACGTGAAAGAGGCGTGACGTAGGTAGAAAATTTCATATCGGGTCAATATCGAGTCTCATGTAAACAGGAGTGAATTTTCTCAAATTTTTATGCCGGCATTAGTTCATGTCGCCCTAAGTTTCATGTCGGGTCTCATGTAAAGGGCCTCTTAGTCTAGGATCGAGGTTTGATCGAAACTGCCCAAAGAAGCGAGGATCTCTAGAAATGTTTACGATATCATAATTGCAATTCTGGAATTACTGTGAAAGGCCTAAAGTTTCCTTCAACGAATTCAGTTAAAAGAATTTAGAAATAACATTTTACGCGTTTACTTTCAAAATTTTGCAAAGATTCGAGCCATAATGCTTGTACTTATATGGGACTTAAATGAATTAAATTTCTATGATGCAAATTCGAATTTCGCACTCAACCCATTAGTTTGTGCCTTTAGTCGTGGTTAATGTTTGTTTGCACCTAATTTCCGTCAATTTGTTAAGAAATTTCCATGCACTTAGCGCGCTAATTGGCACAGTAAACCATAAATGAATATTTCTCATTTTAGTGATATCTTCCACAAACTAAAAACGCACGTAATGTTGTGCCTAGGCGATAAAATCTGAAATACGTCAAACTGATGTTTTTATCTTGCAGAACAACGACATTTTTTATTTTTTCCATGATTTTTATTTGTTTTCTTTTAAGTTAACCCTAGTTTTGGTATTGTTAATTATTCATTGGTAAAACCAATAATTTTGATGCTATTGGGAGCATGTTTAAAAGCAAGGTAAAGTGTTCAATGAACTTTTAATTGCGGGAACTCGCTTGAAGAGAATGTTTGGTAGACTGCAATTTGATGGCAGCACTTTGGTTACAAAATGCCATGAAATGCTCAAAAGATTTACGACCACCGGCAGAGATAAATGATAGCAACTATCAAATAACGAAATTCGTAATTTTTTATGCTATTAGATCCGTATCTTTAAGAGCTTTTCTGAAAGCAAAGATTAATTATAGAGGAACGTGGTTTTCTGGAACATTGGAAATAGATAAAGGCATTCGAATAGATTTGACAAACACCGGCAGAGTTTGATAATAGCAACAAACCGATCAGGAAATTTGTAATCTTTGATGTTATTTTTACCTTTTTATGGTAAATGCATTTCACCAAGAGCATTTTAAGAGGAAGCATTAATTATACAAGAAGATGGTTTTGCTGACACATTGCAAAGGTATAAGAGCATCTGCTGGATCTCACTCGCTAATGAAATTTGTAGAATTAAATTCCAGCACACTTTCTTGGTGCTTTGAAGTATACTGAGAGGATTATTGTTTTAGAACTGTTTCAAAAAGAATAGCCGATGCTACGGAGTTGGAGGCTGTAGAAACAGCCCAGAAAGTTCAACCAGAAGATTTACTGAGTTTATATTTTTTGGTTCTATGTCTGCTGTGGTGGCATACCCATGTTAGCTGAAGTTTCGAACAGTAACGGTGAGAGAAGGCTGGTTATTACATGGCTTTGGAGAGATTAACCAACGCTTGATGAAAGACAAAGACAATCGACTATCCAGATTTATTTTTACCTTTGGCGGTGACGGAATTTTTCAAGCGTCAACAGTGGAAGAAGTTTTGCTGTAAAAGCTGCTCCACAGAGGATGACTGATGCTAGGATATCAAGAAGTTGACAAGAAACAAAGGCAACAGTAGCAGGACAGAGGTTATCGAAAAAGCCCAGCCTAGTCAGCAAGTAAAGTAATCTAATTAACAGTTTTAGTCTTATTTTGGCTTTGGCGGTAGCACATCCACAGTGAGCGAAATTGTGAAATATTAAGCTGTTGGGAGAAGTCTTGCTGTTCAAAAGACTCTACAGAGAAAGGCCAATGCAAGGATATCTAACAGCAGAAACTAACTATAAGGGATCGATGAAAGTACGGAGATTCTTGAAACTGTCTCAATAGCATTGCTTACGAATTAATGTGGCAAATGTTTAGATGTTTAGGTGTTTGTGCGCTGGTATACCTCCATGCTCGCGTTGATTCATTGATCAATGGGAGTGGTCACTAGAATTGTCAAAAGAACAACAACACTGCAATAAGAGCCATTCAAGGTACTGAATTTGTTATCGGTACTTTTTACCTTCATAGAATGACAACTAGTGATGTTTATTGTATCCTTCTTACAAGCTAGCTACATGAGATGACTTGACATAAACATCATTTTATGATGTTCCCCAGAGCTGCTACTTAAACTTTCTCTTTCTCTTTGCCGACGTTCTCAATCGCGTTTGAACAAACAACGATATTGCCTGGATTTGTAGAATCCCTATATCGAGGAAGTTTGAAGGTGATAGTTTCGACACCAGACGAAAGAAGTTTTGAAAAGTTATGACGATGTTGGCCTAGTGTATGGCGGTTTTTGGCAAACGGAGTTTAACAACTGCTAGTGCCAGACGCCAAGAATTTTGCATGAAAAAGATCGTTGGATATCTCAAGCATTCGCAAGGTCTTGGTCAACTATCTGAGCATTTGAAGGACGTGGTGAAGGAACCCCAGCAAGGAATCCTTGTATGCAAAAGCAGTAACGATTTGTCATTTGAATGACGGTATTAGCTTCGATTAATGAGCTATATGTCATGATTTAAGCGTCCAAACAGTTGCTTATTCTGTATATCAAGCTCTGATCTCTCGACTAATAACTTCAAAGATGAAATCAAGGAAACAAAAAGCAGAAAGCTTATAGGCCAATGAAATGACTGATGTTAGCGGCTCGCTTTCTATTGTTCAAAGAAGTTGAGCCCATGGTTTAAGCTTGGAATTTACAGACGTAATAAATCAAGCTTACATAGGCCTTCGTTATGCAGGCCGAAGTTCCTGGATTTGTGGACGGAGTAAAAGAGACCTAACAAAAGAGGCTTTTAGGCCAGTGAAATAACGACAAACTGAATGACTAACGGCACTGTCTTATTGTTTACATTTCTAAGAAGTAGAAGTAACAGTTTAAGTTTGAAATTAATCGAATCAATAAATAAGGCTTACACAGATCTTCAGTACGCAATTCCTGGATTTTAAAGGGACTAAACAAAGAAAGGCTGTAGGCCAATGAGATATCAAGGAACTGAGTTGCTGATGTCGGTGGCTTCTTGTTTACATTCGAAAGTGGTACAAGTCAAGGTTCAAGCATGGAATTTGTGGACTCGATGAAATTAAGCTTACATGCTACAGCATAGATCTTTGTTTCAAAATTCCTGGATTTGAGGTTTGATGGAAAGATCTCAAACAAGGAAAGCTGTTAGACCAATGAAAAGGCAATTCATTGAATGTATAGGATTAGGTTTGAAATAGCGGGCTTGATGCATCAAGTTCAAGAAATCTCAACTGACGTCGTTTGATATTGATAGCGGAGTTAAAGAAACAAGATAAACGAGACTGCTAGGCCAGCGATCGACCGTTCAGATCTTCTTTGGGTGCGCTATCTCATCATTGAGCGTTCAACTAAGATCATATTGAATCTTGCGAACCATTCGTTGTTTATGTGGAAGACCGAGTAGTGCATTCAGTCATTTAACGTCCTACGAAACCCGTAAAGCCATGGCTTCAGTTTTCCTAGTAGCGATGTCTCTCTACTCTGCGTTTGGACTCATAGGCCTGGTTGCAAACATCATTCAGATGGCCTATATGCTTAGAAAGAGGAGACGAAAAACAGTGTTTGATATGACGCTAGTAAGCCTTAGCATTGCCGATATGTCATCAGCTACATTTACGGTAGTATATGGCTTATATGTCATCATCTGGATTCTCACGAAATCCATCCCAATAATACGACTACCATACATTGATGTTTGTATGAATATCAGCTACGTCGCGTCCATGACACATGTGATCTTCATAGCAATGCAGAGACTGATTGGCTGTATTTTACCATCGAAATATGAATTCATCTTCGTTAGACACCGATTTGTGAAAATGCTGTTCATTGCATGGACAATCCCGTTTCTGTATGGCTTCGTCAGCATTTTCTTCCTTAAAACCAACGTGTTCTTTGTTGTGAACTCTTGTATGTTTGTTATAGCGTGCACATCGCTCATAATAATGTACATTATCTTATACTTCAAAATACGCAAGCATAACGAAGGCATGGGCTATGGGACATCACATCGTCGAGTTTTATTTCATTCTGTGCTTGTTGCAACTGCGTTTATTGTCAGCTTTGGCCCCTTTGCATTCTCTTCCATTGCTGTTCACAACACTCCAGCGCAGAGCTCAGAGTGGTTATTGATATGTGATGTACTTGTTCCATTGAACCCTTTCTTGGACACTTTAGTTTATTTCTACGTTTACTACACAAGAATGCAGCGTGTAGAGGCCGTGAAAGACCAGAGGCAGAGAAACCGAGGGACGAAGGGATCTGAAAATAGGGGACAGACACTTAGCATAATTGATTTAGAGGCGAGAATGAGTGAAGTCAAATAAAGGGCTCATTATTTCTTCATAGAACTCTTCAAGATTGTCTCCTCAGTCTGGTCAAAACTATCAAAATACACATGCATAACGAGGAAACTGCACAAGAAAAATGACACACTGACACAGTATTTATGGATGCTTAAAGGGAAACAGGCACAAACCATAGATGTTTCTAGAAGACAACACTAGTTGTGAAAAAACTATTGGAAAAAAGAGAGAAATAAAATGACTCTTAATATTCCTTCGGCGATCTAGACTTTAGACATAAATGACATATTATATTCAAAGTTCGTAGATTCCATGGATTTCAATATTTAAGACTCCCTAGAGAAGTGATTGCTTAGGCGAAAACATAATTCCTGACGATCGCCATCGCCAAGCGAGCCAAAAAACTTGCACATTTTGAATAAAGCCTGGTTCACACTAGGTCTTTTGGGTCGTTGAGGTTTTGCAAAAAGACCCAAAAGACAAGTACTCACAGCTTGAGTCCTTTGTCTTTTGAGTCTATCTGCACGACGTTAACGACCCAAACGGCCTAGTTTGAACCTGGCTTTGAGTAGTAATTATTCATTTAAGCCCTAAATATACGAGAATTGCAATGTTTTCTGCTCGGCTTCTGAAGCAAATGAGCAAATTCGACCAGGTAGCTCTATAAATTTATTCTTCCTCTTTTATGAACTCATCACTTCTTTTAAAACAACTTTTCGCATGCGTGTGTATGCTCTTATTTTAACTGAAATAGAAATAAGTCTAGTTTCTAATCACAACAAAACTAATCTAATTCGAATAACAAAATATTAACAAAGTCCCTCCTATTTGTAAGGTGACGAAGTTATAATGCATTCCAAAAAGTGATAAATTCCAAAAGTTCACCCCATCCCATTTCCCTTGATTCGAGCATGCAGACAGAACTGACTTTTCGCTAGATGATGCTGAATTCGTTTCAATTATATGTTTCAAGGCTTTTCATACCTACACATATTACAATTGCATTGTATGTACAAGTCGACAGTTTGCCCCACTGGTTTCACGACAACTTTTGCTCCTTTAGAGTTTCCTTTGTCTGCAGTCGCTAATCGCTTTGAATTGAGGTGCCAATCAATGCTATTGTGTTACAAAATCTGCCCTTTGTCATTCTAATTCGTATTTCGACAAAAATCGCGTCATTGGAATAATTCCTAGAATTTTTGAAAAGCTGCAAGGTTTTTTACTCACCCGATATAGTTCTCTTTATTGATAAACCTTTATTGGGAGAATCTAAATTTAACTGTATATAAAATCATTTGAAGATCATATATGCAAAGAGTAGCCATAAATTGACACAGTAGAGTTTATTGTCATTGGCATCGTATTTTCAATCATAACCGTATCAATGATGATTATTGACTATTGAGTCACTTCTTCTTTCGTTCTTCTTAAAATTGACGAGAAAAAAGATGCAGCAGCCCGAATTTTGGCGAAAAACCGATTTAAATAGCTGTTACTTTCTTCTCCACCGTAGGAAGACGAGGGTGATACTCCCGTTGATTTGCCACCATCTTGGGTCTACAAAATAGAAATAAGCCCAAAAGGTATTTTCTATATTTTCAGCTCTTTTTATCCTTGAAATACTTTTTGTTTTCTCATTACGATTGTCGAAAGCAAGAGACAGCTTTACAAGATGAGGAATTTGAACATCATGAGGAAGTTGCATTCTCGTGGTAAATCGGAGGGAAAGAACGGTGATGGACAAGGTCATATCACGGGCGATTCGGACACTGTAGTTGTGCTTTCTAAACTAACGAAGAAACAATAATTATTCAATACTCACCCCTGGCAAGCAACGTTTGTATTCTGGTCAAACATCGTGGTCAAACATGCGTGGCCTACCCTCCTGCTTCAAATTCTGAAAATTCTGAATCCCAACTGCAACAACATTTCGCCTCCCTAGCTTATCCTAACGAACTGCCCTCGCAGGGCAGTTCGTTAGGGTAAGCTAGGGAGGCGATTTGTTGTTGCAGTTGGGATTCAGAATTTTCAGAATTTGAAGGAGGAGGGCCTAAATCAAACCACGATGTTTGACCACGATGTTTGACCGGAATACAAACGTTGCTTGCCAGGGGTGAGTATTGAATAATTATTGTTTCTTCGTTAGTTTAGAAAGCACAACTACAGTGTCCGAATCGCCCGTGGTCATATTATAGCTTTGTTGGGGATACAAACAGGCCAAGTTGTGAGCCTCAAGGAATCCCCCCAAAAGGGCTCCAGATCGTATGCGCACTAACGATGCGCATTAAAGGCAATTATGTGAACCATAATTTTTAATGTAGCATTTGCTAGCAGTTGATCAGTTTTTTTATTAAATTTGTTCTTTTTGTTGTTAGAGTTTCATACAAGATGTCCCAATGGCAAGAAAACTATAATCTACAAAAAAGCGAAACTGGAGAAATTTGCAGAGTATTTGAATCGTGATGGTCTTGTTACTCGCTTATCAATTTATAGTGATAATGAATGTGAGTTCCTTTCATTATTCTTACTTTTGGACTAGGAATTGAACTACGTTAGCTGCACACTTTGAAAATGATGCGAAATGTAGTGAACTGCTATTCATATGATACCGGCACAACAAGGACAGGTTTTGTGATATAATAACAACAGTTGCGTTAATTGACACCTCAGTTCAACGCAATTATTGCCTGCAAACAATGGAAGTCTCTCAACCGGTAAATTAAAACAAACTCGGCCGAAAAAGTGACCCTGAAACTAGTAGGACAAACTCTCGCCTTGTGAATGGTAGTTTTTAAGAGAAGTTGTGCGCTAAAACGGAAAGAAGAAGGGCAAATCTGCAGTTCTGTCTTGAGAATTTTTCCTGGCTGAATTCGGTCACTCCGGTTAGATGTTACAAGTGGTTTTTTAAGCAAGTTCCTTAGTGAAATCTGAAATACATGCGAAAATCATGAGCAAGTTTCCCACCTTACAGCAATGACTTTAGAACGCCTTAGCACATGCTATCCTCGTGGGGGAATAAGAGTTCTTCCTCGTAACTGTGAATTCAAGGGAATTCCATTCTCCCAAGAGGATAAGATACATGACTGCATGTCAGTGTCATTAATGCTAGGGAGGAAAAGAAAGGGAAATTTTGCTCTTTGTTTTGTTTTCACTAATTTTTACAGGATTTTGAAATGGGCTTTCTGCAGAAAATCTCCCATATCGACGGGAAGGCATCGCCAATTAAAAGCCGGGTAAATTTATGAACCTTATTGGATGTATCGGGAATAAGGCAGTTTTCAATGTTCTTGATTTTATATTCATTTTTCCTGGTATAGGTCATCCCGATAAATCGCTTCAAGCAGCAAGGTCGATATCATTTCCAAACTTAAATTGCATTATTTATGCTACGTAAAGTCTATGGTAAGTTTTTCTGTTAAGTCTTCGTTTTATTTTCAGTAAAAGACTTGCAAGAAGTTAGAGAACATTACAAGAATCGAGAAGATAAAGTGGAGTCAAGAACACATTTTATAGCAACAGGCCTAATCGTGGAGCACTGTACTCCAGGGAGGCAGCTTGCTCTGAAAGGTAACTGTCCTGTCACTGCTTTTGGAATTATTCCTTTGTCAAAACATTGCTCATTGTTTGCACAACTTTGCTCTGAGTTTCACACTGAAAGTATTCTCGCAGCCTTTCTTAGCATAGAATTATTGTAAATATAGAATAACTGTAGAATAAAGTTTCTTTTCCCGAAATTTTCTGCACCTTACTAAACACCTAAAATTTATTTTCAGAGCATTCCTACAAGGCGAATTCCCCTGGACTGGAATCAGACAGAACGATGCTCTTCTACTCAAAGTAAGCTTTCAAATTTGTAGATTAATTTCGTCTTCTTTTAATAGTTTCGTTCATTTAATTACTTCTATTTGGTAGCCCCATCAATCGAGAGGACTGCTTTGTAGGGTGGCTGCGTCTAACATTACAATATCGTAGTACAACCAGAAAAGAATTTGGTTGAAGATTACGTAAGGAACTTCTCGAGAAAAGCCGCTTCAAGAAACCTTTGAAACAGGCCTGAACTTGCAATCAAAAAGTATCCTAGTAGCTCTAAAATTCAGAATTTCCTAACATTCTACCTTACCAGTTAGTACAGTAAATCCCCGCGTATAAGAACCTACTTTTTTGAGATCCAGGCTGAAATTGGCTCTTATTTCAAAGCTACTAAGATTAATTTCAGGGTATAGAGCTTCTTATTTGAAGGGTGCCTCATGCAGTCCCTTTCAGAGTCTCACAAGGATGTTCATTCCTATTATTTGTTTTAGAAAGGTTCTTTTGGACCTAATAAGTAATTGGGGAGGAGAATGAAGCTTTCAAAGCCAATACTGACCACAAAGACCTTAATAATAGCAATTAAAAATCAACTTTGCAACCCCTGTAATAAGAACCTATGTTTCATCAAACCAAAACAGGTTCTTAATTGCAAGGTACACAATTTAGAAAAAACAGCATCTAGGTTCTTATTTTGGTAGGTTCTTATATGCGGGGATTTACTGTATATTTGATGTTCTTGGGAATGTGAAATTGCTCGTAATAATTTTGTTATACTCCTACAGATGGCACTTTCAGCCTCCTAAAATGATAACACATGCTAATAGCTTGTCCAACTCTCTGCTGTAAAACACAAATGCTTGGAAAATTTGATCACCATTTGATGCTGTTTTTTGAGAGTCTTTTGAAGGGGCTTTCTCGAGAATATTCTTCATTGTTTCAGAACGAAGTGGCTGATTTCGGTCTTGTAGGTTCGACCTGCTCCAACTCTTTTCCGTGGTCAATCGGCGCTAAGGTACTTTCCCAAGCGAGTACGGACCACGGAACTGCGGGCCACGGAACTAATAAAGAAAAACATGAATGAAACCTCGCGGAGGAGAGTAGCGCTAAAACATTTAATTACTTCCGTTTTCCTCTTGTTAGCTTCCCCTTCACAGCGTCCTCTTCGTGTTTTGCACCCCCGTAAAAGTAATTATATTCCTTAGCGCTGATAGACCATGGAATAGATTTGGAGCAGGTGTGGAAATTGCAGCCAAAGTGGAAGAAGCTTACCACCTATGTTGTCAATATTCAAAACAGAATCGTATCTTCATTGGATATTGTTTTCTCTGCGTGAAGAAGTCATTGAGCATTCTCGTTCATTGTGCTTTCCCAACTTCTGTTGTAACTCTTCATTTTCGAATAGAACGGAAGCAAATAACAAAACAATATTCGAATAGTCATCTGGTCATGCATATCTATTTTTCAAATAGTGTTCGTATTCATATGGTACATTTCTTCCACTTTGACTGTAATTAACTATGTCCACTATCGAATGGTATATTCGCCAATATCATTCCTTTGATATGCAGGGAGCTGTTGTTTTCAAATGAGGGACGTTTTTACTCACTCCCTGTGGTTACTTCGTTCTACTCTGTAGGAGCGTTATTCATTTTCCAGCGCAAGAGTTGATGGTTTAGTGAAGAGAGAGGAAACATCTACCTCAATGACCGAATATTTTGAAGAGAGGGAAGACTTCCTTTGTTATCGCCATGCTTTGTTCGGTAAAAGAGTGAAGAAGTTTGGACCTCAACAGACGAACAATAGACCGATAATTGTAAGTACTTTAAAAAGCACCAAGAGATCTGCAAATCACACATATTTTACCAGCAACATTCAAAGTTTGATCCAGAAACAATAGAACTTTTAGCCATTCTGGAAAAGAATTCGAAGCAAACGATATTTTGATACATTTTGTGGAATTTTCGAATGTGTACAAAAGAGATTGAAGTTTCAACAGCACTCAGTCCAACCTTTCATATGAAAATGTATAAAAATATAGCTCTATCCAGGCTCTTTTGTAGAATAGCGAAAGGTCTATTTGGAAATTCTCATTCGGGAAATATTTGCAAAAATTTGTGTTCTTGAATAAAAGGATATTATTGCTGACATCAAATTAACAAGAGTGCATATACCAAGGGCTTTATGAAGAACAAATAATGCAGTAATCGGTTGTATTTGAAAGTAAAAAACCATACCAGAATGGCCCTTCGTTGCTCTTTTGTTAATTATTACCTTGGCTTTGCTTCCAAACGACATGAATCCCTCGTTTCTCAAATTGAAACTCAACCAATGTAACCGTTTGGCTAGCACTTGCAGCCATTTTCTCTTTTAGAGTGAGAGTCATAGGACTCTCGTGTATACTTTGATAGCTAAAAACTTTTGAACATCTAAACATTTCTCTGGCTCACGGTTGTACAATGGAGGACTTCTCATCTGTGATTTTTCATTTCAACTAGAAAATGGTTGAAAGATTTGGCAGAAATCATGCAATTCCAGCAAATCAAAATGTCAGAGAAAGGATATTCGCAGTATCTGAAGACAGGATCCTCTTAGAATATCATTTAGAAGACAAGAGAGTGACGTCATCAACAAGGGAATTCATCAAGCCTCCTAATTATTCTTCAGACAAAGGAACCCCGTTGCAACTAACCCCTGATACAACTACCGCATTTCAGGTATGGCTTTATATCAAACTAACCATCAAATATGTGTTGAATCATGGTATACCACTGTTGCTCTGTTTTCGGTAGAATGGAGAAAGTGTAGCTTAGTTATCAAATCTTAAAAAGATATCGGATGAGTCAAAGATTAAGCCTGGCGTTTGAAAGGCTGCACCTCCCTAATTATATAAGCAATGATATTTTGCAATATTTGGCTGAATAACTAACGTGTTTAGCTGTTTCTAGAATTTTCCTTTGCTGAAATCGGTCACACCGTTCAGATGTTACAAGGGATTTCGTAAAAGATCCCTTCGAGAAACCGAAAAAAAAAACATACTAAAATCACGAACCAGTTTCCCAGATATGTTTACCTTACTGCAATGGCTTGAGCATGCTCTTGGAGGAATGAAAAAATCTTGTAAGAAGCATGAGTAACTTATTTATGGGAATTCCACTCTCCCAATAGGACAAAATCTATGAAAGTGCCATTATTGCGGAGAAGAAAAACAAAGGGGAATTTAGCTCGTCATATATATTCGTTTTTGCAGGTTTTCGAAAAGGGCTTTCTGCAAACAATCTCCCATATCGACTAGAACGAATAAGGAATGACCGACTAAAGTCAGTTAAATATCTGAACCTAATTAACATATCGGGAATAAAACAAGAAGTTTTCAGTATTATTATTTGCTATTCAGGGAACAGCACTTTTTCAAGCTCCAGGCCTTTTTATTGATTTATCCGGTAGTTCTGTAACTATTATGTCTGCCTTTGGATTGAGGACCTTGAAGGAACTGTGTCAACCCACTCCCACAATCTTTCAAAGGGGGTACGTTAACATGGGTTTTGATAAGCATACAACCGAATGACCAAGCAACTTCTCGTTTAGATAAAGTGAGGAACTTTTTCTACCTAATTTAGGGCGTGTGAACGCAACCCACCTCCCCCTGCTATCCTACTAGGCATTTCCTGCAATGAGATTTTATGTATATAAAATCTTTTTCTATTCATAGGTTGATCCGTACGCTAAGGACCCTAAGGAATTGGATATTTACAATATGATGGTCTCTCTTCTTGAAGCTGAAAAACAGTGCACTGATAAAGTTCGTGAATCTGAGGAAGAGGTACGGAACATTTCGTTTTCTTTTCATAGCAGCTATTGACGGTTCTTTTAGGCTCATTTATTGGTCCGTGTTTCTGTTCGTGTACTCGATTTCTAAATCCCCGATGACCGCGAAAAATGTTCCTTTTTGTTGATTCATGTGGAGTCTTTAGGAAATTGATCGACGTTTTATCTTTTTAATGTTTTGAGAACGAAGATTCCAGAAACTGGCTTATAGCTCAAGAAACAGAACTTTAAAAGATTAACAAATATCTTTGAATCTGATTCTGGATGTTAGCTTAAGATTAATCATAAACCTTTGAAATCAATCCAGTGTGCGATTCGTCGTGGCCTATCAGCAGTGTACCGAGTGCGCCAAAAATATGCCATGCACTTTTGCGAGGCCACGATAAATCTTACACTGGACTGATTTTGAAGATCTATGAGTTAATCTTTAGCTAAGATTTTCAATAAGACGCTAGTATTTTTTGTATATTTTTTTAGTCTTCTATTTTTGGAGCAAGAAGCAAGTTTCTTAAAATTTTCAACTTCGAAACAATGAAAATGACCCAAAAAACGTTGATCAAATTTTCCAAATACTCAACATGAATGAACAAAGAGAAAACATTTTCATGGTGATATGGAGATTTAGAAATTCCGTTTTTATTCTCTTTCCTCTCCTTCTCCTCCGCATTTTTCTATTCCGCTCTTTCCTTCCGCCTCCGCAAAAAGGTGCATCGTTCATTCCTCATTGCTTCTTCGCAGATGCCGCGTTTCGCCGTGTCTCACTCGCAGACGACGGATTTTCTTGTAGTTTTTCCTGCCTTTGAAAGGGTTTCCCTGTGGTCAAAATTTAGGGATAAACCTGGAGGTCAAATTTGAAGCAGGACTGGAGATAGTTACAAACAGCTAGCACCTCTTGGCGAGAGGAAATTGTTGCACTGTTCTTTTTATAGTTTCTTTCTTTTACCTCGTTAGGTTCGTGAGATTCTTGATGAAAGAATGAAAGAGGAAAGCATTTCAAAGTTGTCTGTGTCTGTTTATGATACAGAAAGAAATGAAAAAGCCAAACAAAGAAGACTTGAATTGGTTAGTTGAGTTCATTCATAATTTGAATTTGTGATTCTATTTATCCTTAATGGATTGATTAATCTTATTTAGGTAGCTTCACACGTATTCACCTGGTAAAAAACTTTGTTGTGGGCACATCCCCGTATAAATGTAGGTCAAGTACCCCTCGGGAGACACATTTAAATAGTCAACATACTAGAAAATGTTCATAGCGGAGTTTTATGCCCTAAGTTCCATTCAAGTCATTCCACTTGTATCCGAGCAGTCGTTAGAGATATGAACGTTTGGTTTGTTCCTCTGTGAAGCATAAAGATTTATCTTCAAGGTAACGCCTTCATTTTGAAAATAAGATGAAAAGTCTACGTAATGTCGCCTTTAAAAAAGCTGAAAAATCGCTGTTTCGACAGAAATTTGGAAACGGAAGCCCTCACGACTGCAACAATAGACCTTTTTAGCTACTCTAGCGAAGTGCCTGGATTGAGCGTTATTTTTATACATTTGTATACGCGAGGTTCGATTGAGTGGCGTTAGAACTTCCATTACTATTGTGCACATTCGAAATTCTATAAGATGTAGCAGACTTTCTTTCGATTCTGGCTCTTTTCAGAGTAGCTGAAAGGTCAATTTCGGGAGACATCCTTTTTCGAGCAATTCAGTTTCTGCAATTTGACCTTTCTGTGACTTTTACAGGAACAAAAACAACGAGAGGAAGAAATGCGAAAACGAGACATGGAGCTGGATTATTTGGCGCCATTTTTGTCTCGTATTGGTAACCCGAAATATCTGACAAGGCAGGATGCATTTAAGATCAAGGAAGAATGTTTACAAGATTTGAAACATCGACTGATAGACAAAGCAAATCTCATACAAGCAAGATTTGAAAAGGTATATATTTATTTTGAATAGTGTCCCGCGAAATATGTCAAGTTAGACTCGCTACATAGTCCAAGTTATCACAACAACAACAACAACAACCACATCTTTACATTTTCTAATTTTTTCTGCATTTTTTACATCTTTTTATTTAAACTGTTTGCGTGAATTAGTCTATCCATTGCAATAACTACAACTATGTCATCAGTTTAGTGCCATGGTGTAAACTTCAGGAAAAATTGATAGCATGGAGCAGCATCGTTCACTTGTTGGAAATGCCTCATTCAAGACGAAATGCGTCTGAAAACTATTTTAAACGGATATTCTTGGGCTGCAAAATGATGTGCGAGAAAAGAAAGTTCATCTTCCGAGGACTTTTCTGTTCTTAGAAAAGCAAACTATTCTGTGTATTTTAATCATTGGTTGAGAAGAATTTTGAAAATACAGAACACTTACATCACGTTTCGCTGCGCTTAACCACCGGCTGCACATTCCTGACTTCTGAAAAACGCTTAAGCGTGATGCAAATGTTGACATTTTTGGTCGAAGTATTGCTCACACAGTAGCGGGAACGGTGTATACTAAATGTGTATACGCCGTTCCTGTTACTGCATGAAAATGACATTTTCTCTTGATCTCAAAAAAGAATTGTTAATTGTTGACATTTTTGCCCGAAATCTTGCTCAAACGGTAACATGAACGGTGTATACCAAATGTGTATACGTTCCTGTTACTGTGCGAGAAGGATATTTTCTCTTGACCTCGAAAAAGTTCAAAATTCACATTTTAGTCTAAATTTTGCACACACAGTAACAGGAACGGTGTATACCAAATGTGTATACGCCGTTCCTGTTACTGCACGAGACGGACATTTTCCCTTGATCTCTCCTTGATAAATTTTATACATTCCATAAAGGTTTTCACAACTTGAATTCATCGCTCTTCTCTTACTTTTCGCGTTGCTTCATCAGAGAAGCAGTGACTTTTTAAAAGTTCTGGTGGAATCGAACTCGATTTTTCGGCATTATCAATTTTCTCTCTTTCTTCTCAGGAAACACAAGAACTTCAAAAGAAACAGACGTGGTATCAACAAAATCAAATGAATATGACGAAAGAAGATGAAGAAGATTATTTGAATTTCTGCAGCGAAGCAATGTTTAGAATTCATATCCTTGAATTACGACTTAGCAGGTATCGATACTGTGTACTTTTAGAACGATGTTTGAGTCACTGGGCGATTGATTGCTTGATTGATTGATTGATTGATTGATTGATTGATCGACCGAGCATTTATTTATTGGTTGAAATCAATTGACCATGAGTTAACATGTGTAACCATGATTCACAATGACTGACAGTGAATGACGACGATTTTACATGATTGATATTGACTGATCAGGAGTAACAATGGTTGATCATGATTGACTATGAATGACAATGATTGACAATTCCTGACCATGTTTGACCATGATTGACCATGTTTCACCATGATTGACCATGTTTCACCATGATTGATCATGTTTGACGATGATTGATCATGTTTGATCATGTTTGATCATGATTGATCATGTTTGATCATGTTTGATCATGATTGACGATGATTGACCATGTTTGACCATGACTGATCATGTTTGACCATGACTGATCATGTTTGATCATGATTGACCATGATTGACCATGTTTGACCATGACTGATCATGTTTGATCATGATTGACCATGATTGATCATGTTTGACCATGACTGATCATGTTTGATCATGTTTGACCATGATTGATCATGTTTGACCATGACTGATCATGTTTGATCATGATTCACCATGTTTGACCATGACTGATCATGTTTGATCATGTTTGACCATGATTGATCATGTTTGACCATGACTGATCATGTTTGATCATGATTGACCATGATTGACCATGACTGATCATGTTTGATCATGATTGACCATGACTGATCATGTTTGATCATGATTGACTATGTTTGACCATGTTTGACCATGACTGATCATGTTTGATCATGATTCGGGTTCCTTTTTTGTGAAAATGCTAAAAATAATCACATTTTACCTTGAAGGCACAAGGAAATGGCACCACAGAAATATATGCAGTTGGATGACAAACTTCGAAACGATCCAAGACTGAAGGATTTACTCTGATCAGTAAAGTATTAAAGTCTGTTTTGTTACTTGTAAATATTTGTAATTATAAATGCAATTCTTTCATTCTTCATGATGCACAAAAGAATGGGTGGTACTAATCACCTAGTGGGCAATGTAAAATATTTTGGTGATGTGAGTTGAAAAGAAAGTTTTTTGACACTATGTCTGTCTTCACACATCTTGCAGGAACTCTTGACTTCTCCTCCCTGCCTTAATCTTTCGGCTTTGCCATCTTTCTCTCCAAAATAATGATCTCATTAAAGCAGGCTTGATGAAAGCACACATGTAAGCAGTTGACCAGTTAGAGAGCCCACTTGAAGTTACCATATTGTCTTCAAATCGTCAAACAACGTGCAGGTTAGGCAAAGTCTTTTGGTATGCCAAGAATCCCAATGACAAAGAGCAGCAATGCATTGCATTTCATAAATTAATTATTAGAATAATTATCACTGTCAATAAATTACACATCTGAAGTACTGATATCTATCAAAAGTAATTAACGGTGAAGAAGTAGATGAATAAATTTTTTAAAATCTTTAGTCAAACACTAAAATCTTCAGCCTAGCTTCTAATCTTTGACACTAGGAAGGACTATACTCTATTTCAAGGGCGGAGGGAGGAGTCTAATTTTCTGTCAATGAGTTTCTCAAAATTTCTTGACAATAAGGACTGTAAACCTAAATTTCCCATTTTTCAATGGAGGCCGAAATTTTGATCAGAATCTGTTTTACAATTTACACAAAGGAGGCGTCAAAAGAATGTTTAGAAATATTGTCCATCGAACTTCGGCAGAATAAATCTGAAATTAACTCTAGCAGTTTCAAAACAATGTTTTAACACTTACCAAGGTTACCAATTTTTCTCACATCATCGAAGGAAGAACAAAGAACAGCTGGCTTTACCATCGTTTGTTTTTGTTTTTTTTTTGTTAATTTTGTGCATTCACTTACTCTGCAAGCTGTGCTGAGCAAGTCGCTGACTTGGTGCAAAGCAAGCTGGTCTTGGTACTCCCTCCCATCGTTGATTGTGAGAAGAATTAAACCTTCTTTTCCTTACAACATACAATGTTTAACTTTTAAGTATTTTCATTGATATCGACTTTGCCAAAGTAAAAGACTTATTTTCAAATAGTTCGCATGGTCAAGCCATTATTTAATCGCAAATTTACCAATTTACTTGTTTATGACGCTCTGCAGCAACAATAATTAGGCCCACAGCCTCCAATTGTGCAGGAGTAATGCCTGTATATAGCAAGTCCAAGTTTATGTGAGTCTGTGTAATCTTCATAGTTGTCAGCTAATGCGGGCTGTCTCTTGTAAACATGGAGAGATTCTGAGCAGGTCCACTGCAAGCTTTGTACTTCTTTTGGGCCTAAAAACGACATGCTGCAAGTTATTTGATTATCGCCAATGGTTCGACGGCAGAATTTGTTCACACTTTGATAGAATGGAATCAGAATTGATGAGTTTAACGTGTGTTTGCAAGCTCTTTTTTTATATTCCAATGAAAAATTACAGTGACATTTTACTTAATACTCTACTTACAAAGTTACTCTACAAACTACTCTACTTAAAAAATTACTCTACTATACTACTAGGACGATACCGCAAGGAGCAAAAGCATTTAGTCTACCGTGCAGCCATAACATAAAATGTAAAAACTACTGACGTTAAAACGAGACGAAAGAAAGAATAAATCAAACAATGCAAGCTCTTATTTAAGTAAAAATCTTAAGCAAGCAAGGAAATCTTTCAGTTGAAAACTTTTGATTTGTCCAACGAAAGAAAAGGGCAAAGCAACTATTGTAGCAAAATGTAAAACCTAGCCTGAAGGCGTTATCAATTTTGAGTGTTCGCTCATTTTGAATTTGATGCATCATTTTGATGTCACTTTTATGTCACTTGCGTTGAAACAATTTTAGGATGTTGCTCCACACTTTTAGTTGGGTTGATGCATGTTCAGTCCATCTGCTTACTCTCTCCGCACAAAAGGAGTTGTTTGACTTGCGATAGAGTAGAAATTACATTGGGTCCGTGGTTTTAAAGATAATAGCGTAACTTCATTCTCTTACCTTGTTTCCTTAGTTTGGGATCCATACATATATCTTTACATGTTGATTTTTCCCCGCATGTTCGTCGCACAGCATATAAGAGGCCAGGCCCTTCACTTGGAATTGAGGCGCAGATCGACATTGCTATTTCATCAAGATAGTTGTAGAAATATGAGCGAAATCCACGACGGAATCGCATTACTTCATCCTCTGGTGAATGTTCCTCTCCTTTGCTGCTTGTAATTACTTGTCGTAGTGGTAATGCTGACGGTGACAGGCTTGCAGAAAAGGCTGAAAGGCGACGAAGATGAAATTAGAACGGAGACTGTATTTGATTAAATATTTTTGAATGGAGCATAGGTTCCAAATCTTTAAATCGACGTAAAAAGGTGGATGTAAAATTTTATGACCTACTTCTAACTGAATGGTTTCTAAGAAACTTTACTTACCTATCCATAAGTCCACCGTGAACTTTTCAGAAATTATGACTATTTCTCGATATTACAGCATATTTCATATTTCAGCTGATTTGAGGATGTGACGTCATCAAATTTCTAAATTATAAATTGCAGAAGTGGCACGTTTGCTTGATATTATATTGTAGACATCCATAAACTATGGTTTTCTTCGAAATCATTTTGTCAAACAGATGGAAATTACAATAGTTTCGAGTTTTTTTAAAAGTTTTCTTGAATCTTCAAAAAAACACTCCCATCCTGAAAATATTGAAGATTTCAGAAAAAGTCTAACGGCTTTAGCAAAATAGCTAAAGTTTCTTTGAAGCCATTCAGCTCAAAGAAATAGGTCATTGGATTTTACTTACAACCACCCTTTTAAAGACAAATGACGGAGATATAAGGCGACTTAAATCAGGGGCCTGGGCAATCTAAAAATAGCCTATTGTATTCCTATATATTTTATGATCCCACAAGATTGTCAAAACAATGGGGAAAATGATGGAAGGTGGCCATCGTTTGCTCCTTTTGTGAGCTAGGCGTTATAAGACATAATCTAAGACAACTTAAATCAGGGCCCTGGGAAATCTAGATACAGTCTATTCTATTCAATTATTGTATTTGATGATCTCCAGAGGTTATATCGAAACAATTGAACAAATGATGGCAGGCGCCCAAGTTTTGTTCTATTTTTAAACTTGCCGCTATATATCCGTCATTTGTCTTTAAAGATTTTGAACCAATGCTGTTAAATGGTACAGAAACAAGACAAAGCAAAATCTCTCAAATTGTAAGATTTTAACACCTCTTTCTTCTCTTTACCGGATTAGCCAGACAGAAAAAGGTCCCTGTTTTCAAAATTTCGTAGCACCACAAAGACTTCTTGGATTTGAATAATTCACTTTCTAGTTAAAAATACAAAGGCTGAGGTATTTTTGTGATCAATCTCACGTTGTATAAGCACTGGACTTATGGGTAAATTCGACTTTCCAAACAGTTCTTCGTTGGGAAGTGCGCGAACAAGAGCCTTAAAAGACATGATCAAATCGTAAGGAAACCCCTCCCACAGAACAGTGAGGAAGTGCATTTCACCTCCCTAAGGCGTTATAAAAACTAGATTTTCAAAAAAATACTGAAGTTTTTCGATTCCATGGCAATGAATAAGTGCTGATGGTATCCTTCACCCGCGAAAAGATGTACTCTCTATATTGCTCTTGGCAGGCCTTTAGACTTATTAAAGTCGTTGTAGTTTCGCTCCTTGATAGAGTGATAATCGCTACAACTACGACTCATAATGAAACTAATCGAAAATTCAGTTAGAAATTGATGAACCTCGCTTTGATGCCGAATGCCAAGAGATTTGACCCATTCTACACAATCACAACTCACCAATTCTAAAACGCCTCAAATTCGTGTTTCATTGTGGTTGTAAAGAAAACCAAGCCAATAAGCGCCAAGCTGAGTACTTCTTCTGTGTACTGCTCGAAAATCTCCTCATTTTAGCATGGGAGATCTAAATTTAAAGGCCAAACTATTGTTCGGATTTCACTACAGCAATCGACAGCAATCCTTGCACGTCTCATCACTTTTAAAACCTCGCCACTAAAGAGAGGCTAATTCAGATGAGGGGAGGTTCAAATGCTGACATCCTATTGGTCTACTATTGGTCAGTTTAAACATAGTCAATCATTGTTTCGAAATCTGTAATCTCATTGGTCGCGCCAGTTTCACGGCAATTTTGGCCAGATTTTTAGATAGTTTGATTATCAGTCCCAGGTGAAGCGGCGTGCTGTCATCCAATTCAATACACAAATCAAAAACTGGATTTAGGTAGTTAGTCTCGCAGGCCTTTTTCGGGTATTTTGCAAACATGAAATTTGCGTAAAATTCAATTTACCTATTATTTCCACTGCTCAAGAAACGCGAGAAAAATTTAAAAAATATCTCAATCTCTCGGTTATCAACTAGATAGTATTTGATTACTGAATTTGATTCATTCCAATCCATTGAGTACCCTAGGTGCTATGATTTTTCAAGATTGGAAACTTTCTTTCTCACCCGGTACAGAAGGCTCCTTGGATTCTAAACTCACATCAGATTCAGAAAAGCCTAGATCATGGGCCTAGAAGTTGTATATAAGTGCTACACAGGATTTAAATATTTAGGGGGCCTTCAAATAACAATTGTTCGTTTTTTCCTAGTTTGAGAGCTGCTCTTGTTCACATTGATTTGAGCAGACAAATTTCCGGACATAGTTGCTAGATTCATGTCCGTATAACTACTTGAAATATCAGGAACTGTTCGAAAATTTTTCCCATTTATCTTTTGGGACTAATTACCTCTTCAGAGAGTTCTCAATGTACTTTTTAAGATCTTTGTTTACTGTTGGAAGTGTGAAAAATAACCATTTGAAATCGTATTTTACGTTATAATTTCGGTATACTGATGGGTACATTTTTGGGATACCCTTTACATCCCCCAGTAACGACTCCGTCGGACATTAAAAGTACAGCGGGGAAATTATGAAACTATACATTTTATTTTCAGCGGGGATTGAAAATATCGTGACGGGGAATAAAACCTTTTGCCTTGGCTATTATCTGTGATGATGGACTTGTATAATTTTTGTCCCTTTGCAAAGGATCGATGTGATCAAAGATCATTGATGCCATTTGTTTATATTCACACAACAGTGACGAAACAGTTTCGATTTACGAAAGTTGGTTCCATTGATAGTATGTTACTCTCGTAGCTATTATCGAAACAACGAGGCATAATATTTATCGGCGAACGAGTTACGATTGACAATAGTCTATCCAACTTACCTTCATTTGTACTTCGATCATCCCTTTCCAAATCGGTCGAATTTGTGAAAATTGTCGTTTTAAATGACAAACCTGCACTGATCTGAGCCAACACAATACAAATAACTGCGAGTCGCTCCATTTTGTTTCCACTACGAATTCTCGTTTACACCATGTACTTTTTCATCCAGTATTTCCTCACAGGCGACAAAGATATGTAAAATTCCCCTTCTCACATTATTGAATTTTGAGGGTCATCGATTTCATTACGAAACTACAAACTTAACGCGCAAAAGCATAAACTCTTACAGTTGTTTATAACAAGAGAAGCGCCCGTAGCACGTGATCGCGAATCTTTCCATTCAGGAGCGTGTATTGCAGTCACATGACAAACACAATGATTGTTTACTGAACTGATCGTGATTGGCTTAGTTGGCTCAGTTACTTGCTAAGATTTGTGAATGTGCAGAACAGGCGATCAAAGATCACATCTATCTTTATTTTGAACTGGTGCTTTGCTTCATAATTTATTGCAAAGCACTTCCTTATAAGCACAGCGCTACGTACCCATAGCAACTGTCTTGATTATAAATTTGGGCACTGATTTCAAAATAAGATTCTGTGGACGAATTGGCTGCACTTGTTCCCTCACAGCGGTGATCAGTCTTCACGCAGTCTGATGCACCAGACGTCATTGTCGACAAGGTCTAGATTCCACAGAAGCAGAAACTACCCTGGCGTCCTGGACTCTCGCTCGAACGCGGTAAAGTTGACGCCAGGAACGGCCAGGAACCACGCTCGTCTGCGAGCAGTCTCAGCATTCCTTGCAGCTGCGAGAAGACTAGTAGTGGTGAACTGTGCAACCACAAATGCTATCCACTTGCCTACCCGTCGAGTCTATCGGTTCACATTGATTCGCTCGTCAACATTAGAAGGAAGCGTTACTTTTATAACAATAAGTTTCGAGCGCCGAGAGGATTCAACTGACCGTAACAATTTCAATTTCAATTTATATAGGCTTAACTTGCTACACTTTTACAAGGAGCGTCGTTAATAGCAATACTAACAGAGTATACTGTTAAAAAGATTTGTTGTTGTTAACCGTTATTACCACATTTATATTTGATACTTATCACGTGACTTTAGACATGACGTATAATGCTAGTATTGAGGTTGTAAAAGGACTTGGACATTGAGTTAGGAGAGAAGACTTGACTTGACTACAGTAGAAGAGTAGGGAACCGACACTTGAATAGTGCGCGGAGAATGCTTGTATAGCAGCTAGTTATTTGGAACTAGGATAAAGACTCTTTTTCAGACTGGATTTTACATACTCAGATTATATATTCAACTTACTCGCATTATTCACATATTTTATTCAAGTACTCATATTCATACTAGTCTTAGTTAATCTTATATTCGAATATTTGGTTCAGTTTTATATGAAATCAGTTTCTTGGAATAGCCTTACACCATCCAGGTAACAATACAACTGAACTACAATACTAAATAGCATGAACGAAACGAAATAAACTAATTATATTAAAAAATAACAAACCTAACAGTAATTTTGCTGTTGTCTCGATGTCCATTTTGCCCGTCCATTTACCCTCAACCTCTTAAAGGGAGAAACAAACGAACATTCCAATGGCTTCAGTTCCCTTTGACTTGGAGAGCTGTGAGTTAGCTTCGGTCTTCGTTATCCTGCCTGCCGATGGCTCATGGCTGTTGCCTGAGTTTTTCTGATAGGCAGTTTAAGGCACTGTTCACACCGAGGCGTGTATCACTCTTCCGAAAAGGGGTAGGAGATTTTTTAAAAGAATAGGATTTTTGGGAATTATTTACGCATTTTCTTGAAAACAAGAGGAGTTTTGTCAACTCAAGGATGTACGAGATTTTCACAGAGTGACAAGGCCCTCGTTTCACACTGCTCCGTTTTTCTACAAAACGGAGAGAAAAACACCCGTTATCGCGAAAGTGTTGACACTGATCCCCATAAGACAGCAGAAAAACAGAGGTTTTGCAAAATGCAGACTAAAATGGTTTCTGAAAACGCACTGGACCAATAACGTACAAAAACAGAAGTTCTGAAAATGCTGCAACATTCAGCAACGTGTTTCAAAACTTGAGCAATGTGAATCCACAAAAATTGATATTTTGGCTCAGTTTTTGTTTTCAGGTGGATCAATGTGAACGGACGTTGGATGTTTTTCCATTCTAGAAATGTGATCTCACAGCTTTGATTTGCATCAAAACGGATGATAACTAGATCGGAGCAGTTTGAATCGGAATTTAAACCGGAATCGTTAGGAATTCTCACTGTTTATATCCCTGACTTTGCCAAAATCTCTGAGGCATGTTATTTTTTTTACATTTGACAAAGAATTGCGCAACCGCACTCCCCACCCTGAGAGTCTTGCATATGTAGCCACTCGACGATGAAACCGTAGCAGTGTTTTCTTTGAGCTTCCTACAGTTCGATTGCATCTCTTTCAAATGAAAGAAACTATACCTCACTCCTGCCCGCAGAGATGCGGTCTTCGCCCTCTGGTCTATCTTTTTAGCTTCAAGGCTTCATGCTTTGCTTTGCTCTTAACTAATAATTCGCTACTACTGTATTTCGTTGGTCATCACAGTGAAGTTGTATTTAGAAGCGAATGCTGTTTCCCAGTGAGCTCTCTGGGGATAAGAAAGCATCCGTGAGTCACCAAGCAGCTTCCCTTTAAGCCAGGTTCCACACTGGTTGTTTTGGGTCGTTAGGGTCGTTCAGAAAGATCCAAAAGACAAAAGAGTCTCAAACTCTGATTCTTTGTCTTTTGGGTCTTTCTGAACAACCCTAACGACCCAACAGACCTGCGAAGCAGACTTTATTACGAAGGAAGGATAGGAAAAGACAAATTCCCAAATGATTTGTGTACTTCGTTGTTATCATGCCAACCTGGTATTTTCAAGAACTCTTAAAAGAAACTTTGGTCACCAAAAAGTCAATAATTTGCTACTTGAAATTAAGAAAAACCGTCTTTGAAATCTGAAGCATAATTCAATGTTTCTTTTTATTTTAATTACGGCTTTCATTGCTTGGTATTACTGCGAAAATGTGTGGTTTCATGGAGATCCCTTAGCAATAGAAAGAACGAGAATTTTAGGAACCTTCTGAAAAAGATTTAATCAAAAAACTTTCAAAATTTAGGCAGTTTTCGTGGTTATAAATGTATAGTTATATGAGATAAATACTGCTTAGCTTTCGAAGTATTATCTGGGCCTATCTGCTGCATCAGTATTAAATTGATGCAATAACAAACACAAAATAGTTTGCATAAATGAAACAGGTGGTTTGCTACATCTGAAAATAATTATGAGAGGTTGCTATCACATGCAAGGAGTGTATTTCAATGATTATATTATCTTGCATAACACTTCGGTCTACAAAAACTATTGAAAATCAATAGGCTGTGGTCTTTGTGGATGAAATATAACATTTTTTGTTTTGTTTTGTTAGCAAGGCAACAGTTACAAGCTAGAAAAGGATCGGCCAATCACAACATGTGTATGGAGGTTGCTGGGAAACGGTTTTATAGATTCAAAATGGAAGAACAACTATTCTATTATTCCGCAGCATAGCATGTGGTTTCGGATTTTAAAATTTAGCTGTGACCTGAACCCTTGATCTGTCACTGTTGCTGTGTTTAATCGAGAGAAGGCAGGAAAAAGTTGGTGAAGAAATAAAGAATATGTGAGTATATTTGTGAAGTTGATTTGCTTTGTTCTAGAAATGAGATGAAGGACTCTAATTGGGATCTTAAGTTGAGAAGGAACTGTTTCTTTTCTGCCGTCAAACAATTGTTTCATACTTCTTTAACGTCATGTGTGGTCCGGTGATGGCAGAAAGACATTTTATTTGCGGCAAAAGACGGGTATTTCTGAAAACTGGGTGGCTTTCTTATGAGCTTTCCGCTTTCTGCTCTGCTTTCTGTGTGACTTGCGTATGAGCTGACAATTCAAGAAAAAAGGTGATATCCTTCACGTTGGTTGACAGACATGGCAGAATTAGCTATCTTTAAAATCTTAAAATATTAATTTGATTCAAAGATTCCTTCAACTGATGATACATACAAGCCGACTAACCAAAATTACGATCCATAGCAATCTTTATGTTCACAACCTTACGAATCAGCGCCGGGTGCTTATTTAATTTTAGAGCCTCAAATGAGGGTTCTTATTCAAGCGGGGCGCTTATTCGAACAGGAAGCCTATTTGAGTTTTCTTCATCTCAAAGCAAGTCAAGCAGCAAAGACAAAAAAGTGAAAGAGGGATTACGAAAGACACGCTTTTTTTCTCCTAATAGATATATTTGAGAGCGTGTTGAAAAAGTTTCCTGGCTATGAAAAATGAAAATAAAAACAGACAAGGGTGAAAACTAGAAAAAACTTCGTTGTTTATTTCTACTCTTTTTTGGCTGATTGTGACTGCCTTCCCCGTTCTTGTAAGACTACAACCTAAGTTTCAGATTCTTGTTTTGGCTAAAATGGTAAAATGGCGGGTGCTTATTTGAGGGTGGGCGCTTATTCGAGGGGCACTTATCTAATAAGTTTCCCAATAGGGTGGGCGCTTATTCGAGCATTCACGGTACTTGTTCCTTCGTGAAAATCCGGTGAAAATCTCAAAACAAGGCTTTTTGAAGCCTTTTGCATGTTTAGATATTACTCATATGATACATGAAACAAGTGAAAATAAAGTGAAAATATTTGAAGACAAAGATTTCCCTCATCAAACTGATAACTTCTCAAGTTATATTTTCCTAGTTCTAGAGTTCTTTAATTTTTTGATTATCTGAGAGCTGAGTTTCTAACAAGCAGTTTCTTTTTAAAATATACGTGTGCTGCTGGCTCACAAAATTCGTGTAACTTTCAACAATTTCATATTTTCTGTCTATGGCAACCCTATGGCATTAGCATGACAGCAAAAAGCAATAGCCACAAATAAATTGGCCACTTTTGTAATTTGGCGCGCAAAAACATGGCTGCTGCAGAGCAAGTGGAATGCATTGATGATTCACAGTCTGTCGAGGACGATGATGACTGGTCAGAAGTCTGCCTCAGCGCATCATTTGATGCTGAACATACTGGAAGCAATGCTGCTACTGAAGATGCACAGGAAAACAATTTTGAGAGCCTTTACGAAGAGCAAGTGGAGCCAGCCCGAGATTTAGGCCCATCAGTTTCAAATGTACGCCCAGGCCTCACAACAGCAGCTGATGATGAGCTAAAATGCACAACCAAAGAAAAAGACAAGGAAAAGAAAACCGCTCAGAAGCCTGTCCAAAGAATGGCCTTAAATGATCACAAAGCTGGAATGGAAGGCCTTGATAAAGAGAAGATAAATAACATTATTTTTGAGGCAAGCAAAGGTTCAAGATTTTATGAGAATGAAAGGAAGAAAGAGAAGAGAGTTGCTGAAAAGATAAAGTCACTAAAAGATCTACAAAATAGTTTCAATGATTTAGATTTTCAGAATGCAAAGAAAGAAGCAAATAAGTTCGTAAAAGAAATTGAAAATGAAAGAGATTTAAGTAGAATAATTGTTCATATTGATATGGATGCATTTTATGCAGCTGTTGAAACAAGGGATGATCCGTCACTGAAAGATGTGCCAATGGCAGTTGGCTCCACTGATATGTTATGCACTTCAAATTATGCCGCCAGAAGGTATGGAGTTAGGGCTGCCATGCCAGGATTTATTGCCAAAAAACTTTGTCCACATCTGAAATTGGTGCCACTGAATTTCACAAAATATAGAGAAGTTAGTAATCAAGTGAAAAGCATCATTACTGAGTATGATCCAAATTTCAGTGGTATTGGTCTTGATGAGGCATACTTAGACATCACTGAATATGTAAAAACAAAGTATTCATGTACTGTGGACAGCTCAATAGAACTTCAAGAGCTGCAAATAGCTGACATTTTACCAGAAGTTTCATTGCATCGCAAGTATGCAGAAGATACTGTTCAGGAGCTCAGGGCTAAAATATTTGACAAAACAAAATTAACAGCAAGCGCAGGAATAGCGCCCAACGTGATGTTAGCTAAAATTTGTTCGGATATGAATAAGCCAAATGGGCAATATTACTTGCCACCGCAAAGGGACAAAGTTTTGGAATTCATCAAAGAACTCCCAATCAGAAAGGTCTCAGGAATAGGAAGGGTTAGTGAACAAGTTTTAAATGAATTTGGAATCACAAATTGTGAACACTTATATGCGAAAAGAGCATTATTGTATTTGTTATTTTCAACAATATCATTTCAACATTTCATTAGAATATCTCATGGGATTTCAAGTACAGTTCTTGATAACGAATCAGACAGAAAAAGTATGAGCAGTGAAACCACATTTGGAGAAGTGAGTGATCCCAATAAGATTTACAAAATTTGTCAAGAGCTTTGTGAAGGGCTTGCTAATGATCTCCAGAAAGAAGGGATTGCAGGAAGATCAGTAACCGTCAAATTCAAAATGGTGAACTTTGAAGTGAAAACAAGGTGTAAAACTGTGTCTGAATACATGGACTCTGCTGAGGAGATTTTCAAAATTGCCAAGGGAATTATTGTTAATCAGATAAAAATGTTGGCACCAAAGAAATTGAAATTAAGACTTTTGGGTGTTAGGGTATCAGAATTTGGAGAAAAAGAGGAGAAACAGAACAAATTAGACTCATTTCTTGTGAAAGGAAAGTTACCATTGGTTATTCAGACCAAAGGAGAAAATATTTCACAAGTGAAAAGTGAAGACAGGGACAGTGCAACAAGTTCTGCAATTCCAAAGCCAGGAAATCTTGTAATTTGTCCAATTTGTCAAGCTGAACAACCATCAAATGAGATTAACTCGCATGTTGATTCTTGTCTGAACAAACAGGCTATCAAAGAAATGTTATCAGAGTGTAGAAGAGAGATTAACACTGCAACAAATGAAAGATCCCAGTTGAATAAAAGAAAAACAATTGATGGGGCAAAATCTAACAAGCCAGCAAAGAGAAAAACTTTGGACAGCTTTTGGAAGAAGAAATGAATGTTAGTATTTCATGGTAAATATTCCTCCAATTTTGTGAACAATGCGAAATTGGAGTAAAAACTTTTTTGACCTTGTGATGACTCAGAATATTGATAACAAAAGTTATTTAGACAAGTTATGCTAACTGCATCCCAGCTGAACTGAGGGCAGAGAAGATATTGCTGCTCTGTTGCTGGAACAAATTCTACAACAGAAAATATCATTAGTTTTAGCCAAAATCTGGTGTATATGAATTTTTAATGTAAAACTAGAAATTTGAGCAAGTACTGGAAGCTTCTCAAATTATCAGATTTTGAGCACTATGGGTTCTTGCGACTTTCTTAAAGGTTCCATAGCAATCTTCATGTCTGGTACATTTGCCCTCGTTGACATTTCAAGGTAAAGAAAAATTTTCTTCTTTATAAAACATACGTGTGCTCATAAAAGGTACATGTATTTTTTAAGAAACTTAACTCTCAGATTGCCAAGACATTGAGAAACTCCAGTACTGGAAAAATATAACGTAAGAAACTGTTTATTTTTAAAAGCGTATCTTACTTTATTTCATTTGTTTCCTGTATCATATTACTGACGTCTAAACGTCGGAAAAATATCGAAGAACATTGTTTTGAAAAGTTCAGGAGAGCGCAACAAGTAAACATGAAGATTGTTATGGAACCTTTAAGAAGCTCGTAAGAATCTCCGAGTAGTCAAAATCTGATAATTTTAAGAAACTTTCAGTACTGGCCCAAATTCTTGGTTTTTTATTAAAAATACGTGTGCACAACTAAACAACAAACTCAGATCCTTATCAAGTCTAGATTGCAAGGCAAACTCTAAGGTCCTTCTTAGTCGGTCAAAGTGAACCATGTCTGGTGCGTTTGAGTGGCAAAGAGGGCCGCCGCGTTTGCAAGCACAACAATGTTCGTCATTAAATTCGTGTTGATTCTGGTGAAAGCTATGAAAACGCACAACCTTACTGATGACGTCGCGCTGCGCAATCCCTTTCACAACACACACGCATTAACTTCCGTATGTAAGAGACACGATGTAGGGGTTGTGGGTACCTTGTTGGCACAATTGGGCAGGCCACGCATGCTTGCGAAAGAAACTTGGATCAGCAGTTAAGACAGGTACGTTTCTTGAATGAAACAAACAACTGATATTGTTTTCTGTAACCCAAACGATACAATTGCAGAATAGATAATTTGAAGACTTGTTATTGACTTTTGCACTTGACTATTGACTTGTTATTGACTTCTGATGTCCTATGCCTTTCACCCTGCTCTGCTTCCTTCCCTCGCAACTCCATGAATTGTTTTAAATCTGGCAATTGTTTGTTGTCACAATGCTACTATGGAAAGCAACAAACAAACACGCCATGTTGACCTTCCGCAGGTCTCTAACCACAGTCCCTTCCACGGTCTCAGTCACGGTCCTCAGCCACAGGTACACCAAAGTTTAATAGTCGCGAAGTTTGACACAATCGCAAGAAAAATTCCCATATTATCTCAAAAATATTGTCTGATAATCATATCTTGATTTTGTTTCAATTTGGCGATTTTTGTTGAGATTTGAATTTGAAACTGTGATGTCCGGCGATATCATAGTGAGTGCTCTAAGCTTGCGGTTACCCATCATCAGATACGAACAATAGTAATCTGTTCATTGCGTTTAAATTTCATTCATCCCGAGTTAGGAGGAAGCTATTTGTTGACTAATCGTCTTGGCAACGACACAATGGTTGTTTAATATTTTACATTCATAATCATAATCGCCGCATGACGAATGATAAGACCCGCTAAGACACGATCTTGAAAATTATTGTAAATATTGGAATTATTATCGAATCGTAAAATGTCAACTAAATCAAGCCCGAAAGTACGGCTTGTTTCGAAATGGAACTCAGCTTACTTGAGAGCAACTGACTTAGATCGATGGAATGATATTGCAGAAGCGATATTACAATACGAACGGTTTGTAACTGATTTCATTTATTTTACCACTTCATTTGATTAGCACGTACACTCCAAAGTACAAGTAAATACGTAGCGGTGTTGAAGTGATGTAGAATTCTTACACAGCTGGCTTTGTTAAAAGTACACCAAGGTTTTTATTGTTATTGCCAAAAGTAATAGCAGAAGGAAGTGATAATGGAAGAGGATCGTCATTTGGTAGCTATTATCGCTAGGCCGCGTGAGAATCCAGGAGGTTTTGATTTCACATTATTGATTAAAAGTCAGAATGCGTTCAAAGAAACAATGTATTGTATTGTGTTTCTTGTTGGAGTATTGTTTGGATGCCTTATATGCTAACAACAACTGTTTTTCCCTACCCCAGGAAATATTGATATTTGATATCACAAGCGCCGAACAACTTCCCAAAGCATGTTCAAAGGTCCATAGTTCACAATGGGAAAATCCAAAGTTCTAGTGTTAACCCTTTGTGAACTCGTGAAGCACAAATTTCACATCAGACCGTAAGATCTGGGCATTACGAGTCATTTTCTGGATAACTTTCAAACATTGTTTCTGAGTTGAATTAAAACGCAAGATTTTCCTTGATCTTGGCCTTTGACCTTTCTTTCCCCTTTCTTGCACAGCTTTCGAAACAAGGAAATCAAAAGTTGTCACTTGGCACAAAAACTTGCTTCTTTGACAACAGCCAAAGATAAAAATCTTTTAAAGTCCCTCCTTTTTAGTCAATAATGGCTGAAACGGTTAAAGGAAGCAAAGAATGGAAACAAAGCTGAATTTTGCTCTCCGTTGCTTTTTAAACATAATTCGAAATATTTAGGCTCCAATACAAGAGGAGAAGTCTCCATAATTGATAAAATCATATTTTACACAAAGCAAGATTAGTTACAGTTACTATGTTCTTTTCAGATGTGTTTCAAGTCTTGAGAACGATTCAGTACGATTCAAGGAAGTATTCACACAAGATCAATTGGTAAGATACTTTCAAATTTGCTGTCCTGTTGTGCTTTCTTTTTGATCTTTGAAAAAAGTTAGTTCTTTCTTGTTTTTAAAACCCTCTTACCAGAGTGACCAGTGTCCCTGTGGCAGCCATGTTTTCCTGATTTTGTGGCCATCTCCATGCAAGAGTGAAAATCTCATATGTCTAATTTCATTACTATTGAAGTCTTCAGTCAGGCAAATGGCAAATGGAATGTTCCATGTAAAATGTACCTATGTCATATTAACTTGGCTTAAATTGCATTCAATTTTGTTAATTTAGTTTTGTTCAAGTTTTTTTGTTTATTGCTACTGTGCTTAGTTTTCATGTAGTGCATTATGGCATTTCTAATGATGATGATGATTATGATGATCATGATGATGATTATGATTATGATGAATATGATGATTATGATGCAATATGGTTTTACTGGTGTCCTTTGTCCCAGTATGGAATGAAAGGTACGGACATGTCCAGCGCACAGCATTAGTTGATGGCACACGAATTGGCGCACAAAATGTGATTTTATGCTGGTGTAATACAATGTTAGGTATAAATCTCCGGGTTCATGGCGCACACAACGTTACGTATAAATATCTAAATATCCATCCGCCGTCCGGCACACGAAAATCGAACATTCCATACTGGCTTTGTCATGTCCAAAAACAGTAAATGTCCTTTTGCCCATGCTTTCAGTATGCTGTATGGATTTTCCTGGAAAGAATATCTTAATATTGAACATTCTACTTTTTTTCTTGCAGAAATATATCAGGCAACTTTGTGCTTGTTTCAATCTCAGAGTAAAAACATTAAAGGTATATAAGTTTGAAGAAAATTATCTGACTGATAGATTACAAAATTTGTTTAGTAATGCAGCAGTATGATATGGGGCAATGTTACAAATGCATGGCAGGGCTCTGAGTTATACTTATTGTTGTTTTTGACAAACTGCTCATAAGAACGTACTTGCACTTGAGTAAACATCTAACATATTTGAAAAGTCTTCTCAAAACCGTGAAATGTTCGTCAGGGCACAGGCTGTTAACATTAAGACTGAAACTGAACCTTTAAGAAACTCGTAAGCAACTCCGAGTCAGGGCCGATACCAGTCATGGGGGCACAACAGGGGGGAAAAAGCAAAATTTTCCCACAGCAAAATCATCAAGTTCAACAGCAACAACAACAGTTTTGGAACCATACGTTGCATTCAAGCGTCCAATGACTGAACTAAGTCTTATTTCGCAATCCAACCTTGCAGCCCACAGAACAAGTTCATCTTTATCATAAATATACCGTAAGTTCGATAATTCCTGCTAGAATTTATTTTGAAGGCTAACAAGTTTATATTCTATGCGTCATTTCTCCTTCAAAATCTTCCAAAAGTAGACATTTCAGTCGCCAAAGTCCGATGAGAGAGCAAAATTTCCGACAAATGGTCTGGTGGAGGGGGTGGAGCAACCCCCAGCCGCCCCGCCACTAGCTTCGGCCTTGCACTGAGTACTCAAAGGCTGAGAATTTTAGAAAGCTTTCAGTTGCTGCTCAAATTCTTTACTTTTTTCCAAAACTAATGCTGATATCTTTGTTGCAGAATTTGAATCAATTTGACCCGATAACGCTGACTGATCTAGGGAAACTAAGACCACGTAAGTAACTTTTATTTTCATCTTTGAACGAAAACAAGTGAATATTTTGTCGACCATCTGTAGACAATAATAGTACAGTTAGTGTACCTACCGCCCCAGCATCTTAAAAATTCTGGTTCTTTTGCGCAAGTCAAGAGTCAAGAAAACCTTTCTGTGAGGTGCCGACAAGAACACTTTGTTTGCTCTATGCCCGTTTCCACCAGCCAAATAAAATTGTATTTACTTTCTGATGGGCTTGCTTCAAATATGTTCATTACGTTCAAATTAAAGTGTCGGACAAATAGATTTTGGACAAAATATTTTCGGACGTTGTCATGGAATTTTGGCTGTTTTACAAAAATTGCGGTTCGGACGACTAAAAAGCTACGTATTTTCGGTATATCTTGCTTGTTTCGTTCTGAAAGTATCCCACATTTATGCGCTTCGTGAGCAAGACGTCATGTTTTTAAAACAGTGGAAGCATTTTGCTAAATATTTCTGACCGCAAAAGATTTCAGAACTTGAAATTTTCGGCCGTGTAAAATTTCCCATATTTTGGGACGTCCGAAATTCTGAACACCTGACCTGAAATGTTTGGCTTTTGATATATTTTTCTCATTTCCCCACTTTCGGATCTCATCTTGCGATTTGCTGTCACCACTGTCAGCAGACGAGAATATCGAAGTTCTGTTATTCAACATAATTTCTGAATCGCTCTTTTAACATCTGTTTCGTGAGCACCTTGCATGACATAGGTAGTTCTTATCTGTTATTTGTTATCTAATCTCGTATCAGGAACCCTGTGCAGCTTGACCAGTTTAATTTTTGATAGGCTGATTGAGGTTTCTTTTTGCCTGCTTGAAAGCTCGGTGCGATCTATCTGCGGTCACTCAGGTTGTTTCCTACTGGGTTTCCCAGCGTTTTCAGGAACCAATAAAATTGACTCAGTTGAAAAACGTTTGCAACTGTCCAAGAACAAAGTTCTATATTCTAAAAATGGAAGGAACAAAAAGTTTTACTACGGATAAGCATTTGAGCAGGCATCACTCAAATACCTAGTTTTGGAGTTTCTTAATTCCTTGGCGATCTGCGAGTTTAGTTTCCGAAGGCAGTTTCTGAAAACAAAACACATGGAGGCCAACTATTTGGGGGCGTTTCTGGTTTTGTTTGCAAAAACTGTTTTGTGTGCAGGCTAATATGATATGCGTTCATCGAGGGGCATTTCACTCCCACAGAATATGGTGCACGATACATGCTTCCTTGGCGTGGAAAAACCTTTTGAATTTTAGAAACCACTGAGAAAGTAAAAAAAGTCCTCATTAGTTGGCAGATTAAAACTTGTTTTTTCATATTTCCACCGACTTTTGCACTTTATTAGAAACGAAATTTGCCGCAGATTTCGCTGTGATTTGCTGTCACCACAAAACTCGCAAAATTGTTCTAAAATTAACTCGCTTGTTGCTATAGAAGCATAACACAACTTAAACTTGTTATGTTCTTGTTTCTATGTTTCCGTGGAAATCACTGTTGTCTTTTGTTATGAATATATAGATTTTAAACCCACAACCCCCTGGGGGGTATTCAAATCTTTTACAGTCGCACTTAGGAATACTAAAGAATGACAAAAACTCTTCATGTTGTCGGTTTCCAGTCCCTCATGCATTGGTTTTACTAATCCTTTACCGCTGAGTCTTTTGTGAGACTTTGTCATCGTTACTGTAAAGTTTACACCATAAGCGAAGAATGTATTTTTAATCATTTGATTTGTTGAAGAGCGCAAAACAGAGTGGAATTTCAGGTTCTAAAATCGAAAACTTTTTTCGTTGCAGTCATGAAGAATTTCTTTTCGTGGAAAGCACCTTTCCCGGTTTCGATCAAGAATGGTGTTTATCAAGACGATATCAGGTATGTTTTCGGGCTATCTAACTTTATCTTCTCCGTGATTTCTGTAAGTTGACTTTTTCGAAGTTGGGAAAAACTCGACGAAATTTTGTCAGGTACTTAACAAAGTTGTTCTGCAGCTTGATCTTTCAGTAACAGTAGGCCTAGGGTATCGGCGGTAAATTCCGGACGGCGGTATTTGCCGGACAATCAGTCCATGAAACCCATTTCACAAAATCCTTTAATTGCAAAAGAAACTTGCATTTTATTTTCATGTTCTCCATCTATTACTTGATCTTTTCGCATATCTTGAGTTTTTAAAATAAACTCCTGCTAACTGTAAATCCCTCATAAACGAACAGTGCCCTGCATGCATTCGAAAAGATGGTCTCAACGTTCTTTTTTGCAATCAACTGGTCAATGGTGTTCAACTTGTCAGATATGCAAGACAAGCTGAGTGATGCCGATAAAAACTAAACAAAATAACTTTCAAGAGATAGCAGAATAAAATATAAAAGAATCGTCAAATTTAGGCCTAAACAACCCAACGGAAAAGAAGAGCTACAGAAATCACAGGAAGATGCGAAAAATTGTTAACTGTTAAGAAGAGAAACACAAAATAATGTAAGTTGAACGTGATAATTCTGTTTTTCAATTTGGAAGGAAAGTTTCTGCTCCTTAGACCTCCGAACATTAACCGTCCGGAATTTACCGCCGATATCCTACCTGTAGGTAGCTGTACTGGGCTTTTGATTTTTAGGTTCAGGAGGGTCTGAAGAGGTAAACTGGATAGGCTAGGGAGAAAGGGGCAGTGTTAATTGAACTCAGCAATACATCTCATTTTACACTTTTTATAAATATTGTGGAAGTTTCAAATGAGAAAAATGAGACGTATCGTGGCGACGGGCATTTCACGTCTAAAATATCTCGTACACTGTTGGCAAAAATGCTTCTTCAGTCCTCTCATTCAAAGTCGGTAAAAGTCCTTTGTTCTGAAAAAAATATCGTACGCATTTTCGAACGAGTGAAATCGCGTGGCATGACGGTATTCAATCCTTACTGTGAGGAGAGAAGAACGCCCGGGGTGGTAACTTCTATAAATCTAGAGCAACGGGTACATGCCGCCCATGTGTTTTGAACTTAAAAATTCCCTTACTGTGGGTCCCAAAATGTAACTGTTCCACAAGAGATAGGTAGCTTTTTGAATCGTAACAAAAACTTATCGAGATATTTATTTCTATCGTTGGATTTTCTTGGTCTTAGGCAATAGTTGTGAAAATTGGTTTCAGTAATCTTATCTTCTATTCATTTTGTACGCCAAAACAGTTGAACGAAACTTGATCCCCAGAATTTTCAACAGGCTTCGCCCCCTCCCCCCTAAAATCCTTAAAAACAGAAATGAAAATGGACTGAAAATCCTTCAGTATGGGCCTTCCCCTAAGTTGTTGGGCGGCACGTCCCTGTGTCATCCAAACACTCGAGTCACCCCCACCCCCACCCCCCCCCCCCCGGGGGAGAACGAAAGAACAGCAACATGTTCAGGCTGCTTGCAAAATATCTTCTTTTTGCATGTTTTGCAATTGTACAAAGACTAAGCTCTTTTTTGATGCGAATTGAAATAAGCGCGACGTTTCGAACACAAGCCCGTTATAGCCTATTATTAGTCTTGTCATCAACCGCGTCCCCAGAGCCTTCCTTTCCCATGATAAAAGGCCCTGGGGACGAGGTTGTCTTGTCATCATATCATCTGGTGTGGTACATGAGCAAATTGATCTTTATTTCCATGTTTCATTTTAGCTCAACTGGCAGCAGTCAACGAAGTTTGAATGATAGTGTAGAAGGAGACATACTGGCTGTTCCAGCTAGGATGGGTAAGAAATGTTTTCGTCTTAAAGACCCATTGCTAACCATGATCCTTTCTGGCACCAAAGTCAACTTTCCTATTATCTGAAAGTGAAAGTCCTTTTGGGCCTAAATTCCCTTTGTCTTGCTTTTCAATCGGCGCACAAAGGATCATGGTTAGCAATGGGTCTTTAATTGAAAGTTACATAATTGAAAGAGGGTTGTTATGCCACGGACGCTGGACGAAAACAGAGCCATTTCAGCCAGGTTAGCGATATAATGAAAACTGTGACAACAGAGAACTTAAAGAATTATTTCGGTGTTTGATAAATTTCAACAAACTTTTTAACACAGATGGCATTCCCGCCACACATTTTGCCTGCTAAGCAATTTTATTAGTCAAATATGTTTTGCACAGGTCTGTAAATTGAGTTTCATATCAAGTATGAATTCCATTCGTAAATGGAATAGTCAAATGATTCCTTCTTAATGACACAAGTCGGGGGTTTAAACTTCTTATTATTTATTCATTATATTCATTTATCCTCTCTCGTTAAATTCTAAATAATTCATCAGAGAAACGATGGAGCAATCTATTTTAACTGCAAGCATGTTTACCGCTAAAAAGGTCTGAAACAGTTAGTTTTCATAATAAATGCGCATGATTTAAATGATTCCTAAGATGGATAGGCTTGCCTCAAATCTATTCAGGCAGACTTATTACAGATGACGAAATAGACTTGGGCAAGTCTATAAGTATAGTCTATTGTATTCCATTGTATTTGATGATCTCGAGAGATTATCAAAACAATTGGACAAATGATGGCAGGCGCCTATCTTTTGTTCTATATTTAAACTGGACGCTATATATCCGTCATTTGTCTTTAATAATTCCACTTACCCACGAGCTTTTCATCAAGCAACTTTATTCTGGGATCTAATGCTCAGTGAAAGTCCTCATACTGTTTAGCTGCACTGATGAGCCCTGACATTGGGCGAAACCGGTCTGTAGCATGACTTGTGAGGTGCTTGATGATTTCTCTCTCAACGGATAATTTAGCCTGCATTCACACCCCATATATACATTTGATTAATTTGACTTGTTCTTTGTATTGGATTACTCAGAAGATATTGGAATAGCATCTGATCATTGGAAAGGCTTGAAAAACCTAGCCTGCGTGCAGACTCTACTGATTTCTTTTCAGAGAGGTTCTCCTGCACCCATATATACATTTGATTAATTTGACTTGTTCTTTGTATTGGATTACTCAGAAGATATTGGAATAGCATCTGATCATTGGAAAGGCTTGAAAAACCTAGCCTGCGTGCAGACTCTACTGATTTCTTTTCAGAGAGGTTCTCCTCTAGTAGAAGAACCTCTCTACAGGAGGAGAACCTGTCTGAAAAGGGATCAGTAGAGTCTGCACGCAGGCTAGAAAAACCTTGTTTTGAAATATTCGCGAAAGCATAGGTAGTGAACATGAATATCGACATGGAACCTCTAAAACGCTCGTAAGGAACTCTGAGTAGTTAAAAATCTGATGACTTTGAGAAACTGCCAGTACATGCCCAAAGTTTTAGTTTCGTACAACTAAGATACTTCTGTTCCCATGCGGAGAAAAATTTGTATCTTTCTGTAGAGGAGGTTTCGAACGCTAGCTTCTCTGTATTATTAGATGATACCATGATAGTTCCTCCGCAAAGCAACACAGCGGCAATGAAGACCAGTGGCGGCGTCTAACCACCGATGGTCCTTATTGAAATAAGTACGTCATTACGTTATACAACACCTTAAATGACTTGTCTTTGGACACTTGCACCGTACGAAACGCCTCAGAACAAGGGGCATGACATTCCCTAGAAGTCGTGTGCAATTTTCGTGGAAATCTTTTATTTTCTTGAGAGATCACGGAAAACCCTCTCGAAATCGTTTGTTCTTTCAGAAATCTCGTACGTTTTTGATGGAATGATTCCCCCCCCCCCCAATTATTGTTTTCGTTGCGTGGAAGAATTCTCGAATATTTGGCGCGGGTTTTCAAAATTACTATGGATCTTTGATTGAGAAATGGCTTATTCCAACACTTCCAGCCATTTTTATTTTGCTTCGCACATGTGTTTACCAGGAATCTGGATCCAACGTGAATAATGCGCAAGCAACTGAATTCAATATTCGAACTTTTATTTATTCAAACAATAATCCAACAGTTCAATTTTTTTTCAAATAATTTTCGAATTTACATGGTACGCTGCTTCCGCCTTTACTGTAATCAACGAGACACCTCATATCTAATTTGTGTAGCAAAAAAGCTGCAAAATTCTTCACATATGTAACCTTCCAAAGATAAGATACAGCTATATATCTCTGTAGTATCATAGTAATTTGCAAACAAAATGACGTCATCATTCACTGCCTGAAATCCCTGAAATCAGTGGATAACTTCAAACGAAATGAGATATCAAAGAAATTTAAACGCGACCTTTTATCATTCGATAGTGCTATTCATTTTGCGCACTATAAAAGTTTTCTCTTCAGGCCACCTTTTAGCTCATGCACTCTTGTTTGATTTTCAGGCAAACAGTTATTGCCAAAACTACCTCGAAAACCGGGTTGTCATCGCATGACCATCAGAATAGCGAACATTGGAGTAAAGAATCCCGAAAAAATGGTCCTACCATTTTTAACAGTCAGCGTCAAAGGTAAGGAAGCATCAAAGTTTTTGATACTTTCAGATGAAAATGTTGAAAATATATGGTAACAGATTCACAAGAAACCGTCTGGTGACCCACTGTATAGAATTTCAGAAAAAAAATAAGATACATATGTATTAACTATGCTCCTTTCCCGAACATATTTGTATAAACGACTAAAGATGACACGCTTCATTGTGGCGTAGTTTTATTTGCTGCATTCCATTCGAATGTTATTTGTCAGGAGAGAGAGAGAGCAACTTCGATTCCAGGGCTATCGGTGCCTTCAGCCTCCCTTCAAGAGAGCAAACTGATTGCTCCCCCTCCCTGCTCCAGTCCTTACACCAGAAGTCAGAACCGTCGTCTTAAATGAAAAATGTTTGGTTAGATATAAACCTATTCTAGGGACGGCAGAGCTTCCAGCAGAGCTTCGCCGGGGGGAGGGGGTAGCAGCACTGGTTCCAGAAAATGCCCTTTTTTGAAGATATTGATTTAGATTTATGATGAACTTCGTGTCAGTATAAATGGTTGTTAGCCTTTCACCCCCTCGTCTGTGTCAAGCTAACGAAATGGTGAGCCCAGCGAACGTATTTCGACTGTTCCATATTCTAGCTTCTTACTGTTCCTATTCATGGCCATAGAGACGGAATTTAATTAATTTGTTTTGTTTTTCTTAACAGATGACGTCGGCCTAAGCATAACCGCTGAGCAAGATCTTCGAGAACCTGATTCGATTGATGGTCAATGGATAAATTTTGAAACTGATGTTCACATACAAAGATACGTCGAAAATATCTACAGAGGTATGAAAACCGTTGCGATTTGCCTCAAACTTTGTTGTTTAACTTTTCAATTGTCATTAGCCCAATACACACGGTGGCTGTTTTTGAAGCATACGAAAAGAACACTTATCGAATCAGATCAACTTGAAACCTTTGAAACAATTTTGAAATAGTCTTAAAGGCACTGGTCTTATCAATAGACAATACATTAAGGTCGAAAACTTTCAGACGTAAAAGTTTCGGCAAAAAAACTTCGGACAAAAACTTTCGGTCCCTTTTTGCGGGGAATGCGGACAAAAAACTTTCGGACAAACACGACATCAAAAATCAAGCATGATACCAAGATATATGTAAAAACTAATTGTAATTCTATCATAGATATCAACTTACGGAAGGTACATGGTGATCATCACATCTACAATTACATTTGAATGTAATTTTCGTTAGACTGAACAATGGCAAAACCAGCTGTAAACCAAATTAAAAGGTGCAGCCATACCTGAACTATTTTTAAGAAACGCTTCAACGAATCAATTTTTTGATAAAAAATTCAAGAAACCTAAGTACTTCTGGCAAAACATTGATTAATTAACATTTAATCTTATGTTTCTCTGTGCTTTTCTATTCTCAATAAATTTAAAACTTTCGGGCATCACAAGATTTCGGACAATTAAACTTTACGACAAAATTTTGTCCGATAATTTGATCATCCGAAAGTTTTTGATTTTAATGTACCCCATGTATTTGCAGTTTAAACCTGAATCGTGGAAATTGATACCTTTCTTGGTACCAAGATTGTGAAATTGAAAGCGTTGCTTTTCATACCAAGATCGTGAAAACCATGCCCTTCTAATTAGCAGTACCGAGAGTTCTGGGGTCTGGGACACAAGCTACCCAGAGTGTTCATAGTACCCCCTCCACCTTGAGACTCATTGAGATGACAGATTCAAAGAGACGTATATCACCGAATCCAAATTGGTTGGACGCAAATCTTAACAATAATTGTGTAATAGAGTCAAAAATTTGAGCATATCGTGAATCAGGCAGAAATTCCTTTTTTCTTTGCAGGATGTTCAATTTTGTTCGAATTAAAGCATTATAAAGAAAAGAGGCGTTTGCTAGCAACGAAATGTTACACAGTACTGAATGTTAAAGAACTTCGATCTGGTCCTTTATCGTTGCGTTTGTAAGTATTTACTCAATTTCACTTGTTCAGAACTATATAGGGTTGGAGTACACGTATTCTTCATTAGAAGCCCTTGACAAGAGACTGAGATCCATTCCTTCCACGTTTTACATCGTACGCGTGAAAAGCATACTAACGCTTGTTAGTTTCATATAGATATGTATTCAGACTCTGCAACGTGCAAAGTGCGGACCACAGGAACTTATCTTAGAAAGTGTGCTTCTTCAAACAATAAGTAAAATCGTGCTTTTCATTGACGAAACAGACAAATATTTTCGTGCTTAAGTCCTCTTATTGAGTTCGATTTACGTACTGTACTGTTAGAAATGCTCGATTTCTTGGTGATCTATAGTTGTTCACATTTTTCTTTTTGCAGATTCAAGCTTCCCATTGATTATTCAAGAAAATCTATGATTCCAATGACGAAGAAGAAGCCACTTTATTTGAACATTTTTGTTACGATAGAAGATTGAAAACATTACCAATGGAATCACTCAGGATGTACCTGCTTGAGAAATCGAAGGATTGGCGGAAAATTTTTATTCCAGAATCCAATTTTTTCCATACAAACACATTCTACTTTCAGTAACTCGGTATACAGAAATAGAAGTCAGACAGTCCCTTTACGAATCCGGTTTATACATCCTGTTCTGTTTTCTCGTCAAACCATCCACGCCCTTCCCCACAGGGGCGAAGCCCATACTCGTAAAAACTGTAAGATCCTTGATACTGCCAGGTTCCGTCCCTTTTTATATTATGTTACACTATATTTTCAAGTCGTTTATAATGGTCAGTAAAATAGTGATGAATGAGTGTTTTATTTTGGCTACAAGTGCCTGGAGCAAAAAGTAGCAAAGTGCTGGTGCATATATTGGACAATTATAGAATTCATTTTTATCTGAGTGAGTTGGATGTGTATGCGCTGTGTTCTGTGAAAGTTAGTAACTGCTCCTATACTTTGCTCCTAATAGAGAATGTTTTTAATTCTTTACCGGTTGACCCAAAATAAGAGAATGTTTTTGAAAATTCACCACAATTTGATTGCGTTGCTGATCTTTGTATTGCTATCTTTCTATGTCAAGGACAAAAGTCACATGAAGATGATTTTCAAAAGTTCACTTTTAAGGGTCACTCGGTACTCTGTAAATATCTTTCATAAGCCTTTACGTTTTTATTGGTTCTATTAGCATCAAATGTCATGAGAACGTTATATTTTCTACAAAATGTAATATTTGAAAGGCACTGCATCAAAGAAACATTTTTACAGAATTACAAATAACAAATCAATCTTTGTCAACGCAAAACCTGCGATTAGCGAATAAAATTCAGACATTGATTTATGTAGCCATTCCTTACAAGTCTCATGTAATGTCACGTGAAAATGTTCGCGAATGAAGAAACTTGGAAAGTTTTGTTTACGTAATTTAGCGTTGTCGCAAATCTCACGTAATATACCTGCAATATGAGATAGACTAACTGAACATTTGCCAACTATTCTCACATCCACATCTGTCCTGCTTTATCATTTGACTAAATATTCCTGTCTTACGCAGTACGCTATTCTCATCAGGAATCTGTGGTCCACACCTGGTGACGTCCATTTTTGCTGTCAAAGCATTAATAGATTTTGAATGTTTCCTTGATGCAAGGCTTGAAATTAATGAGTTTTATCCGTTTTTGGAAATGTTAAATCGTAACAAGTTATTGCTTTCGTAAGTAAACAGAACTAACTTCAGTTAGAAACTCATTGCATTATTGTTTGAGTCGAGAACCTGTTGATGTAACAAAACACAAGTACACATTTTTTTACAAACGGACTTGGATTAGCGCATAGTCCTGAAGGTTTCTTAATTTCACTTGAAAGTGTCTGCGTTTTAGCTTTTAATGCCAAAAACTGCTTTATTGTTTCTTGTATCGGTGCAGAAAAGTACTATCAAGTTTTTACACTGCTGCAACTGATTTTAAGAAACATTTTGTAAGGTTTGGTTTATCACTTAGTGTCAGGTACAATTATATTTGGTTCCGTTTCGATCGTTGGAAAAACATTATGTCCCTTACAATAGTTGTAATGTTCGTAGGATTATGGCGGTTAGGAAAACGTTTTTTTCATTTATTGGCAAGGATATCTATTTTGCAAAATTTGGTCCTTCGTGGATCGCTTTTGCACCCCTGGTTGAGAAGGTAGTAGAAAGTTTAGCTCGAATGACTTGTAAGAAAGCTGCGATGTCATTAGCTCGATATCAAAAGATTGGATAATATCTTCGTGCTCTAGCAGCCGGTAAGGACTTGCATCCTTTGGACGGATTTTCCGCAAAAAAGTTTTTCATCCCAAAACTGGAAAACTTGATTTCACAACAAGGACGCCACGCTGCACTTCTCTTCTACGGAGGAATCACTAGAAGTGCAGTTGCAGTTGTTGCTGTTGTTCTGAAAAGGAAGAAGTAAACAAAGATGGCGCGGGGCCAGAAGGGTAAGGCAAAAGCTCTAAAGAATCTGATTGGAAGAGCAAGACAATATGTGAGTAACACCACCATGAAAACTAAACAAGCCTTAGGTGTTGTCAGTTTAGACAGGGTGGGCATAAAAACTGCCGAGGGATACAGTGATGAGGACTGTGATTTCAAAATGCTCCCTCATTTTCAAAGATTCAGTCAGAAAAATGATGTGTTTTGTAGATCATTTTGGGACGATAGAATAAAATCCCGACAAACAGAAGCATTTTATGTCTCCTACAGAACCCCTTTGACATCACAATGGAAAGGGAGGGGGGCTGGTTTCTCCCAAAGAGATTTTGCATTGAGAAATGCATCTTGGCACATCATGGACATTTTTGCTGAAAATAAGCAAGATAGTGAAGATCGCAGGGAAGGTTTCCATGATACTCTTAGTGTCCTCAGAGATGGACCAGAAACGAAGCTTGAATTTGAATCAAAAGATGAGGCGGCAAGGAACATAAAACATATTGGTCTCAAATGTGGTGCAAGTGATGTGGGCATCACTGAATATGATGAACGCTGGGTTTATACCAAAAAGTACAGTTGTGCAAGTGGTATAGAAAGAGCTAATGAAATTGAATCTGATGCCAAAAATGTGATTGTTGTCGTAAATGCAATGGACCGCAACTTGCTCCACACTGTCCCATCTGCACTGAGTGGTGCTGCAACTGGCCTGGGGTATGCTGATGATCTGTTTGTCCTGTTGTCTTTAAGCCAATACATAAGGAACCTGGGTTATAAGGCTATACCAAGCTTGAATGACACAGCATTGTCAATCCCATATGCCATCAAAGCTGGTCTTGGTGAATATGGCAAGCATGGGCTTCTGATCACTCCAAAACATGGCCCAAGGGTAAGGATTGGGAAGATCTTCACAGATCTACCAATGACCCATGATAAGCCCATCAGTTTTGGTGTCAAGGAATTTTGCAACAATTGCAACCTTTGTGTCAAGGCATGCCCTGCCAAAGCCATCTTTGATGGACCACCATTGAAAGAGAGAGTGACTGACTCAACATTAGAAGGGGTTGAGAAATGGTCCATTAATCCAGAAAAGTGTTTCAGATATTGGTCTACGATAAACACTGATTGCTCTGTTTGCATCAGAGTCTGCCCATACAACAGAGGTGCAAAGTGGTATGATGTGCTATGGCGATACCTTGCAGGCACTTTCCTGAGAAGGATAATGCTCACTATTGATGTTATGCTGCAAAGAGGGAAAAAGCTGAATCCAAGAGAGTGGTGGGCAGGGGATTTAGGACAGGAGAAGATGATGTCAAAGTAAATGTTTTGCTTTGTAACTGTATTTTGTATGTAGTAAGTAATCTAATGCTCTAAGGAGAGCTATGCAGTATTTTGCATTTGGTTGTGAGAAAATGACCCTTTTTGGTAGGTCTTGGGTGAACCCCATATTGTGGTATGTCAGTCAGTTTTGTGCTGGATTCCCCCCTCCCCCTGTTTTGGGTACAAGGGATGTGCTATCTGGAAGAACGTTATTTTCACGAATTTTGGATAAGGAACAGAGTCGATTTCTGAGATTTTGGTATGGAGAATGGTGTTCATTTGCAGGAATTTGATACATAGAATAAATAAATGGACCATTTTTAAGAGCTGGTAGGAAGTCAGATGTAATTTTCGAAAAACTGGTGAAAAATATTATGGGTTTGTGTTTGAAAATCGCGTGCCACATTCCTGAGCAAACTCTTGTCAAGAAGCCTCCCCGAGAGACTGGCACTTTCGGAGAGAATTCTCATTATAAAAAGACTTCGAGGCGTCATTTTTTAAAGAAGGTAGCTCGCTGCAAGAGCCCCCACTTTCTTGTTCTAAAAAGACTCGTGCAGATATTAATTGTTGAACAGATGTGAGGGGCTATCGCAGTTCAAGCTTCATTCAAGCAATGTTAACTCAGTCTTTCTATGATGTTCTGGCAAAACCCAAAATAAGCCGCTCCAAATGCTGGGCATCCTGTACGCCCACATGCAGCTGAAAATGCCTACCTGGCAGATAGCCGGCTGACACAAGATGTCAAGTTTTAAGAACCCGTAAATTGTTAATCATGAGAACATTTAAAGGTGCTCTTCTCCAAAGATAAAGATCTGATCTAAATCCTCAAGTTTGATCGAATTAAAATGTTTATTCTTTAAAACCTGGAATTTTGGTAAAAGATGGTCGTAACCGTGGAACAGACTTTTATCATTCTTAATTTGTGTGGAAAATTTAAATTTCAACGTTGCAAAATAAGTTGGAAGCTATAAAGACCACTGGGCTGGAAACCGTGCAACTGGGCTGGAAACCGGACAACTGTTACTGTTGATTAAATTTCAGTTGATCCTGCTATATCGTCGTCTCTTTAACATTCATCGTATCTTTTTTTTGTGTGAACGTTGCTGAATATAATTGAATTAAGGATTTATCAATTTGATAAATTGCATGAGATTCAATGAAAACGTAAAAATTCTTTGGAACCACTCACTCCCCCCCCCCCCCTCAGGTGCACGGTTACCAGGTGCACCAGAACAAACTATCTAAGTGTGAGAGGGGCGACAACAGATCGCAAACTTGGCAGATTTTCAAGGTTTTTGGCTTAATTCTTAGTGAAAATCCAGACTTAAATTCTAGGATTTTTTGTAAATTTCGTTGTCTTCTGTTTCCCAAGCTGCGAGCGAGTTTTTCAAAAGTTTTTAATGTCGAAAACACTGAAAACGTTCAAAAAGCGACGATCAACTTCTTTAAAGGCTCGATATTAATGCACAAGGAAGAAACTTCTTCATGGTGAGTTGGGGATTTACAAATCGCTTAGTTATAATTTGTTGCGCGAATGTAGGTTCCACATTAGAGCTTTAACGCTTGTTCAAGGCCGTAACAAATTGATTTCTAGATCCACAAATCACCATGAAACAGTTTTCTCGTTGTTATGTCAAATCAAGAGAAAATTTGATCGACATTTTATATTATTTTCAGTGCATTCGAGATCAAAACTTTTGAGAAAACTCACTTAGCTACAGCTCAATAAACAAAGGACAAAAGATTTACAAGACATCGTAGAATCTAATTCTGGATTTTAGCTAAAGGAAGAACAAGTCATAAATCTTCAAAGTCGATCAAGTGTAAAATTTATCGTAAACTGTAACTGGATGGTCTTTTTTGGCGTGCCTGGTCTGGATTTTAGGGCCATAATTCCACAAATCGAATAAATATCTGGGCCATAATTCCGTAAATTATGAAAAATCCCCTGAAAAGGACACCCATAATTCCGTGAAATGTCAAAAAATTGTGAAAATGATACCCATAATTCCGTAATGGTTTGAAAAAAGTACCCCTAAAAATGGCACGTCCCCGTACCACGAACAGTACTAAGGTACCCCCCCGAGTCTGGTAGTATTGTATAGTGGTATTTGTATCGTGAAGTCTAAGGTAACATCTAACATGACACGAAAATTTTAGCATGATTACTGCGGCAGCGTCATTACTTTCACCTTTACGTTCAAAGCAGATCCACGTTCAGAATTACAAGGTGATATCATATGGATCGCATTTCATCGTGTACATGCGACAAGCACGTTAATATCGATACAAGCTGTGGTGGCCTTCGAACTGACAAAGCGTGGAAGAATTTTCCTGGGTTGTCCATGTTTGACGCAACTGATTTCATAAGGGCAAAAGATGTTGAACCGCGCTACATTTGAAATGGTAAACTATTTGTATGTTTATATTTATTATTCAAAAATCAATTAGGTGGTTTGGAATTCAACAGGTTTTTATTACGCAAAAACGCTTTCTATCAACAGGTAGATAGTTTGGACTCCAAGAAGTTTCATGTCAAATAAAATCAATGCAAGCAAGCGTCATTGAAGTATCTTTCTTTTAGAAACGTTTTATGTTTTAAAACAAATGTTTTAGATCTTAGATTTCATGCTTCTTCTGAAAAGCAAACTTTTTCAGAAACCCCAAGGGGGGAACCTCTATAGGTATGTGACGGGGAGGTCAGACACAACATTTCTTTAAAAAGCCCAAAGACATACCAAATTTAGGACATTTGTATACCCCAAAAATATACTACATAAGAACTAGAGGCTTCATAGCTTTTTCGACAACTGCGCTGAAATATTATGGTGAAAAACTCAGCCTAGAACAAACCTTACCAAATTTTCTCATCAACAAGCCCAAAAATAAACTGATTTTGCACCAAATTGTATACCCAAAGGTATACTAGACAACGGTTCGCAAACCCAACGAGTGTGTGAGCCCCCCGTCACCTAATAATATGGAGTGGCCCCTTAGCCTGCCTGCAGACAAGTCTGCACGAACGCTAGTGCCCCCTGGGCAGAAACCTTACTACAAAGTTTTGAATTTACACAGGTGCATCATGGGTTTGGTCATTTTTGGTGCTCGGGTTTCGGGCATTTCGTCCAAGCTTTCTATTTTTCGACTGTTTTCGAAGTCATACAATCCATGTCGTTAACTGCGATCGTAAAATCAGCTTTTGAACGAGGCGCAGAAAGTCGGTCAAAATGAAAATGCACGAAGAATTCTGAGGTTGCTGATGAAAATTGAAGATTAAAGATTTCTGATGAAAACTGAATATTTTTGTTCAGAGGTGGAGTTTCGGGTTTTGGCTTTTTCTTCTTACGGGTTTTCGGGTTTTTGCTAAGTTTGGTCCGGGTTTGCTGGTTCTAGCACTCCCCAAAGCCCTCCTCCTTTGGAATGAGGCTCGATATGACAAACTTACTCCAGGAGAAAGCGAGAGATATGATGTAAAATCATGGAGGTCCCGCTAATATGCTTTCTTTCAGTTCATATTTCAAATGGATGAGATAGACTCGAAGAATGTAGGAGGAACATGCGTGATGAAACTGCAAAAAACTGTCAATAGCTATAAAGAATAGAAGATAGAACCGGATAGTCTTCCAATAAATTTTTTACTGCTTTGGCTCAAGTTGACTAAACTATTCACAGGAGAAGATGAGAACTAAGCTTATCAAAGGAGAAAATGAGATAGCATAGAGCCATAGAGCCAAGTTGTAGATGAGAAGATAGGATAGATTCCAAGAATGTAGAGGGAGCATGAAGTAGTAACACGTTGAGATATTATAAAATAGCAACGAAGATTTTGCCACTCAGTTTCTTAATGTCGTGGGTCAAATTGACCAACCTTACCGCGAGAGAAAATAAGATAATAAAGAACCAAGTTTATGTCAACCAAATAGATTTTAAGAATGCACGGAGCATGAATGACACCAAATCGCAGCCCTCTTAGATATGAAAACATTGATGAATGTGATTGATCTAATTTGAGACAACTTATATAAAGTACATACATAAACAGATCTATGGGCATTCATGGTGCTGCGATAGAAAGGTTTTACACAACACATTACTCAAGATTCTACGGGAGGCAAATTATCCCCCGTCGTTCATCATAACACACATTTTTTTACAGACATGTTAGCGAGCAGGGAAGTTCTATGAAGATCAATCTAATCTGAACACCTGTAGAAAATTTTACATGTTCAGATGTGGTTTAAATGTCATCATTCTGGCGTAGGATCGGTCAGAAGCCTTCAAAGGTTACAATAGAGCATTTGGTGTATACGATTTACTAGGAGGGCCGGAGCGGAGGGGGTACAGTTTTCCATTTGACCTTCAAAGTGTCCTTTTCTTGGCATTTAAGCTTAAAAACGTCCCTGGCAAAAAGGCATAGATGTATCTTTTGATAAGAGACTCCTCAAAAGAAATTGAGTCCTTGCCTTTTGGTCTTATGCACGACCTAATACGACCCAAACGACCAAGTGTGAATCAGGCTTTACTCTTGGTGATATAGATTTTCAAAAGTGGGAACTATTTTCTGGCTCACCCGGTATAGAACCATTTTATTGAGGATAAATTCCATTGCGAATCGACTGTAGTGGCATACCAAAATTTAAGGTGAGAATACTTGAGTCAAAACATGGGTGTAGGGAAAGATAAATTTAGGGGGCTGCCCGATAAAAAATCCGTTCTTTACGAAAATTTTGGCCGACTTTAGGCTGATTCTCTGCTCGTTTATGGCTGATTTTGTGGGTAGCTGCAGCCCATAGCCCCTGTCACTTGTAGCTCTAGTTAGCTTGTAGGGGCCATGTAGACTTAGAGTCTCTTGTTTCCCTGCGATCTTTGACCTGATGATGGCGCTTCAGTCAACAGAATAGCCCTGTTGAGCAAGGTTTCCCTGTTGAGCAAGGTTTACCGCAGGGATACAAGGGACTCTTCATCACAAGTCTAGGGGCCATGTACCTCTAGTGTAGTGTCGTTGATTGAGAAAAGTCAAAGACCATGACATTTTACATCAGATGATCTAAATCATTGATATCAATCAATCCTCATTCTTACACTAATAAGAAGTCAAATGGCGACTCAGTGCAGGACATCTGCAGGTCCAAGCAATCGAAAGGGCACACACATTCATCGATTTGCCGTTTGATATAATCAGACTGTCAGAATGAATTTCACTCAGTATGGTGTGCACATAGTTGCTAGAGAACGAACGCTGCAAACACACCCTTGAATTGCTGACTTCTTAAAGATTATGCATTAATGAGCTAGAGACCATGATAACCGTGTTTGCTGATTTTGCAAATCTGAAACGTCACTGCTCGCGGTGAAGATGTCAAATTTGGTTTTATGATGGCTGTACGGAGCTTTGCATTAAGATCTTGATCCTTCCTAGCCGAATTGCTTGTTACTTTGTCAAGTTACAATCTACCAGTCGATAACAGATAGGAGAATCATCTATTTTGCTGTAGCTGTGTCGGAATTTCAAGTTACAAAAAGGGTGTTTAGAGGAGTCACAGTCAAGTGATATTCCAAAGATTCCTCTCCTGTCTTTCAAGATTATCTTCAAGTCAATAACAGAGCAGAAAGCTATCTAAGTTGCTATTTCGAGAACAGCAAACTGCTAGAAGTACTCTTGGATGAATCGAAGTCAAGTGATCTTCAAACGATTCCTCTGCTGTCTTCCAATGTTATTTTCCAGTCAATACCAGAACGAAGCGTTGTCTATTTTGCTAATAATGGTATCGAGCAGTGCTTCCAGAGAAGTCGAAGGACAGAGACAATACTCAACACATTCCCTTTTCGTCTTCCAGTAATGTCGATGATAGATTGAGAAGTTATTCATCTGGCAGTTGATTTTATGAGAACATCAAATTGCAAATGTTCTCATGGAGTGATCCTTGAAAGCTTTCTCCGCAATCTGCCAATATTACCTTCCAGTCAATAACAGATTGAAAGAGTTACTTGTTTTGCTTCCAATCATAGTCAGAAACATCAGCTTCAAGGAGTGCTTCCAGAGGATTAAAAGTCAAGTAATACTCGAAAAATTCCTCTGCTGTCTGAGTGGTATCGTCTTCCAGTCAATAACAGATCCAGGAGTTGTCTATTTTGCTATAAAGAGATATTCACAAAGCTCTTCTGCCTTGTTCCATTATCCCCCTTTAGAAAGGGTGTTCTAACAGAGTGGCAGAAAGGTAATATTCAAACGACACAATGTTCATCTTCACCAAGCTAATGACATGCTGCAAAGCAACAGGACCTGGAATTCTCCTGATGTTAGGATACTTTATATTCCTGTTACTGGGAGGATACCTTTTCGTGGTTATAGAACAGGACTATAATATCAAAGTGAAAGAAGAAAAGAGGATCAAATTTTTGCAAGTTTTGGATAAATATAATATTTCGTACAATAATAGTATGATTATGGATATAGTTTCTAAGGCAGTTGACGCGAGAGACGTAAAAGGACTTGATTTAGATGACTACACAGTTGCAGTTGCATCAGATTGGAGTGTTGGCAGTTCTCTGTTTTTCGCTACTACCATTGTGACCACGATAGGTATGTACTATGAACTTTTTAGTCATTAAATTCACTATTTAAATGGAGATATTACCTGTATAGGGCTCGAATCTTCGCAAAACTTTAAAATTTAAGAACTTTAGGTAGATGATTCTCTTATCTGTTATTACTGGTTCCCTTCAAATCTATTCAGTTGGCAGTATAAGGCAATGACATTTTGCACATTTAATTTTAAAATGTTGCAAAGATTCGAGCCCAACGCTGAAATCAACATACTGCTAACTACATGGACGTAGGAACTGGGCGCACTGGGGGCACATGCTCCCAAGATTTTCGAGTAAACAAAGAAGCGCCCTTTTTATTCTTAGAAAATTGCCCCTTTTCTCTTAACGAAAAAGAGCCCTCGAAGCGTCGTGCCCCCAAGTTTGAGATGCTTCCTACGTCCCTGGCTAACTACTATGTAGCATGAAAGTTATAGACGTATTTTGTTTCATAGGAAACAAGAAATTTTTCCCAGTACCAAAACATTAAAAATACATATCATAATTTGAGTATAAAAAGTTTCTTAACAGGTTCTTTCAAGGTTCCTCAAATTTTTATTCTTTAATCGTTGGGAACCTAATGTCCCTTTGTGAATCTTCATGGCCAAATGTTTGAAACCATCCCTCTGTCTAATGATGTCGAGTTAAAGTAAAACTAATAAGCAGAAGTATATTTTAGATTCTTAGAAAAAGAAATGAATAAAAAACTTTCCTAAGCACTATTTCCCAGTTACTCGGATTTTTTAATTTTTTGGTGATCTGAGAGTCAAGTTTCATAAGAAAAGAGTTCCCAACAAAATGCGCGGATGATTGAAAATAATTTCTTTCTAAGAAATTAATAAGTAGGAAATGAGAACTGTGATGGCAGGCAAGAAAGTTAAGAAACTTTAGTATTCTGTTCAAATAAACGTGATTTCTATAATATGGCATTAAGTAGCGGACTCATCTGAATAAACCATGGACGCACAATAAACTTGTATCCTGTAAGCCCTGTAAGAAAATACTATCAACTCCTGTAAAAGAACAGCAATAATATAAGATAAACATGTAACTGGAAAGAAAGCTGTTAAACCTGCAAGAAAATAAGTAATCAATTGTTCACAACGTTATTACACCAAATACGCGTTTCGTCGCATGCTCATAAGGGATTGACAATCCGAGTAGCTGGGAAAATAGTGCTTAGGAAAGTGTCTCATTTATTTTTCATTTCATTTCATTTATTACACCATGATTTCTATAAGGGACAAGACTTTGACTCAGCTCTGAAAGTTTCTGAACATAATGTCATTATTGAGTGCTCAGTAGAGCATAAGTTTCAAATCTCTGGGTGTAAAATCATATGGCCTATTTCTTTGAACTGAACGGCTTCAAAGAAACTTTAACTATTTTACTGTAAATCTGCGGTTGGATTTTTCTGAAAAAACTTATAACTATCGTGATTTCTAAACCTGTTGACGAAAGATGAAATAATTTTCAGGAAAACCAAACTTTATGGATGCCTACAATATGGTATCAAACAAAACTCTTTCACTCTTCTGGTTTGTGATTTAGAAATTTGATGACGTCACATTATAAGGTGAGCTGAAATATGAAATAGGCTGTAATTCGACAAATATTCAATTCAAGATTTCTGAAAAGTCCAACAGTAGAATCATAGAAAAATGGCTAAAGTTTCTGTCAAGTCATCCAATCTAAAGAAATAGGTCATTGAATTTTACACCCGCCTTTTTTGGTAGAATTAAAGATTTGGAACCTATGCTGCTTAGTAGTGACGTCTCTTTTCGTTTTTGGTGGTTACATCCTTTGATTTCTATTTTTCTTGGCTCTATCAGACCACCCTCATCATTAATATTCATACAGTTACCAAAAACTTAACATCAGTTCAATCTCATTAACTTTTGCCACGAAACAAACTTAAAACATTGCGACAGTTTATATTGAACAATTACTTCTTTTAGTAAATAACTGAGACATTTTCTACAAATAACAGAACTTGATCAGCTGCTCAAGAGTTTTGCCTTCAAATTTACATCATGATAAGCCACCGACAATTAATTGAAAGAAACTGTGAAAGATTCTACATTTACATTTAAATTGACAACATCTATATCATCAAGGGATTATCAATGGCCACCAACAATTAATCGAAAGAAAGAATTTTGAATTGTTATCGTTCGCAATGTTGAAACACAACAAAACTGCAATTAAAAATTCAACGGCAAAACTTCAGGTCACTTCGTGAAACTTCCTTATTCATCGAAAAATTTCAGGGGCCTGTTCTAGCTAGTCTCCCTCGAGGGAGTTTTGGCTCCCCCAAAAATAAGCCAATAGATCTTTTAACCCTGATTCACACTTGGTCATTTAGGTCGTTAAGGTCGTGCAGAAGGACCCAAAAGACCTAGAAATTTTCTGCCTAGGCCAAATAGGATTTTCAGGGTGTCTTGCAACCTGGTTCCAAGGGCCAGCTTCCTACGTCAGTACTGACCCTGGTACCGGTCAGGTCCAATTGGATATTTGATTGGCTATTCGATAACAAAAGGCTCACTAATTATTCCAAAGAGTTATTGCTTGGCTTTGGCGAGAAATTGGTCAACTTTGGATCGCTGTCACGGGAAAACAGGACAAGGAGTTTGAGCCCTATCCGTCAGCACATGCGGGAGAAATTAGCTATGTTTGGTCATTTTGGGGACCATTCATATTGATTCCCATTCAAAAATGGTCCTATTTCAAATGGTTATTGAGAAAAATATGCTTTATGTGTAGGGCTGATGAGGAGTTGAAAAGGGGTAATGGACCATGGAGATTTCGAATTTTGGGGTTTCAAGAAAGTTGAGGGTCATTATGACGTCATAAATGGGGGTCAAAGAAAAAAAAAGTTTTTTTTTCGACCTGAGGTTACGTTTGGAGTTGATGCTCGATGGTTGCTCAACCGATTTCAAAACGGAAAAAAGATTTCAAGAGACCGATCGTCTGGGAGTCGTTTGTCACCATTTGGGGTACGATACTGCCCCTGGGGGCTTTGTGAGGGGGGCTCAAAAATGGGGTAAGATTTTTGCCCGCGCCTTTTTGCGCGTTAACTCCATTTTGCGCCGGGCAAACTTCTTCGGGATGTCAAAAATCGACGCAAAACCATATTCTTTATCCATAACTACTTTGATTTCCCATTTATTTCCAAAATTCAGAGAATAACGAGCCATTCTTTTTCGGAAGCTGTGGTGAAAGTTCCTCAATTTTCCGACTTAGGCCCATTTTCACTCCAAAGAAATCGTGCTCGTTTTCCTATTAAATGCACTTGCTAACCTTGGATTATTGTCTAAATACCTTAAAAAGGGTTAAATAAAGGTCCTCAAAGGATTAGTTTTTAGTTTCTCGCATTATATACTGCTGCATCGGTGGAAGAAGATCAGTCATTTTCGTCTCATTTTCATACTTCCTCCATTTTTGTGTGGACTTACTACATAGTATGTTATGCATCAAAATCTATTGGCATATGTTTCATGCTGTTCAACTCATTTTAACTTAGAGATTATAAGAGAGTTTGCAATGAGTCTGCAAGTGATAATTTATGCAAAACAAAATGGCGCCCAAATGGCCACTTTTGCGGCAACCGGTACCAGGGCCTAGCCTCACGACATAGTCCCAGATATCGCAAAATAGCAACAACGACAACAACAACAATAACAACGACAACAACGTTTCCTTTTTTGCTCAATCTGGGCCTTATGGACTTTGATACAAATTTTTGAGACGGAGATGCACACGTTTACGTGTGCCCTTTGGAACGAGGCTGCAGTGTAGTCTCGGAAGCGAGGCAAGTGACCCTCGACAGTTGGAAATTCTCAAAGCTGCGGTGAAGTTCATGGAAGCTAATTGGCCTTAAAACTGAGGAACTCCTGATTCACAGTGAAAGGTTTGTTGCTTCTTGGATTGAGGAAACATTCATATGGATACTTGTGGCTTTTGTTCATGGCTAATATCACTGTAAACTTGAATTCTGAGCTGTTTTAACATTGGAGGTTCGAGCCGGCAACTTAGGCCCATCCACCATTGCCTGGTGTTCGTACAGTGTTGCTATGGTTTCCAAATCTAGTAATGAAATCGATCGGGGAAAACTTCATCCCAAATTTTAGTATCAAAGTCCATAAGTCGTAGTTTGAGCGTCCATCAGTCTATCAATAGCGATAACTACGAATATGCAATCAGTCTAACCAGGGCCGACATCGATGACCTAAGGATAAGGAGCATAGCTCTCATTCGATTCAACCGCTGACCCAAAGGCCTGCATACAGTTCGAGCCTCGTATGCATGCACCCACGAGGGTAATTTTTGCATTTTCGTGATTGCAGCCTTCGGTTTTCAAAGATTTTATCTGCAACTCAAGGACGCTTATGACGATTTAATGACTGGTAAACCATTTCAATATCAAGATTACACAACAAGGAGCGACACTACGACGAGTATGTTTTTATTTCGACCTTCAGACAGACAATTTCAAGGTATTACTCAGCACCTCTGGCACAAGACTTCCAGGGGAAACATTACGATCAGTCTGGAAAAAAGTTATCTTTAAAGAAATCGCCTGGCTCATACTGAACAAATATTTTACGGTAAGTAGACAAAGAGCTGCAAAATGCAACCACGAAAACCGCTTGTCAAAAACTCTGGTTTCACAGATGTGGCAATGTTTTAAACACTTTGATAAGATAGGAATGGAGCGTGAAATCGCTTCGTGCAGAAGCAAAACAATCAGTCTGGAAAATGTTACTTTTGAAGGAAATCGTCTGGCTCATACTTAACGAATTTTTTACAGTAAATGGACAACAAATCACACAATGTAACTGCGAAAACCGCTTTTCAAAAACTCTGGTTTTAGAGATGTGGCGATATTTTAGAAAACCTTGATAGAATAGGCATAAGGCGGAAAATTTCTTGGAAGGGAAACATTCGAAGGCAATAACAATAAGTCTGAGAAATGTTACTTTTGCAGGAAATCCTGTGGCTCATACTTAACGAATTTTTTACAGTAAATAGACAACAAATGACACAATGTAACTGCGAAAACCGCTTTTTAAAAACTCTGGTTTTAGAGATGTGGCGATATTTTAAACAACCTTGATAGAACAGACAAAACTCGGAAAGTGGCTTCGTAGGGAAACATTCGAAGGCAATAACAATCAGTCTGAGAAAAGTTACTTTTGCAGGAAATCGTGTGGCTCATACTTAACGAATTTTTTACAGTAAATAGACAACAAATGACACAATGTAACTGCGAAAACCGCTTTTTAAAAACTCTGGTTTTAGAGATGTGGCGATATTTTAAAAAACCTTGATAGAATAGGCATAAGGCGGAAAATTTCTTGGAAGAGAAACATTCGAAGGCAATAACAATCAGTCTAAGAAATGCTACTTTTGCAGGAAATCGTCTGGCTCATACTTAACGAATTTTTTACAGTAAATAGACAACAAATGACACAATGTAACTGCGAAAACCGCTTTTTAAAAACTCTGGTTTTAGAGATGTGGCGATATTTTAAAAAACCTTGATAGAATAGGCATAAGGCGGAAAATTTCTTGGAAGGGAAACATTCGAAGGCAATAACAATCAGTCTAAGAAATGCTACTTTTGCAGGAAATCGTCTGGCTCATACTTAACGAATTTTTTACAGTAAATAGACAACAAATGACACAATGTAACTGCGAAAACCGCTTTTTAAAAACTCTGGTTTTAGAGATGTGGCGATATTTTAAAAAACCTTGATAGAACAGACAAAACTCGGAAAGTGGCTTCGTAGGGAAACATTCGAAGGCAATAACAATCAGTCTGAGAAAAGTTACTTTTGCAGGAAATCGTGTGGCTCATACTTAACGAATTTTTTACAGTAAATAGACAACAAATGACACAATGTAACTGCGAAAACCGCTTTTTAAAAACTCTGGTTTTAGAGATGTGGCGATATTTTAAAAAACCTTGATAGAATAGGCATAAGGCGGAAAATTTCTTGGAAGAGAAACATTCGAAGGCAATAACAATCAGTCTAAGAAATGCTACTTTTGCAGGAAATCGTCTGGCTCATACTTAACGAATTTTTTACAGTAAATAGACAACAAATGACACAATGTAACTGCGAAAACCGCTTTTTAAAAACTCTGGTTTTAGAGATGTGGCGATATTTTAAAAAACCTTGATAGAACAGACAAAACTCGGAAAGTGGCTTCGTAGGGAAACATTCGAAGGCAATAACAATCAGTCTGAGAAAGTTACTTTTGCAGGAAATCGTGTGGCTCATACTTAACAATTTTTTTACAGTGAATAGACAACAAATCACACAATGTAACTGCGAAAACCGCTTTTCAAAAACTCTGGTCTTAGAGATGTGGCGATATTTTTAAGAAACTAAGAATTTGGGCCGGCACTGAAACTTTCATAAAATTATCAGATTTTGACTTCCCTCCCACTAATTTTTGTCTGGCCACGCCACTGAACTCTGGTACTGTCTGAGAAATATTAAAAAACTTTTAAAAATTAAAGGCATGGATATTATAGCAAATATATCATTGAACCTGTATTCTTGAACAATATTAACGCAGCGTTCCTGTTTTCAACATTATAGAACACTTTTTATGCATGTATGATGTTTAAATGTCAAGAAACATATCTGTGGCAGTGTTAGCGACCACATCGATAATTCTGCATTCAAAAATAAGAAAGCAATTAAGAAATTTTTCTTACCAAATGGACTAATTTTCATGTTTAAATTAAGAAAGTTTTAGTACTATGGCCTGATCATAGTTTCTTATAAAAAACATTTATTCAGAGTTTCTTACGAGTTTCTTAAAGGATTCATAAATATCTTCATGTTCACTACCGCTACCCTCTTGAAAATTTCGAAATTATGTTCATTGAAGCCTTTTTCGATGTATAGACATCACTCATGTACCTTATATGAGTGACATGATACAGGAAACAAGTGAAAATAGAATAGAATTGTGTCAAATGTTTCCTTTTACCAAAACAAATACTTTCTAAAGTTATATCTTCCCGTTTCTGGAATTTCTTAATTTTTGGCGATCTGAGAGTTGAGTTTCTCATGGGCAGTTTTCCCAGCAGTTTCTTATAAAAAAATGACTCCAAAGGAAATCATTCGATTGCTATGACACTCAATCTTGAGAACTTATTTTCGTAAGGGGGTTTGCCTGGCTCATACTTGACGAAGTTTGTACCGGAAATAGAGAACAAATCACACAATATCGCTGTGAAAGCCGCTTTTTGTTTTAGAAATGTGGCGAAGTTAAATGGGCCTCTGGCCTTCCAATTTTTCTATTCTGAAATATTTATAATTACAGAAGTTGTCTCAATTTGGCTGGTGTCGAAATTCTGGTGTCGAAATTTTTCTGCCTAGATGAAAAAAGCTAAGAAACTTTTGAGAACTGCAGCTTCAATTTCCAAGGCCTCTCAAGTCAAATCTTACTGATGTGATAGTTACGGTATTTACAAATATTGTATGGTTTTTTGAGATTTATAACAAGACAAGCGCTGAAAGATTCCGTGCAATTTCTTTCTAAACCAAACTAAACATTACGTTTCAGATTCCTACTCAAGAAAGGGCTACCTTGGGATGTTTTCGAGACTGCCCCTCAATTCTGAGTAGGGAATTTCTTTTTTACTTTGAAAACAAGTGTATAGTGCAATGATCTGGAAGTGCTGAAAAGGTATTTTTGTGAAGTTTCTGTGAAAACCTTGAACATGCTTGTTATCAAATTAGACGATCACCAAGCCAGGAATGATTTTACAGCCAAAAGAACATTAACCTAAAATCCCGGTTTCTGTATCAGCGGAATTTATCCAGAGTTTTCGAACGATGAAAACATCGTTTGTAGATGGAAAATAAGGGTAAATGTCGAATCTTCGACATGTTTTTCACAGTCAAATCGAGTCGAATCGTCGACAGAGTGTCGCTTGCATGGATAAACAGAACTTTTAAATTACAGCATGGGTGAATACAGGCACTGTCTCCTGTGTTTCATTCGGCCTTGCTGCATGCACTGCAATGGCTTCGTCCAAAAGTACTTGCTAAATTCGCTAGCACTAAACTAGCACAGAGACAAAGCCACATCAGAAGGTCAATAAAGGCAGTAAATTATGACAAAGTTTTTAGCTTTATTGAGCCTTTTTCTTTTCTTACCGTCAAGAAAAATTTTGAAATGTCCAGTGAGGACGAGCAGCACAAATCTTCGCTTGCAGCACATTATTTTGCAACTCAAGAATATCAGAATAAATCCTCCGCTGGAGTCCGTCTTATCTTTGACGACTTTTATCCAAAATGCAGCAATCTGCAGCTCAATTTTAACAACCCTTTTATTCTCCTTTTTCAAACCTGTGCTTAGGCCAACAGTTCGCATCATGCAGCAAAGCAGCGAAGAAGGCGAGCGTACGCTATTGCCCACCGACATCCCTTAAGATCTTTGCGCATGCTCGTACGAATGAGAGCTATGCTAGGATAAGGAAGACAATGGCGGCCCTGGGAACGAGGTTGGGTGTCTTGAATTTCCCTTTCAGCGTGCCCGCAAAGGACCTTGGGTAGCAATGGATCTTTAAGATTAATGAATAGCTTGTGCCATGCTCAAACACATCAAACTTTTATCAAAACATGAGGATTGTTCCATAGGATCATTTCAAAGTATGTCCATGTCAAAGCAAAGGTAAATAATCTATGTAAGAAATTGAAATGTTTTATGTGTCATTTCAGGGTATGGAAACATCGCACCAAAGACGACTGGGGGAAAAGCATTTTGCATTTTCTTGGCACTTCTTGGCATCCCATTCACGGGGGTAGTGCTTGGCAAACTTGGACTTGCTCTATCGAATCTCATAAAGCGAGCTGACGATTTTATTGAAAGTGGAGTGAAACGTTGTTTCCCCAAGAAATCGAAGGAGGAAAATGTAAAAGGACATGTTCGTTCGATCCAACTGGCTTTCGTTTTGATAATTTTTGTTGTCATGTTTTTGTTGATACCTGCAGCAGCGATGATTAAAACCGAGAGTAACTGGAAATACTTCGACGCATTTTATTTTTGCTTCATTAGTTTGACGACGATCGGGTTAGGAGACATTACCCCCGGTGCATCTTCACAAGGTATTAAGTTCAGTGAAGGCTTGAACGCAGCTGTCATCAAGTCAAGTCTACTTCAGGTAGGTTGCTGGAGCCAGCTTAATCAATGATTTTAAGAGGACTTTTCGAGGATAATTTTTGTTTACTTATGACGATGAAAATGATAAAGAAATTTCTGATTGACGAATCTAATAAGATAATTGCTAAATTATTGCGAGCAAATGTTCGTAGAACGAAGAAAAACCAGAAAAACATGTGAATGAATTTCTCAATGCATTTTTCAGGCAAATGCATCACCTACCAGCTTAAATGTGCTTGAACCATAGAAATGGCTTGAACATATCCTTGAGGAGGCACCTAGGAACGTGGAATTTCAAAACCGTTCTTCTCATTTATCTTTCTTGATTTCATTTTCTTTTTCGAATACACTCACTTTTCATAAGGTCTGGTGCTGGTAGATAGTTTCTTAAATCTTAAGACACTTTTGCTACGAAACGTTTCATATGAGTTTCGTATATTTTTCACAACCTAAACGCAGATTTATGTCACTCGTAGTATTTCATAATAAACTCTTTATATGAAATTCAACTCAGCTCTCAGGTCGCAACGAATTAAGAGACTTTCAGTACCGGGTCAAATTCTTGTTTCTTATAAAAAAGTAAACAAACTGCTCGTAAATTATTCCACAAACTTCGTGAGTCACCAAAAGGTTTTAACCTTTCATCAACTCACGGAGGAGCCTGAGGAGGAGGACAAATTTCCTTTCCTGTTGTCGTGTGGTCTAATTGAGCATTGTTTTTCCACGAACAGAGCAGTCTTTTTTACTGTCTTTAGCAGAACTTCCCACACAAATAAATTTAACAAATAATTTCTCTTTATAGGTATCTGTGATGCTCTACCTTTTACTGGGCCTAGCAGCTTTATCAATTATCCTCGCCCTTCTTGGTTCAATGCTGAAATCAGCGGCCGAAAAGACACTAAAAGGTGGAACGGACATAATGAACGCAGGAGGTAAAGTCTTTGCTGATTCTGGCGGAAAAGAGTTGTTGGGTGGAGCCCGCAGATTTGCTTCGAGCATTAAACGACGGACAATGGACCGATTTAGTGAGTCTGATTCAACAGTGTATGAAGAAAAGAATGTTGCTGAGACTGACAATGATAAATTGCATAGCGGAATTGCTGTAGTAAAAGAAGAGGACCAGAATGAAAATCAAGTAGATAGCGGTTCACTTCATAAGTTCGATTCGACCAGTATAATAATTGAAAATCAAAACAGTCATGAAAAGAGTTATTCACAGTTAAACCAAGAAGACGGCCTAAGTCCGGTTAAATCACCAATGAAATCTACAAAGAGCGGTAGTCAATATGCCGTTGAAGATGATCTGGGACAAAAATCACAGCAATCTATGGATGATTCTGGGAATGTTATTTTTGTTGATTCGAAACCGAGCCATGCTAGACAAGGAAACATAGATATGTGACGCTTGAAGTGTAGACTCGTAAACAATGTCAGCAAAGGCAGCCACGGTAGTCGCGCCAACTAATTGGCTCACCAATTAGAGAACAGCTTTAACGAAACAATATGCTCTGATTGGCTAATTTCTACAAAGAGCTTGACGAAGGATCTGAACTCTCGTAGTTGTAGTTAAATCTACAGGAGATACTTCATCTCAGAAGACTCGAGTCTTGGGATGACGGGGACGTGCCGCCCAGCATTTTAAGGGAAGACCCATATCTAAGGATTTTTGGTGAATTTCCATACCCATTTTTATGGATTTTTGGGAGACAAACCCTGTTGAACATCCCAGAAATCAAGTTTCATTTCACTTTAGATACACAATAAGACGTTAAAGTTGCAACTAACCACGTTTCATAGCTATAGCTATGAAAATCCAACGTTGCAAATACTCGACGACCCTCTTTGTTGCAAGTCAAAAAGCTACCCATTTCTAGTGGAAAATTAAAATTCTGAGACCCATATTTAAGGACTTTTGAGGTTCTAAACCCATCCTTACAGGCGGCATGTACCCGTTGCTCCATATACGTTAGTATGAGCGGGGGGAGGGGGGTGGTGGGCGGATGGTAGCGAACTGAACGTAAAGAAGTCTAACATACGCCTTTGGTGAAAAATAACCTTACCAATACAATAGGCCGTACCACGTGCCACACCATATTTGGGTGAGTGATCTACGTCAATAGGAAAACCTGATATCTGATTGGCTAGAATTTGACAGCAAGTGGCTTCATCCACTTTTATATGCTTACATTCCTGTAAGATATGACATGCAATTCTGACGAGATTAAGGATTTCACCAACTCTAAACACTGGAGTGGTATTTACGATAGCTAAGTTGGGTCTACTGGGGTAAGATAGGTAAGTTGGGGGTGAAAAGCGTAGGGTAAGAATTTGGATAAAATTTGCCAAGATCATTGTTCAGAGTTTTCCTCTGGCTAGAACTGCTCAAACTATCCCCCTTACCAAGGTGAATTTTGGTTTATCAGATTTGGGTCTATCGTTTTCCAGCAATTAACGACGATACCCATTTCAGCCCAGCCTACCCATTTTACCCCAACAGACGCTACTGACAGGTATGATAAACAATTTTTACTCCGATTTGAGAGAACACTGTCTTGAGAAATTGGGTTGGGCGTGTCCTACCTAAACAACCTCCTGCCGATACCTCATTAATGAACAGCAAAATATGTTTTATTTTGAAAAGGTGACTTATAACCTTTAAAGCACATTCAACGCTTCACAAAAATAAACAGCGACAACTGTTTAGCCTAATTTTGTAGTAGTTTATGTTGCTATAATGATGTAAATTTTAGTTTATCTCAAACTGCATAAATGGTAAGTTGACAGCATATCTGTCCTGTTTTGACAAGACGAATTTCCAAGACCTTCTCAGAGTATTTATAGTTTAAAACAAGACGACATTTATTAAAGTTTTTCATAATTACTGAACGAAGTTTTATGAAACACACCTTTCAGTTTGTTAATCACAATTCTTTTCACTCATTCTCACAAACCAAAATGTAGCTGAAAAAGACTATTCAATTCCAATTTCAGTCGATCAGGTCATTATTGTCTGAAATGTTAGTTATGAAAATATAAACTTTGAGCTAAATATACATTTTTTGTTGAAATGTTTTCGAAGCCACTGTGCTGCAGGTGCATTTTGTAAAGTGTTACTAATTCAAGCTTTGTCACAGGTAATAACTTTTCTTCGATAACATGTCGCGAAAGTATAAATAAAGGGAGCTATTTCAAACATACATTAATTTAGATGCATAGTTAAATGAAATGTTTTCGGATGATTCTTGACAAAATTATGGATCTCTGAAGTCTCCGGCTATCAGAGATTCGTTGCAAATATAAAAAGCTTGTTTGTTAGCTTATCTTAATTCATCATCTTTCTAGAAACTATTCTACATCGAATAGTTAAACCACTAACAATCTATATCATATACATACATATTTCTGTTGGCAGCTGTAAGCCTTACAGCTGCAAGTTAGCTCATCCCGTTGTATTAGTAGTTTCTTTAACGTTCGAATACTTTCGGCTTTTTTGATCTCTTTGGCCAAATCGTTCCAAATTCATGACAATAAAGATGGGAGAAATGACCTAAAAGTAATTTGATTTGGCCTGTGTTGAATCAATTAATTTGGATTCCTTTAAATACTTAGGAATTGCTAAATTAAAGATTAGTAGCTAAAAGTCTTTGAAGTATTGAATAAACATTGGACTAGTTTTGAGTTAATTATTGTTTCAAGAAATTACGACCTCGCTTTAGTGTACAGGTTTAGCTCTGCATTGTCTTATAACATGACTTCACGACTTACTCCATTTTCTTTCTCAGCCATTACAGACGCCTCTTCAAACATTTCTCCTTCTGAGTTAGTTCAAAACTCATGGATCGGAGAAAGGTGTCACAATCTCAAGTAAAACTTTGAGACATGGGAAAATGAAAATTTAACGGTTCCCTGTCTTTTGTACTCCATAGTTATTACATATTCTTAGTCAAAGCTATTGATAGATCATTGGACGTTCAAACCTGTCTTAGCAGAAATCAAAATGTTCTTGCTGTTTTCGTTGTTGTTGTTGTTGTTGTTGTTGTTGCAATGACTGGGACTATGTCCAGAATCTACTGCGCAATACGTAAGCAAACACTCTTTTCCCAAGCAAAAATCTTGTAGCGTCTTATCATCCATATTTTGCGCGGATGCACGTTAGGCCAGTTGTCGTCAGGATGAATCTCGCAAATCGAATCGTTTCAATTTACAATGAAAAAAAGAGTAGTAGTTGTAGCGTCTCTCACTTCAGATGTATGAGAGTGGAAGAAAGTTTGTTGTGGTAAATCTACGTCTAGGCATCAACACAAATAATCAACAATACACTCACAATACTACGACTTCCTCTTTTTGGCTGGGGGCGTTAATGGTTTACTGTCTGTCAAAGACGCATTTGTCCGAGTTGTGACTGGTCCTGTAACAGGCGATACTGATTGTCCGGTGACAATTTTCGTTGTCGCAGCTGCAGAATGGGCTGTACGTTGAAGCTGAGTGTTTGTTGGAGGATCCATTGTTCTGTTAGGTTCCATTGTTCTGTTAGGTTCCGTTGTTTGTTCTTTTGGTTGGCTATTTTGATCTGCAGTCACTTCTGAATGGACACTCGAAGCATCATCTACAAATAAAGATAGATATTTTCAACACTACCGGGTGAGCCAGAAAAAAGTTCCCATTTTCGAAAATTCATAGCATCAAGAGTACTTCACATATTCGAATGATTCAACTTCTAGTTAAAAGCAAAAAAGAGCTGAGCATTTTTGTGATTTTTCTCACTGTCTCGCGAGCACTAGAAATATAGATAAATTCAACTTAATAAAAATTTCATGATTGCAAAATGACTGAAAAGGGGGCTGAAATATCGATCAAATCATACAGGACTCCTGGCAGAGATCAATAAAGGAAATGCAGTTGTTCATGGGTGAGAGATATCCACTGCACACTTATCGCAATGAGACTGAAAATCTTGGTTGTTTGTTTGAAAATTGGGAAATTGATGTCTTATAACTCTCGAGAGAGTGGAAACGCGAACATCCTTCGCATTCTACGACAAATCGACCAATCAAATCGACCCACACACAGCAAACAAAGGCTTACGGTAAAACATGGTAATGGGTAAAATGTTCATTATCTGCTATCTCAGCGTAATCGTAAAACTACCACGATAACCTGCCAATTAAAACTGGTTGCCGTTTTCAGCTTTAAATATTTGAGGTTCTGTGGGCTATCCTTCCTTAGCGACTTACTAAATACAGCAAAATAATGTTGGTGTAACTTGTTTAGAAAAATGCACGAAAAATAAAACACTATTCAGTTCCAATAGAGATAACATTGCGAACTAAAAATACTTAATTTTCATAGCCAGCTACCCCCCGACGACAATTCTTAATGCAGGGGTGGAAAAAATAGCGGACCACGCAACCAATGGTCGCAAAAATTTTTTCAGGTCTCCAGAAAGAATGAAAAGGAGAAAGGAAAAGGGATTAATACGTAAATATGAAATGGAAACTCAAATTTGTGTCAAAATCCTAAAGGCAATCTTAATTGATAGCCGTTATTAAAAAGGTTGTTACCAGACTTAGGAATTTCGCTAAAAAAGATATCGTTCACAAGTCTTGAAGTCGACTGCCGAAAAGACAAAAAAATTTGCTCAAAAAGTATATTTACGATTGTGATGAAGACTGATAATTAGTCCTCGATTCTGTCGTATTCCTTTCATATCTTCACTTGTCAAAATGGGCACTTTTTGAAGCAATTCACGCAGAAATTTTTTCCAAGACTTGTTTTGGTCCCAGAAATTAAAATATTTTTTCCAGCCCTGTCTTAATGATTCAAAAAATCAACCTTTTACCTGTAGAGGGGTTTACTGTGAATTTCTGGACTCTGCTCACACTATAATCTGCTTTAACTTTCGAGTATTTTTATTTGCTCGACATAAAAAGGTATACAGCCAAAAGCCAAAATTTATCTTCGAACAAAGAGATCATTATTCCCGAAAAACCAATTTTGTGTGGTTTCGATAACGGATATAACACACACCAGCCCCTTCCTGACGTCACCAAACCGCAATGTGTGGTGGTGACTCAAAGATCGACAATCACTGAATAATTGAACCAGGAACTACAGAGTGACATACGACCCACATACGACAACTCCTATGAGCTGGGTTCCCTTGTTTCCTTGTGCCTCTTGACTTGATGATGGCGCTTCGGTCAACAGAGACTCAAAATATTACTCTGAAAGACCTGACTCTATTTAGGTCCAAACTTTGAGCTTCCAAGAGCGCCAATCAGACTGCAAGTTTTGTGAATTACTATGGTGATGACAAATAGGATGGAACTTTGATTTGATTGAACAACTAATAACGTTTTCTGACGAGATTCGAGGCCATGATTCGAGGCCATGATTCCATCATAATTCGACTGATGAATGCAGAAAATAGGGCCAGCCTTTTCACTGCTTCACTGCTTTCACTGCTTCAACTGTCCCTGTTGAGCAAGGATGTACCACAAGGATACAAGGGACTCATCGTCAATAGACCTTTCAGACAAAAGAGCCTGGATCGAGCGTTATCTTATACAATTTCATACATGAGGTTCGATCGAGTGGCGTTAGAGGTATTATCGCTATTATGCACATTCGAAAATTCTTCAAATTGCATCATAACATCGTTCGATTCAGATTCTTTCCTAGAATAGCTGAAAGGTCTATTGTCCAGATCACGCCCAGATTTCAGAGAGCAACGTTGACCTTACTTTACATAATTATGTTTGTTCTGTTATTAAGAAAATAAGAATAAATACCTCCTGGCGTCGGTTGCTGTTGCTGCTGTAAAAAGAAAAAAAAAACGAAAATATCAAAATGATTTTGACAAGTACATGCAAGAGGCATATATCTCTCTAAAGATTTTGGAAGACGAAAAATTAAAATGTTCATCAAATGCTAAACTCAAGGGTGGCTTAACCTTTTAAAATGCGTTAAAAATTATAGAACAAATGTTTCTCTGTCTGCTAAAAATCCTTCACGTGGGTTACAGTGTTCAATGACTGTTTCACAGTGTGCTCATCTGTTGACAAAAATTAGAATCGTGGAAAAGCTGTCTGTTTAAATTAAGAATTCTTTGCTGGCTTCCCCGATCTTACGAATCATTGCTAAAGTGCTGAATCATGATCACCTAAAAGGCTTTCATGGAAATAGTTGTTAACATTAATTGGATGTTCATGCATTGATAAGAATTAGTTTCGTTGACAGGCAATCTGTTTAACGTACGAATTATCTGCTGGCTTCTCCAATCTTAGAAATCATTGTTAACTTGCTGTATGATGATTACCTGAAGAACTTTTGGCGGAAATTTGTTGACAAAGTCACCAAGTAATTGATCTACACGAAATCTCTGAAAGAGAGAACTTGGTTCTTCCACTTTTTTCTTTTTCTTCTTCTGAGAAAGATCGTTATTGCCATCATCTATTTAAAAAGAAGCAGATTTCATTGACCTGATGAACGCAGAATATTTAGGCAAAAAATATTTGAAGGTGGCAAAGCGTTATGCACTTTACCAGATGAGTCAAAAATGCCCCGTGTTTGAAAGGCTACTGCTCCCTGAATTCATAAGCAAAGATATTTGGCAAAATGTGATTGAGCAGCTACAATCGCGTACAAAATTCTTGACACAGTTCGTATTTTAAAGGAAATTTGGAATTGAGATCCGCCAGCCCCATTGCAATGTTGAATACCGATTAATATGTCATATATGATTACTATATCATATATGATTACTATATGATAGCAATGATATGTCATATATGGATAATGATTAATACTGATTAATATGTCATATATGTCATATATGAGTTGACGAGTTTGTCTTCTTCAAGCAGCCAACGTTGCAGTTGGGGCACAGGGGTTATCAGCGATGGAAGGTAGTAGTTTACATACCGGAAAGGCCTCTTTCGACGCAAAAATCATATGTCCCATCGAGTTTTGTCCGTGATTGCAGCATGCTCAACTATTTTTCTTGGCTGAAATCGGTCACTCCGTTCAGATCTTGCAAAGGATTTGCTGAAAAAGTCCCCTCGAGAAACCTGAAAAAACGTGCTAAAATCACGAGCAAGTTCTCCGAAAACATTTACCTCACAGAAATGAATTGAGCACACTTTAGCATGGTGCTGTTCTGTTAGGGGAATCAAAGTCTTCCCCTTAGTATGAATAACCGATTCACGGGAGTTCCATTCTCTGAAGGGGACGAAATGCATGAACGCAAGCAAATGTCATTATTGCTAGGATGGTAAACAAAGGGAAGCTTTGCTCGCTGTTTTCATTGGTGTTTCCAGATTTTCGAAAGGGGCTTTCTGCAGATGACCTCCCATATCGACAGGCAGGAATGGCTTATTAAAGCTGGGTAAATTACTGAACTTAATTGGACATATCGGGAATAAAACAAGGCAGTTTTTAAAATTGTTTCTTGGATATTCAAAGAGCAGCATTTTTTCAAATGTCAGGCCTTTTATTGACTCACAGGGTATATTTCTTAATCTCCTCTCATTTTCTTCTGCCGACTTTTCATTCCCATGCCTTTTCAGTCTGATGTCTAAGGGTAGACTGATGACGATAAGTCCCTTGTATCCCTGCGGTAAACCTAGCTCAAGAGAGACTCAAAATGAAACAGTGAAAAAGGAGGTCCTATTTTCTTCAATCATCAATGGAATTATAATGGAATCACGGATTTGAATCTCAATCCCGTGGGAGTGTTTTCAATTCTTCAATCGAATCGAAAATTCTATCACATTTACACCGTAACAATATTAATTCAAAATTCTCGAATTCTGATTGGTACTGTAGGAATTGCGAAGTTTTGGGCCTAAATAGCGCCAGGTTTTTCAGAGTAATATTATGAGTCTCTGTTGACTGAAGCGCCATCATCAAGCCAAAGAGCACAGGGAAACAAGAGACTCATCGTCATAAGTCTAGTCTAAGGGATTGAAAGTTGGAAGAGACAAAAGAAATTTGGAGCCTTTCGCGTAACAAATCTGAAAGAATTTTTTGGCAATGAGACAACAACAGAATGAAATCAATACATAATACATACATACCCTTAAAATCCCACCAGTATCCTTTTGAAGGAGTATATTTTGAATATGACAATGCTAGGAAAAATTAACACAGATGAGAGGAAACATAAAAAATAGTTCTGCAGTAGAAAAGAGAAAATGCTTCTATAATAGGTTCTACTCAAACAGGATTCTGAAAATCTAAATTTGGCTGGAAGATTCTGTACAAAAAGAATAATCCATAGGATTACAAAACAAAATACCTATCAAGATAGGGATCAAATTTTTTACTCGGTTTTTGCTTGTGGCCCATGGCTGGAAACCTCCAAAGCCGCAGTTTCACTGACCAATCAGATGGTGAATAAGCAAAGACGACAAAAGAAATGTGTGAAGATTTTTCTAAACTTTACTTGCTTTCATAAAACACAATCAGGACAAAAAAATTCATTGAAGAAAAATATCACTGAAAAGTATTCCTTCTCCACCTTACCTTCATCAAATGCTTGCTCAAGATTGTGCACAGTTGAAAGCTGAAATTGCAAAATCAATCAATGCAACAGTAAGATTGATGTCAAGATTTCAGGGCACGTAATTCTTAGAAAGTAAGGACCCAATCAGAATCAACTCCAGAGATAATTTCACCAAGATTTAATGATAAGTAATGCAAATAGCCTTGAATGTTACAGTAAGATGTTTTGAGCATAACCCTTCATCAGTAATATGGAAGTGAGTACAATAAGGTAGTTAGAACTTAAAAAGAATGATTGACAGAGAAGGTAGTAAGTGGAATATGGAAAAAGATGCGACACAAGAATGTGATGCAAGAGAAGGAGTGGAAGATGGGAAGAGAGATGCTTTTGCACATTCTCATTCCATCCACAGCAGCAAAAGACACACAGTCACATAGTTCCCATTGCAGATGGGGCTTATAAATTAAAGCACACAATTTTCAAAAAATAAAACCAATAAACAATAAAGAAGAAATAGAACAAAAACCAATGCCAAAATAAGAACCAAAAGCAAGAAGGCAACAGATAGATACAGCATAGAGCTCAAATCTTTGAAAAGTTGGTGCAAAATTCTTTTACATTTTGCTTTGAACTTACGTGCTTGAAAGGAATTTTGGGCAATTTGCTGTAAATCTGCCATGGCAATAAAGTGATATCTTGATTAGCTTCAAATGGCAGCATTTATCAATTTTGAAGTTGTGACATCATCAAATTTCTAAATCCTTAACCGGAAAAGCTACAGATTTCTGCTTGCAACTATGTTGTAGACGTTCATAAACTATGGTTTTCTTGAAGATTGTATCAATTATCATCAAGCAATTTAAGACTTACGATGACTTTAATTTTTTTCAAAATTTGTGATGAATTTTTACAAAAATAATCAAAATGCTGCCATTTTGATTATTTTTTGGTACCTAAACAAGGTATCATAAAATTGCCACAGCAGATTTACAGCAAATTACCCAAAGTTCCTTTGAAGTCATTTAATTCATGAAAAAATCCGATACAATTTTACACTCATGTCTTTAAAGACTTGAAAGATTTGAGCTCTATGCTGATAGATACAGGGAAGTTTCTTCCATGAAATTACTCGAAAAGAGTTGCTAGAAAAGCCTGGTTTCCATATAGCCGTAAGGTGCCGTAAGGCTGCCGCAGGCATTGCCAGAACCATTGCTGCCGGCATGCCACAACCATTCAAGTTATACGCAAACCATTTCTCCCTGTACCACGGGCAGTTGCAACCATCATAGTTACAGTACCGTAATGACCTGGAAAAAGTTGAATCATTTCAACTTTTCTCAATCCTTGGGACATCTTCAGCCATGAAATTTTATATCGAAACAGGTTGTCTGCAATGGCCGCCAGCAAATCATTGTCTTCCTTTGTTCTATCTCTCATTGTCTTCATTCTATACTCTAGTTAGTGGCATAGTTATCGGTATCTTACGGGACTTGGGCCACAATGGTTGTGGCACAATATTCAGATGTTTCCTTTTAAATCATTTGACTGTGGTACCTGGGGCATAGCAGATGGAAGATGGCAGAAGACTACCGCCAGCAAACTTATGGTACCTTACAGCTATATGGAAACAGCATTGTTTGATACACCAATAAACATACCATTCTTGAATTAAGGACAGAGCCAAGATCAGGAGCTTGATAAACAACACCAGCCAGAATGTAATATGATGATAAGAAGGTCACTACAAAATAAAATTGTGTACTGTAAACATACCAATGTGAAAAGACCTAGATGAAGCTAAGTATTACAAATATTGAATCCTGCACAGTACTGATGTAAATTGTCTTCAAAGAAGTGACAGGCAACCGACAATTGTTGGAGTTTATTGACTTGTTTACAAAGGTGTTGATACAAGAAAAGCTTCCCCACTTTTCCAGGAATGGTTTCTGTATTCGATTTTACAGTAAACTTTTTCATGGAATCATTCAATTTCTCTTTTCACTTTGGTGAGATATATATACACTCTATAGGCAACTTCTTACAAACTGAAGTTACTGAAATCTATTAGAAAAGGAATCAATGATTTCCTGATGCCATTCCAACTTTACAGATGAGGATTAATTTTCAAGATGAGTAGACTGCATTTCTACGGTTCTTAGAAAAGTTGCTATCAAGCATTTACTTTGAAAAGTCTACATCTATCAAATTCTCGAACTTTCTGTTTATAATTACAAAGGCACCAAAGTCTCGCACAAGGCTTTCTCCAAATATCTTGGATATTTTGAAACATTATGGGAAAATATTTGGACCAACAAATTTAGGACAAAAACTTCTAGCTGTTTTTGTAGAATTTCGGAAAAAATTTCCAACAATAGACCTTTAGATATTCTACAAAGGAGCCTTCATAGAGCATTACACATTTTTGTAGGCATCTTCAAAGGCCCGAAGTCTAAATTTGAGACGGAGATCTCCCATACTTTTTTCTGTTGCATTTGTGCATCCCACATTTTTAAAGGCAAGGTTGAACTGAGTGGCATTAGAGCTTCTACACATTCAAAAATTCTACAAAGTGCAGCAAAACATTGTTGATTTTGATTCTGCTCAGAATGGCTAAAAGGTCCATAACTAAAAATATTCAACGCAGGATATTTCAGGCACCAAACATTTTGGACCTAAAAATTTTAGGACACCAAAGTTTTTGCATATATATTTGAAATATTAACAAAATATCAGCATTCAAAATGTTTCACAAACACATTGTAAATCCACATTGCAAAAATGACTCACCTTGTTCTGCAGAATGTCTGTATTGTTTCCTTATGAGATACAATATTGGGTCTTGTCCATGAATCAGTTCATATTCAATTCCTGTCATCAATCTACAAAATTTAATTCTCATCATCAGTTTTGTGCCTTTGACGACTTCACATTATTTTTGAAAAGACAGTGCTAAGCACATCAGGAACTAAGAATGCCTCTCCAGAGATTGGCCAATGTAGAATACAAAATGCAAACATTTTTTTTTCTCTTCTTACTTACCTAATATGAATGTTTGTTGCGGCAAGAGGTAATTTGTTGGGTAAAATGGTCAATCTATCAATCCATTGTTATTATCATTGATGTTTTGTAATATGTAACCAATCAACATCAGATTATTAGGACATATTCTTCAGGTCAATCATATGCCCATAGGGTATCGGCGGTAAATTCCGGACGGTTAAGGTTCGGAGGTCAATGGAGCCGAAATTTTTCTTCCAAATTGAAAAACAGAATTATCACGTTCAACTTACATTATTTTGTGTTTCTCTTCTTAACAGTTAACAATTTTTCGCATAGTCCTGTGATATCTGTAGCTCTTCTTTTCCGTTGGGTTGTTTAGGCCTAAATTCTCGCGTGGCGGTATATTCCGGACGCAAAGTTAATCGTCAATTTGACGTGAAAAGTGCTACGTTTCGTTGGCGATTCTTTTATATTTTATTCTGCTATCTCTTGAAAGTTATTTTGTGTAGTTTTCATCGGCATCACTCTGCTTGTCTTGCATATCTGGCAAGTTGAACATCATTGACCAGTTGATTGCAATCGAATGCACGCAGGGGCACTGTTCGTTTATGAGGGATTTACAGTTTGCAGGAGTTTATTTCAGAAACTCAAGACATGCGAAAAGATCAAGTAATAGATAGAGAACATGAAAATAAAATGCAAGTTTCCTTTGCAATTGAAGGATTTTGTAAAATGGGTTTCATGGACTGATTGTCCGGCAAATACCGCCGTCCGGAATTTACCGCCGATACCCTAGATACCCAGTCATTCCAGTATAACAGCTGTTTCATTTCCCTATTTCAAGTTTTTATAACTTGCTTGCAAGTTTAGTGATCTGATCCTCATAAGTGTGATAAACATTATTACGGGCTTTACTGATATGATTGACGAGAACGTGATGCGTAGACAAATCAAGGTGGACTGTGTAGTGGTATCGTCAAGCCAGCCCTCACTTTTCTAGCCCTCATTTTTGTTACGGTACCGTAGAACGTATGCGGTTTACCGCATCCGGGCAGAACATATGATTGACTGTGTTATTATGATTTAGACGTTCCTGAGGACAGTACATGTCATCTCGTTATTAAAAACACATTTTCTGGTAATATTTGTCGACCAGGAGTTGTTTGAAGCATGATGAATTCTTACCGCGTTGCCCAACCGATGGGCCTAAACACAGTGGCGTAGCCGACGGTGGTTACCTTTAGGGCCTACCACTAAGGGCCCCCACTGATTAGGGGCTCCGGAGGGGCCCCCAACCTTCAAATTACGTCATAGACATAGGTCCAAGAGGCCCCAGTCCCCCTTCTTCACTAAGGGCCCCATGCACCTCCGCTACGCCACTGCCTAAACAGGATTGAGAACTTCCACCAACAATCGAGGAATTTCAGAATATTTCATCGTAGAAACTGTCCATATTGACCAAGAAATTAATTTTATTGACTGTATGCTTGGATATTTCATGAATAAATATATAAAAGGCAGCCTGATAAAGTTCCTTCATTCCTAGTGTAACTCTTCAACTGACGCGCGTCGGAGGTGATTCCTTTGGTCGGGATTTGACATGACATGAGCCATCAATCACTCAGGATTTGTATTCTCATGCTAATTAAAAGATGAAACAGGCCAATACGTCACTTAAAAGGGGCAGAGGAGCGGGGAGGGGAGGGATAGGAAGGTATCGAGAGGTAGAAAGAGATGGATCAGAGAGTTTCTAATAATTTTCGATTTTTACCCAAAAACCGACAAGGTCAATGTTTCTGTCCGTTTTTCCGAGCGAACCAGCATGCAGTCCAACTTCCAAATATCATTTCCCAATAGCTCATAGGATGGATAATACGATTTAAGAATCGAATCAGTGGCACAAAATTATCTAGTACCCAGCCCTCCCCCCTTTTCCTTAGAGACCATCGGTTTTTGGTCAAAAACTGAGAAAATGTCACTTTTTCTGTCCGTTATTACAAGAGACACAGCATCGAGCCCAACTTCAAAGTATCATTTCTGAGTAGCTCATAGGTTGAATAACTCGATTTAAAAATCAAATCGGTGGCACAAAATTATCTAGTACCCAGCCCTCACCTCTTTACCTTGGCAACCTTCGGTTTTTGGTCAAAAACTGAGAAAATGTCACTTTTTCTGTCCGTTATTACAAGAGACACAGCATCGAGCCCAACTTCAAAGTATCATTTCTGAGTAGCTCATAGGTTGAATAACTCGATTTAAAAATCAAATCGGTGGCACAAAATTATCTAGTACCCAGCCCTCACCTCTTTACCTTGGCAACCTTCGGTTTTTGGTCAAAAACTGAGAAAATGTCACTTTTTCTGTCCGTTATTACAAGAGACACAGCATCGAGCCCAACTTCAAAGTATCATTTCTGAGTAGCTCATAGGTTGAATAACTCGATTTAAAAATCAAATCGATGGCACAAAATTATCTAGTACCCAGCCCTCACCTCTTTACCTTGGCAACCTTCGGTTTTTGGTCAAAAACTGAGAAAATGTCACTTTTTCTGTCCGTTATTACAAGAGACACAGCATCGAGCCCAACTTCAAAGTATCATTTCTGAGTAGCTCATAGGTTGAATAACTCGATTTAAAAATCAAATCGGTGGCACAAAATTATCTAGTACCCAGCCCTCACCTCTTTACTTAAGAAACCTTCGGTTTTTGGTCAAAAACTGAGAAAATGTCACTTTTTCGGTCCGTTATTACAAGAGACACAGCATCGAGCCCAACTTCAAAGTATCATTTCTGAGTAGCTCATAGGTTGAATAACTCGATTTAAAAATCAAATCGGTGGCACAAAATTATCTAGTACCCAGCCCTCACCTCTTTACCTTGGCAACCATCGGTTTTTGGTCAAAAACTGAGAAAATGTCACTTTTTCTGTCCGTTATTACAAGAGACACAGCATCGAGCCCAACTTCAAAGTATCATTTCTGAGTAGCTCATAGGTTGAATAACTCGATTTAAAAATCAAATCGGTGGCACAAAATTATCTAGTACCCAGCCCTCACCTCTTTACTTAAGAAACCTTCGGTTTTTGGTCAAAAACTGAGAAAATGTCACTTTTTCGGTCCGTTATTACAAGAGACACAGCATCGAGCCCAACTTCAAAGTATCATTTCTGAGTAGCTCATAGGTTGAATAACTCGCTTTAAAAATCAAATCGGTGGCACAAAATTATCTAGTACCCAGCCCTCACCTCTTTACTTAAGAAACCATCGGTTTTTGGTCAAAAACTGAGAAAATGTCACTTTTTCTGTCCGTTATTACAAGAGACACAGCATCGAGCCCAACTTCAAAGTATCATTTCTGAGTAGCTCATAGGTTGAATAACTCGATTTAAAAATCAAATCGGTGGCACAAAATTATCTAGTACCCAGCCCTCACCTCTTTACTTAAGAAACCTTCGGTTTTTGGTCAAAAACTGAGAAAATGTCACTTTTTCGGTCCGTTATTACAAGAGACACAGCATCGAGCCCAACTTCAAAGTATCATTTCTGAGTAGCTCATAGGTTGAATAACTCGATTTAAAAATCAAATCGGTGGCACAAAATTATCTAGTACCCAGCCCTCACCTCTTTACCTTGGCAACCATCGGTTTTTGGTCAAAAACTGAGAAAATGTCACTTTTTCTGTCCGTTATTACAAGAGACACAGCATCGAGCCCAACTTCAAAGTATCATTTCTGAGTAGCTCATAGGTTGAATAACTCGATTTAAAAATCAAATCGGTGGCACAAAATTGTCTAGTACCCAGCCCTCACCTCTTTACCTAAGAAACCATCTGTTTTTGTTCGAAAACTGAGAAAATATCACTTTTTCCGTCCGATATTACAAGAGACACAGCATCGAGCCCAACTTCAAAGTATCATTTCTGAGTAGCTCATAGGTTGAATAACTCGATTTAAAAATCAAATCGGTGGCACAAAATTATCTAGTACCCAGCCCTCACCTCTTTACTTAAGAAACCATCGGTTTTTGGTCAAAAACTGAGAAAATGTCACTTTTTCTGTCCGTTATTACAAGAGACACAGCATCGAGCCCAACTTCAAAGTATCATTTCTGAGTAGCTCATAGGTTGAATAACTCGATTTAAAAATCAAATCGGTGGCACAAAATTGTCTAGTACCCAGCCCTCACCTCTTTACCTAAGAAACCATCTGTTTTTGTTCGAAAACTGAGAAAATATCACTCTTTCCGTCCGATATTACAAGAGACACAGCATCGAGCCCAACTTCAAAGTATCATTTCTGAGTAGCTCATAGGTTGAATAACTCGCTTTAAAAATCAAATCGGTGGCACAAAATTATCTAGTACCCAGCCCTCACCTCTTTACTTAAGAAACCATCGGTTTTTGGTCAAAAACTGAGAAAATGTCACTTTTTCTGTCCGTTATTACAAGAGACACAGCATCGAGCCCAACTTCAAAGTATCATTTCTGAGTAGCTCATAGGTTGAATAACTCGATTTAAAAATCAAATCGGTGGCACAAAATTATCTAGTACCCAGCCCTCACCTCTTTACTTAAGAAACCATCTGTTTTTGGTCAAAAACTGAGAAAATGTCACTTTTTCTGTCCGTTATTACAAGAGACACAGCATCGAGCTATCCGACCTATGAGCTACTCAGAAATGGTATTTGGAAGTTGGGCTCGATGCTGAGTCTTTTGTAATAACGGACCGAAAAATTGACATTTTCTCAGTTTTCGACCAAAAACCGACGGTCTCTAAGGAAGAGGGGTGAGGGCTGGGTACTAGATAATTTTGTGCCACCAATTTGATTCTTAAATCGAGTTATCCGACCTATGAGCTACTCAGGAATGGTATTTGGAAGTTGGGCTCGATGCTGAGTCTTTTGTAATAACGGACCGAAAAATTGACATTTTCTCAGTTTTCGACCAAAAACCGACGGTCTCAAAGGAAAAGGGGTGAGGGCTGGGTACTAGATAATTTTGTGCCACCGATTTGATTCTTAAATCGAGTTATCCGACCTATGAGCTACTCAGAAATGGTATTTGGAAGTTGGGCTCGATGCTGAGTCTTTTGTAATAACGGACAGAAAAAGTGACATTTTCTCAGTTTTTGACCAAAAACCGAAGGTTGCCAAGGTAAAGAGGTGAGGGCTGGGTACTAGATAATTTTGCGCCACCGATTTGATTTTTAAATCGAGTTATCCGACCTATGAGCTACTCAGAAATGGTATTTGGAAGTTGGGCTCGATGCTGAGTCTTTTGTAATAACGGACCGAAAAATTGACATTTTCTCAGTTTTCGACCAAAAACCGACGGTCTCAAAGGAAAAGGGGTGAGGGCTGGGTACTAGATAATTTTGTGCCACCGATTTGATTCTTAAATCGAGTTATCCGACCTATGAGCTACTCAGAAATGGTATTTGGAAGTTGGGCTCGATGCTGAGTCTTTTGTAATAACGGACAGAAAAAGTGACATTTTCTCAGTTTTTGACCAAAAACCGAAGGTTGCCAAGGTAAAGAGGTGAGGGCTGGGTACTAGATAATTTTGCGCCACCGATTTGATTTTTAAATCGAGTTATCCGACCTATGAGCTACTCAGAAATGGTATTTGGAAGTTGGGCTCGATGCTGAGTCTTTTGTAATAACGGACAGAAAAAGTGACATTTTCTCAGTTTTTGACCAAAAACCGAAGGTTGCCAAGGTAAAGAGGTGAGGGCTGGGTACTAGATAATTTTGCGCCACCGATTTGATTTTTAAATCGAGTTATCCGACCTATGAGCTACTCAGAAATGATACTTTGAAGTTGGGCTCGATGCTGAGTCTTTTGTAATAACGGACCGAAAAAATGACATTTTCTCAGTTTTCGACCAAAAACCGACGGTCTCAAAGGAAAAGGGGTGAGGGCTGGGTACTAGATAATTTTGTGCCACCGATTTGATTCTTAAATCGAGTTATCCGACCTATGAGCTACTCAGAAATGGTATTTGGAAGTTGGGCTCGATGCTGAGTCTTTTGTAATAACTGACCGAAAAAATGACATTTTCTCAGTTTTCGACCAAAAACCGACGGTCTCTAAGGAAAAGGGGTGAGGGCTGGGTACTAGATAATTTTGTGCCACCGATTTGATTCTTAAATCGAGTTATCCGACCTATGAGCTACTCAGAAATGATACTTTGAAGTTGGGCTCGATGCCGAGTCTTTTGTAATAACGGACAGAAAAAATGACATTTTCTCAGTTTTCGACCAAAAACCGACGGTCTCAAAGGAAAAGGGGTGAGGGCTGGGTACTAAATAATTTTGTGCCACCGATTTGATTCTTAAATCGAGTTATCCGACCTATGAGCTACTCAGAAATGGTATTTGGAAGTTGGGCTCGATGCTGAGTCTTTTGTAATAACGGACCGAAAAATTGACATTTTCTCAGTTTTCGACCAAAAACCAACGGTCTCTAAGGAAAAGGGGTGAGGGCTGGGTACTAGATAATTTTGTGCCACCGATTTGATTCTTAAATCGAGTTATCCGACCTATGAGCTACTCAGAAATGGTATTTGGAAGTTGGGCTCGATGCTGAGTCTTTTGTAATAACGGACCGAAAAATTGACATTTTCTCAGTTTTCGACCAAAAACCGACGGTCTCTAAGGAAAAGGGGTGAGGACTGGGTACTAGATAATTTTGTGCCACCAATTTGATTCTTAAATCGAGTTATCCGACCTATGAGCTACTCAGAAATGGTATTTGGAAGTTGGGCTCGATGCTGAGTCTTTTGTAATAACGGACCGAAAAATTGACATTTTCTCAGTTTTCGACCAAAAACCGACGGTCTCAAAGGAAAAGGGGTGAGGGCTGGGTACTAGATAATTTTGTGCCACCGATTTGATTCTTAAATCGAGTTATCCGACCTATGAGCTACTCAGAAATGGTATTTGGAAGTTGGGCTCGATGCTGAGTCTTTTGTAATAACGGACCGAAAAAATGACATTTTCTCAGTTTTCGACCAAAAACCGACGGTCTCTAAGGAAAAGGGGTGAGGGCTGGGTACTAGATAATTTTGTGCCACCGATTTGATTCTTAAATCGAGTTATCCGACCTATGAGCTACTCAGAAATGGTATTTGGAAGTTGGACTCGATGCTGAGTCTTTTGTAATAACGGACCGAAAAATTGACATTTTCTCAGTTTTCGACCAAAAACCGACGGTCTCTAAGGAAAAGGGGTGAGGGCTGGGTACTAGATAATTTTGTGCCACAAATTTGATTCTTAAATCGAGTTATCCGACCTATGAGCTACTCAGAAATGGTATTTGGAAGTTGGACTCGATGCTGAGTCTTTTGTAATAACGGACCGAAAAATTGACATTTTCTCAGTTTTCGACCAAAAACCGACGGTCTCTAAGGAAAAGGGGTGAGGGCTGGGTACTAGATAATTTTGTGCCACCGATTTGATTTTTAAATCGAGCTATCCGACCTATGAGCTACTCAGAAATGGTATTTGGAAGTTGGGCTCGATGCTGAGTCTTTTGTAATAACGGACCGAAAAATTGACATTTTCTCAGTTTTCGACCAAAAACCGACGGTCTCTAAGGAAGAGGGGTGAGGGCTGGGTACTAGATAATTTTGTGCCACCAATTTGATTCTTAAATCGAGTTATCCGACCTATGAGCTACTCAGGAATGGTATTTGGAAGTTGGGCTCGATGCTGAGTCTTTTGTAATAACGGACAGAAAAAGTGACATTTTCTCAGTTTTTGACCAAAAACCGAAGGTTGCCAAGGTAAAGAGGTGAGGGCTGGGTACTAGATAATTTTGCGCCACCGATTTGATTTTTAAATCGAGTTATCCGACCTATGAGCTACTCAGAAATGATACTTTGAAGTTGGGCTCGATGCTGAGTCTTTTGTAATAACGGACCGAAAAAATGACATTTTCTCAGTTTTCGACCAAAAACCGACGGTCTCAAAGGAAAAGGGGTGAGGGCTGGGTACTAGATAATTTTGTGCCACCGATTTGATTCTTAAATCGAGTTATCCGACCTATGAGCTACTCAGAAATGGTATTTGGAAGTTGGGCTCGATGCTGAGTCTTTTGTAATAACTGACCGAAAAAATGACATTTTCTCAGTTTTCGACCAAAAACCGACGGTCTCTAAGGAAAAGGGGTGAGGGCTGGGTACTAGATAATTTTGTGCCACCGATTTGATTCTTAAATCGAGTTATCCGACCTATGAGCTACTCAGAAATGATACTTTGAAGTTGGGCTCGATGCCGAGTCTTTTGTAATAACGGACAGAAAAAATGACATTTTCTCAGTTTTCGACCAAAAACCGACGGTCTCAAAGGAAAAGGGGTGAGGGCTGGGTACTAAATAATTTTGTGCCACCGATTTGATTCTTAAATCGAGTTATCCGACCTATGAGCTACTCAGAAATGGTATTTGGAAGTTGGGCTCGATGCTGAGTCTTTTGTAATAACGGACCGAAAAATTGACATTTTCTCAGTTTTCGACCAAAAACCAACGGTCTCTAAGGAAAAGGGGTGAGGGCTGGGTACTAGATAATTTTGTGCCACCGATTTGATTCTTAAATCGAGTTATCCGACCTATGAGCTACTCAGAAATGGTATTTGGAAGTTGGGCTCGATGCTGAGTCTTTTGTAATAACGGACCGAAAAATTGACATTTTCTCAGTTTTCGACCAAAAACCGACGGTCTCTAAGGAAAAGGGGTGAGGGCTGGGTACTAGATAATTTTGTGCCACCGATTTGATTTTTAAATCGAGCTATCCGACCTATGAGCTACTCAGAAATGGTATTTGGAAGTTGGGCTCGATGCTGAGTCTTTTGTAATAACGGACCGAAAAATTGACATTTTCTCAGTTTTCGACCAAAAACCGACGGTCTCTAAGGAAGAGGGGTGAGGGCTGGGTACTAGATAATTTTGTGCCACCAATTTGATTCTTAAATCGAGTTATCCGACCTATGAGCTACTCAGGAATGGTATTTGGAAGTTGGGCTCGATGCTGAGTCTTTTGTAATAACGGACCGAAAAATTGACATTTTCTCAGTTTTCGACCAAAAACCGACGGTCTCAAAGGAAAAGGGGTGAGGGCTGGGTACTAGATAATTTTGTGCCACCGATTTGATTCTTAAATCGAGTTATCCGACCTATGAGCTACTCAGAAATGATACTTTGAAGTTGGGCTCGATGCTGAGTCTTTTGTAATAACGGACCGAAAAATTGACATTTTCAAAGTTTTCGACTAAAAACCAACGGTCTCTAAGGAAAAGGGGTGAGGGCTGGGTACTAGATAATTTTGTGCCACCGATTTGATTCTTAAATCGAGTTATCCGACCTATGAGCTACTCAGAAATGGTATTTGGAAGTTGGGCTCGATGCTGAGTCTTTTGTAATAACGGACCGAAAAATTGACATTTTCTCAGTTTTCGACCAAAAACCGACGGTCTCTAAGGAAAAGGGGTGAGGGCTGGGTACTAGATAATTTTGTGCCACCGATTTGATTCTTAAATCGAGTTATCCGACCTATGAGCTACTCAGAAATGGTATTTGGAAGTTGGGCTCGATGCTGAGTCTTTTGTAATAACGGACCGAAAAATTGACATTTTCTCAGTTTTCGACCAAAAACCGACGGTCTCTAAGGAAAAGGGGTGAGGGCTGGGTACTAGATAATTTTGTGCCACCAATTTGATTCTTAAATCGAGTTATCCGACCTATGAGCTACTCAGAAATGGTATTTGAAGTTGGGCTCGATGCTGAGTCTTTTGTAATAACTGACCGAAAAATTGACATTTTCTCAGTTTTCGACCAAAAACCGACGGTCTCTAAGGAAAAGGGGTGAGGGCTGGGTACTAGATAATTTTGTGCCACCGATTTGATTCTTAAATCGATTTATCCGACCTATGAGCTACTCAGAAATGGTATTTGGAAGTTGGGCTCGATGCTGAGTCTTTTGTAATAACGGACCGAAAAATTGACATTTTCTCAGTTTTCGACCAAAAACCGACGGTCTCTAAGGAAAAGGGGTGAGGGCTGGGTACTAGATAATTTTGTGCCACCGATTTGATTTTTAAATCTAGTTATTCAACCTATGAGCTACTCAGAAATGATATTTGGAAGTTGGGCTTGATGCTGTGTCTTTTGAAATATCGTACGGAAAAAGTGTGAGTTTTTAAGTTTTTTTAACCAAAAACCGATGGTCTCCAAGGTAAAGAGATGAGGGCTGGGTACTAAATAATTTTTTGTCACCGATTTGATTCTTGAATCGTATTATCCATCCTATGATCTATTTGGAAATTTTATTTAGAAGGTGGACTGCATGGTGGTTCACTCGCAATGAGGGACAGAAAAAGGGACATCGCTGGTGTTTGAAGAAAAATCGAAAAATATTGGAAATTCTTTGATCCATCTCTTTCTTCCTCTCCATTCCTTCCTATTTCTCCCCTCCCCTCCTCTGCTCCCCCCTTATAAGTGACGTATTGGCCATTTACAGTCTTGTAATTACCCTGGGTTCCAAGGGTATCTTGTAATTAGCATGAGAATACAAATCCTGAGTGATTGATGGCTCACGTCATGTCTAATCCTGATCGTAGGAATCACCTCCGACGCGCGTCAGTTGAAGAGTTACACTAGGAGTGAGGGAACTTTATCAGCCTGCCTTTTATATGTTTATCATGGAAATATCCAAGCAAACAGTCAAAAACATTCATTTGATGGTCAACATGGACAGTTTCTGCATCGAAATATCGTGAAATTCGCCAATTGTGGATGCAAGTTATCAATCCTGCTTAGGCCCATCGGTTGGGCAACGCGGTAAGAATTAATCGTACTTCAAACAACTCCTGGTCGACAAATATTACCAGAAAATGTGTATTTAATAACGAGATGACATGTACTGTTCTCAAGAACGTCTAAATCATAATAACACAGTCAATCATATGTTCTGCCCGGATGCGGTAAACCGCATACGTTCTACGGTACCGTAACAAAATTGAGGGCTAGAAATTGAGGGCTAGCTTGACGACACCCTGTGTAGTAGGTAGGCCTAGAAACTTACTGAAGTTGTGATGGATCTAAACGCTGCATTTTGACGACTTCATTGTTGCAAGTTCGGTCATAAAATGGATTCGTTCTTTGGCAAAAGTAATCCAAAACATTTTCACCGTTCAGCCTTGGAATCCATGCACTATCATGCCATGAAATTCGCAGTTGATTTTCTGCCTGGTTCGCCGCCATTTCTTCAGCAGTGTGTGCGGTCGCCTCGTCTTGGAAAAAAGACGCTTTTGTGGAAATTTTGGCGGGAAAATAAAAGTTTAAATCGAAAATCAGAGACATTCGCTTGCAACCTTTTTACACGAAAATTTGCGTTTCAAAAGAAATTTAAAACATATGACTATTTTCTTCATGTCTGATGTTCCAAATCCTTAATTCTAAATTACTTCTGTCGAAAAGATTGTGAAAACCTTTCTGGCTGCAAGGTATCTAGTTTGACCAAAATTATGGACTTGCTGCAATCTCGCTCTTGACTTGATTGATAAATGAATGGGGGAAAGGGGAGAAGAGGAAGAAGAAAACGGGAAAAGGAGAGCTCTCATTTTCCTTTCCTTCCTCTTCTCCCCCTCCCGTTCATATATACATATATTGACCAAGAGCAAGACTTGAAGCAGGTCCACCTATATTATGGCAATAACTTAAGAGACTATTCATTTTGATAAAGGAAATGATCAGCACATTTTAACTATCTTCACTCGTTTCCTGTATCATGTGCTCCAAGGTTACTTTGGTAGATTGGTAATGTTCAAAAACTTTTTAACTATTCACGAGAGTACAGTGGCGGCGCAAGCTCTGAAAAATCCGAGAGAAATGGGGGGGGGGGATTTTGACGTATTTTTTCAATCTAAAGGTATACCCAACTAATTTTATGCCATTTTTCTTTTACAATTTTTGCCGACTTTTGGGATTTGGGGGGGAATCCCCCCAGTCCCCCCGTGGTGCCGCCACTGCGAGAGTACTTGGAAGCCCGACTTGAAGATATGATGAAAACCTCTAAGTACTCATTACAATTTGATAGTTTTAAGTCAGTATTTGCTAAAATTCTTTTTTGTAAAATAATCTGTCCATCTGTATTTTGGTGAAATGTTGAGATAAATAGTAACAAAGTACTTTTAAGATGAATTCCGAAAAAGGGCTTTCAGTACTAATATTTTGCTTTCTTGATGAACATAGCCATTTGCAATCATTAACCTTGCTTCAGAGCTTCTGAGTCAAAATAAAAGCATTTGCATTTTGTACCTGCATCTGCATGAACTGCATCAAACATGCCAGCTCTCGAGATCAAAATCATCATTAACAACAAATCTCAATCTATATCATCCCTTTGCTGTAACATGTGGTCAATTTTCAAGTCCATAGTCATAGAGGTGCATTTTCTAAGAAGAAGTTTTGAGACTTTGGCAACTGATAAAGAGTACAAAACAAAATAAATAATGGACCACAAAACAAGTTGTCTTTTTAGCAATTTGTTTTCTGAGACCTGAAAAGACTTTATGATGTAGGTCAGAATCAATTACAAGGCAAAGTTTTTGAGTATTTTTTGCATTTACAGTAAAACACATAAGATATCTTCTGTGGATACTGGTATACAGATTAACTAAATATTTTGTCTTAAAGTTACTAATTTCACAATTCTTCTCCTATCTCAATTTTTTGCACATGATTTGTTGGCAGTTCAACTGCAGCAACTCGTAATGGCCACATTCCTCCAAGTATTCCAGCCTGGATTGAAACTCCAGTGACAACAGCAAGTTCTGGATCAATCCCCAAATTTGGTTTCTTGCCAAAGTATTCTTCAATGATTTGTCTCACTTTTGGGATTCTTGTTGAGCCTCCAACAAGAACAATCTCATCTACTTCATCTTCATTCATCTCTACTTCTTTCAAAACTCTTTTTACTGGCTCTAAAATCTTTTCAAACAATTTACTATTTATCTTTTCAAATGTATGCCTTGTTAAAATGTGTCTAAACGTAAATACTGAGCCATCCTCTTTTAATGAGTCCAAGTGTATGACAATTTCTACTGCTTGAGAGGAAGTGAGATTGATTTTAATGTCTTCAACAGCAAGTCTTATCTTTTGTAGATGAATTGTTTTTGATACAACCAAACCATGATTTTGTTTTATTATGCTGAGGATATACACTATTAAATTCTGATTGACATCTTGTCCACCAAGTCTATTATTGCCTGCCATAGCCATTGTGTAAAACATCCCACCTTGAATATTCAACAATGATACATCCAGGGTACCACCACCAAAGTCTACAACTAGGACATTATTAGTTCCATTCTTTTTATGTAAACCATATGCAAGGGCTGCAGCTGTGGGTTCATTTATCACCCTTACAACTTTCAATCCCGCTCTCCTGCCTGCTTCTATTGTTGCATTCCTTTGCAAAGAATTGAATTCAGCAGGGACACTGATGACAGCCTTGTCAATTTTTCTCTCAATCGTTTGCTCTGCCATTCTTTTCAGTTTTGAAAGAATAAATGCCCCAATATCTTCTGGCTGATAATAAGTGGCATTACTTTTGTACACAACACCAAAGCTAACTTTCCCTTGCTTATCTAGATCCAATTTGAAAGGGTAAAGTTTTCTTTGTTTATTGATTGAGTTTTCTGTAACATCTATCTTTCCAATGAACCTTTTAGCATCATAAATCACTGCTTCTGGGGTGTTTTCTTCCTGTTGTAATGCAGCATACCCAACAGTGGCCTTATTATCATAAAACGACACTGCACTCGGAACCAATTTCTTCCCTTCCTCATCTTCTAAAACAGTGACATCCCCACTTATGGCGTTGTAAACTCCAACACAAGAAAACGTTGTTCCTAGGTCTATTCCAATGATCACAGGTTTCGGCGGTGGAAGTCTGCTTTGAGCAAAATAACCCAAAGCAACCAAAGCGAAAATAATGGCTGCCAATGGGCCTAAAACTTCCGACATGATTTATGAAGTCTCTCTTCCTAACCTTTGTTGACTTCAAAGTAATCTGTGTGACTCAGCATTTAATGCAATGAATCTTCCTGCAAATATCTCAATAAATTTGATGTAAAGTTTATCGAGAAATCATCCCCAAAGTAAGAAAGTTTCGAATCTCTGCTTTATTTCCTGTTCGTCCTTCCTTGCTTCCTGTCACAGCTGATTCATCATTACCTGCCATTTACGAATCTGCAATCCCTGTGCACAGCAGTCTTCTGCTCTGTCTCGCGATTGGTCTCGCGCACTGATCAGAGGTCTCGCGTCTCGCATAGACTGATTATAATGGTGTAACAGTCTTGCATAACGATTACTGGGACTCATCGTAATCAGTGTAGGTCTCGCGGAAAAGACTTTTGGAAAGAGTCTGGTAAGAGCATGAAGGATAAGACACGCAAGCAGTTTGAAATGTATCAGAAGCGACTGAAAATTTCAGAATTAACAAGTTCAAAACACAAAAAACACAAAGTTGTTGTGTCTTGCTTCTGATATAAATTTCAAACTGCTGTACACTGGGTGTCCTATCATTCATGCCATGCTGATACTAACAAGGGAACTGACTTTGCTTCATTTATTTTGATCACCTTTGGCTCAACTGATCGACTAAAGACAATGACACTACAATTCACTATTGTTGAAAAATCGAGGCTTCGAAATATTGCACAACAAAGACATAAATGTCCCAAAGTTTTGCATTTCGCTACTCAGAGTTTATTACGAGTTCCATAACTAATCGATCTTCATGTTCATTACTAGTTCCCTCGCGAATATTTCAAAACAAGGTTTTGTCAAGCTTTTCTCCTGCATTAAGGGAAGAAATCTGAGGATATTTTTGGGAGCTTAGCTTCTACAGCCAGCGGTACAGCTCATGCCCGCGGTACAGCCCCTTTAACACGCATGGGTTGCACCTCGGGCTGTAGAAGCTAAGCTCCAAAAATATCCTCAAATTTCTTCCCTTAATAATGCAGACAAGTAACAACAGATTCATACATTGCAAATGAAGATGTGTTCTGCATATTTGAACTTCGTAGTCACCATCATTGCAATCGTGATTACAGTTATGAAGATACAGCTGGATTTTGAGCCACAAGTTTTAGACTTGTCTAGGCTAAACACACCAAAAGCAATTGCAATTTCTCACTGAATGGGATAATACTGGCAAGCTGATCATATCTTTGTTTGCAAAAATAAAATGAGAGTTTCTAAAGCTATATCTTCCTGTACTGGATGGAGTTTCTTAATTCTATGAGTTTCTAATAAGCACTTTCTTGTGAAAAAAATGCGTGTACCATGTGGATTTACAAAAAGAGACACAAATTAAGAAACATTTAGTCCCGGCATTTAGTACGCAAAAATGTCTATGTTGAATTGAAAGCTTTCACTACTCATCATCATCATCGTAATTGCTATCACGCACTACATAAAAATTATGTATGGCAGCTATAAACTAAACTAAACTTTAAAAACAACTAAACTATAGTGAACTAAAACATATGGAACATGAACGGTAAAAAATGAATAAATTGAGGTATGTGATCATCCAGATGCAGATCTACCGCACTAGTTTTATTTGGCTAGAATTTCCCGTATCTGGTTGGCTTCAACAAGGTACGATGCAAGGACGGCTATTGTGACATTATCATTAGAGCTCATTATCTTCTGGAATTGCAAATTCGTTGTAAGGGATTCGACCGACTACTATGGTCAGATCCAAGTTTCTCGTTGAATTAAGATTCAATTTCGAACTACAGCTTTTCAAAATATGTTGCAGATAAAAAATGATAAATTGCATTTTGTGAAATAACAAAATCAACGGGAATTTTTTTTCTAATGACCATGGAAATAAGGTAGTGGCAAAGGGGAATTTCTTATACCCATTCCAATGACAAAGCACAAATCTCAAAGAATCAGCAAGATTTTCAACAAATCGATAGCAGGCCTGAACTCGTATTTGACTTGTGAATAAATAACCTGAATTGTTTTTCTCGGAATGAATTTATGACGAAATCAAGATGAAACAATAGAAGACTTTCTTTAGCAGTGAACAGTGTGTGAGCCCTCAGTGTCAAATGACCAGCGGATAACAAAGGATAGTGATACTACGCATGCGTATCTATCCATCAATATCAAGATTATCGGACGTTGTTTGTTCACTGTCGTCTCGCCTTGGCAAAGCAAGAAACGGCAAGGGCTAGTAAATTCTCGGTAAGTTTATGCTTGTTTTGAATGAAATACATTAATAATCCGACAGATTAAGCCATATAATTGTTACTTGATATTCAATTGAACGTTTTAACTCCGCTATACTCATCACAACAAATTTATAGTCGAGTTTTTCGCTTGCTCTTTTCTTTGCAAGCAATTTTGGTCGGAGCAAAATGGAGGACGAGGTCTCCTCGATAGACGAATTAAATGTCGACATTTAACAGACTTTTGCGCGTATCTCTCTGGTTTAATCACACTCATCATATCCTTAATGTATCAGGGAAGGTTTTATGAGTCTGAAGTGCGTCAGTTGTGTACGGGAATTAGGAATTTGTCGTGCGTAGGCCTGGATTTCCAAGAGTTAGATAAGGAAATTTGATACTAGCAAACGCCTACGCAATTCAAGTAAACCACAAGAACGTGCGCTTGCGCATTGAAATTATTTTGTTTCGCAATAGTGAAAGTCCTTTGAAAGTTGATACATGGTGCCAGAAATATTTGTCGTTTGGGGATCATGGGTAAAAAAGAAGCAGCTGCAAGTACGTTTTGTGATGGCCATCATTGGTTTGCCCCCAAAAGTTTTACATGAAACTACATTCCTCCCTTGCACAGTTTCTACCAGTTGCTTGTCGCAACAAAATCAAGTGATCTTTCGTGAATCTAGACTGGAAAGTTTGAATTCTGCGCTGCAAGTTTAGATGGCCTATGTAAGATTGTGTGGAAATTTTGCAGTTGAGAACAATAGATTAAAAAATAAATCAGAATCTCTATGCACTTACATCTTGGAAAACATGTAGGTCATGCTGGAGATCTCTCTGGCATGGAGCAATGTTGCAAGCAATGGCAGAACAATAGTTCTAGTGTTTAGAAACAACTGGTGTGGTGTAGACCATTGATGTGGCAAAAACAAACTTACCACCCTTTGGAAAATGTCAGACACATTGAATTTTTTTGCTTTTCAGAGGAGAGATTTAAACAAAGGACTTTTGTCTTCCATTGTCACAGTAAATGATTTCCAGTGTGAAAATCAATGTATAAAATATCATAAATGCGTCGTTTCAATAACTCTGCAAAATCTTAAGTATTTGCGTCACCAGAGGAAATTTTTGTTGCACAAAAATATGAAATTTTGCACAAGAAACAGAAATGAAAAGCTGTAACTATAAACTTGCTGCAAAATGTGCAATAACTGTTTTTTCCAGAAACAGTGGGCTCTAGGAGGCGTTGCTGTTCCAATTTTATAAAATTGGAAAAGATAATTGGATGAAACAAAGACCTGAATAAAGGGTATTTTGAAATGAGAAAACCAAATTGTATAAATATATATGGTAAAAATAGAATCTCTGTGAGCTTTTAAGGAACTCAAGTGTATAATTGTTTCTAAAATGTCAAAATAGAATAGTAACATTAATAGTCGCTTCATGACGATAACTATTGGAATGTCAATGTATATATATACTTGATTTTAATGCTTACAATATTTCTGATCTCAACTTTCACATTACAGAAAGTTCAAACTGAAAAGGCAACATGAATGAAGACTTGTACAGCAGAGGGTCAAAAAGAAGACTATCAGATGTTGATGACAATGAAAGGCTCACACAGAGACAAACAGTACTGAACATGTCAATATGTAAATTACAAAAGGACTATGGCCGTAAAGAGCCACCATTACTCAGACAGATACTTATAACAAACACTGTACATAAAATAGAACAAGAAATGGATGAAGAATCCCAAATGAACTTTTTAAAAAATGAAGAATTGTATCCACTTTACGGCAGATCAATAGAGGCTGAGTTCAAAGATTGGACGAAGCGGGAAGCAAAAGCTTTTGTTGATGAGTCTAAAAACCCTGAAGATATCCGTGCCAGTTTCGCTGACATTGGAACAGGGATCTCATCAAGTAACAAAAGTATCGAGACAGAAGAAACATCAATGTTTGTCACAGATGAACCACCAAACAGAAAGCCAAACAAATTTGGTGCAATTGGTGATCACAGAAAGCAGAGTCAAACTCAAGAAACAAAAAAGGCTGATGATAAACAGAAAGCTTACCAAGGGTTTAATGTGGATATGAAAATATGGGAAGACAACAATCAGCTTCATCTGCCAATGATATCCCTTCCAACATTCTCTGATAATATATCTGATGTAGAATCATTCTTTCATGATATTGACATTTCTCTTTATGATTTTGACTTCATGGCGTGGACACCCCAGCAGAATGATTGGAAGCAACCTGGTGAAACGTTCCATCTGCCAATGCCGACCATCAGCTGTGGCGCTGAAGTTGACAAGAAGAGAGGTGATTCTTTCTTTGACGACCTGGATCAAATCATGCAAGTTTTGGTTGGTATGTGATGCTTTGACCAAATCCAGGTAAAATACATAGGTGATAATATTTTTGAATTCTGAATTCAAATTCATATTTTCACTCAATTTCATTGCATGATGTGAGTACTGAGAGCTGCATGAATTGGAACATTAAATTTTGTTTCATCTATATTCCATTTGGTACAAATAGAACATCATTCCTATAAAGTAGAACAACATGAGTGGAAGTGAAAAGCAAGCGCCACTCACAGAAGATGCTACGATATCCCAAGATTAAAAAATTTAACAAGGAGGGCTGTTAGTCAAAAATAGCATTGTTTATAACATGAAATAATAGTTGACACAGAAATGAACAAGTAATTTCTTGCTTGAAATTTTTTCCACAATCATTTTGCTGTAGAGGAATATTTTTGCCATCTCAAACTCTAAAAGTCTTTCTTTCAGCATTTGAATCATATATGTCTAAGCGCAATTGAGGACAGATGACGTATCTTTGTTAAATACTGCAGTACATCACTGTCTTTGCTGGCAAGTAATAGTGATGGATGATTGCACCAAAAATAACAGCTTTTTCCTGACTGTTCTTTTGTTTCTGTTTAAAGCAGACAGCAGCTATTGAATTTTTGCAATCCCAGACATGTCAAAAGAGAACCAGCATTGTCAAGACCTCATCTGTTTTTTGTTGGCTACAGTGTCAGGCCCTGTTGACACTTTGTTGTTTTCAAATGACATCTGTTACAAAATTATTGGCTTGCTATCTTGCTATGAAGCCAGACCTAACCTGTTCTCGTTTCTAGTGTTTCCAGTGAAATGTTTCTTGCCACTTTCAAAGTTATCCTTAAAATTGTTTTTATGTGGTATTGGTTACTAAAACTTTTCAGTGCAGGCAAACGTCCAAAACACAACTTGATTTTCTATGTAACTGTATATATGTACCATTTTCATTTGAAAACAGTACAGTGTAATGTTAGCATCACCCAGTTTGAGAATGAGTCACTTCATTGTTTGTTCATGACCTATGGCTTGCAGGAAATTGACAATCATGCAGCTCTCATCTCATTTCAGCAATTTTGGGTTGAGATGGAGTCAATTTGTTAAATGCATGATAATCACTTGATTTGTAAATATTCCAATTGCCATTTGGGTTTTAAAATCTTTCATATTCATAAAATATATTGAACTGTTTCTTAGTAACCAAAGGCTATCTTTCATATAGAGTGTCAAATTGTAATTTATTTCTTTTGTTGGTAACAATCAGTGTATACGATAGAAGTTTTTTATTCTTCAGATTTTCATGCAGCTTTATGTCTACAATGTAGATACAGTTACGGTTCACTGCACCTATTAATAGGTTTCAATTTAGGTTGATTGGATTGACGGAGTGTGCACTGTCTGGTTGCAACCCAATGGGAGGCCCATTTTGCATATTTTGATATTTGAAGCTTGGCATACAATTGGACTTCTATCTTCCTAACCAACAGTCAGCTAAAATTCTCTTGTGACAACAAAGGCTGCCATTTTTGCATTTTCACCCTTAAACAAGTGGTTTGAATGGGAATGTTACAAAGCTAGCATTTCAACTCTAATTTTCCTGCCAAAAAGAAATTTAGAAGTGTGCTGTGAATGGCAGTTGGTCATGTTGGTAGGTGCTCTTCGTAGCTCTTGATGAAACTTGAGGATTTTACATCGCTAACAGTAAAGGTACTTTCTTCTATTAAATGATCTGTTGACTGGAATGTACCACTTTTCCCTCAAGCCAGTCAGTACTGTCATTTTTCATTGGCTCTTGAGATTCCTTGACAACAGCATTCTGTTTTACCAAAAACAAAACTATATATCACAGGATTCATTACAAGAGATACACTAAAAAACTGAATTCGAGGACTTTGATAATCTTACATTGCAAAATAAATTGTTCTTTCCAATATGTCAGTTGTTTGATGAAAGGGAAGCAGAGAAAATTTGTTGCTTCTAAAGAAAACACCCTACATGACACAGAGAAATATCATTGCTCTTTTTCCACCACAGATATTAGTTGAGGCTTTTAATGAAACATTATTGATGATAACTGCATAAGTATCACAGATGCTATTGTCAGGGATTTCATGAAGAACCCATTCAGTATCTAGTCCAAGCACTTTTCCCAAAGCAAAAGCAGCTATTTTTGTAGCTGAATATAAGCACTCTGTTGTTGCTGCCTTGGAGATCCACTGCACGTAATTTGGCCATAAAAGATAAAGGATTACATAATGAATAATAGGCACTTTGACCTCAATACTTATAATCAGTTTGTAAACAAACGAAATAGTCACATTGCAGCAGACATAGCATTTATGAAATAGACTTCTGCAATTACGTAGATAGTGGCTTGCAGCATAAGTGCTTGGATGACCCCCCTGGGGTGTATGTTCTTACCACAGCCTTTCCTAATGTTGGGCCAGCTAAATGCCAAGAAGATTGATATTCGGTAAAATTTTTCTGACAGGAAGCACATCTTCAGAACAGAATTTTGAGCAAACTTATTGGGGGAGGAGGGGCAGCTGGTAGGAAAGTTTGTAAAAATTTACACCACTAAAATCCCGGCTTGTGAGTTATCTTATTTTATCCATAGATTATATAATTCCTCTGCACCTAGGTTAAATTATGGTAGTAGAAAAATGCATCCAAACTATGCTTATTTAAAATATGTTTCCTCAAAAAATACTTGATTGTATTCAATAGTTTGTTATGGGTATATGCATGTCAAGTGCGGCATGTTCTTATTCAGGAATTGTATAGTTTTGTCAAATTTAATTGTGTTCTTGTAATCTTAGATTACGGCAGGCATAAGAGAAGACTAACTACACAAGTTGCTGTTTGCTTTGTGTGGTCAGGAGAGAAATGTTACACATCATTTTTACAGAACCGAGTTACTGCTGCGAGTAGTCACCACCTTGCAGGCAGAATTGAAATTGAAATCTGTCAATACAGATGAAAATGTTGTCCCTGCCTTGTGCAAGGTGTCCAGATTATGGAAGTGTCTACTTTCAGATAGTTAACTACATTTAAGGAGTTCATAGTTTATGTCCAAAACGTTCAATTTATCTTTTATGAAAAATATCACAATTTGGTACCAAAATTTCTTTGTTGGCTTCTCAGTGCTTTGGTGCCAAGATTACACAGTTGTTTTGTAAAAATTTTGGAAATAGATGTTTTCACAGGTTCGTAGAAGAACAAGTTGCAGGTAATAGAATTCTGTAAAAAAACGCTAAAATGCTTCGCGCTTTTGAACTTTCTTTGGGGAAAAAAGAGACTTGTGTAGTAAGTCTAATGTCTATCACAATTTAGTTGTCCTGAGATAAGTCTCTTATTGGATGTCACCTGAAATTTTGTAGTATTTCAAAACTACTCATCGAAAACACTTTAATTATAAATTTTTATTCCTGAGCACTTTCACGTGAAATCTAATTTGAGACAGATGAAAATATAGTAGATGATGCTTATGTTTGATCATCATAGTTATTTGTAGATAGTTTTTGAACTTATTGTTATTTTTAGAAACAGATCGGATTTAGTAGTCGTTATATTGCATATGTTGGTTGTTGTTGTTAGGCTTATATTCATATTTACCCCCTAAAAAGTTATATTTCACTAATTTCAGGCAAGTTTTAATGCCAATTAGATATTTGCATTGTGCAAGCTCAAATAAAGTATTTCACTTATATAGTGGGACAAGGAAGGTTGCTTTTGAAGTCAGTGGAGGTACTCTCCTCCGCAAGGGCCGCGGAACCAAGGACCACGGAACTACGGAACTACTAAAGGAAACATTAAAGAAACCTCGAGGAGAAGAGTGTAGTAGGGGTCTTCTTGTCAAGCAGAGTTGACCTGTAGAGACTCAAGTAAAACATCTAGATGGCATGCGCAACAGAAAACTTTTTGTGTTGGAAGTCCCTGGCATCCCTTGGCATTTTGCCACTTTTTCCCATCCAAAGGAACTTGAATAATGTCTAAACAATGGATTTGGTTCTAAATGTTCATGGGGGACTGCGTGTAGGCATCGAGAATAACGCGAAACTAATAAGAAACCCCCAAGGAACGTAAAATTCACAGATAGTGAGAAGTGTAAACCACTTACTGGAGACCAACCTTACCTTTTGTATGGTACAGTATTTTGTTGATTGAGATTCTTGGAGTGTTGTTCATATAATCATATAATATACCACTATATGTACCTTCTACTTCTGCGACACAAATTTTCCATTTTATTGCCATCTCACAGCTTTTTCGAACTTTTTTCAAATTTACTTACATTTCGTTTCATGATCTTTCATGTGCTTAGCCTTGTAGTTTGTTAAGCCTCCAGCTTTTTATATTACATTTGTACAGAGCTTCATGTCCATTTGCTACCCTAAGGCTGCCTGTAGTTTACCACGCTCTGGGTTCTGGCCTTGAAGATACAAGCAACTTGTGTCAATAATGCTTTACCCACGCTTTTATTCTCTTGCTGCTTCAATCCATCGCCCTTTACCGTAATCGACTCTGGCTTTTGGTATTTCGAGGGGTATTTCTCTCGACGTTTGAAGAAAATGCAAGTTAGATAGCCATCAGTGCCTTTATACTGTTTCACTACCTGTGTATGCTGGTCATGCACGGGCAGTTGGAATGGTAGTGGAAGTCAGTTTTTTGAGGAAATCTGTTGATCGTCGGTACCAGATTGGTTTGAAATTCCAATTTACTTTCGCTAGCTAAGATTTCAACATTGCACATAGTGGTCGATTTCAAGCCCAGTCATCTATAGCAGTTTTATAGCTGTCCAGTTCAGCCATAATTTTACATCTGAATGGTTGTCAATGCTCTTGTTGTAATTTACCATACCGTAGTTATTCGACCCATCCTTTTTGGTACTGTAACATCAAAGTAAATCATCGGGGTTAAAAACAAACTTAGCTAAGGGGACTGGGTAATCTAAATATAACCTATTGTATTTGATGTTTTCGATCTATGAAAACAATAAGAAGATTAGTGGCGCCTGCCGTTCTTTTGTGCTATGTTTAGATTATGTCGCTATATCTCCGCTCATTTACTTTAAGGAGCCATTTTCACCCAGCGTCCTGTGCAGGCACGCTACAATTTCACTGTCTGAAATCAAATTTGGCCTAAACAGAAAATTAGATTCACAGTGCAATTTGTGAACTGATTGAGAATAGACCTTTTAGCTTTTCTGAGAAAGAATCTCAATCGAACGATGCTTTGCTACATTTTGTAGAATTTTCGAAGGTGCACAATAGTGATAGAAGCCCTACGCCACTCGATCGAACGTCGCGTATAAAAATGTATAAAAATAACGCTCGATCCAGGCTCTTTTGTAGAATAGCTAAAAGGTCTATTGTTGATTTGAAATTTCAGCTTGGCTCCAAAGAACCTTGGTGACAATAGCGACTTTACGAAACGAAGACGGCAACTGCAACGTTTTAGAAATCTAGATTCAAAAAGATTCCTTGTTTCCCGCTCGAATTTGCCTCCCTTGAGAATCTCTGAAGTTGCCCTTTTCAATTTCACAATTTGGAAACCCCATTTCAGGCGTCCTGTACTGCAGATCTAGGTCTCCGAAGTAAAAGTCAGTTTATTTATTTATTACTTTATTTTTGTCGTCAAAGAAGTGGATGATACATCAAAGTTAGCGTACGGAACAGAACTTGCGTTGAGTAATATCAGTTGATGTTCTGGCCAGCGTTGCCGTCCTGTTTTTGTGCAGTGTCTGATGGCTCTTGAAGCAACAACGAGTTTGGCGAATTATCGCTAATACGGGAATTCCATGTCATGTATCAATAAATGCTTTGGGTTGTCCGATGATCTTAAAATTTCTTTATACATTTAATGTAGCTTAGTTTGTTGTTAGATAAAAGTGTGATTCGTTTGGTTGCTATAATTGACTCAGTTAGTATTATCATTATTATGTTTGGTTGTTTACACGATTGTTTTAAACTTGATATTTTGTTGTTTTTTAATTTTAGACAAATTCTTGCTATGATTAGTATATTTATTACAATTTCACAAATGATTTGGGAATAATGCAGCGACGATTATGGATTTTGTAGAACTGACTGGGAAATCAACGAGAACTGATTTTGTGATTGCTTTGTGATTGTATGTAATCATGGTATGATCAGTTGAAACTTTGGTTTCGTGTCCTTCCCCGAAATCCTTTGAAATTTTTGAAATTTTCGTATGTCGAGGACTGAGACGGATCCCTCAAAGGGCTGAAGCACCAAGTAATTCATCAAAATTTCCTTCAGATGTCCATGTCTCTTATGATTTGAATTTTGAATAGGAATGATAATAGAGAGGCGGCAATTTCCCCGTTTGCAGCCTGTTCATTTTGTCTTTTTGAACTCGATGGCAGTGGCTGTTTGCTTTCTAGCGTATAGTGTGTTTTCTGTCTCGATAAACTCATTCAAATTCCCCGACTAGATCTCTAGCATTTCTCAAAAACGCTCAACTCTGCTACGCATTTTTGTGAGAAGGGACCCAAAAGAGACGGAAGTTTATTGCAGAGAGGAAGCTATGTTCGTTGGTCTTCCGGAATATTTGCATGAAAAAGCTTTGCAAGATAGCGAGGAAAGTACTCAAATGCCGTTCCAAGTTACCGGGCACAAGTAGATTGTGTAATTTTTTGATGCCACGCAATCAGTTCTACATGTTCCTGCTGTTGTCGCTCAACAATTATTAGCCAGTTGCAAATTTAGTCTTGTGAATTGCCTGAAGAGGACTTTAAAAAACAGCCTTGACATGAGTCTATTTAAATACATAGTTTTAGCTACAGAACTATTCCAGCATTGAAATATTGGGTTGAATTTTGTCAAGTCAGGAATTGTTTTAGAGATGGTTCCAATTTATGTAATGTCGCTTGATATTTAAACAGTTGTATATAGCTGAAATCGTCGTGTTTTTCTTTGAGTAAAATACCTCTGGAATTAGTTTGGTCCAACTGGAAGTATGACAAAGAAAAGCAAAGTTAGATTTTTGCCTAGCAAGCTGAAAGTCGTTGACAGTCTTCGTTGGTGTAGCCCAGCCTGAGATCAGGCTCACCAAAATGAAAAATATTCTCTTTTTCGGTGAGCCTGAAGTCAGGCTGTATTGTCAGCCAGAGTCCTTTTGCGGGCACGCTGCAATAGACCATTTTCGCAATTTTTAGGAAGCGACTGAGGAGAGCGTGGCCCATTCTGACTGCTTTGTCAACAGTTGGAAATCAGGGGAATCCCTTCTGGTTTGGTGATCAGCGTATGGACTTGCCCAAGTCGTCTTGTGAGAAAGGAAGAGATCTATTTCTTTATTACAATATGACTTTGGCAAGTCCAATAAGCGTACCGCTTGCGTCTTGGTCGCATCTCGCTGTAAACTCGAGGTATTTTCGATTTATTTTCGATTTACGCCTTTCAAGAGTTGCATGATACTTTATAGATATGGTAAATGATTTCTCTGGATTATTCAGCCGTTTTGCCAGCCTTCCGCCCATTTGTGAGTGTATGTTGAGCCACTTTATTGCAAGTGTTTGTTCAAGTTCGAAGTAAGGACCATGCATCGGTTGGGCCTTAAATGAGCCGCCTGCAAAGCCGAGGACATATACCTGCAGTGGCGTAGCCAGGTCCCTGCTTTTGGGGGGGCAAGGTGCGAGCGTAGCGAGCAGACATGGGGGTCCGGGGGCTTGCCCCCGGAAAAATTTTTGGAGACCACGCCCTTGAGACGCTCGGAAAACGAGGGAAACGCTCTTTTCAGCTATGTTTTGCATCATAAACCTGACTACATTGAACAAAAAATAGGCTGGATGTTTTGTTCAATTTGGATAAAGGATTTATGCTCATTGTAGCAAGTTGCTAAGAAAGCAAAAGAATTCTTATGCAATTACAAGGGGTCCGACATATCAAGTACGAAATACGAAATGGATCTTCTCAGCTTTACTGCAAAATGATTTGATGCTGGTCGCGCCATCTTGATTCGAGGAACTGTCTCTTTTCACTACTTTATCATTTGCTTGTCAGTCTACAGCATCTAAGAAATTCTTCTTCAGCGTACAGATTCTTCAAATCATCATTTGATGAGATTTTTCCAGAGTAGTAGCAAATAAGGATCCCTTACAGCCAACGGCAGGCATTTACAGGCTAAGAGTCACATGGGGATTGAAATGGATGGGTCCAGGGTCAACTCACTAGGAAAATTTTTGATAACATGCATTCTACTTTGGCTTAGAATGCCTCTGCCAACATTGTTCAAGAATTTCTTAGGACGCCGCATTCCTTCTTAGGTACGCCACTGGAAAAACAAGAAAAATTTTCTATGCCATTTTTAGAATGGAAGCGACGAAAGCTTTTCTTTTTTCTTTCAGTCATGATTCAGTTCTCGCCAAAATTTTGCAACTTAGTGCCATAGGTACCTGATACAAAAGAGGTAAAAATATAGCAATTTAGAAAGTCCAGGAAACAGGACAATATTCATGTCACGCTGGGCAGATCGATTAGAAACATTTTCATGAGGAAGAGCTGAGCCATTAAGGATCATTGCAGAATGATGGGATTTATGGTACCGTTCTCAAATTTCAACTTTGAATTGCTTTGAAACATTGATAAAAAAAACTCTAAAAGAGCAACGAAGATCATGGGGTATACGGAACGTGAAGAGAATTCGAGTGAGGCGAGCCGAACATTTTTGAGAAGCACACATTGAATTTCACTGGATGGTTGATATGTCACAGCACTGTAGAAGAGATGCACTGGCAATTGAAGTGGAAGTTTAAGTTGGATTCATAAATTCTTGTAATGCTTGATACATAGGAAGATGCAGAAATCGTTCAAGGATACAAGTGGCTGCATAAGTACACATGAAAGAAAGTCTTGATAAGTCTTGATTGAAGTGCAAGCGAAGCGAGAAAAATTCGAGGGGTGCGATTAACTTGATTCTATGTTCTGTACCAAATTGACTCGTACACACATCAAATTAAAGGGGTGCCTAAGTCAGATTCAAAGAAACTAATGAAGCTGTTTGCCTTGCGGGGGACATGATGGCAGGCCAGGCGGTACAAAGATGATACAGTGATGCACGTATGGAAATGCGAGCGAAGCGAGCAGAAAAATTTTGATATTTTCGTTGGCTAAATCGTGCCAAGATGCCATTTATTAGCTCAAGAATTTCATTCCTGTTTCTTTTATAACATTGACAAACCATACTGCCACGAGTGTTGGAGAAAAATGCAGCTCACCCCCCCCCCTTCAGTTTCTCAACGGATTTGGAAGAATCACAAAACTCATCTTTGGCGATGATTGGGGGGGCGGCCGCCCCCCTTTGCCCCCCCCTGGCTACGCTACTGTATACCTGCAATAAAGTGGCTCAAAATACACTCACTAACGGGTGAAATGATGACCGGATGGCTAAGTAATCCAGATAAAACATTTACCATAATATACAAATGTCATCGTACAGCTCTTGACAGGTGCAAATAAATCAAAAATAACTCGACTTTGCAGGCAAGTGCAACCGAGTTGCAATGAGGGAATTCCCTTGCTTTCCTGTTGCTGCCGAGGCTTTCATGATGGGCCACGCTCTCCTCAGTCCCTTTCCCAAAATTGCGAAAAAGTCTATTGTGGATCCACACTGCATTGGTTGAACTGTTAGAAAGTTTGATTTAGTTGACTTTTCTATATCAGTTCAGCTAATACGATTTGGAGCCATATGTTCCGCCGAGGCCAATTTGATTTCAGACGGTGTGAAATTGCAGCATGTCGAAAAGGACCCTGGCTGATAAGGATTCATTAAGCATCCTTTTCAGCCAGGGTCCTCAGTTGATGGGCTGATTTTTCAAGCTGGAATCAAACAGATTGTTTTTGGAACCAAAATTCGCTAGAAGTGAGTTCAGAAATGCGTTATTCCTAGCGTTATCCTAATTTTAAAGGATTTTTGCGCCAGTCTGATCCAGGGTTAGCTGGACTATAGTTGCTCAGTATTTTTGCCCTGGTCACAGCAAATAACACAAAAATACGAAAAATTTAATGAGCCATGTTCAGATTAGGTAAGTCTATTTCATCAACTGTAATAAGTCTTTCTGGAAGCTTCGGACTTTGTAGAGTCAACGAAATATACTTGGGGCTTGTCTATTTTCAAATTTGCAAGGATTATTTGCAAGAATCGCGTGACCACGCTGCGTTGCAACTGCGGAAAAAGCGCGCCAAAAGTCTCTGACAAGGTCCAGCCCTCTGGACGGCCAGTTGCTTGACATCAGAAAGCCCAATTTAAGAAAATTAAAAGTTTTAAGTGTTTCGAGCTGAGCGAGCAGACATGCCAAGACCAGTGGTAGAAAAAAGCCAGAAACAGCATGTATGAAACAGGAGCGGATCCAGGCAGGTTTTCTGACCGGCTCACAAAACATGAGGGGGTCTGGGGGCGAAGCCCCCAGAAAAATTTTCCGTGACCACGCCCTTCAGACTCTCGGAAAACATGGGCAACGCCCTTTTCAATAAATGAAGGTTGTTCCAGTTGAGTATCCACAATAACGTTTTCAAGATGAAATCAACGAAGATTGCTTACACAAAATGTAGAAGTTGCGAAATTCATTAGATACTTTTGCAAGTCCACGTCTTAGGCTTTTTGAAGATTCCAGAACTCTCCCTTCAGAGCTCCCTATTTTCTTTCATTTTATCGTATTTCAAATACATTTGTACTCTTCTTTTTATCTTCTTTGCCTCTCCCTCAACCTCCCCTGCAATGGCAGTGTGTACAAGCTTCGGAGATCTTTCTCTTCTGGTTAAATGCTCTCAACTTCCTCTACAGGCATGGTTTACTTCCTTCAGAAACGGTTTACTTCCTAATCGAAACAGGTTCACTGATTTTAAACAATTGCGTACCGGTTCACGGAAATCAATCCACCGGTTCACTCAACCCTTATTGGCTCATCAGATTACAAAAGTGATTATATCAAAACAATGTGAAAAGTCATGACCATTCAAAGCAAATCACATGCGGAATTCATTGCGCAAGTTTCGAATGATGTGTCCCCGAGAGGACCATGACAAATAAAGCATAGTCAGTGCAACCATCATGACGTTTCTTATTGTTTTCGAGCGAATTATGAGGAGCCACAGTGTGTCATGCCTTTAAAGACATCTCACTGTTAGACTTGCAATGGCTTGAAGATCGCACGAAAGGGTGACGCTTTTTAATTTTTCTAAAAATTTTGCTAAATAACGTCATTCTTTCCTTGATTTGGAAACCTGACCGATGCACGGAAACCGGTGAAACCGGTCTGAATCCGCCCCTGTGAAAAATTTTGCAACTGACTCAATGGCCGATATTGCTAGCCTCACTCAGGAAGGGCAGTGCCAAAAGATTGACGAAGAAAACGGATATTATATTTTCATTCCACCTACGTATCGGCCGAGCACACTTCCTTTGCGACAATTGAATCAACCATGAAGAGGCAAGTAAAAAACGTATTTTTGCTTCGATAAAAAACGTATCGATTGGTTGATTGTGATTAATTTTGGTCTTCCATGATTGATTGGTCGGGATAAGAGATGATTCTCAGCACAGCATCACCGGCTTTCAACTTTTTGAAACTCGTTTCCAGGCTACAAAGAGCAACTTTGAATTAGACTGCTTTGTGTTGTTCATTATGTGTCATAACTCAGAAACAGAAGCTGCCAGAAGGACATTTTCATGGGCGTGTGAAATCACCAAAATGTGAAATGGTTGTGGCAGGCATCTTGCGTAAAATGGTTACACCATGTCCGAGCGGTCAATGTACCAAGTAAACAGAAAAACAAACAACAATGATATTCTCTTCTTTCATATTTCTCTGCACTTACATATATCTAGATGAATCATGTATGTGGTTGGGCGATGTGACTTGCATCCCTGCCATTGAACCTTGAATCTTCTGTTACTATCTAAACAAACACGCTTATAATGGTACACAAACAATATTTGCTTCGCGACTGCCAAAACAAAGGATCTGATTGGTTAATTTATGGCCAAAGGTGTGAAATCTAGGCGTGGCAAACATAATTCCTAATGGGTTTAGAAAAAGCGAAGTGGGAAGCGATACATTTGTGCAATTTGTGACACAAAGTAAACATGGCAACTGTTGACCAATACAATTTTGTTTAGGCGTTGCTAGGCGTTGTTATTCTTACTCTTCTTCGTAACATATTCAGTTTCCAAAGCTAACGTAATTCTGTTGCTCATCCCTCAGAGCCTCACATTCAATGAAACAACAAACAAGAAGGCACTACTCAGTCTCTCACAAGCACAGATTGACAGTCCTGTAACTCCGCATATGCAATGTCAATCGGTTTCAATACTAAAGAAACGCGACCAAAAATATGTGACAAGAATACAAGAGCTTTCACTTGTTCCAAAAGCTTCCCGTCCGACCCTAACCTTGCATATCCGTTACAAATGGTTTTTGATTTATCGTAAAAGGAAACATTCTTTCGTATATCATTATCTACTTGAGGGGAAGAATATGTCAAAATTGAGCTCTGTCACAGGTGTATGAAAGGGGACCGTAAGTTTAGACTACACGTTTTTTTTATAAGAAACTAGGATCAGGCCATAGTACTAAAAGTTTCTTAATTTAACAAGAAATTTTGTCCATTTTAGTGCTGAAAGTTTCTTAATTTATTTCTTATTTTTTGAATGCATGAATTGTCAGTGTGAACACTGCTGCAGATATGTTTCTTGATATTCAAAGCATCATATAGGAATAAACAGTGTTCTGTTATGTTGAAAACACAAATGAGTAGATAATATTTCCCAATAATAAAGGTTCAACGATCTATTTTCTATAAAATTCATGCTTTTAACTTTGAAAAGTTTCTTAGCACTTCTCAGACATAGTACTAGAGTTTCGTAAAATTTTGGCCATCAGTTTCTTATAAACCAACCAGTTTCTTATAAAAAAACGTGTATGCACAGTGATTTACCTCTCGAAGAAAATCGGTAGTCGAAGCACTCGAAGAACGGTGCTAACTGACTGGGATTGTATGCAACAGTGATGCAGCACTTCTCTGAATCATTAATTTTCATCTGAAAAGCATATCCTTTTCTATGAGGGTGATGACATGATGACTGTCAATTATCCCCTCATACCCCTCGAATGTCACTGGAAACAAATGGGAAGGAATCCCAAAACCTTTGCCAAATTTGAAGGGTGGTGGTCACTTTTGTACCTCGAAATCATAAGATTACTCATAAGCTACCTCTGAAGTATGACATTTGACATTTCCAAGTTCACAGGTTTGCGATTATGCAGCAAAGAGTTTTCAGTAAACACAAATGAAACATGAACGCGTGAAATGGCAGCAAGATCGCTTCAACTATTAAATACTCCTTTGGGGCTATAAATAAATGCATTTGTACGAAACTGATTGCAAAAGGAAACTATTACATCATCAATCACTTGAGGAGAAATCACAGCGCATTTGTGGCGGTTGCGGAGACAGCGAGAAATCATTTGGCCTAAAGACAAGCAGTGATAGCCGGAGACCAGTCAAAAGACGCTGCTTGCTGTCTTTCCATTATCGATATCTCGATAAACTATTCATGGAGAAATTAAAGTGAAATTAACACTGCAAGTTTATTAGCTGAGATCAGATCAAAATGGTGAAGTGATGTAACTGTTCCATTTGATCCGATTTGCGGTCACTCCAGAAATTATTAGCTGTTGTTCTCTCATCAACACAAAATGGACTCGGCTGTAGAGTTCTTTAGAAACCCGCTTGTTATTTGGGTATGATTGTTTATGGTTGTTGATTACTCCTAGTTTTACTTTTCAATGAATTAACACGCCAACGTTTGGTCAAATTATGTCTGCAATCTAGCTTCATTTCCTTTCATTAATAACCACTTCTCAACAACTTTCCAAGATAGAAATCATTTCGATCTTCTTCAGTTTCAATCTCGACCTTCTTTGTGTTTGGGTTGCGTGATTTGCGCGGAATCAAAAAATCTGTTGTATTAAATTATCAAATTAGCAGATGATATCCGTTTCTTGATACTTGTTTTAATGGGCTTTTTATGAAGATCATAAATCCAAAACAAATAGGCCTACCTAGTAATTCGTTAGAATTGCCATATGTAATGAAACTGTTAAAATCATGCACTTTTACAAATTTTTCATTAAGATCTATCTGCTGGAATATGTGTTAGATGAAATGGATGCAGCAAAAAATTTGGATCAATTTTTAATACGAGGATCTTTTTTAGAGCATTACCCCTTCAACCAGTCAAACCTCTGTCATGACATAGAGAATGTTGATTTATCAGTTCAGGATTTGCTATTCTCCTGCAATCCACACTTCCCATTTTACCCCTGCTGACCTTACAAATATCATTAGAAATTCAAGGAGAAAAGTAGCTCACTGCTAAAGTTTCACATTTTGATGCTACACGCACTCCTCCCTACTGTTTACACAGGTAAACAATTCATTTGCATAAACAATGGAATTCAAGAGTGTCAAAATAATTTGACCAAAAATATCAGAATACCCAAAGCCCTGGGGGGGGTACTTGTCTAGGGAAGTGATGGGCGAGGGGCATTTCACTCCTGAAAATCTCGTACACCTTTTGCAAAAGTCCTTTTGTTCTCAAGAAAAATCCATCAAAAATCCATATAAATCCTTTTGTTCTGAAAAAATCTCGTATGCTTTTTCCAATGAGTGAGGTGCCCCTCGGTGATGGGGGTGTGTGGCAAATCACTCAACACCCTGTGCCCTATCACTTAAAAATTGCCCAAAAGTATACCCCCTGAGACCCAATGCTCAAATTACATGAATGAGCAAATATGCTTTTCTGGAGTGGGTAACTGTTTCAGACTTCAGTTCTTTCCTTCGCTGCATAACCTTTTCAAAAAAATGAACAACTACTGACTATAGGATAAAACAGTTCAGGCTACATAATCAGTTGCCAAATTTGTACTAAGTATTTTGCTGCATCGTATCAAAGAAAAACAAGAAACAATTCCTAATTTTGTAGCAGATGTTTCTGATGATCTCTCTGAAAGAGGGAACGAGGCTGAAAAATAGTTGTTTCCAAAATTCTCAACAATTGCATGAAACGTGACAATTTATTTTCACTCCACAGATCACAAACATATGGACTGAATAAAGCCATTTGACCTTGAAAAAATGCCTCAATTGTTATCCCTGGTCAATCATGAAATTTGAATGCAGATTTGTCACTGAAAAGGGAGCTTAAGAAATAAGCCTGAAATGTTAGCTTTCCCATAGCAAACATCATGCACCCTAGAAATGTGCCCCAGAAATTTCCTGTCATGCAGAGAGAAGATTGGGAAAATGATCTTAACACTAACACTTTGCCTCAACATGGCATTTCCCTCTTTCTTTCTAGAAACGTCTGAATCAGATCATAGAATGAAACATTGCGGCTTTTTGCATGCTTTGCCTTGTGGAGAAGGATAGAGGAATTCTAGGAACTGGTTACATATGATGTTTACTTCCTTGACTTTCAATCATTAGTTGATGAGTGCCTTATCTGGAAACTTATGCAATCAAGTTTCTTGAGGTTTGAATTGACAGATAAAGCTCCAGAATGATTCAATGATCTTTCCACTAAGAGTGGATTAAGAATTTGTTAGAGATAACAACGAAATTGGTACCCCACAAATAAAGGATATGGAATTTGAAAATTTGTTATGGTTCTACAGGCATGTGTGTTTTCTTGATCCTTTTTCATCATTTATACATTATGGGATGCTTTACTGTAAGGTTTAATGGGGGGGGAGGCAAACAAATTTTGTTGCTACAGTAACAGTTTTTTTTCAATTGTTTTCAAACAAATGACTATTCCTATTGCAGTAGCCTGAGATCAAGCTCACTTGCAAAAAAATTAAAAAAAATGAAAGTAAAAGAAGAAAAAGTAAGTGAAGTCTCTTTTTCTTTCCCCTCCTTTTATTTTTTCCGAGAGAGCCTGATCTCAGGCTACTATTGCAGGCAATATTCCACAATCCCATCTAGATATAGTATCCAGCACTTGCTCTTTATTACCTAAATTCATACTTTCTTCCAACAGGTCCAGCAAACTTTCCACGATGGCAAGCAATTCAGCTCTGTGGATGAGATTCTGGACTTTGAATTTCTTGGAAGAGTTTTGACTGAAATGTAAGCATTCTTTGATCATACAGCTGAAATTGTTGCTGCACTTTCCCAAATTTTGATGTTCAGTACAGGCCTAGTTCACTTATTGATATCTCAAGAATTCTTGAGAATGATTAAAAATTTTGCAAAATCCTGCACATTTGGTAAGAATCCTTGAAGGGTGTGTGTGATAGAGAAATAAAGACTTTATAAAGAATTTTTGAGAAGCTAAAACCCTCTCCACAAAATCCATATGCATTACCAGATCGATGGAAACTGCTTGAAAATGCATTTATTTTCAAAAATTGTGTTTACACTATTTTCCATAGACTGGGATTCAGTACAGTCCTTGGACATATCAATATCATTTTACTGGCCAAGAATTCTTCAAAAAATTTTCTGGTTCTCGAGAAGTCTTGTTTAAAAGTCCCTGCCTTTGATGCCAATTAAGAATTCTTATCTTGTGAAGATTTCTTGTAAATTCTTAAGAATTCTTGATGACTCTTGTTGTGTTAATGTGCGCAATACCCTAAAAGTTGATCATGAAACCTGACCATACATTTATGTCCAAAATATCATTTCAATATCCTTAACTGGTGACTTATTAAAGAAAAGATTATTCCATCTTGCTGATCAAATAATGAAAAAGACTAACTCAATGAATACAATATTTGCAGATTCATCTTGGTAAACATTTGTTTTTTCAATTTATTGGTAAATGTTATGTACTATTGACTCTTGCATGTGGCAGATTGTTTCTAAATTAAAGATTTCAACCTGAAGCAAAAATGCATCATTGGTTCAATTGAATAACTTTTCCAGGTTATTTGCCAGTAGCACAAATAGTTTCCTAGGCTCAGGTACATCATGGGAAAAACTTTATAGTGAATGCCATCATTTGGAATAACCATTTCAGACCTGATTAGAAATATTCTGATGATCAGCATTTAAATTTCTAACACTAAATCCTCTGGCACACTATGTAAATATGAAGCTTAAGCCTGAATTGCCACAAAGAAAAATGTCACCCATTCTCCTTTCTTCATGTGTGAAACTTGAATGACCATCAGATTGCTCTTTTCTTCCTCAAAAGGTGATAATATCTATAGCCTCCAAAAGTCTTATATCCCCTCTTTCTCAAAGGAATTAATGTACCTTTCCTGGTTCTTTACACTATCAGGATTTAACATCATTTTACACTCCATTCATTTTAGTGACCCACTGACATTTAATATGGTGTCACTAACAAAGGGAGCAGATGTTGACTTGAATGTGAGGGTTCAGAATCTAGTGGAAATTGTCAGAAATATGAGAAGGTTCTATCAGGTATGCCTTTATAGCCCACTCACATTGCTTTATTTTGTGCTATAACTTATGAATGAATATTGTATTTGCAACACAGACAGCCAGTATAAGGCTCCCAAGAGAGGCCAGAAAGATAAAGCACAATATACAGTGCAGGCCTGTGTTCATCCCTCATCACAAAAATTTTCATTAAGGATTCTGAAGAATTCTTCACATTCTGATAATAATTCTTGATGTGAGGAGTTCCAGCACTTTAAAAGAAGATCTTTCTATTGGTGTAAGTGTACAAAAGGTGTATATTGTCTCCCCAGAGGCAATATTTGGCATCCACATCTCCCTTTGCTTTTTGCAACCCAAGTGAGCATGGATGGGCATTCACTTAGTAGGAAAATTTCAGATTGCAACAAGCTTGGGCATGCTTGACAGAAGCATGATTCTGGCTTGAAGGAGCTTGAAATGATTATGTCTTTGGCCAATTTGCACATCTGTTTAGAGCTTGATCAAGCTTGACCATAATCTCATGCTGAAATTATTCTCAAACATACTACAACCAAGCTTGATTGAGTTGCCGTCAGTTCAGAAGATGCTTGCTAGAAGCTTGTGCAAGTAGTGCAAAATTCTTACTTGAACCAGGCTCTCAAAAATACTTAATCATACTCAGAACAAGTAAGTATCAGGCTGAAAGCATGCTGCAAACATACTCAATATTTTGCTGAGGGTTCACCTGAGCAACTTAGAGAATTTTTCCACAACTTGATCAAAACTTTTCAAATCTTGTTTACACAAGAGTGGACTAATTGCACTTGAAAACAGGAGGCTATACGATATGTAATAGAGATTAATTTATTTATCTATTCAATATGCTGTTGAGATTAGAAGATTTTAGGCTAAACCTATCAGAGTTATTGTATTCAATTAGAATTTTAAAACAACAAATATTTCAAAAATCCCTTGCTGCAATGTGTTTCCTTTAAAACAATAAGAAAATAGTTTAAGACAACAAATTCAAGTATTGGTTTAGTTAGCTGTGGCATTTCTATCCAGTTTAATGTTCTATGACAGCTCAACAGGATTCCCATAGTTCAGGACAATGTAGAATACGTAGCTGTTTTGAGTACCTGAAGTCAAACTGTTCTTTTGCTTAGTTTCAGTTAGTTTTGTTTAGTTCCAATGTTGTTCTGCACATAGGAGGAGCAAAGAACGTTTCGTCGAAGAATTGAAAACTGTCTTGGATTGATTAGCAAGCTGGTAGTTTATTTGATAAAAATAACAATAAGAGTTGCAGCTGTACGACAGTTTAAAGCTGATAACTTGAACTCAGGAAATACTAAATTATTTGGGACCTCATGAGTCGTTTGAGAAAACTGTATTTGAGTTATGGAGATTCAGCTGTGTTATTACACTCCCTGATGTAGCATATAAGGCCCCAGCTGCATTGTAGTTTTCAACTGGATTAAGAAGAAAGGGTTACTGTATAAGGTCTATTAGCCCCCCTCTCAATGTTTGCATGGTCATTAGTTACAGAAGACGGAGGTTTTAGAGGCAGAAATTTTATGGAGCGACCAAAGCTTATGCAACGTGACAAGTTTTCTAGGATACTTAAAGACAAATGCCCGGGGGGGGGGGGTAACTTCAATATACGGATGACGGGGGTATGCCATTTGATGTCTGCAATCGCACCGTAAAATTTATAAATTTTCGCGAAAATGATGCCCCAAAATTTACAGGCCATTGAAAATGTATACCCTAAAATGGTGACAGCCATCCAAAATTTTAACCAAGTAAGTGAAATTGATCAAAATCGATACCCTAAAGAGTTATTTTTCTAAAATGAAACTCCAAAATTTACCCATCAAATACAATAGAATACAATAGACTATATTTAGACTGCCCAGTCCCCGGATTTAAGTTTCCTTATATCTCCGTCATTTGTCTTTAATAAAGCTGAAGGAATTGCAACGCTCTCATTCAGTGTTGTCTTAGTGACATCTTTTTGGTATGTCATCAGTCACCCTTGTCAGTTTATTGATCTCTTTTGCTTACGTAGACAACGAAATACAAATAAGTAATACAATGAGTGCGTCATACTGAGCGACAGGTTGACTGTTTAACTATGAAGAACTAAACGTGAAACCGTTCGGTGTCTTTGGTACATGTTCTTGTGCATACATTATCATTGCTATTTGTTAGTGGTTCTATTGTCGATATTTATTGTTGAAATGTCGTACGTTATCGTAAAGACAATAGATACTCATAAATTATGCATGATTAATTAGAATGAATTTCAGGATCTTGATTCATGATTTCGGTTTCGCGATTATTTCTTTGCGAGACGTATTAAGATATTGTAATCCGTACTCAAGATTAATAGGCAGGTGCATTTCTTTTGATGTGAGGCTAGATTATGTCAGAGATTCGAAAATGTCTCCGTTTCTTGTTGTGGGAAATTTGTAATTGGCAGAGCTGCATTATTAAAGTTCACAGTTATTGAAGAGTTGAGTTGAGCAAGGCTGAAGTTCATAAAGCAAAGGATACAATCCTAGTTTACACTATCATCTAGGGTATTTCAGAGTAAACTCACTATAAAAGACAGTGATTCTTGCCCATAACCCTGTGTTTTTATTTGTGGCAGTTTGGAAAGATTTTGTATCCTTAGATAAGTTACATGCCTCTCTCCTTGACTGTTGTGATTTTTTTCATAAAAATTGCGGACAGTATCGATTTCGGTGGTTCAAGTGGACAGAACAAAACTTGAAAGTTCAAAGTGACAGGTTCTGTTTTGATTTTTCGCATTCAGAGGTTTTGTAAAACGCCTTGGATATTGAAAGATTTGTTCATCTGGAAATCAATATCCTCACTATCTTTCCATCCATATCAATCTTCACAGGAAAGAAAGCTGATATTCCGTACTAATTTTCTGGTTCTCGTTGTGGTCTTTTCTTGTCACGAAGTTCGGTTTATGGTAGCCATTCAGTTGAAAGGCTGGCGGACGCTCCTAACTAGCTCCAGTATGAGCGGTCTCGGTTTGGTGTAGTAGTCTCGTTTTGAATAGCGATTACTGGAACTTATCATAATAATCTGTTTATGTTAAAACTATATATTGTCATTTTTCCGTTGTCAGTGTTTGCAAACTCGTTCCAGCTGTAGAGGTACATAAACGAAACAATATCAATGTCCAACCCCTTTCCCATTTCCCTTTCACACGTGTGTAGTCGTTATTTCTACACCGGGCATTTTGGGTGATATTTGTTTTTCTAGACAAGATGGACGCTGTTTGTCAAGATTTGTCAGATATCTTGCCTAATATCGTAACAGTATCACCTTTATTTGCACTACGTTCTGATACAGTCACCAGTTAGTCATTAAGCAGATCAATTGATTGATCAATCAATCAATCAATCAATCAATCAAGTAATCAATCAGTCAATCATTCAGGCGCTCTGACATGAAGTTGAGCAGTCAGTCGGTGTTGCGTATGTTTTTTCGTTTCCTCCTAATTCTTTTGATGCCCACATACTTTGTACTCTCTTACATATGTTACGTATAGCACCCAACCTCCACTTTATCTGAAATTTGTCTTTACAGCCGTTACAACCACGGTAACATAGAATTATAAACCATTCTTTTCTCTGAGCTCTGGTTGTGTTTATTCTGAACACCCATTGGGTTCTCAAATTAAAACAGTAAGCTGTGGCCACTGGAAGACAAAACTGAGGCGTTTTTAATATCGTTATGGTCTTCTTATGTTTTATTGACTTAATTTCATTCTTAGCTGGACTTAAGTTTAATCCTTTCAGTCAAGACGGTTCTCATTGTGGCTTGGTTGTCAATGAAATGCTAGATCGTTTCGTAGAGTTGTAAACATACCTTCCTGAACTGATTCCGGTTGTAAACAGTTTGTGTACAGCTTTACAGTCCACACTTGCGATTTGTCAAATCGCCGCGTCATGAATAAGGGGAAAATTTTGTGCATCTTTGTGTTTATATGAATCTACATTTCTTGGTCTATTTATTTATACCAAGAGGCCCCTGAGCAGTTCGTTTTGCCTTTCAGAAGACCGTCTACAAGTTTGGTGTAATTGATAAAAGAGAGCCAAGGAATGAAAAGTTTCCTTCTAGGCATAGATTGCGTATTCATTCCTGATTTGCGTGATCTTCCAGGCTCCTGCATGGAAAATTAATTGCACGCAGAAAGTGTATACCTGTACAAGAGACAGTTTTACAATGCTATCTAGAGAGTAACTTGTGCAGCTGAACTTTTATTTAACTTATATGAAGTGAAAGTTTTCATACATATGAATTTCTTTTTTGCGCACCTGTGATATGAAACTTCGCAAAATTGTTTATAGGGTATAAGCATCTCTCAAATGTAAATAAACTAGATATTTTGAATTCAAAACTTGCCAAGAAAGGTACGTCACGCGATTAAAGACCAGTTTTGTTTTCAATTCTTAATTTTAATTCTATTGGTAAACATTCCCTGAAAACTGCACAAATATATTTTTGTCGCACGTAACGACAAAAAATCTCATTTACGCAAATGCAACGTTCATTTGCATATGACATGCATATGTTTACCGTAATACGGATTCGTAAATAATGCATACCTTTGGCACCAAAAATGTTAATTGTGTATCCCATGGGTAATTTCTAAGCTAAATATGCCGGGCCTTTTTCAGTATCTCTGGAAAAGGGCAAAATTCAAAACAAGAGAGTCAAGTTTCCGAGAGGGCAAAGCGATTTTCCTTCCTGAAGAATAGATTTCACACCTCTGAGTGCTCTCAATCAAATAGAAAAGTAAACAGAGAAAGCAAAGCATTATGGTCGGCTGCATTGAAGGTGTGAAATCTAGTATTTGTTTTAAACAGAACTGTATCCTTTTTTTACAAAATTCACTATTGAAACAAGGACAGATTTTGTAGTACAGTAACAACAGTTGCTTTAGTTGACACCTCAGTTCAAAGCGATCAGTGACTGCAGACAACAAAACTTTAGATTTACCCTCCTTCTGTCGTTATAAGCACATAACTTCTCTTAAAAGCCACCTTTCTCTTGCACAAGACGAGAGTTTGCCCTATTGGTTTTGTGGCAACTTTCGCGGCCGTGTTTGTTTTGATTTACCGGTTGAGAGAATCTCCTTTGTCTTTAGTCACTAATCGCTTTGAATTGAGGTGTCAATTAAAGCAACTGTTGCCATTGTATTTCAAAATCTGTCATTGTTCTATCTTGGTGATAACCTGCTTCTTTGTCATCGTTCTGAAGCTATAACTTGGACAGAGCTTAGTCGATGTTTTAGGGACCGGTCACTAAGTATCTGCTAGGGTGGGCTGGAGGGAAAATTGAAATTTTCTCAAAGAATTTCGTGGCCCAACCTGAAAGAAACAAAGCGTTTCTGTGGCCCACCAGCTATGTAGGAAAATTTTTCATGGCCCATCCTTATATCGTTTGCTGTATCAAGAGGAATAGCTAGAAAATGAAATGACAATCAACCCTTTTTAGTGCATAAGAAATTTCTTTGTCAATGGAATTATATAGATTTCTCTTTGATGCAGTTTGTTATTAACAGTGTCACAGTTAATTATTCATATTTTGTACAAATATTCAAAGATTGTCAAAATCAAGCATATCTATCAGAATCAAATCGCAAAGAAGGTATATTGTTTTTAAAATTTGTCACCAAACAAATCAATATTGCTTCATGGCCCACCCAAAACTGCAAAAATTATGTGATAGCCCACCCAATTTGTTGGAATGTATTTCGTGGCCCAGCCATATTCCCTCCAGCCCACCCTAGCAGATAGTTAATAACCGGCCCCTTAGTACTTTTTCAGTTTTTCAAACCAGCTGCTGACCTTGGAGCAGTTTGGCCGAGTTGAATGGAATGCAGTTCCACACCACATTTAGCCTTTCCTCTACAAAATTGTCAATGTCTTTTAAAAATCGTTGAACATTTTTACGTTTCTGCAAACATTTGTAACTTTTTTGCCTCGCCTATTAATCATATTTTCTTGATTTTCAAGGTGATTTGTTTGGGATCTCGCTTCTACCTGTTTCATTGTGAATCGTCCTAATTTTGTTTGGTTCGAAAAACACTAATGTTTATTCTGTGCTAATGTTTTATCGCTCAGTTTTCATTGCTATTAAAATCTGCAGGTTGAAAATAGGTTGATGCAGTTACTCATGCATTTTGACCCGGTCCTGAAGGGTCTGAGTTTCTCACAGAATGGATACGTGTAGTCTTATTAGAAATAGTGTGTAGCGACAGACGATGTCATCACACAAAACCCACTCAATGTGGAGGAGTATGACTCCAACTTTGCCTCTTCTTTACGCGATTAGTAATAAGTCCCCATCACCACTTTTCAGTTGTCCGTTTACAACAGTGATTCGCAGTCAAAACTTTGCTTACATAATCATGCTTCCCACCAGCCGGTTTAATCTTTATTGTGTCGGAAGTTCGTTTTTCGGTTTTCAAAATAGCTTCAAGGCCTCTGTATGTTTCTTTGGGGCTTCTTTGTCAAGAATTATGTACTCTACAGGAGATAATGTTCTTAAAATCTGATTTACGAAGTTGAGTGTAGGACGATGTTTAATGTGATTGTAATATGTAGGCGAAAGGACCGAAAGGCCTTCTGAAAACATGTTGTCCATTTCCAAGGAAACAATTGGCAAGAAGTCAGTTCTGGGGTAAACCAAATTGTAATAAACTTTCATTACTGAGACACAAGTTTTACCAACGTGAACAAACATCTTACTTCCTTGAATTAAACTTGGTGCTAGTAAAGTCAGCACTTGAGGGATCTGGATGATTCAAATTCTAAGAGGTTGAAGTATTTTGTGAATTTTCTCGCGTTTGTATAAGCACCGAAGATAGATGAAAATTCAACTTTTTAGCAGGTTGCTTTTTAGCAACTTTCATGGTTGCGAGAGGCCTTAGAATTACCTAAAACACTTGATCAAACAATCAAGAAACTTCAAGCAGAATTTGGTTCATTCCAAGCCTTTAATTGATCTTGATGTTATTAATTTTCAAAGTTAGAGCTTGTTTCTGGCTCACGAGTGAGTTTACGAAACACGACGGCAACTGCAACGCAATGTTGCTTTTGTTCCAGAAATTTAGATTGAATAGATTCATTTACTTGTTTTCCATTCGAATTTGCTTCACTTGAGAGTCTCTGAAGTTGTCCTTGCACATCTAGGCCTCCGAAGCAAAAATCAGCTTTTTTTAAATGTTTGTCATCAAAGAGAAAAGATGGGTTTGAGGCATCTCTGAGTTTTTGGAGGCCTCATTTAGCCTTGTGGATGATGTATCAAAAGTAGCGGACGGAAACAATACTTGCTTTGAGGAATATCAGACCAAGACGACGTTCTGGCTGGCGCTGCCGTCCTGGTTTCGTAAAGTCTATATGAACAAAACACCACCAAGAGAATGAAACAGCTTTTATTGGAACATTGTAATTGCTACTTTACACTTGTTTTTCATGCATTATATTCTAAAAAAACATCAACGGCTGCGACGAAACCTATAATTGTGTTAACATTTTGTGCGGCGATGTTATTGTATCAAAAAGTCGCTTTTCTATTTTGTCGCAATTCAAAAGGAAAAGTTGAGCATTTTTCAACAAAGTATCGATCCCTATGGAGACGACCTAAAAAGATACAATTTTCTTGATCCTTCTTTTCAAAGCATAAGATTAACAGATTAAGTTTTAGTAAACCAAGAATGTTTCATGAAGATTTTTGTTTTGCCAGGACTTGAGAAAAATGTTATCTTCTCAGCATGGTCGAGTTTGGCTCTACCTTATCTCGGCTATTTTCACGATGTTTTCTTGTTGAACTCCAAACCATAGTTTTGCTTTGTTTTTTACTCGTCATAGGTGAGAGCTTCTTAGGTGTTCCTCAGTAGTTTGCTTTCTATAAAAATATGTCACCAGTTAAAAAACCTAGGCATGCTACAAGACTATCTGAAATCGAGAAAACAAACGGAAACGAGACATCCACAGTGTAGAATGTAAGACCAGTTCAACCATGTGAATGCATGATTTCTGCCATCGTCAAATTTGATTTTTAGGCAGGATGAAAATACGGAACCTCATTATCAATTCTACGAACCTCCCATTCATGTTAACACTGGTCATGAAAACGTTTAACGACATGATTTTGTACCGTTTTCTGTTGAAAAGTATAGTGCAAACGGGGCCCAAATGAAGTTGTATCGTATAAACGGGGCCCAAGTCAAGAATCCGTTGTTTGAAATTGAACTGCAAAGACTGTGAAATTAATCTTCGAGACTTCGATCTTGTGTCTGGTGGAGGCTTATTAATTTTGAAAGTTTTGTTTGCTGTTATGATGCATTATTTGATCCTCTAAAAGGATTCATCATTTGCTTCATTGCATCGTTTAGCCATTTTCGCAAAATTTGTATTTTGACACAGGAATATTCAAGAATCTAAACGATTTATTATTTTTCATGTTATTTACTTTGTATCCTTATTTTTTAGCAATTTATCATTGTTTTCACAAATATCTTCTATTTTAGGATTTGCTTGTTTATCTATGATAATCCAACATGTTTTCTTTAGTTTGTATTTTATCCTATTTGCTTTAAATGTTTATACTTATTTCATAGATTCACAATCTGTAAGTAAACATTGGACGTAATATAGCGTGCTTAGTTTATGTAAAAAGATCTTCAAATAAATATTAGAAAGTTCCAACATTTTTTCTCATATTCAGATGTAGAGCAGTACTCCAATAAGTTCATGACAATGTTGCACGATGTTGGCACCATCATGGGCTATAGGACACCCAGTGTGTAGCAGTTTGAAATTTATATCAGAAGTGAGCCACCTCAACTTATTGTTTTTTTGTGTTTTGAACTTGTTTTTACATGGTATACAAATATACCCAACACAAAAACGATAAGTTTAGGTGGTTCGCTTCTGATATAAATTTCAAACTGCTACACACTGGGTGTCCTATCGCCATGGTTCGAGCAATTTTTAAATCGTGTTCAGGTTTCAAATTCTACCAGCAAAAAGTTTGCCGTTTTCGTGCAAATGGATGGCCTATCAGTAACGATTTTATGCTGTTTTTTGATTGTACTGATATCGTGTGAAGGTAGTCTTAACCTAACCTCAAGTTTGGTTGAAATTTTCCAAGAATCTGCTTTTCTTATCGAAAATGACTCCTCAGAGCACCTCAGTTAGAGACACAACTGGTAGGGACGGGTTCTCACTAAACAACCAAGAGAAAACCTTGTTTTCCTTGTTACCAATTCCTGTGAGAAAGTCGATACTGTCTGTTGTGCATTCTAACCTTGAAAATATTTGTTGCATGTGAAAGTCGGATCTATCTTAGAGGCCCTTTACATGAGTAAAGTCAACCCGGGTGGAGTTTCACCCCGGGTTGAGTTTCAACTCGGCCGCTAGAAAAACCTTTGTTATTCGTGAAATCGTTTACATGAGAAAATTTCAACCCGGGGCGAGTTCAACTCGCTTTCTCAACCCGGGTGGAAATTTCGCCCCGGGGTGAAAATTGCATGTAAACGCAAATTGTTGCCAACCCGGGGCGAGTTGAGGGATTCGTAATGATTAAACAAAAGAGTTGACAATGACTCTGGGATTGAAAATCAAGATTTTCGCGTGTTTTGGTGCACCCTTCTTCTCAAAGAATCTTTTGCGATGCTGATTGTATCATTTTAATTCTCCACCGTTATGGCACGTAAAGTCTCATCTGATCTCCTGCTTCAAGGCTTTCATGCTGAAGCATGAAATTTATTTGCAATACAATGCTTGTCGGCATCTTGTTAAGTTAAGTGGAAAACGAGTCACGAAAACAAAAGCTACAGTAATAGCAACACTTGAGAATGGAAACTCGCCCCGGGTTGAAAATCTCATGTAAACGCAGGCCAAATTTTCAACTCCCAGCAAAACTCAACCCGGGGCGACATTTCCACCCGGGTTGAGTTTCTCATGTAAAGGCTCTCTTAGGCCTTCTTTCTTTCGTAGATTATTTCCTCTAGTAAGAAATGATCCTTCAAAAAAATAACTGTTTCCTTAACTCTGCGTTGTAGTAAAGACAGAGTTAATAATTTCTTTACTTTTTCTTTAAAGTGGAAACATTGAATAACTTGATTTTCACTAATCATTGTTGTTTTGCTTTTGTAGGAGAAACTACAACAGCTATTGATCATGAAGATGCCAGACATCCTTGCTATTGCAAAGGAGCCTCAACAAGGTATATGTTTTACTCCTTTTTGTAAGAACTAGATACCTAGCTCTATTGCAGTTTGTTAGAAATATCAGTTTCAAAAATAAACCATGGTTTTTTTCAAGCTAGAAATTCTGACATTAGGCCCAATGGTGGAAAAAGTGACAGATTCATTGTAAATGTTGGTTTTTTTGTTTCAAGTACCTTTTAACTGTTGTGCACAATGTTTTGACTGAAATTTCCTGTGGAATTTGTAAAATGAATGTGATTAAAAAATTGTGGGTACTGTAGCATTTCTGAAGTGCTTATCTCGACTTCTCTAATTTTGCCCACCACCCTTGGTTAGGCCATCAACCGTTAGTAAGGATTTGGTATAACCTTGTTAGCTAAAACAATTTAAAAAGAATTTCATGCCAAATCTTTTTCATTTAAGAATGATTCAAGACAGACAACCTTCTTATCACAGTACGTCACTTCTATAATCTTTGAACGAGAGATCAAATGTAAGGTTGAAGTTGAAATGTATCGCCAGTAACAGCTTACAGTTGTCTCATATTGATGTCGGGGAGGTTCTGCGATAGAGCGAAATTCCGCCTACAAAATGTTTGTATTGTTGAATTCGCGACCTTTTGCACCTCAGTTTGAGGTATATCGTTTCAATGTTTGTTGGTTCGTTTTGTTTCTCCATTGTGGTACATGATATTACATTTCATGGTTGGTTTTTTGGAAAGCCCACTTCATCTTTTTATTTGCTCATCTTTGATTTTAAAATCCGTTACCTCAATATTAGGGCAATTTAAATCCAATTATAAACTTGGTTCAGGAAAGTTTTTTGTTACATCTCACGTAAATTTTGTTCTGTTTTCTTTTCGTTATTTACTAGACCATTAAATGTTTTTGGTTTGGTCATCCTTTAGCGGTGCCGATGCAATCAGTTTAATGTGCGCTAGAGGCTGATGTTAACAAACATGCATTCCCTGGAATATTCCCGAACTTTCATACGAGGTCTAATGTTTCTGTTTAGAGAGGAACTTGAGACATTTAATATTTTCACAACATTCTTGTTGTATAAATCGGTGGAATTCCTATGCCTTCATGGGCGTTTGCAGCAAACTTTGTGAAGTGATGCTACTTTTATACTCTCCTCCGCGAGGTTTCTGTAACGTTTTTCTTTATTAGTTTCGTAGTTCCGTGGTCCGTAAAGAAACCTCGCGGAGGAGAGTACTACTGTCCGTACATTTCAAGTAATAAGTAGCGAGATAAAATGAAAATATACTTTGCTTTCCTAGGCTTTAGTAAGAACTCGTAAACAGAACCACTTTTCAAAAAACCTTGTAATGGTTTTGTCTTAAAAGTGTCAAGAATAACAATTTACTCATAAGATTTTTTAGGTCGTTCCCATGACTGTGAATTGAAAACCACCATCATACTTAAAATAAATAAACTTCTTGTTTTGTTTTGAATATTTCATTCACATATTTCTTATCTTATCTTGCAAACCATACTGTTTATTAAATGTCCATTAGAAAGTTGCTGTGGTCGTTTAAATACAGCACGCTCAGCTCTCTCTCTCGTCTGCACTGCCTTGGAAAATCGAGTAAATATTTTGATTAATCGAAAGAATAAAATTATGCAGTGTTTTAGTGTTAAAGTTGGTGGTTAAATAATTAGAATTAACCTCATTGATTCAGTCTATGTCAAGTTTAATCCAATAAGACAGTGGTTTTAATCAAAACAATACAAGCTGTAACCAAAAAGCTCAAATGACTTTATGCCTTGTAGCCCACAACCCACAGCCCACATAACTTAACACGAGAACTTTTTGCCTGCAGCCCACAGGCCACAAACACGGTGTAACTGCTACCGATAGTAGAGCAGATGTAATGGATGTTGTTTAGGCTCTTTTCTTTCGGTCCTTTTACACAGACCTACTTTTAGGAACCATATAAGGTGCGAGTCTTGGGTTTGGTATTAAAGGATACAGTGAAACCTCCAGAAAACGGACACCAGTGGGACCAGTGTTATTTTCTGTTGTATAGAGGTGTCCGCTGTATGGAAGTGTCATCTCTTTTTGCATTGTATTTTAGGGTGAAAATATTTGTCCTTTGTATGGAGGTATCCGTTATATAGAGGTGTCCGTTAATGGAAGTTCCACTGTAGTCCATTTGAGAGTGCCTGCTCTACGCAGCAACGATATAAGTGCCATGCTTTGACCATCCAGCACTGTTAAGTATTATTCTTCAAAGTTACAGTATGATTTTTAAAGTTTTCAACTTTCATTTGAGCCTTAAAGTTTCAACATACTAGCGTTTCCTGTATTCCCTTTTTTCGCAGCAAGAGTAAACTATTACTTTCGGTTTGATCAGTGGAGTCAGACCAACCATTTCTCCGACCTTTTTGCTTATACGTTAATATTACCTTGCAGAAAACAGTCTTGAAGAAATAAAAAAGTTTCTGCTGATTATCCTTGGTTGTGCTGTTCAGGTAAAACGCCGTAATTAGCTGTTGTTGTTACTTTACGTGGTTTCTTTTCACGAATACAAAATGGCCGAGTGGCTTATACAGTCTTCGTCAGACGACTGAAGTTAAGGTCGGTCGAGTGAGGTCAAACTCTGGATGGGTGACCACGGAGGCCTGACCTCACAACCCACCTCGTCTTCCTTCGGAAGGGACGTTAAACTAGGGGTACCATGCCTGGATGCGGCATGCACAGTGGGCCTAAATTAGCTTTCAGTAGCTAGAAATCCTGACAAGCCCACTCAAAACAAATTGAAAACAAAACAAACTTGTAAAGCTGTAAAGCTCAAATCATGACTCCTTCCAAGACCAATGCTAAGGATTTCTTATCTGAAGCCATGTTTCAAAGAACACAGCATCCTTTTATCTGTTCACGCTTCTCAGCGAACAGAGCGTGTAAAAGTTCTTATTTCCTAGGTAATGATTTATCTTGAAAATAATGTTCATTGATTTAGCGAAACAAGTTTGTGGATGAAGATTTTGAAACTTTAAACTTTTTTGCTAAAGCCAAAAATTTAGTCTAATTTTGTGCTTGTTGTTTGCTCGCGCAACATGATAGGTCCAATTCAGTGAGGTGTGTCTAATTTTTCAGCCAACCAGATTATGGTGCCTATGCTTTACAGCTGTCAGTTCATTTCATTTCTTACTTCATTTAAGGGGTAATGTATGTTTCAAACAGCAAAAGTTATTTTATCCAAACTATGAAAGCAGTTTTCAAAAATTCTATATTAGCTTGTGTATTTCTTTTTTTGCAGTGTGACAACAAGGAAGTATTTATCGAGAAAATAAAAGAAATGGATTTGGAGATGCAGCAGCTTTTAGTCCCATACATTCAGGAGGTTCGATTTCTTGGCTGCAAATTTCTGCTTCATTTGTTTGACGTAGTCTTTGGTATCAGCTCTTCTATAATCTGTCATTTTAATCAGTTTAGTAAAAACTGTGAAATGTGGAAAAAGTTCTTAGTATTTGTCCTTTTTTTGTTTGTTTCGAATTTTGTCCTGTTTTTACGAGTCCCACATGATATTTTCGAATAATCACAGTTCCAAATTCATAATTTGTACTGTTAGTGGTATTAGCAGCAAAGATTTAAGTAGACCACATTGCAAACTCTGGCAGCCAGAGAATTTCTGCGTAGCTGCTTGGCAGTTTGTAATTGAACTGATGATTTATTGTTTTGAAATTCGTACTCAAAGGAGTATCCTTTCGAAGTGAAGCAGGTCAAATTTATGCGTCAAAGTGACATTGATATTGCTGTAATCTTTACTTGGAACTTTAAAGAGTCATTTGTAAAGCTGACTGCTTGTCTTTTTATTTTGAAGATAACAGATAACAGTGAACATGTGATGTCATTTAGAATGAATGAATTATCAGAATACACACAAGAGTAAGTCGAACAATGATGTCATTTTCATTCGAATCTATTTTTAAAACAACTTATACTAAAGCTCCGGTCAAACGATCCAACATCTCACCCAACATTTCATCCAACATTTCACCCAAAATTCAACCCAACATTTACAGGTGGCCCAACATCAGTGGTCAAACGATCCAACATTTCACCCAACATCTGACCCAACATTTTCTAGCGCCTGATGTTCAAGGACCTACAATCCTGGCCATATGTGTTGAGAATGTTTGGAAAATCTCTAATGTTTTCATTTACCAACCCCCCCGCTCCCCCAATTCAATGTTGTTTGCGAAGATATCCTAAAATCTGATAACTGCCATGTCTTTTGAAGACAAAAAACAACATTGAGATGGGGGGAGGGGGGAAAGTGAACATTTTTACTGTATTTTGATAGTGAGGTCTACAAAATTGGGGAAAGTCGATTTTTTCTCAACACCTTATGGCCAGGATTGTAGGCACAAGGGAGCGTTGCCTTGATGCGCATAGCCAACAATGTTTGATGAGGTGGTCAAATGACCCAACAATTGACCCAACATCTGAAAACAATGGAAATGTTGGGCGTCCTCACCCAACATATTTGCTTTCTGTCAAATTTCACCCAACATTGAAAATCACGAAGTTGGGTGACCCAACATGGTGGTCAAACGATCCAACATTTCACCCAACATGATGTTGGGTGAAATGTTTGGTGAGATGTTGGATCGTTTTACCGGAGCTTAAGATAGAGATCTTGACTGCTGTACCATTGTCCTAGATTTAGTAGCTGTGCAGATTCCGGCCCAAAGTCACCGGATCACAATAAACACTCAATGAATGTGTGAGACCCTCTGCGGAGGCCCCCAATACTTGTGACAGAAATGGGGAGTTTGCCCCCCCCCCCCCGCCCCTCCGGAGTGAGAGAGACCAAAGAGAAAGAGAGAAAGAGAAGAAGAAGAGAAAGATAGAAACAGGACGTCATTTAACTGAAAAGAGTCTGTTGTAAATGGTAAAGGTGAAGGTGAAGTTGAAGTTGCGGTTTTCAGCGCCAAGCGCTGGGATGGCAGAAATAGCTAAGGGCTAATCGAGTCCGCGACCCCTTGTCATGACGCTCAAAGGTGCTGGTGGGATTTGAACCCCGTCGGCCTGACTGTTCTGGCTGCAAAGTCAGTGGATTTCAACACGGCGCCACAACACCTTCAGTTTTATGTAAATGGAGTTTTGATGTAAAAAAACCTTGATTTGTCCTTTGTGTGGTAAAATTCGTGCGTTTTCTTTGAGTGTGTCTACGGATAGTTGTGTGAGTCGTCTATGAGTGAAAACGTCTATTGATTTCGCAAAAGTCATGTTATGTCGACGCTTACTTCTCACGATGCTGCTCTTTTTATTTCATCATGAATTGCATTATCTTGAATTAACATGTGATGACTAAAAATGCCCAAGGCTGTTACATTCGTTGGGACACAGCACTCATGATGACAGATTTCAAAATTGAACTGTTTTTCTCTAGTCAAATGGCAACTCTTACTGAAGGAATGTATTTCCAGTTTCAAAGATTGCTCGAAGAAAGGGATGAATACTTAGAGGTAATTAGCTTCTTCCATTTGCACTTTGATCCATTAATCTAATCTGACTGCTGAACCTTGAAGACTAAGGGCCCGTTTACACTGCTACGTTTTCATATGAAAACGAAGTAAAACTTCTCCGTTTTTGCCTTGCGTTCACATTGCTCCGCTGTGAAAACGGGGCTTTTCGAAAACGCTAATGAAAACGCATAAATTTGAAAACGATGCGTTTTGAAAACGATCCGTTTTCAGTGTGAACGCCAAAAACGGAGACATTAGAAAACGCTGCACATTCCTTTGTTAAAAGACTTTTGATTACAATGGCATTCAAAGTCGCGATTGGCGCCTTGTTGACAGCCATTAACAAAAGGCTTTGTTTTGAAAAGGGGATTAACAACATCGTTTTGCTGGAGCAATGTGAACGCCTATCGTTTTCATAGCGTATCTATTTGACAACGGAGCGATGTGAACGGGCAGGGTTTTCATCAACAAAAACGGATAGAAATGAAACAGAGCAGTGTGAACGTAGCCTAAATGGTGAACCATGAACGGAAACACAATAAAGACGAACACAATTTCGTTGTTAAGTTTTCACCAAATCAATGAACAATTGTTTGACTATTGTTGGTTATTATTGATATTAGGTATCTGTATTATTCTTACTCTGTTTTAGGCCGTTCTGGATATGAATCTTGAGCGACATGAAATGGTTGCAAAGGTAACTTACTAGCCTCACTACCATAAGGACCCTCAAGTTACGCTAATCTCATTGAGTTGAATTGTTGTTGTTGTTATCGCTCCACTGAGGGCCTTATGGACAAAGAGCTGTAAAAACGGCAAAAAATTTTAATCGGCGACAGGATTCTGTCGCCCCGTCGTCAACCGATCAGCAGGTGGCTTAGAACAAGGCAGTTTTTGATTTTATGGCAAGAATGATCCTTTACCGAAGTACTGATACCTAATTTGATGGTACAGCAGTTCTAGAAAACTGATTTTTAAGGCATTTTAGACCCAGTGGTCGTGATAAAAAAGTAGCAGATGATTTATGCCCGCAGCTACATTCTAAAAAAGAATGCGAATTGAACGACTTGATACATTTTGCAGAATATTCGACTGTTCATAATAGTGATAGAGACTCCAGCACTGCTCGGTCGAACTTTTTGTGGAGCAGCGGAAAGGTTTCAAATAGCGGAACTTTACCATTTCCGCAAGCGTTTGGGAATAAGTCGTAGTTGTAGCGATATCATTTCAGGCATAAAGGGAAACTACGACATGTAATCGAGTCTAGTAACTTACAACTGTTTCTGATAAATGTTGTTTGCGTTATTACCAGAGCTGAAATTTTAACCTTTTCCCCTGTCATTCATGTTACTAAATTGTTTGAAAGACGTATATACTGGAGGTATGTTGAGAAAGCTACAGTTTATAAACGCTATGTTGGAAATTGCTTCTCAATTAAAATTGAAATTATTATTTGGATTCTCTCCAGTCATCAGTTACAGACATCTATAGTATTTTTTAGAAAATTCTACGTCGATGAATTATGTCTTGGTTTTATTTGCAGGAGGCAGAGTTGGAATTAGTCAAATCACCACCAATGAGCCCTTCAAGATCTGGTTCTATCAAAACTGCTGTTGTGTTGAAGGCTAATAAACAGAAAATTCGCGATTTGCAAAATGAGTTGTAAGTTCTCCATAGTGTTTGCCAAAATGTCCTGCATCATCAAAGTAAAGTTGACATCACAATGAACACTCTACGATCATTCTCTGCGCTATTATATTGATCTCGTCACAAGTTGTTACAATATTCCTTTTCTTTAGGGAGGAGCGTAATATGCAAGTTGCAGAATTCAAAGAAGAGATCATAAATCTCAAAGCAACAACTGAAAATGTTAGGCAAGAGGTAAAAGAAACTTACAAATGACATGATGTCTGGTATAATTCTGTAGCATAAATTTTTGAATGTTATTCGAAAATTTCCCTGCAATTTTCTTATCTTAAAGTTTGTTTATTATCAGCAAAAACAAAGGGAATCTATTAATGAGATTGCTAAAAAATTTATTTTTAACATTTCCGTCTTTTCTTTCTAAAATTTCCTGTTTCCTCTACGATATTGAGGTGAGGAGGAACGGAAAGTGCGGAGGAGAAAGAGCAGAAATTGTGAAATTGTGGATTGAATCTCCTACGCACTTTCTCCTCCGCACTTTCCATATATAGCAGAGGAAACAGGAAATTTTATAGAGAGAAGCAAAGATTATTTTCAACAGCCATCTTCTTAGAAAGAAACGAATTTCAGAAAGCAATCTTACTAGTGGATTCCCTGCGGCAAAACGTCGTGTCAATGCTACCTCATTGCCATGAGTTGTTTTCAGAGGCTCTTCAGTTAATCGTATTATAAATCAGTCGTAGTACCATGTTCCTTGGGAACGTATAGTCCAGGATGATTTATAAATGCTGTAGCTGGGGGGCCTTAAGTGGACAAATCCCTAAGGGCCTCGACTATCTCTGTTACGCTACTGGCCAAGTTATTGTTAATGGTTTCTACGACAGTATCCTCGACAGTGGTATCCTGGATTGCAGATCTTGAAATCTAACTTAGAAGAGAACCTATATCAATTTTCTTTCAACAGAATAAGTCTTTGATGAACGAAGCCAGATGGGTAAAGACATACAGAGATGAAATGGACGTCTTGAAAAGCCAGGTCCGTAAATTCTCCTTTACTTATTTATCTTCTCATCTCCATTGAAATAATCTGGACGGTCAAAGCATTTGTTATACATTAAAATGTTCATTGGTTTATCATTCATCGAAAAGGATCATTTTTAGTTCATACTTTTTAGTTAAAAATTATAGTTCCTACCTCACCATCGTATTTTCTCGCATTAAATTCCGTTTCAATTTACCGTAAGATCTGGTTTGCAATAGTCCTGTAAGCTATTCTAAGACAGAATTTGAATCAAACGACGTTTTGATGCGTTGTAAAGAATTTACGAATGTGCACAATAGTGATAGAAATTCTAAGGCCACTTAATCGAACCTAGAGTATAAAAATGTATAGAAATAACCCTCGATCCAGGATCCAGGTTCTTTTGTAGAATAGCTAAAAGGTGCATTCCATTTTTGCTCTGTTGCTTCTTTATCATTTTCTGTACCAAAACTGAACAGTGTTCTTTACCTCTTTGCATAGGTCGACAAAGTTACGAAGCTAGAAAGCGAGAATTTAAAGTATAGAGAAAAACTGCGAGAACTTGACTTTTACAAGAAAAGATTTGATGTAAGTACTTCCAAAATGATATTTGTACTTACTGTTCATCTGTATTTGATGGCCAAGAAATATACCTTGAAAGTTTGTGGAAATGTTACTGTAATACTGCAAGCCCTGTTTGCTGATTCCTACTAAATGCTTAGCCTCAAAGCTGGAAAGAGTTTGCATTTGCGTTCAGCACATCTGAGTACCAGTGCAAATTTGCTATCATTTCTGTAAAGCTTTTATTTAATCTAATTCTTACAAAGCTCACATTTTCACACAGGAACTCAAAGAACAACATGAATTACTTTATGAAACAAAGCTAGTCCTGGAAGAGCAAGTAACCAGTAATTCTACAAAGATTGAACGAGTTGGTAAGAAAAATATAAATATCGATATTCTTATTTCTTTCTAGTAAAAAGCTGTGGCACTAATAAATTCTCGCCTGCAGACGAGACGAGATAAAAATTGCCTTCAGCTTTCTAGAAAGTTTCTGTTTTCATTACTATTTTCAAGTTTTTGGGGCCTTTTCAAGCATGTCGAATTTACCTATCATGTTGACAGTCTTCGTAAAAATGCGAGAAAAATCGCAAAGGTATTGCAGTCTCTCGGCTATCAAGCAAAATTCGATTCATTTGACTTCAAACATGGAAGCTCTTTTCCTGCTTCATACGGTAGTATGTATTTCGCCTCACACCATAGGGACCCTCAGGTTACGCTCATCCCAATAAATTGAATAGTTGTTTTTGTTATCGCTCCAATGAGGGCCTTTTTCCCCTAAGAGCTGTAGCTGTAAAAATGGCAACAGATTTCAATTGGTGACGAGATTCTGTCGCTCCGTCGTCTACTGGTCAGAATGGGGCTCATAGGAAGGCGATTTTTGCCATTATGGCAGGAATGAACCTTTATCGAAGTACTGATACCCAATTTTATGGTATGTCAGTTCTAAAAAGCTGATTTTTAAGGCATTTTAGACTCAGTGGTTGTGAAAAAAAGCAGATAATGCAGGCCCAATAGATCTTTCAGCTACATTCTAAAAAAGAATGCGAATCGAACACAAGATTGATACATTTTTTAGAATGTTCGAATGTGCACAATAGCGATAGAAGCTTCAACACCACTTGATCGAACTTTTTGTAGAGCAGCGGAAAGGCTTCATGTAGCATCAGTACGGAGCTTTTCCGTTTCTACAAAAGCGTAGGGAAATGATTCGTAGTTGTAGCGTTTTCAGTTCAGACAAAAAGCGAAGTTTTGACATGCAGTCGAGTCTAGTATGTGTTTACGTCCAAATAACCTTGAAGGTTCGTTTATCGACTTTCTTCACCTCTGAAGATCTCTCCAGTTAACAACTTGTTCTCATCACTTGGAATTTTTGATATTTCCCACTTCCCTTGAGACCCGTTCAAATTCGCTCATCCTTCTTTTACAAGCTGTAGCTTGCATAACAAGGGCAGAGGGCATTACAATTTTTGCATATTCATTGCTCGGACGTACGCAGTTAGTCCTCAGCTCCTGAATCAAATAAACAAAATCCGCGAGATAGAACTTTAGATGTACCCTTCTTCTTTCGTTATAAGCACATACCTTCTCTTAAAAACCTCCCTTCGCCCGCACCAAGCGAGAGTTCGCTGTACTGGTTTCAGGGCAACTTTACGGCTTCGTTTGTTTTCAATTTCTGCTTGAGAGAATTTCTTTTGTCTGCATTGGTTAATCGCTTTGAATTGAGGTGTGAACCAAAGCGACTGATGCTATTGTATTACAAAATCTGTCCTTGTTAGCTTGCATTCGTTAATCATGAACTTTGACTTTCATTCTTTAAAGGCCATCTTGAAGAAGAAAATGATCGACTTCACGCACAGTTGAAGATCATAATGGAGGAACGAGAAGTTAATCAAGCAAGGCTGAAAGATCTGATGGATGAAAATGCTAAATTACAAATGGAAAAACAAGAGGGGTGAGTAATTTGTAATTGATGAGTGATGTCACAAGTTTACGATAATCCATCTTTGAAGAGATCGAATGCTGATATCATGTGATGCCAAAAACTGATCTTTGTGTATTGTTATTATTCGTTTGGTTTTTTATGGTATTAGAGATATTTACTTATTCGGTAGGTTTTCCTAGAGCTAGGCTTTCTTTGGAATTAACTGTTACTTTTTCAAAATCGTTTAGAATTGTTTAAGATGAGTTCAGTAAAGGATTTTAGACTGTATCCTGTTATGCAGTTGATTGTTTTTCGGTTACATTCATTCTTGCTCATACTTTTACTAATGTCGTCAGGCGAAGGTCCCTTTAGATGTAGCTATTTTTTCTTGTAGCATGCTGGAAATTGTCTCTCTCAACCAGATTATAAATGGAATGAGGGAAAGAAGCCCAGATGGTGAGTCAGCTACTTGAAAGAGTCTTGCAGCGGTTTGATTTTAAAATGTCAATTTTTTATCCTATTTATGGTGTGCTCGATTGGTAATTCAAAGCTTACCAAAGTCTGAAAACTGTAGACTTCGCAGAGACGGAAACGTATTTCCCAATCAAACACAACATTCCTCAACAGCAGGTTTCAGATTCATCTTGGCGAAAAAGAGGCTTCCAATTGAAAAGATGAAGATGAGTCTGGTGCTTGGCAAATGACTTGATTACCATAGCAAAGTGAGCAAAGTCACCTCGTTTTCGGGCCTTCGTAATGAAAACGAGAATCTCTCCAAAGTCTGCCAAACCTGCCGCCTTTGAACAGAAGGCTCAGTAGACCTTCCAAATTTGCCACACCTGCCGTTTTGGGAATGTGGGAGTCAATCAAACACGAAATCCAAATTTACCAAGTCTACCGTTTTCAGAATTGGTACCGATCAAACACACCCTTAGAAAAATCAGATCAGAGACATTTGAAAATGTTTGATGTTTTGGTTCGAAAACTGTGAACCATCAGAAATAAATATCAATGCAGGCACTTAGTTTGAAAGCACCATTCACCCCTTTCATGGTTGCTTCTCAACTCAGCTACCTTATTGTTTCCATTTCAGGTCCAAATGTGCCTCTGTCTATGGAGTACAAAGAGAGTTCGTACGTATTCACTTATCCTGTGCCAATCTACATTTGCGTTAACACTCGTCTTGTCAACAAACGAATTGAATTGAAGCTGCTTTTAATTTAGAACGATTGAAAATATACTGAATTGGATGAGGAACGGCTTCATTAGTTGGTCGTCACTTTGTCAGGAATTTATTGTCAAGATGGTTTTACATGCCACTTGATTGTGTGTACATCTGTTAATATAACTTTCTCGTGTAATTTCTAGATCCACTGAGTTGCTAAGGCTAGAAAAAGAGAATAAACATTTGATGAAGCTAGTTGAATCATTAAGAGAAGGGACACCACGAGTTCGAGAACTGGAGAAAGAAGTTGAGGCCTTAGAAGATAAGCTTGATGACGAGAAGACTCAAGTTGCTCGTCTCACTGAGGTTTGTTCACTTAGCAGATGAATTTAACGGACGCATTCTTTTATCATGCAGCTTTGTTTTTTGGTTTGCATCCTTCATGTTCACTTCAATCATTACGGCAAGGGCAAATTTTGTAAAACGACGGATTCAGGTTTCCGCACAGGAAGCCCAGGCAGTTAGTTAACTGAACAATGATAAGTTTACGATCGTAAAATTGTTAATTGTATACTACCTTTGTGTGTTATTTGTTGCACTTCTCCACTGCTGTACTTCTGCACTGTACTGCATAATTGTTCGAATGCGAGAGTTCGATGCAAAATTTCTTGCTGGTATTCTTATATTGGTGTTGTCAAATCGCTCTGTTTAAACAGAACTGTATACTTTGTTTTACAAAATTGATATTTTCTTATCATTACTGTAAAGCTTGAGCATAATAAGTGTCTCCATCATGCATCCACACGTAGTCGTCCAACGAAATTGTGTCAATGCATACTCTACATACTCTAAAGCTGTCCATACTTCTTTTAGTTTAGAATAGATTTTGATAAATGCGTCCTTTTTAAAGATGATCTGATGTAAGGATTAAAACTTGACCAAAGATTTAATTCTGTTTTAAAATGAGTCGTCATCAACAGGAGGTGAGTGGCCAAGTAGCTTGTCCCAGGGGGGGACTTGGTAGTTCAAGGTGACGTATCCGTTGCAAATGTTGGAAAACCCTAAACCCTTAGCGGTAGTAGCTTTTTGCCTAAGCGGTAGTAACTTTTGGCTTCCGTATGCACCAATAACAATAGGTTCATTGTTCCAGAAACAATGCTGCTATTGTATGACAGACATGAGAAAGAAAACAACTTCTATTTACTTTGAAATAATACAGGTGTAGCAGTAAAGGTAGGATTAGGATGGGAGGACCTTCTCCTAGCGTGAGTATAATGACAGTATGGTCAATGCAATGGTCCGCCATCGATCAGAAATTTGTTTTGATAGGTTCGCATAACGTGAGGAGACTGAATAACTGGTTGATCTCTGTCGTTACAGATTTTTACAAACAGCAATTCAGTTCATCAAACTTTCTTAGATCTCTAGAAATGAGTCATATTAATTTTCACAACCCTAAGCGGTAGTAAATTTGAACAGTTTTTGACCCTAAGAGGTTGTAAATCGCAGATTTCGAGACCCTAAATTTTGCAACGGGTACATCACCTTGAACTACCAAGTCCCCCCCCCCCCCTGGGTAGCTTATACAGTCTTTGTCAGGTGACTGAAGCTAAGCTCGGTCGAGTGAGGTCAAACCCCGGATGGGTGACCGCGAAGTCCTGACCTCACAACTCATCTCGTCGTCCTTCGGAAAGGACGTTAAACTAGTCGTCCCTTGCTTGGATGCGGCATGCACTGTCGGCCTAAATTAGCTTTCAATAGCTTGTAATCCTGACAAGCCCACTCTAAACAAATTGAAAACAAAACAAACAAACAAACGAGACATTTCATTGAACATTCTTAAAGAAACATCAGTTACTTCTATTTTAATATAAATGGTCTGTAAAATGCTTCACAAAATAACGGTAAATTAACGGTAAAAATCTAAAGTGCACTTGGATGATTTGCAGTCGCACAGTGCCCAAGATTAAAAGTTTTAAGAGACTTCGAAGACTGAGTTGAAATCGTTTGTAATAAAATTGAAAAGTTTGAATTCTTTATTGTATTGAAAATTTCTTTATACAGGAGTTGTTAAATGGAGGAGGAGATGAGAATATCCTCATGGCAAGTTTATGATTTTCCAATTTTTAGATAACTTCACTCTTATAATTGAATTGCCTTAATAAATAATGCTTATACTGACAAGTCTCTTGTGAACATCTTCAAATATAAATCCTCATGCATTAATATTTGGTGCATTGTAATCGATGAATCCTAAACGTGTGAAATTAAAGTGTGTATTTGGACAGAATTCTAGTCTGCAGGGTCTACTGGGTAAAATGGATAAATTTAGGGTAAAAAATGGGTGGGACGAAGAAATTTTGGTAAATTTTGCGAAGATTTTTGTTCACAGTTTTCCTCTATCTACAACCTCTCGAATTACAGCCCTTGACATTAGGATAGTGATTTATTAGTTAAGGGCGCAATATTTTCCACCAATAAACGCCACCCTTTTTACCCCAGCCTACTTACTTTACCCCAGCAGACTCTACAATGATTCTGTACCATAATGATTTTAAGCATACTGAGGAGCACAAAATTTTGTCATTGATATGAGAAATTAAGTGAAAGTCTCGCACTACCGGCTGAGTCAAAGAGGGCTTGGCGTTTAAACAGCAACTGCTCCCCAAGTACAGAAGTAATGATATTATTTTGCAATATCTGGTTGAATAACTAACCTGGTGAATTATTATTAGATCTCTTCCTAGCTGAAATCAGTCAACAATCTGTTCAGATTTTGCAAAGGATTTTCAAAGAAAATTCACTTCGAGAAACCTTGCAAACGTGCTAAAATTAGGTGCAAGTTTCTGTAATCTGCTTTCCTACTATCCTCTTTGGGGAATGAAAAAATCTTCCCCCTTGTATGAATAACTTATTCAGAGGGTTCCATTCTCCCCAGAGGGCAAAATACATGAAAACAACCAAGTGTCATTTTTGCTAGGAAGGAGAACATAAGGAAATCGTGCTTTTTTCATTCGTTTTTGTAGGTTTTCAAAAGGGGCTTTCTGCAGAAGATCTTCCATTTCGAGTGCAAGGAATAGCCGAGTAAAGCCGGGTAAAATTACTAAGCCTAATTGGGCATATCGGGAATAAAACACGACAGTTTTCAATATCATTGATTTGATATTCAGAGAGCAGCATTATTTCAAACACCGGGCCTTTTATTGACTCATCCGTTATGTTAACATGCAGTGAACAATAAATATAATCATGATAAAGTGCACAAATACTACTCCTAAATGAAAATATCTGAAAACAGCTCCAACACGCACCGAAAAACACATAAAAAACTGCTGAAATTTACCTCCACTTGAATTAAACATGTGTTCTTATACCCAGAATTAAAAAACCTTCGCTATCCATAAGATTTATTATGACCTTAAACCTTGTTTATAGTAGCTTAAAAGCACTGTAAAGTTTCTCTAAGAATGCATAGCTATTAGGAAGGCCATTTCTAACACAACTTGCGCTCTCCAAAGACGCAATTTTTGTTGGAACCTTTATAGGTTTAAATTTAGATTTTAATCATTTCTTAAGATATGTGAAATAATGTCAGTCATTGAAGCTTTCACTAAAATTTAACGACAGTGTTCTTTCTGTTGAATGAAACTAAGAGAGTAAGAGATATAAATTTCCATTAATACTATTGAAACTTGTAAAGACTAAACATTCTATTAACAGGAACTTGCATTTGAACGAAGCAAGGCTGGCGAATTAGCTGGAGTTGCAGAGAGTCACGTGAACAAGATACAAAGATTACAATCCAGACTGAGCCAAAAATCAATGCGAGTTGAAAACTTGAATGCAGAGCTAGCGAAGAAAGGAAAGGGGGCAGACAAATCTAAAAGCTCCTTGTGAGTACCAAATTTAGTTATTTTCATTTTGCGTTGCCTTTTCATTTTCATTTTGCGTCCTTACCCAATTTGTTAGAGGTTTTAAAACGTTGAACTTAACGAGATGAACATTGTAACGTGCTGTTTCATCTTTGAATATGGCCTAGGATGTAATGAGATGGGAGACCTCTTTCCGAAATAGCATGAAAAAGAGATCAGAGTTTGTCTGGGGCATAATTCTTCTGATCGAAAAGATGACCGTCGGTTAGGGAGTGGAAAAATATAGGACTTGAAGTATGATCGTTTGGATTTCGCAGAGACAAATGTATCCTTTAGCAGAGTATTTTTGCAAGACTTGCGGTGTCTCCATTTTTAGTTAAAATGTGTTGCAAAAATGATTTGTTACTTTCTTGCGACACTGCAATTTTGCCACCCTTGTGGCTTGTACACATACAATGAATATTTTGCTATAAAACATGTCCCAGGAAAAGAAATGACGGTACTGCCGGTATAGACAAATTACACCATAGCACGTTAATTGCTATGCAAGCTGTTTTGCAGCTCTTGCATTTCTGTATGTGTCATTCTTATTGAATTTACGATCTGACGAGTCATTGCTTGTTGCAGGGGAAGTTATTCGGAGGAAGCAAATAATAATTTATTGGAGAGTGACGAAGATGCTGGAATTTTATCAAGTAATGATTTTATGGAATTGAAAAACGAAATCGAAGATAAACAATCCAAGATCAGAAAGCTTCAAAAGAAGTAAGTTGGTTTTTCATTTTCTAAGTACTTGCTCAACCAGAAGTGATTTTGATATTTGAAACAAGTATTTTTAGCAGCTAATGATCAAAATTTTTCAACTGATTTACTTCTTATTCTTGCAGGAGAAATATAGATAAATTGACTACTGATGAAAGGCACAGCGCGATGCGTTTAGTCATTATATTCTATGGCGTTTAGAATATTTTGTGATTGTTATTTATACGTTGCCACACGCTGCAGCACAGCTATCTTTATCGATGAATTATGGATGCCTAAAAACTCATTCATTGCAAAGGTGATAGTGTCATCTGTCCATCTCCACCATTTTGAGGCTGGGCTCAGTTTGACTAGATGAAAACATATTTCCTCCGCTCTTTTTTGTGCCTCTATTTCTCCGACTTCGTTTTTCTTTCAGAAATGGAGATATATCCCCGCTAAACTTTCTGCTGCACGACTGTGACGTTGTTTAAGATGAGTTGTTGTGCTTCATTTGAATTCCCGACATTTTCAACAATTGTTTTCGTTTTGAAAGGTTAAAGGAAGAAGAGAAGAAAAGCCAGAAAATAAGTGCAGAAGTTGCTCAAAAACTCGAGGAATATGAGACAATGGAGACTAAGTAAGCAGATTTTATTTTGTTTCATTCAGAAAGCATTTATTATGTTTATTGCAAGAAAGAATTAATGATAGACTTATGACCTGGAGTCCCTTCTTTGCCTGTGCTACTTTGACTTGACGATGGCGCTTCGGTCAACTGAGACTCATAACATTACTCTGAAAAACCTGACCCTATTTAGGCCCAAACTCTGAGCTCCCTAGAGTACCAGTCAGATCGCGAGATTTGTGAATTACCATGGTTACGGCAAATGTGATAGAATTTTCGATTCAATTGAAGAACTGATAGGATTTCAACGGGATTCGATATTCGAAGCCGTGAATCCATCATAATCCGATTGATGAAGGCAAAAATAGGGTCAGCTTTTTCACTGTTTCATTATGAGTCCTTGTTCAGCAAGGTTTACCACAGGAATAGGATAAGTCTAAATTGATGATGGCAGCCTTCTTTAGGCCAGTATGGTTGAAAACTAAAATAGCTTGCCCAGGTCATCGAGTAATTTATCGACTTATTTCGATAAGTTATAGAAGTAGTCTTTGAGATCGTGGCTTTGTTTTGTTTTTACAAGTGAGTTCTTTTCAAGAACAAGTTTGATAACAAGTCGTGTAATTTTTCCTAGGGTTAAGGAACACGAAACTTACGGTGCAAAGGTAGAAGAACAGTTGTCTCAGAGGGAAAATCATATTTCCGATCTCGAGAGAAGGTATTTAATGTTTATATAACATATTCTGATTGTTTCGTACGACCAAGGATTGTGCGGCCTGGTTTATTTCAGAATACACCACAGTACATGCCTTCTTTTTCATCAAAATTGCAAGAGTTCTCGTGCTTTCTTCACATTCTGATAAGACTTCTTGAGAAATGTGAAGGAAAGGAAAAGTGTTAAAACAAGACCTTTGAAAAATTGCTGGGAAATCCAGATCATCAAATAAAAAATTTGAGCCCCATCCACAAACTGTCTTGTCGGGAGTAAAAATGCACTGTTAGGCTGACAATCGATTTAAAATAGAGTCCAGAAAATTTTTAAACCTTCTTCTGATGGGCGGTTTCGTCAGGTAAGCCTTTCCTAATTTCATGAGTCAAAATGATCAGACTTTTCAAAATCCTCGCGTTTTTGACAACCCAAATTATTTGAACCAGTTGCTGTTGCAAATTAAGCCAACTTCTCCCAGCATTCATAAACAAATTTTTCTTCTTTATCCGACAAAGTTGTTGTGGCGCAGTGGTGTAATGCTCTCAGTTTTCAGCCAGAACTGTCAGGCCCAGGTAGAGTGGGTTCGACACCCGGCAGGACCCCACCACATAAACATCATGACAAGGGGTCGCGGACTCGATTAGGTCTACTCTATTTCTGCGCACCTTCACCTTCACCAAAAAGAGTTACAATAACTACTTGTAGATTTACTCTACTTTACTGCTAAAACGACACCGCAAGGAGCAAAAAGCTGTGTCGTGGAGCCATGAATTTTTCTGGACCCTGGAAAATAACCAAAATTTTGCAGAATATCAGGTCTTATGATTCGGCATTGCGTGAACATTGTATTACTTTGTCTTTTTTGTAGGTTTGAAAATGCAACAACACAGAACAAAACTTTGAATCAAACAATCAAACTGAATGAGGATAAAATTTCTGCTTTGGAAGAAAGGTATGGTGAAATCGTTATCGAGCTTTGTTTGTTTCCCCTCTCTTTCATTGTCCTGCATTTCAATTTATTGTTTCAATTTTTTTCAAAATGAAAGAATACTTCGAAATTCAAGGTCATCTTAGATCAAAGACTTTTGTTGCCTTGGATCATAGCTATTCTGTGGAACTCATGTTAATTTTCTAGCAATCTTTGGTTAAAATTTCCAACTTAAACTATTTCTTAGTTCATAGAAATATTGGTTTCCTTGCTAACTAAAGTCGCGACGAGGTTTTATTGGACTGAAGAGGTGGCTATTTCATTTGGATTCCTTTTTGCGTTGGTTTTTGCATACTCTAATGACCTTCATAAAAACTTTTACAATAACCAGTTGAATCTGAAGTGGACTGATTTGAAGCTGAAAGATTTCAACTTTTTTTGTTGCAGGGTGTCTCATTTGATGGACTCAGCAAGTCAAGACACAAGAAAAGTCAACCAAACTATCGACCAAAAATTGAAGCAAATCAGAGACTTACATGTCAAGTGAGTGGAGAGTTATTTAATTCTCTTGCTAATATCACTTTTAAATTTGTTGCCACTGAAAGATTTCTCCCATGGGTATCGAGTTTGGTACAAGAATGAAGATTGTTTCAAGTCATTGAAATGTGTGACGAAAATATTTGTCTAACACTGGTCAGAGCTAACAGCAGATCTGTTACTCGAGAGTTAAGAACAACGATAGTTCACTGTTTATTCTGTTCCTGTTTTGTTTTGGAGCATATATGATGACTGTTATTATATGATGACTGTTATTAACAGTTCTCGCCAGCGTGTATCTTCATCTGGTCTATGATTGTATTTCCACCAAGTCAACTGGCTGAGGATGGACCTAGGAAAGTTCGAAAAACGTACTAATTTATATGGCTTAGCCACTCTATTTATGTCACTCGATTTATGTCACTATTAATCATAACATAGACTTGTCAACTTTCAAATTATAGATTGGTTACTAATATATCATAACATGGAGTTGTCAACTTAATTTAACTTTGAAACAGATTGAAATATGAGCCAATCAACATGATGTTTTTTGTCGTCGTACTTGCCCTTAAAAGTGTTATGATGATGCTTCATTGTAATTGAGTCCTGTATTCTACACGATTCCTTAAATTTTCTGTTGCAAAGTTTTTCATCAAGAAATGCTTCCATTATTTCCTCTCATTTTGAGTATTTATTTTGTTATTTTAGGCTAGAAGATTTGCAAGAAACAGCACATGAGCACGAAAAACTTTTAGCAACCACAAAACAGAAAGATGAGAAACTCAGCTCACTTATATCATCGAATAAAGTGCTCGAAACACAAATTCACGAGATGGAAATCCAGTAAGAAATGTTCACATTTGCGTTGCTTCTTCTGAATGAACTCTCTTAGGATCTGTAATCATGATTTATCCTTGTAAAAATTTAATAAATCGAAAGGGATTTAGAGATGATATATTTCTGCTTATCATTAATGCTTTGCTGATACTTCTTCTTGCAATATAGAGCACTGGAATTAGAAAACATGATCAGGTTGGGGTTGATCAATTTTACTCAATCTTGAAAATTTTAATTTATTTTCCAGATTTCATTTAATTTATCTTTCAGATGTGAAAAAGCCAATGGTACTTGCAAGAAGTTGGATCATGCGCTGAAGCTGAAAAATGAACGAATCAGCACCTTAGAAGCAAGGTAAGTATCTGGTCTCTCATCAGATAGTTTTAAATTCATTTCATCGTAGGTCTCTCTCTCTAAACCAACAGATTCTGCTCTGGGAAGCAATGGTGTAAATAAGGAACTCCCTTGAAACCCTATTTGTCCAAAAAACCTTCTCGCTGTTCTACAAAAGAGATTAGATCGAATGATAATTTAATCGACCGAGCAGAAACTGCGTAAAATGACGTCATCGATAAACTTTTTGAACTGATAAATCAAGAGTTTAAGGCCCAAGGAGGAAAATATCAAGTATTGCCTAATTTCAAGATGTGCTGCAGGGAGCTAGCGGGGGTAAAAGTTCCGAGTTTTCGCGCATGCATGCGGAGTTGCTGCTCTGCCAGTTTTATACATTTTTATGTAAAAATTTTGATTGAGTGGCGTTAGAGCGACTTATCAGTATTGTACACATTTGAAAATTCCACATAATGTTTCAAAATATTTTTCTTTTCAAACTCCTTTTCAAAATAGCTTGAGGGTCTAGATAGCTAGCTTGCAAGAAAACTATTTAGGTAGAGCGATAAATCCTGATTGAATGGAATACATTCAATTCCATAAGCGTTGATATCCATTGATACCTTCTGCTCTAATCGACACGCTTCTTTTTACTTCATGTCTACTCTTCATGTTCGATGTTTTATTTCGCATAGATTTATGAACTTCAACTCGTTTATCGTTTTTATTTTAGTCTGCATGAATTTGAGACTGCCTCTGCGAAACAAGTCGAGGACAAAGTTGTATCGTTGAAGAGATCACTTGAAGCTAGAAGTGAAGAGGTTGCTGACATGGAAATGAGGTAATTTAGGAATAGTCATTGCGAATGAATTTCCAACCGAGCTTCTCGTGCAATTTAAAGAGCCTTTGCTAACCATGAGGCCTTGCTCACTTTTGCTACCCGATAATGGATTGCGAAAGGACTTTCAGATTATCTGAAAGTCTGCGAATCGAGGCCAATATTTTGTCTTTAAATTGCTTCTTTCATAACGGGTAAAATTCAAGTTACAATGGATACAGAGAGGAAAACGGATCATTTGTAAGACTTTCAGAGGAGAGAAGAGTGGTAATTTCTTCGTGTTATTCTTTGGGCCTAATAGGCGAACTATGAACATTTACGAACCCCATTGCTTACCTTAAGGTTGTGTTGTTTTTCTAATACCCGGTGCAGAAGACCTGATGGTAAGGGTCTTTAAGATCGTATTAATTTTAACACCTTCAAGTCAATTTCACTATTGAACTTTAACTTATGCTGCACTTCTTTCGCAAGCGTTCTCTATTACGCTTGCACCATATTTCTTTAATACAAACAATGAAGCGATAGATAACATTAGTATGGGATTAGCTAAGCAAGGCTCTTTTTGTCTCAGCCTACGTTCCAGCTTCTCAAGTTTACAGATTACCAGATTGTCAATTTGACTTAGAATACCACTTAGCGTATAGTGTGGACCAGATTAACTTAGTTAAGTGCCAAAGATTTCAGATTTTGTGGTAAATTTCTTTCAGGATGGAAGAAATGATATCATTAAACAACAAATTAAAAAGCAGTAATCGAGCAAAAGATGATCGAATACAATCCCTTGAAGATGAGTGAGTAAACTTTCAAAACTATTTTCATTTTGTACGCCTAGTTTCACCATTTCATTGAATGTGTAGTCACCGTCTGAATAGTTTAAGTTCAAAATGTATTCCCGTTTAACGAGCCTTTGATAGCTCCACTTTACAGTTACCTTGTTTTTTATACCATTAAAAGTTTACAATACATGTTACGAATCTCTCTACTTACAATCTACTTAACAACGTTACAGGAACTATGCCATGAGGAGCAAAAGACTATGAATACCACATGGCGTTAAATTAAAGTTCATATACATGCAATTATGCACATATACTACGCATGATTTAAGAAAGGAAAAACGATAAAAACTACTATATAGGAGAATTTCAATCGAAATAATGTCGCGAGCCTAACTCATTTGTACTCTTATTGGATAACATACCTGACAGATAATGTGAGACAGAGTTTCCAAACAAAAAAAACTTTACTTTAAGAGACTTGGTGGTTGTGTGGCATGGTGATTGCAGTTTAATATATGCTGTGTTTTGTATAATGGGTGTTAAAAATTGGTGTTAAGAAAGATTCCAAGTAGGCTGACGTTGTTTTTGTAGAATTTCTAAACTGGAAGAAAAGTCGAGTCATTCAAATGGTGAGAAGATCGAAGTTCTCACGAAGAGATTGCAAAAGAAAGCAGACGAGATCATGTCACTTGAGAGCAGGTAACATGTATTCCAAACTTTTTTATTTTGATAACCCCATTCAAAACCTATATTTTGTTTTAAAACTAAATGTAATGGTGAACTGGAGAAGATGAAAGTAAATGAATGGAGATGCAGAGGCATAATCTAAACGACAGGCACCAATTATCTCTCTATTGTTTTCATCGATCAAGAACGTCAAATACAATAGGTTATATTTAGACCGATCCAATCCCCCTAGGTAAGTTGCTTTAACTCCGTTGATTTGATTTTAAGGGGCTGCTAGGTCACGTAACCGTAAACAAACATGTTATCTCTATATTCTATATTGCTTTCCGCGCGTATCCATTGTGTTGTGCAAACAGTTTTGGTGGATGGGGTGAATTGATAACAGAGGTAAACCATCGATATCGAACTCTTGGAAAACCATCGATATCTCTGTAAATTTCCTTCGGTACGAAATTCAAAAGAAAAGGGCATCTTCAAAATAACACCTTCATTTTGAGAGTAGTAATGGAGAATATGCGTGATAATGTCCTGTCAAAAGCTGTAAAATCGTCGTCTCGAAAGAAGTTTGTTTACTTTTCATGAACCAGCCCCTTTAAGTCGATCATATACTGCATAACTTGCAATGTACTTATCCCACAGAAAAAAGCTGTTCTCGCATTTTAGTGGCAATAAGATACCAACTACATTGATTGCACTTTTTAAAGTTTTACCCCTTCGTTGTTTAATTATTTCTATTTCTCAAGATGTGTTATATCATTTTGTTCCACAGCCTTGAGGATGTTACATCGAATATGAAAAAATATCAAAGAAATTCAGAAATAAAAGAAGACAAGATCCAGCAACTAGAAAGAGAGTAAGCTATTTCTCTTCTAGACCTGTTTTAAGATTTGAAATTTTTTCTTGAAAGTTGCGTTCTAATTTTGAGCAGTTACGATGTATTCATTGCAGCGTCTCTTGATCTTCATAGTTTTTCGATAGTCTTAAAAGCCGGGCAGTTCCATGTTTATTTCGAAAAAGTTTCTATGGACACCTTATTTGTGATTATCTAACGATGACCGAAGATGTAGCTTGAAATTTTTTAATGAAGCAAGGTCTTTTTGGAATTAGCCAGCACAAGCAACTTATTCATCTCAACTTGTTCACGTAGGCTTCAAAAGTATGAAGAATCCTCTCAACAGACTGAGAAACTCTCCTCAGTAATTGAAGATAAGAATAGAAGGATTACAGATCTTCAAGCAGAGTGAGTACTTTGTACTTCAATTTTTTCAAATATTCATACACAGTAGCTGCAGTTGTATGGCTAAAAACAACAGCAACAAGATCTAATTCAATACAGAAAAAACGGCAAAGTGACAACGGAAGCTAATGTTCAACAATTGCATCCGTACAACCGCAAGATACATCGTTCATATTCCAGTAAGAAGGCTCTGATCTTTAGGAAAATAACAGGGTTTGGAGTAAAAGATCCGACAATTGTTTGATCGTGTCGAATCGAAGACGGTGCATTTGACTGGTTGATTGATTGATTGATTGTCCGGATTGGGTTGGCTTCTTTGAAAAGTCAAGCCAGGAGTGTTAAACCCCATAAGATCCAGGAGTGTTCAATCCTGACTCTTTTGTCTTCTTGCATCTACACCAGAGTAGACCTTTTAGCTATTCTAATAGAGAATCTGATTCGAACGATGCATTTATACCTTTTGTAGAATTTTCGAATGTGCACATAAAAATGATCGAAGCTTTAACGCCACTCATTCGAGCCTTTCGTATCAAAATGTATGACAGTATGGCTCAATCCAGACTCTTTTTTAGGATAGCTAAAAGGTCGATTTCTGTTTATTCGATCTTGTCATAACCTAGTGCCCTTGTTTTATCAGATTTATTCCGTTCTTAAACGATATAATAGACTTATCGAATTGTGGCTGAAAGCAATTATTCCTCATTACTTTCCTAATCAATGTGCAAGGTGATGGCAATGTTTTTCTCGTAATCAACTTTTTTCAGCTAAGCCAAATCATGAATTAATTAATCAGAAATCACCATAATCCCATTTCTAGCATTTCGTTAAGCTCTTTCACTTTTTTTGCTGCAGTATTGATGTCTGTGGTGAATATTTTAATGCAAAACATCGTGCCTTGTTGATTATCGCAAATTATCTGCTGTCCATCAAATTCATTGAGTCAGTTCATTGAATTCCTTTCTCTTGATTATTTGTAGAGTTGATGAGGTGTCTGCAGAAGTGAGGAGACTCGAAATGGCTTCAAAACAAAAAGAGGAACGGTACCTTGCATTAGAAAAGAGGTAGTGCTTTATTTACAAAATCATCATGTTCTTTTAATTCAGTTAAGCAGGTCATAACTTTACTCATCGGTGCTAACCTTATGGTTCGATGTTTAGTGCATAAATTTCCATATTGTACATCCATAAACTATGGTTTCCTTAATAATTATTTGGTTTTTCGTCAACCAGTTTAGAAATTACGATCGTTTTAAGTTTTTTTCGAAAATTTTTGAATTCTTAAAACAGAAGAAAAACACTGTAATTCTGAAATCTTGAGGATTTCAGAAAAGTCCAACGGCAGATTTACTTTAAAAAAGTTCAAGTTTCTTTGAGGCCGTTCAGTTCAAGGAAATAGGTCATAGAATTTTACACCCAGCGTTTTAAAGATTTGAAACCTATGCTACCCTCAGAAACCTGTGAGAAGTGTCGGCACCACAAATTTTGAGCATTTTTGTGCATACATAAGTTGAATATCAAACAAAATATCTATCTTATTACAGTCTTCTCGAGCTGGAAGATTCGAAAGCTGATCAAGGAAAACTTGGTCGCATACTGAAGGGAAAAGAAACAAAGATTTTAGCACAACAGCAAAGCATTGATGAAAAAGAGAGTAGAATTGCTGAGCTTGAAAATGCGTAAGCTAGAACTTTTAATATTTGCTTGTTTGATTAAAATGTCACTTCAGCATTGAGAACTATAGATCGTATGATAATAGTACAATTAGGTGAATCGTGCATAAGCTTTGTCAAGTAATGTTTACGTATTCGATTCAAAATTCAGTTCAACATTGAGAACTACACATCATGTAATAAGGATATAAATGAGGTAGAAAATGCGTATATTTAATCAAGTAAAGTTTGCCCGTTCAAGGCAAGAACTCAGTTCAACAGCGAGAACTGCATGTCATATAATAAGAATACAAATGAGAATGCATTTTGAAATGTCAGTGATTCTCAGATTGATAATTGTAAGCAAAAGCCTGAAAGAAGAGGCCTTTAATCTATTCTCAAGAGAAATGCACAGAAATGTCACTCGATCTTTGTAGAATAGCTAAAAGGTCTATTTCGTTTGATCATTTTTCACAGGCTAGATGAAAAAGAAAGTAAATTGAAAAGGTTGAATCATTCTTTAAAATTGAAGGAAGATCAACTGCAGACCAACGAAGACAGGTGAGTGGAAATTGAGGTTTTCAAATGTTTGAAGCCAGCAATCTTTTGCTGGAATCCTTCTCGCATTCATTTGTCTGCTGATTCATAAATTTTAAGCATCGTTAAATGTGTAAAACTTGAATTGTAACAAGTCTGTTATTTTTCTCTCAGAGTAAGCGAGCTGAATGAACTTCAGAACCAGAACATCAAGCTGAATAATGTATTGACACAGAAAGACGAGAAAATATTGCTACTTGAAGAAAAGTATGATTCTTAAGAGTTTTATTTGTGTTGATGATAGCATAGGGCTCAAATCTTTCAAATCTTTAAAAAGGTGGGTGTAAAACTGTATCACATTTTTCTTTGAATTAAAGAGCTTGAAAGAAACTATGGGTATTTTCTGTAAATCTGTGGTGGCAATTATTTATATCTTGATTATTTTCAAAATGGCGGCATTTGATTATTTTTGCAAAAATTCATCAAAAATTTTGAAGAAAGTAAAATCATCATAAATCTTAAATTATTCGAGGGAAACTGATAAAATCTTCGAGAAAACCAAAGTTTATGAAGGTCTACAATATGGTTGCAAGCAGAAATCTGTAGCTCTTCTAGCTAAGGATTTAGAAATTTGATGACGTCACACCCTCAAAATTGATAAATGCTACCATTTTGAAAATAATCAAGTTATCAAAATATTGCCACGGTAAATTTACAGAAAATTATCCAAAGTTCCGTCGAAGCACTTTAATTCAAAGAAAAATGTGATGGAGTTTTACACTTACCTTTTTAAAGATTTGAGCTCTATGTTGTTGATAATATATGTTGTAAATTCAATTTCTATTTAGGTGTTGACGTCTGGACATCCTACCAGAGATATGAATCGAGCTTTTTTTAGCTTTTGTTGCCGGCACTTTGATCTGCATGTTTGTTTTTATTAAAAATGTTACTGGCATACGTGATCTGGTCAGAGGCAGGTTCATGACATCTGTCTGATCAAATTTCATTTTCTCAGGATTGATGGAATGAGCGAGCTACAGAGATTACACGAAAGAATGAAAGAAAACGTTCGACAGAAAGAAGAGAAGATTGTAGGCCTCCAAGAAAGGTATGTCACACTTTTCAAGTTTAAGGCTAATCTGTCATATGCACTAAAAGTAAGATGATTTTTTCAAAAACTGTTTTGTGCAAGAGTTTTTTTTATTAAAATTTCTTTCTCTTACAGGCTTGATGACATGGAAGATGTTGTAAATGTAAACGAAAGATTAAACCAGCAAGTGCATCAAAAAGATGAGAGGATATCTCTTCTTCAAGCCAAGTAAGATTCTCTTTCTTTTACTATTGTCTTCCTTTCTTTTACTTTTGATCGCTAAATGGTCTATCACCGAACCTGCAGATGTGAAGAGATTGTAAATTTAGAGAGGAGAGAAAAAGATCTAAGCAACCTTTCCTAGCCAAAGAGACAAATTTCATGCCCATTTTTGAAAATTCAGTGTGATTGTCAAAGAGACGAAACAAAACATTGAAAACAAGCCTAGGTAATTTTTGCTTGCCTAAGAATACTATTTCCTTACTATATTTTAAAGTTTGATCGTTTACTGACCTCTGTTCATAGTTACACAACTGATTAAGAGAGAGCATAGTCAACAAAAATAGTTTATTTTGTTAACTATGTCGAGAGGTATCTGTAGTTTCGTCGCAGTGTGGTAGCTCATTTCGGTATGTGATAGTTATTCTGTTAATTTCAAATAATTCTCTTGATACAAGAAATGACATCCAGCCTCTCGTTTCTTGATACCCTTATTTTCCACGCAGACTCCACGACACTGAAGACTCATTACACAGAGCTGAACAACTGAGAGGATCACTCGAAAAAAATGCCAATGATCAAATCCAAGGATTGAGATTACAGTAAGAAATATTATTAACTTATCAATTAATTGACTGATCGTCCAGTAATATATGAATAAATCAGTCAATCAAGCAGTCAATCAATTCACCAGTCAATAAACCAATCACGAAATCACCTAGACTTATTACAGTTCATCCCAGTTTTCGCTGGCAATCGCGAACTTTTCACCTACTTATTCATTGAATTGATTTGCTCGCTCAAACAGGTTCAGACTGCGCAAACGGGTCTGGATCGGGTGGATATGTGAAAGGGTGAAGCTTAGTCTACCAAGAATTGCAATCAGTCTAGCAGTACTCAGATGCACGAATATTGATTGTTGAATTCTATTCTGTTCGTCGAGCTTTTGAAGAATGATCCTTTGAAAATGTTCTTGAAGTGTTCATGAAATTACCCATACTTGGTTGTTTGTGACTAAACCGTATTTTTATGGTAGTAAATAGTTCTTCTTACCATGTTTTTGTGTTTCGACAGAGTGGATGATTTATTGGACGTCAAAGTCAAAAGGCAACTGAGCATTAGAAGAAGAGAGGAGAAAATCATGACGCTCGAGTCGAGGTATACCCTATTTAATTTTCAATTTTTTGTGATTTACCTTTAATAATGATTTTGAAAGTGCACTATATGTATTCACCAATAGACCTTTTGGCTAGCCTACAAAGGAATCTGGATCGAGTGAAATTTTTATACATTCTTACACCAGAGGTTCAACTGAGCAGCGGTTTAGCGTCTTTCACTTTAGTTCATATTTGAAAATTCCACAAAATGTTTGGCATATCGTTCGATTCACATTCTTTTTTGTAGAAAAGTTAAAAGGTCTATTAATCATTCTTGCAGAAACCTGAGATTTTATTATTCCAGCAAGGCTTCTAATATCTTTGAGAGGGCTTATCCCAGTGTATTCTCTCTTTCTAGACTAGAAGATGTCTCATCAGAAAAAATACACAAGGAGTCCAAGATCCAAGATTTGCAGGCAAGGTAAGCCCAACTTCAAATTCAACATATTAAACCGTTATACAATTTAATATCTGTTCATTCTTGCTCACAGTGGGTAAATTTAGATAAACCTTATCCTGATTGTGATTCTTAAGCTTTTGCTGCAAGGAGTGAGCCAAACCAGAATTCATTCCCGATAAAATCCCTAGACTGAATCTTCTTGTGCCAATTTCAAAGACTGACATCTAATTTTCTGCTTGTCAATTTGACTGGCATTGTCTGATAATATATCTCGTCCACGTGTGTCAAGCTGGTGTATTCTAAGATTTTTTCTCTTGTCAAGCTTACAAACTGACTTTCTGAACTTTCTGTGTCAGTTGAAGTGTGTATTTCCTAAGACACATGGTTCAGCTCTCTGATATCACAGAGTGATGTGTCTTCCTAAAAGAATATAGTTTGACCTCTTGGTGCACTCAATCAAATTCAAATAAACAGAGGGAGAGAACAAAACGTCATGGTAGGCGTCGCTGAAGATCTGAAATTATTTCCTCGTGCAAGGCAAATTGCTTGTGATATCGCATATCCGACTTTATTGCTTCCAAAATTCACTCTTGCTATCTGTTGTGTTTCCAATTTGAAAGGCGTTCATTATATTTGTGTCCTCCTGTGTCACGTTTTTTAACCTGTTTATGAAGAAAATCGAATCGAAACAATGACCATAATTGAATATGATCAATTTCGTAGGCTTGAAGGTACTATGTCACAGTTCCGAAAACTTGATTTAAGTAATGAAGAAAAAGATGAAAAGATCAGAGAGGCAGAAGCCAGGTAAGTTAACGTAATTTGCTTCCATCTAGATTCCAGCTTACTAAATGAGTGTGTCAATATTCCCTACAGCCCTTTTCAGTTGAAAACGATTTTGTCTATTTTTAGAAGACTAAGTCCAGCATGGATGTGTTATCCTGTTCTTTAATAGACCTCTTGGTTTGCCATTCATTTCGAGAGATAGCGTGATTGCATTTTACAACTTGCTCTAGTATGTTACTTGCAGTTTTCTTTTATTAATCAAGAGGCAAGTAACTTCTGACCCAACCCTCATATCTTCAAAATATGCGTGAAAATATGTTGGGAGAATTGCAGGAAAGTTGTTGACCTTCGGCTATCAGCCTGAGTCTGACATTTGTAGTATATTCAGTACTCTCACAATTTGAAGTTTCATTTTCAGCACTATAATATAAGTTATAAACGATGAATCATTATTGTTCGCTTTGTTCCATGGAAACTAATTTGTTCCATTAAACTTCAAGGGTTGTTTTAGATATAAACAAGAGATATTATTATCTTAAGATTTGCGACCTTGATGTCTGCTTATATTTGAAGTTTGAACGTAAATGCTTTGGGCATGAAATCCCTTATCTGGGTGTCCTATCATGATTCACAAGTCCGCCTTTTAAGCTGTGTCAGTTGATTTCAATACCAATTCAACTGACATTGTCGCTTTGACAAATAATTAAACTGGAATGTTGTTTTGCAGCAGTTCTGCTTTGACTCGCGTAGTTGCAGTGCAGGGCCTTACAGATCGATTTTCTTCGATTTTCTGGAGAAGAGCGACCCGGCCATGATCTTGCATTTCGTTGCGGTAGGAGCGTACGAAGGTGAGTGTACTTGTAGGCCAAAATAAAAATTTCAACCTTTGCACGGTTAGAAATCAACATTTTCCTTCACCAGTTCTTTGAACGGACATAGCAACTTTGTAGAGATGCTGCCGTCCTTCCAAAACGGATCAAACAGTTGAAATTTCAACATTAACTGTCACTCAAATTCGTTCGCTTCTACTTCGCTTGGTTTTCTGCCCTTGGGTGCTTCCATAACGATAGTAAGTCCTTTCGAGTTCCGATGATCTTGGAAAGCTGGAAGTTTGCTTCATCAACCGAACTGCAAGCAAACTTGTTACAAAACAAAGAAAATGTTTGTTCTGAACGTTGCAGATGTGCGCACGCAAATGAGACCGTGCCTTTTGCGTCGGATGTGTCTGTGTTGCGTCCTTTGAACGTAAGCCAGCACTTTGCAGTTTACCCATTGTTTATCTATTGTTAAGCCTTACCAATGTTCAGCCATCCGCGCTATAGTCCGAGTTTGCTTTCAGTGCATTTTAAAGATTTGCATGCTGCTCCGCAGCGCAAATAAAAAATGATTGGACTTCGCTGATATTCTTAATTTTTTCTAACAGGATATCCGAACTTCAAAACACATACAAAGAAAATAGACAATTAAGCAAATTGTTAGAACAAGCTGAGATAAAACTGAAAGAAGTGAACCAAAGGTGAATTTTAAAAACATTTCTTTGCTACAGTAGTAGCTCTTATCATTTAGGAAACATTTTGCGAACAAATTTGCATGTTTCCTTGACTCGCAAACAATGTCCTTTGCGGCGCCTTTTCCTTAAATTTAAGCATTCTGTACATCTTCCCAGCGCTAATGAGTTTTGTTGTTGGATGTTTGTTACTTGCTAAAGGTTTTTTTCAGGTTTTAAAATACATGTTTTGAAATGCTGGGATTCCCGCCTGCGTGTTTATGCATACTGTAAATTTGCTCATGCAGAAAGATTTTTAGCGGCTCTATCGTAGTTGCAATACAAAGAAGGTTGTACAGAAAAGAGAACGATTTTGAGGAAAATCGATAGGTCGCTGATATCGATTGGAACTGATTGAGAACTCTTGTCTTTCCTTACATCAAATCTTAGGTCAGAAGATGCAGAAACGAGTAACGAGCGGCTGAAAGAATCAAACAAAGAACTGGAAAATAATTTATCTGGTCTTCAACAAAGGTTTGTAAGAGTTTTGAAATTTATTCTACCTCTAGCGGAACTATGATCCTATGAGCGAACCAAAATTACCCTGATTGATTATCTTCCGAAATGTTTCATTGTCTGTTTCTTCCATGTTAGATGTACTATATCTCAATAAATCAGAAGTTTCCTCGGTCACTATATAAGATCAACAAAGATGTCCAAAAATGTATAGAGAGTTGTTTCAGGGTTTCGCTTGCACTTCATCAGAACTCATGAGATCTGATGACGCGAAGGCGAAGTGTTAGAACAACTTGTCAATTTTTCTGTATCTCGATGATCTTCTTTTGCTAATTTTCTCAACAATTAACCTTTTTAGAGCGAAATATGTTTTATCGCTTTATCCAGACTAGAGAGCACGTTGAACCTGAACAACAAACTCGATCATTGTGTCAAGAAGCAGGAAGAAAAGCTAAAAGAATTAGAGGTGCTTTTGCAACAAGAGGAGGACAGGTAAGATTAATGACTTTCAAATCTAGAAGCTACCCGATCAGTAATGACCAGACTGGCTGAAAATAGAGGAAATCGTGCACAATCTTTCAGGATAATCAACCTTGCCAAACATTCTTTAAACTCCGAATAATGTACAGTCGAATGTTGAATTAAATCAAAGAGAATTTTTTGGGCTAAGTATTTTGTTAACATTTTCTGAATTTATGAAATCTGAATTTATTGCACTCACAGAGGAAAGTCGTCAAATTTTATAGAATTGGTTAAGACAAGTCAAAGCCGTGATGTTTTCTGCACATGACAAGTGCTTCATCTCTGATTGTGAATTTTATAAAGCCTTTTTGTCTCACTCTGTAGAAACGAAGAGAAATCAGATCAATTACTTGGAAAAGAGAGACTACTGACAAGACAGAAAATAAAGTGAGTTTGTGAACAATATATGGACATTAGCTTCCTCTTTCCTCATTATCAATATGTGAACTGGCTATTATTGCATATTGCATTTGAATAGATGCTGTTGATTCTTGCATTATTACGCGAAATGTTTGATGCTAGGGTTGTGTGCAACTGCAGAATTGTTTTCTAAATTTTTTCCGGCATCCTTCCCATAATTTCACGGAGCAAAAATACAATACATACTTTGTCATTTAGGACTGAAATTTTTTTCTGAATCTTTTCCAAAGCCCTTCCCAAAAGTTTTGTAAAGTAAGATAAAACACTTTTGTTACCTTTTAGAATTGAAGAGCTGGAAGGAGCAATCATGGAAAGAGAAAAAGATCTTAGTGAGCTTGAGAGCAGGTTTGTTTATTTGTTGGAATATTTACAATGTCAAAACATCAATTTTTCCTGACAAGCCTTTCATAGGTCATAACTGCTATATGCTACCCTTCTTTAAACTTTCAAACAATTTTTTAGTTTTGAATGTTTCGAAAGCAAGGCAGGCTAGCCTACCTCTCATGTGAAGACAAAAGAATTTTATGAAGGATTAGTTCTGAATGTGAGATCAAAGCAAACATTGCTAGCTCTCGTGGGAGGGAGGGCCCACATCCATATAAACAGCACCCTACTTTGTGACCTCTTGCTCTCTGCATTCATAGAGTATCACAAATGAGCATAACAGACGACAATAAAAGCAAGGCTGCAGCGATCGTCAAAGAAAAAGACATCATAATCAACAATTTACAGAACAAGTAAGATTTTTTAGATTTTGCTCTATAGCATTCATTATTATATATTTATATAATAATTAGATATTTCTTTAAGGTTTTGACTTTATTTATTTATCTGTCAGAGACAGTAATTTCTTATTATATCATGAGTTACTTCGTTTGGTGTTGAGCGAGGTTTCGAACTTTTGCATAGATATCATTTTTGGGAGTTGCCAGCAAAGGTAAAAATATGCTTCACTTGAAGTTCAACAGTTCATCTGCTTAGGGATTGTAATTACTTCAGATGGCAGATCCATATAGGTGGTTAAGAAAAGAATTGGATTGGTGAAAGACACCTTTAACAAAATGAGCGCAGTATTTAAGAACAGACACTTGAAAACTTAAACCATGATTGTCCATACTCTGGAAGATCATGACACTTTGAAAAAGAAGAAGAATTTCACTTGATTTGCATCTTTGCCTTGTTAGTTTTTATGTTTACTTATATTTATTTAATTTGTTTGTTTTTCAGGATAAATAGTATCGAATTGTCGGCTACAAAGCAAGAATCGTTAATCGTTCAAGCAAGTAAAGAGAAAGACGATAAAATGGAAGAGTTCCAAAAGAAGTAAGTACTGCAAAGAGTTTGATTTTGTTTGTATGCCTAAATGCTATAAGGATGGAACTGGATAAAGAATTTACCAGCTTTATGAAAATGTATGAGATAGCAGAATGCAGATTGTACTTTTCGCTGTAACGTTGATGGGACGACATTTATAAATCTGATTGCATAAAGGATTTCAGAGACATTTCCCATAAGATTACAACTTTGGCACTTCCACACACCCTTGACATCGCATGCTTGAACAGGCTTTGTTAACTGCTTCTATATTGTGATTCTTGTCAAGCTTTACGGTAAACAAGCAAAGACAAGTGTTTGTGCTGTTGAGCTTCCTTGTGGATTTCAAATAAGAGTTTAAGCGCAGCTTTTAAGGCAATACAGTTTAATTGGATTGTTTCAAAACAGAAATAAATATTTACTTCATACCTGTCAGCATCAGTTTATGTCTTGTTAAGTTGATCTAGTATAAACATTGGATTAATTCATAGTTTAATGGGTTGTGATATCATTTAACGACTTTCTGTTTTAGGATGTGTTTACGAAGGAGTTCCTTTTATTTTGTTTTGTTTGTTTCTTCTCTTAATATTCATTCTCTTTTCTGTAGGATCAACGATTTGTCTGCTGAAAAGCATAAAATGAGATTATCATTGCAGGAAAGAGACGGAATTATATCTGACTTGCAAAGGAGGTAAATATTTTACCCATATTTAACTGCTTTTAGTTGAAGAGATTTCAGGCAACTACGTAAGGGTCTTCTTGATTGGTATCAATTCTGAAAACTGTAGACTTGGTAGATTTAGAATTTGTGTTTGGTTGATTCAGAAATTCCCACTGTGGTAGGTTTAGTAGGCTGGGTAGGCCTTCTGAACTTTCTGTTCCTAAAAGCAGGAGGTTAGATTTGGCAGGCTTTCTAGAAATTCTCGTTTTCATTGGCCAACTGTTTTGGTGGATCTGAAACCAGCTGTTTTGGAGAATTTTGTGTTTGATTGGGAGATATATTTCTGTCTCTGCGAGATCAACTGTTTTCAGAATTTGGTAGGTTTGGAATTACTAACAAACATACCCTTAGGTATTGGATAATTTTTCAGTATAAGCCTTGTCAAATATCGAAAACACTAAGGAGAAACTCTTTGATAGAACATGAATTAATGTTCTATTTCTTTTTTTAGGATCGAAGAACTGAAACTGACGAAAACTGACCACGATAAGATGAATCATATTTTGAATGAGAAAAATAGTCAATTGGGGTATTTACGGGAAACTATTGAACAATATGAAAAGGATGTTGCTCACATGGAAACAAGGTAAGTATTCGTTTGTTATGATTGAATACTGCATCTGCGTCTCGAGAGGTAACCAGTGTGGAGAAAATTTTATCTTGTAGAGAGGCATCAAGCGCAAGTTTTTTCTGTCACTTTGGCTGCAGTCAGACTAGACGTTTTGACTTAATCGTAGCTTTGCAAAACAACTGGCTAACTACCCTGTGATACGTGGCAGGATTTCGTTTTCTCATACAATGTTGCTACAACGCTTTGGACCTGGGCGTTGATTCCATAAGAAAACTTTGAGTTACAAAACAACGGAAAAGACATGGTCCTGAGCTATATTTTAGCGTTCTGTTAGAGCAAAACCAATCGCAGCCATGCGTATTTTTCACAGGATACATCATGTCGCTATGTGAGGGAGGTACTGTCGTACCGTTATATTGCCGTTACTTCTAGCAACAAGATTAATTACAAGGCAGTGAAGCATTTCACATCTCAGCGGAAAATACAGTCATGTTACCGCAACCAGTATCTGGTGTGGCTTGCAAAGAGCTAGTAGTCTCGGATATACTCGGATGAATAAAAATCCAACGGTGGTTCGATCTTCGTGATCAAATTAAAAATGACGTGATGATTTCAGATGACAGAAATCATATCGTTCTTTCAAATTAGAACCTGTTTTTATTTGGAGTAGAAGTTATGTTTATTGTTTTATACCTTTTATTTTTCAGGATCGAGGGATCAAATTCTGATCTAAACAGAGCGAAAGGCTCAATAAAGCAGAAAGTAGGTAGGATAACTTCATTGAAGTCGCAGTTAGAAGAAGCAGTTAGCAAAAATCATAATCTGGCAAGTGAACTTGGATTGAAAAAGGAGAAGATCTCAAGTCTTGAGAAAAAGTAAGGAGGGGTTCCAGTTGAGAGGCAGGTCACTCTAAAAATATTTCACGAGATTTTTCGGATTTTAGGCGAAGAATTGTCAGATTTCTTCTGACCTTGTAAAAGATGTTTGTAAGATCTCTAAGACTTTTGAAATTTATCAGATTTGAAGGGTCTGTCTCATCCAGCATTCCTTGCACGTGTCTTCTCTTGGTTTGCCTTTGTTGTCGCCATTTTCATGGGCCATGAAAATAGCGACAAACAAAGGGCAACCAAGTCACGACACAGGCAAGGAATTTTGGATGAAACAGACCCTTTAATGATTTTCAAATTTTGTCGAGATTCTCAAAAACTTTCGAGGCTTTGCAAGATTTTTAAACACTTTGTAAGATATTTGAGGGTTTATTAATTTTTGAGCATTTCAAAGAATTGTCGGAAGGTCTTTTTGATAATCCGTATGATTTCTTGACACAGATTTCTGGTTTTTTCAGAAATTTATATGATTATTGGGATTTCTAAGTATTTGTGAAAATATTTGAGATGTTCAAGTTTTATCGAGATTTTTTGGGATGTTTGATGATATTATAGGATTCTTTGAGGAAGTGTGGGATATTTTTGGAGTAATTTGCCCCTCGGTTCCAGTCTTCTATGTTTTGGTTACGTAAAGTACCACTTTCATTTCATTTTCATTTTAAGCTGAGGTAGAAAGTTTAGTTATTTCCTTCCATGGTGAAAAACGTATGACCCCGTATGACTTCTATTGCATTGTTGAAACAACACTTACCTGTGTATTTCTTGTCGTCTGCAGCATCAAAGAATACCAAGCAAGTCAGCTGCGACTTAAAGAGGTATGGATGAATTATCTTGGAGCTGTAATGGTAACTTTATCATTGGTTTTGAACGTCTAGTTTTTTAAGTGAAATATTGAAATACAGAGATATCTTGTTGATTTCAGTTCAGAAAATTGGCGTAGCATCTGATTGCAAGGTTCTTTATTTACCCTTAAATTTTACTTATTGACAAAATACCGGATTAGTTGAAAACGCCTGGCGTTTGAAACATCACTTCTTTCTGAATATTGAAGCAGTCAGTTTAGAAATTATATTGTAATATTGCTGATATGTTCAATTAGATTTAAGTAATTTACCAGGCTTTAATCGGTCTTTCCTTGCCGTGGATCTGGGAGATTTTGATTTTATCACGTTTTTTAAGGAACTTACTCGATAAAATCCCATGAAGAATCTGGAGGGAGTGACCGATGTCAGTGGGAAAAAAATATGAAAATAATTGAACATGTTAGCTATTCAATCAGGTATTTTACGATATATTTTCTTTGATATGCAGTGAGCAGTAACCTTCAAGCGGCACGCATTTTTCTGAAACACCCTCGATAAGCACAAGTGTGTCTCTTTACAGGAGTTGAACCATCTTGCTACCGAGTTAGATGAGCTTCGCTCGAGGTCAGAAACAGAGACGGTTAATGTTACAGAAAAAGTTCAGTTGACAAAAAGAGCCAGGTATTCTTTTTTCTTGTTGCATGAAGATTCAGCTGCGCAGCCTTTGGAGCTGTGCTGGTGTTCCAAGTGGCTATTTCTATCACCTTAGGTACAGGAGATTATATTGCGTTATGTAATGACAGTGGAGAAAGGAAATAGCCTTATAATGAATTTTATAAGTATCACTTTGTCTTTGCATTGTTTCTGAGTCAGCCCGAACTAACGCAACAACACAACAACACAATTTCATGTGATCAATACAGAACTGACCAATCAAGACCCTTATTTTCATATGCATTGTCATTAGGTTTTGACAGATAGGGTATACCTTGCAATCTTATGCTGATTCAGTTCTTTTAATGTTTACGAGAGAGGGAAAAAGTGCGTCACTTTGAAACTGAAAGCAAATAGAAGGCCTGAGTAACTTTTATCTGTATAAAAGTACTGCTTGCTCGAAAAATGCCATTGACTATGCTCCAAAATATGCCGAGTTGAATGAAAAGTTTGTAGACTATTCAGTGTTCATATGGTTTCCTCAGTTCCCGCTCTTTGTATGTTTTTATGAACTCCATTTGTCATTCAAGAACTCAGCTAGGCTGTACTTGAAATTAAAGGATATTGTAACCATAGATCAGCTTACTGTCTATGGTCCATATCGGAGATGCTAGCGAAGAATTCACAAGTTTTTTCAATTTCTAGGCTAAGAATTTGCTCAGTTTTATAGATATCTGCATGATTGTTCCTTTAAAGGACGAGTCCGGGGTTTATAAATTAGTGTTAAAAAGCAAGCTTACCACCTGCTAAACACCAATCATGAGTTCTTTCATGTTTTGATGCCTCCAACTTTCATAAATTGGTTAATGAATCTTCGTAAGTTAGGCCAAATATCGTCGCCATTTTGTATTTCGTACGAGTGCGAAGGCGTGATAAGGAGGCTATCAATGTGAGTGGTATAATTTCAACATATTTGGCAGCCTCTTTCAGGTCAACATGAAGTGACGTCATAGAAAAGGACGTCATTTCGCACTCCTTAGCAGATTGAAATATGTAGATTAAAAGAGAAAAAAATTGAGAAAAAGTACTACACACTATTCACAACAATGTAATCTCTTGAATAATCAACAATTATACCCACCCCGGACTTGTCCTTCAATAGAAGGTTCGCATCGTTCAATATTTGCGTATTTACCTTGATCCATATTGGCATAGAAATAGATACTTGATTCTTGCATTTGTAAGGCAGGATATCTCTGAACCGTGTTTTCATTTTCTCTACTTTTCAGGACAGAGCTTTACATCAAACGTGCGCCAACAGCTCATCAAATTTACCAGTTGTATGTTAAATATTAAATCAGTATATAAATTACTTCAACTAATTTTTAATCAATTATCGAAAGTAACCGATCTTTGTCTGTGAAGTGCTCTTTCAAACCTTGGTTGAATGTTTTGATCTTTGGAGGGATTTTGCAGCAATGGCAGAGTTACCTGAAATATTTTGAAAATTTCGTCTAAATAAACGCTTCTCTCCTCTTATCAAAGCATACTAGTTCCATACCCGATGGATGCTAAATGATTCCATTTCGTCCTGGAATCAATTCCATTTTTATGGAAGAAAGCCTGACACCCGTTTTCGAAAGATTTGTTTTCATTTCTTCTGGGCAAGATCTATAAAATACTTTTTGACGTTTGACCGATTTTTGGTACAATGACTGTTGGACGTCACATATTGTTCTATGGATTAAAGAGAATGCATTCTATTAGCAGAAAAACAACCAAGCCTTGATTTATGAACTTGCAGTTAGCTATGTAATGCTCCGTTTTTCACCGTTGGCTAATTAAACTGATGACTCAAATTGGTTATTTTCGATGATCTTGTATTTAGAATTACGCAATCACATCATACACCGTAACCCACCACCATGCTCTAATCATAATTAATCAATAAACTTAACGAGACTATCATAGACCTTTCTACTGATTGAAAGAGAGGGTTGGATCGAGCGTCCAAATCTGGTAAATTTGTGAAGGAAAATGAAACGTGTGACCCCCGTTGTCAGTATAAACAGTGCTAGCTGTTGCAAGAAGTTGCTTCAGATTTCAGAAGACTTTTCAGAGAGTTTGTTATCGAAAAATTTACGCAAAGTGAGTTAGCAGTGGTTCAGTTTACACAGAGGCAGGTGTTGTTTGTATTTTTGCTTTGGTTCTCGTTACTTTCATTCGTTGTTGGCTGACATTTCTTTCAATTGAATAACAACGGTTGAAAACAGCAAACTTTGATTGGCAACTCGCAAAATAAAACCCTTGCATGCTGACACTTTTGAACTGTCACTGTTACACAACAAAATCAGATAAAACTGAGGGAACATGACGAGAAATAAGGCCAGCAGGCGAATAAAACTTTCCAATGCTTAATCTAACTTACTTTGAGTAGAGTTTTCGTTGATATTTTTCTGAAAAGTGTTATGAAAAACGCAGCAATTGCTTGCCACAGGTAGCAGTGTTTGTATCGAGAACGGGGGTCATATTTACATTTTCCTTCACAATTCACCAGACTTAGACGCTCGATTCAAATCTCTTCTTTAACGAGTAAAAGATCTATTGGTAAGCACTAACATGGCATCAACGAATCTATACATCAATCATGCGATCTTGGTTCAGCGACTGATGAATTTTTGTACTCGATGGATCTTCTGTTCAACTTAAAATTGGTTCGAGTACTTTAATCATATAACCATTATCTAGTATTCTTATTGTCTAGTTTTAAGCTTTTGTGAACCATTTCATGGACTTTCCTTTTCATTTCTAATTGTTCTCGAATGAAGAAAGGTTACTAGACGAGTAATCAGTTATCTTCCCAGTGAATGTTTCAAAAAACTCGGAGGAAAATTTGCTGATATCAACGGCATGGCCTTGTTCTTGATAAAAACTGAACTAAAAAACTGCTAATATCTATATTTTTATGGAAATCATTTTCTAAATTCAAAATTTTGCCAGTTGAATTTATCAGTTTCTATTGTGGTAATCATTTTACCACTTCTTTTCCTTGTTTTGTTTTTTTTTTGTTTTCAATTTGTTTTGAGTGGGCTTGTCAGGATTTCTAGCAACTGAAAGCTAATTTAGGCCCACTGTGCATGCCGCATCTAGGCATGGGACCCCTAGTTTAACGTCCCTTCCGAAGGACGGCGAGGTGAGTTGTAAGGTCAGACCTCCGAGGTCATCTATCCAGAGTTTGACCGTACTCGACCAAGCTTAACTTCAGTCACCTGACGAAGACTGCATGAGTCACTCGGCCACTCACTCCGTTGTGATGTCCCTTCACCCCGTTGCCAACAAGCAGCAATTCTTACGGACCGATTCTAACGGAAATGAAATAATAATTCTAACTTCACTCAACGTCTAAATCCAAAGACAACTAACATGAAATTTTAACAAAATAACGTTAACAAGATAACGCTTTAACCGTCGTAGACCTTTAATATATGCGCACCATCTCTATGCATTACGCCTCTTAGAATATCTCCTTTACGCAATTTATTTTGTTCTCAGTCATTTGTGGATTTGGGATTCTCTTTAAAGACTTTCAAATAAGATGTCACGTGAAAATGCTCGCGAATTGGCATACCTGAATTGTTGTGCATTTGCCATTTTGCGCTATCACAAATCTCACGTGGCATCTAATTTGAAATATGCTTTCATTTACATTTGGAAGGGGAAGGTTTCAGTATGATTTTGGAGCATTGTGGACGCCTTAATCTTGAACAAAATGTTGTTTGCATACTACTACCGTAGTTTTCAGTCAGGGCTACTAAGGCGCTCCTCCGGAGAGGTACTTCAGTCACTGCGCTTCTAGTTAAGGTAGTAGCCAGGAATAAAACTTAAGGTAGTAGTATCAAATAAGTATTTCTTTCACAATAAAGGTGTCCGCAATACTCCATGATATGATTTGAGAAGCCTCGTTTTGTAATGATCTACACAGGATTATTTATAGTGGTATCAAGATTTTCACGTAAATTTCGATGCTCTGATATTGTCTTACTATCTACCAATAGCTTTATTATAAATGAGGTGAACATTCGTTCAGTTTTTCGTTGATTTGAGTTGTCGAGTTCCTGTTATTAGATGTTTCAGTTTCATCATATCAAGGTATAGCTTTGCTATGTAAATGCTCCCCGTACACGATGGCATTATGAAGCCTAACTTTATGCGCATACTAACTGGTTTTGTGTTGTACAGGAAAATATAAAGCCCGAGGTCTTAAAAGTACAGACCGAGCTTGCGAGGTCTGTGCATTAAGACCTCGGGCTTTATATTTTCCTGTACAACGACAAAACCAGTTAGTATGAGTTTTATTACCTGATATTTTCTAATCTTGACTCGCATTTCATCAAACATATTTTGTTACAGTCATGTCGTTTGAGTTCACTGCAAATCTCACAGGCCTAGGCCTAAAGCAGTTGCTGTGGCGACAAAAACGCGTCCTACGGGAAACCCGCGGGAAACGTGCGATTAGCCAGTAGGAATGGCGGGATTCTGTATTGCCTCGTTTTTGAAACTTCAGTCAGGTAATAATAAATCGTAATAAATGGAGACACTTGCACTTCACATTGTAATAACTTATCTGCTTCATGTATTGTGTCAATGTTATGTGTTTCATTACAGTGAGACGCATCCAGCTAATCCAACTAAGCAGGGGATTATGACAGATGGGCAGGTGAAGGCTTTGGAAGATCAAATAGAACTGTTGCAGAAAGAGGTATGCACTTTGTCATTTCTTAGTGGTGTCCACCAGGTCTGTCTTTGAATTCTTTTGAGAAATTGAGGAAGGAGGGTGGCAAAGTTTCGACCAATTCTACGTCATATTTCCAAAGTCAAATACATCGATATGAAGAAATGGGTTTGAGGTATCTCACAAGATCATGTAATAGAGTAATAGGATGTCATGCGAAGTGGAGCAGTTCGTTCAAAAATGAGGTTTTGCTTTGCATAGGTTCAAACTTATCACTCTTTGCCAAATTTTAGCAAATTTTACTGTTTTCTTTCACTTCATTCATTCGCACCTCCATGGTAGCTTATGTTGAGCAATTTGTTCGAGGTGTTCCTCTTCGAGATTTTAAATTTTGTATCACACTCTTTACATCCGCCTTGCATTCTTTCCATTGTCTGCAAGCAGGGTGTTGACTTCCCATAACTCTCTTTACTGATTTCATTAATCCATTTTAGAAAAAACGTGTGATGCAACAGAACGAGGAGATATCATCCAAGAACGCCTCATTGCAAACTGAAAATGAGTCTCTCAGAAGTGACCTCGATCTCCTGAAATCTGATTATGAAGTCTTGCAAGAAGATATGAACGAGGCTAAAGAACATTACAAAGACCTCGATATGTCAGCTACTAAGATAGCTCATAGATGTGAGGTAAGAGATTTTGATAAAAGTATTTCACTCTCCATGTTTTAAGTGTAACAAAGAGTATCTTTTCAAGGCTTCGGTAAACTGTTAGTTCATGTGTTCAACAACGAAACTGCTGTGCGTTCGATAAACATCTTAGGCATAATTCCAGGAATGTAAGCCTTGCTTCCAAGGGTACGTAGTAAGAAGATCATTAACTGCATCAAAGAACGTATGTCGCCGTAAAATTGTCTGTCTATTTTTCATCCAACTGATTGGTGAGTGTTTCTTTTTTCTTTTATCCAAAGGTACTTGTACAGTTAAACAGCACACTCGAAGAAGAAAATCGTGCTCTGATGGATCAAGTCAACAAGCTTTTAGCTCAGGTATCGTTTACGCTTCACACTTGTTTTAATCGTTGCTATTCTCCAAACGCTAAACTGTGCTCATAATTTCATATTTTGCTGTTTTATTTGTATGTTGTGGTTTCCAATTTTCTTGGTAAGGCCTCTGAATTTCATTCTTATGTATTGCGTCACAAGTTTACATTTCGTATATTCAATTTGAGAATATAACAAACAAGTCAATGAGACTGTTCCTGTATTTTCAAATCCTTGATATTTGATATTCGTTGTTTTTATTTGTTTATGTGTTGATTTTTGCTTGCGTTTACAGAACCAATCATTGCTGGTGAAAACATTGGAAAGCAGGGACACATATTTGGAAGATGAACGTGCTTTCTCGTAAGTTTTATTTCACATGTTCTGTTAAATCAAATTATTGGAAAGGATTTATCCACAACCTATATCTTGAATTGAAAATGGCAGATAATAGGCAACCAAATGTTGTAAGAGCCCATTTTCCTCATATATAAACTGTGAGCTGTGCTGCTCATCCGTTCATTAATTAATGAATTAATTCATTAATTCATTCACTCATTCATTCATCCATTATAAATTCTTTTATCTTGGCTACACCGTCAGCCAAGGAAGACTGCTTCTAATGGGCTTTGCATAAAATCGTACAAATTAAGTTATATAAAGTGAAACCCATTCCAGTTACAATAATGATTAGATAACAAAGAAGTAACAAGAATAAATCATTTTAAAGCATCTTTAGATGCTTTAAAAGAGGGATGCCTGCTTGAATTCCTAATTTTAGAGGTCCCAAACTCTAGCACTACGATCCGAGATTGAATTTAGATGCTAAATAATGATATTAACATCTCTGATACTAAATCTAACGGATCTGACATCTTCCTTTGAATTACTTTTGCAGTGATCGACTTTATGTGTTGGAGAGGGATAAAGAGAAGTTGATGGACCAAGTAGATGCAGCAAACAAAGCTCTGTTGGATCATGCAAATCAGACCAAAAAGTAATATTCAGATACAAGGCTATATAATCATGTCATGTATCGTGTTTTTTAGTTAAAGTCTGTTCCCATGCCTTGGAAAGGCACAAAGCTGTGTCATCAATAGTAAGATTCAATCATAATCCAATACAATTAAGTAAATGGTGCAACAAAACTGCCTTCTCGATACAAACTTCCCTGATCTTTCGTTGCATAAGTCCGAACTAAGTGGCCTTGAGGAACTTCTTGATGATAAAGGCTTTTGTTTCTGTCCCTGTAATGGCTGCAAGTTTGTCATAGTCTTCCCCCCTCCCCCCATGGTATCATCCTTATAGTGGTTCATAGCGTGATTTGTAGGTAGCGTAGTGAGTAACTTTTCTTGTAAATCTTTTAAAGGAGTTGAAAAAGGCTTTTGGACGACAAGGCAGCCTGATATGATTATTTTGCTAGACAGTGCCAGGAAAGGCGTAGATCTTAGCCATCCTACGTTTTCGAAGAAACAAGTGTTCAATGCAGCATGGTAAGCGGTCGCCGCGATAATGAATGATTCTGGGCTAATGTGAAGACCAGCCTTGAGTGGTGTCAGGTTGAATTAAATCGGATTAGATTCTTTGCCTACCTTGAAATGCCATAGAATTCTGTTCCTTGACATTGGCAGCCTTCTGAGCCAAATGTTCTGGCCATGAACTGAAGAACTCCGTCATATCTGCTTTACATAATGTTTGGATCTAAGTCAACCGTTGGCGTTTACTACGCATTATTGTCCTACGCAGTTGTGCCTTAAGTTCGATTCCAGCACCATTGCGAGGACAATAAAGTGCAGGAGATGCCAAAGGTCGACGTAGGCCCAAATATTACATAAAGCACATAGGACGGAGCTCTTCAGGTCAAGGCCCAGAAATTTGGCTGAGAAGGCTACCAATGTCAAGGAAGGGAATTTTATTACATTTCACGACAGGCAAAGAATCTGATCCGATCTAATTCAACATAACTGTGTCCTACCATTCATGGTTACACTCACTCTTTCTTGGTATACATGAGAGGTTGATAGCTTGTTTTTGATTCTTAGAAAAAATCTATTTGTTCGTGGTGCACATAAAGTAATGAAGAAAGCTGGATTACGAAAAGGGGTAAGCCGCTTTTATTTACATTATTTTCCTTTGATTTGTCTCCTAAGGGGGTTACCTCCGAGTTTTCAGTCACTGTTTCTTTAGTGGGCCCCAAATATTGAGTCTAATATTTTGGAAACTCCAAATATTGTCGTTTATTTTCGGGGCCCTATGCAGAATGACATTTATTGAATTGGCTACTGTAATGAATTGCACTGAATTGCACAATTTTTCCTTCCTTCAGATTTGTGGACCCCAAATATTGAATATTGAATTTTTTTCTATGCTGCTATTTACAGACCCAAAATAATGATTTAAACGTAAAACCTCGGACCCTAAATATTGGCGCGGACTCCCCTGTATTGAAAATTATTGTGTTGAGTACACGCCGGGATTTTTTTCGTATACCAGATGAATCAAATCATTTGACAAAATCCATTTCAAGTAATTATTAGAATTAATGAAAATTTCTGAGAGCTTAGCCTGCGTGCAGACTTTGCATAAATGAGTAAAGTCTGCGTAATGACGCACAATTCATTGTTTTGAAGGGTCAGTAGTGGCAGTCCCGCACGTGTCTGCGGGTAAAGAAACAATGCTTTTCTTTTGAGGATGCAGGAACAATCAATTATACAGAAGTGCCATATATACCACAGGTTGGGTACCTAACATGATACGATATGTTGTAATTAAATTTTTTAAACGATTTGTAATATATTTTCTTTTAATTTTAAGTTAAGTAGTAGGCCTTAATTAGCAGTAATGTTGCTATTTTAAAAACTTTTTAGCCTGCTGTAAATAAATTAATGATGATGATGATGATGATGATGATGATGATGATGCCATCCGGAACAATGCGTTCTTCTGAACAATGCTTTTGAGAAAAGCAAAGCATATTTTCATCGGCAATGGGACAAAAAGGGTCGGGGGCACACAAGAGCATTGTTTCAAAGAAAAGCACTAAATCAGGCGTCATTACGCAGACTTTACCTATCTCTGTATCTGTAGTCTCTCCACGCTGGCTATGAGACCTGGGCTTTATTATTGACAATTTTCTCATTATCTGCTAGCGTTATTTCTCTCAGAAGTCACTTGCAAGCGAAGAATTTCTTTGCTCTGTTTGTAAAAAAAAACAGGACATCTTGGATATTTTGACAATTACCAAATTTTATTGCCCAACGATCAAGGCAGCAATTCTGTTATGCAAGCTGATTGGCTGAAAACGTTCGAATGTGATGTAATGATAGGGCATTATTATCCAGTATTGCCCGCTTATTATGTGCTTCGAACACATCGAACAACAGTTTCGAAAAGCAACAAGTGGCTTCGTCTGCAATGGCTTCATGCTAGGCAAAACAAGGGCAGATTTTGTAATACAATAGCATCAGTCGCTTTGGTTCACACCTCAATTCAAAGCGATTAGCGAATGCAGACAAAAGAAATTCTCTCAAGCAGAAATTCAAAACAAACGAAGCAGCAAAGTTTCCCTGAAACCAGTACGGCAAACTCTCGTTTGGTGCGGGCGAAGGGAGGTTTTTAAGAGAAGTTATGTGCTTATAACGAAAGAAGAAGTGTAAATCTAAAGTTCTGTTTCGCGGATTTTGTTTATTTAATTCAGGAGCTGCGGAGTGACTGCATACATCTGAGCAATAAATATGCAAAAATTGTAATGCTCTCTGCTCGGTTTCTGAATCAAATGGACAAAATCCGCGAGACAGAACTTTAGATTTACCCTTCTTCTTTCGTTATAAGCACATACCTTCTCTTAAAAACCTCCCTTCGCCCGCACCAAACGAGAGTTCGCCTTACTGGTTTCAGGGCAACTTTGCTGCTTCGTTTGTTTTGAATTTCTGCTTGAGAGAATTTCTTTTGTCTGCGTTCGCTAATCGCTTTGAATTGAGGTGTGAACCAAAGCGACTGATGGTATTGTATTACAAAATCTACCCTTGTTGCTAGGCAAACGATAATTTTGGCTTTGAAATCATATTTCTAGTTTTTTGAAAATGAAAGGCCTTCACCCTGCCCTGACCACAGATTAAAATCTATATAATAACTGGTTCATTCGGCCAATATCGATATTTTCTGGTATTGCCCTCGCAAACAGTTATTACAGTCGTAGTACATTTTGCTCCTTTCATTTTTCTCAGTTGCTGATTGTTTTCGCTTTTCAGCAAAAGAAAGAAGGTGGAAAGAACAATGTTGTCTTGACCAGGATGCATCGTTCCCCTGACAATACAGATATGTTCTCTGATGATTCAAATTCAAGTTTTAGTCCTTCACATGAATGGAGTCATCAGCGAGATGGTTCATATGATGAAGCCAGTTTACATTCATCAACCGTCACTTCATCATTTGGACCAATCAGAACTGCTTTATCAAGAAGCAAAGAAAACTTGTTGGATGCTGGGATTGGTTCACCGATAGAGAACGTGGTTCTTCGAAGGCCTAAAAGTTATGGACTGCCGACTGATAGCCCATCTTCTGGTATGTACTAATTTGATATTCTGAGGGAATGTCAATGCCTTCAAAATGATCTTTAAAGGAATTTGGGACATTTCGCCATCATCCTGATAACAATAAAAGTCGGTTTTAAAATTTACTGTAAAATACTTCCATACTTGTTTTTGCCCTGAACCTTTTGATTTTCATTAGATTCTATGTTGCCTGAATAGACCTTTTAGCTATTCTGCAAAGAGACTGGATCGAGCGTTATATTTATACATTTTAATACCAGACGTTCGATCGAGTGGCGTTAGAGCTTCTATCGCTATTGTGCACGTTAGAAAATTCTTCAAAGTGCATCAAAACATCGTTCGATTCAGATTCTTTCTCAGAATAGCTAAAAGGTAGCCTCACGACATAGTCCCAGATATCGCAAAATAACAACAACAACAACATTTCCTTTTTTGCTCAATCAGTTTGAGCGTCCATCAGTCTATCAATAGCGAAAACTACGAATATGCAATCAGTCTAGCTAAAAGGTCTTTTGGTATTGAATTTAAGACTTTTGCTACTTTTATGTGTAGCTTAGAAAACATTGCGTTCATAGGCGTGTTTTATACTACATGTTTTATAGCGGCTACTCAATATACCTGTGTCAATTCCCTTTGCCCTTGACAGGGACCTTATTACAACTCGCAATCATTAGCAGTGATCAATGGCGTAGCCACAGGATGGACTGAGGTGGGCATCAGTTTTCCCAGAGATCGATTTTCTAATTTCTCAAAATCCGTTAAAACGACGGGTAGGGGGGGGGGGTGGGTTTTTGTTGTCTTGGAACTTTTGTGGTAATTGGTTTTCCTCTTGATTTCTGTGTTCCGTAATAGAAAATTTCGAGAAAATCTTTAAATTATAGTTTAAAGCAACTGTTCTCTTTCCTCGTCTCTAAATAGTCATGCGATTTTCTTTTCTTTTTCAACTTGCGTTGTGGAAAAATGTCCCAAAATGCTGCTTCAGATGGTTGTTTTTTCACGTGTATAGAGTCTGAAAAGTGTGGCCAGAGGTTTTTGTAGGGGCTTGGCCCTCAGACCCCTACATTTTCCACTACATTTTTCTGGGCAAGTGACGCCCCTGGCAGTGATGGCGGTTGTTTAAGCCATAAGTAATCTGAATTTCATCTTGTTTTGCTTCTAGTATTGGTATGTTGTTTGCTATTATGTAAGGAAATGTTATCTTTATGCACAGTATGTATTGATTTTTATTAAGGCCAAATATTTTATATCAAATTCTAACGTGTTACAGTTAACACAGAAGTTTACAATTTATCATGAAAATACGATTCTGTTTGATTTTGAAAACTTTGACTCTCCTCTAGCGATGTATTCACTCTCATGACCATCCTAAGGCTATTTATGATATTTTCGTTTACAGGAAGTGAAAGTGGAGACCGTCATGCCCGACCAAAATCTGAGTTCATACCCCCGTCCGCGATGTACGTGGTGCCTGGCAAAAGGAATTTACATAGACCTCATAGTATGGAAATGATTGCAAATGCCCGTCAAGCTGATGAATCAAGGACGTCATCGATTGGCACAAATGACGGGGACAGTATGAGTATCGGAACGAGTGCACGGAAGAGTAGTGTTGCAAGTAGCAGATCCACTGGTGGGTGGATTGTTCCTTTTCAATGAATTTTTTGGTGGGCTTACTAAAACAATGAAGCTAAAAATGGTTAGCTAATTGATTCCAACGTTAAAATGTATTATACAAATGTTACTTTAATAAGAGATGAAATATTTACATTTCATTGAAAGAATACTGTATGAAACAAATTCTAAAAACATTTATTACAAAAGCCCAAGTTCGGAATGAAAATGCGACACACACAGCTGGCATTGACAATCTTCTCCTATCCAATTTTTTATATTTGCTTTAAACCGACTAAGGGATCCTGAATTTCGTATTGTTTTTGGTAATATTTACCACAGTTATGGACCTTTTAAGCTGTATGAATATTTTAGAACCACGCTGATTTGAGTAGAGTGAAGCGCTATGAGAACCGTCGCATATTATAAGCATTTTAGTATTTCAGAGGGCTCGTGTTAGCAGTTGGCTGAATTTTTTGACTGAAGGCAGATAAGGCACATTTCGTTAAAAGTTGTTTTTAATTTCAAAATTTAACTTGGGACCATTTGCAGTTCATAGCAAGTTTTTCTTAATTTGAAAGGTTACCAGAGAGATATTATGAATGTTCGACTTAAATCAGGCATTAAAATTAGACTGAATAGTCAGATTTCTTTGCCTTTGGTTATTCAACTGTTTGGCATAATGTTCCAATGTGCTTTGCAAGTTTGACTGCATGGCTAAATTTCAAATGTATATAAGAATCTTTTTTATGTTTCAGGGAGTAACCCATCAAATGCCGGCTTACAAAATGAAGCCACAGGTGGTGGAATAACTGATTACCGTGAAAGGGCGAAGAACAGTCCTTTGCAAAGAGTTCGCGTTGTAAAAAAGGTCTTACCTGAAAGTCCGACCGTACGAAAGGCCAGTCGAGCATCACAGGATAATGAAGAGGGAGATATCGTCATGGTACGTTACAAAACGCTCCACTTTTAAAGCTTTATAAGCTTTCTCTTTATAAATATTTCCTAGATTTTCTCTTTTCACTTCCTTGAAATATTGATTAGAATTTGTCTAAGGCCCTGTTTATATGAGGAAAATCACCTCACCTGCCAGACTCGGGGTTGACAGGCGAGGTAAATATCAGTCACTGTTTACATGAGATTTTCACCTCACTTGTCAGCCTCAAGGCTCAGCGGCGAGGTGGAGTAAAGTCTCTTTTCTGTGAAATCAGAACGAACTGACCAATAAGTCCCCGTTTGTAATTAGCCTATCCCTTCTGAGACAAGATTCTAAGCAAGCCCCCCTCTCATTTAATTCCTATACCAAATACCAGTGGTTATCAACGATTTTCCATTTAGTTAGCTGAACAAGTTAGCATGTTAATCTCGACATTGTTTGGGATCAAAACTGTATCGAATTTGTGCACTTGACTCAAAGAGTTGTAATGTTGATTCTGCAAAATATGGGGTTAAAGAACTAGAAAGCTGATATTTGTATGCTGGTAATTGGCGTTTTTTTGAATAAGTCCCCTCTCCAATAGACTTTTTGGCTATTCTAAAAAAGAATCTGAATCGAACAATATTTGTGTAGATTTTGTCGAACTTTCGAATGTGAACAATTGTGCTAGAAGCTCTAACGCCACTCAATAGAACTTTGCGTATGAAAGTGTATGAAAATATCGCTCGATCCAGACTCTTTTTTGGAATAGCTAAAAGGTGTAAAGGGGTATAAGCCTCATTTCTTTTAATACCCCATGTCTCCGTGCCCCCAAAGTTAGGTTCGTCCCCAAGGGGTTAACAGAGCTTTTATAGCAATGCTATTTTTTGTTTTAGTACCAAGATGCAAAGGCGATCCAACCAAGAAAGGTGTCATTCCATTCAGAAATATTACAAAACATGAATCCACCACACAGCACACCTAAAGCGGAAACCGGTGATAAGTCAGCGGAACAAAGTGGTCACCGTAGCTCGCCACTTCTTGCACGCTCAAACATATTTTACCAACCAGGTGAAAACAACCAACCGAACGACCTCCCTGAAGCAGACCAGAGATCCCAAAGAAAGACTAGTAGTGGCGTGTTTTATGAAGGGGAAAACGGGGGGACTGTTAGAAATAGATCTGAGGCACAAGCACCTGTACCCCCACCGTACGAGGAAGCGAGCCGAAGACAGAGGACTGTTTTATCCCAAGAGGTAGTAGTTACCCCAAAGAGGGATAGTACCAGCTCCAATAAATCAAACGAAGGTGCTAATGCGAGAAATGATAAAACAAGGAATCATGAAGAGACAGAGAAAAAGAAATCTGCAGTATGGTATGAGTATGGTCATGTTTGAAAGAACAGTGTATTGATATGGTAAAAGTACGGTTAATTCTAACCCTGGACTTGTGTAATAAAGTATAAGTAAAGTTATGTTTGACCGATTTTTAACCGACCATTTGATTGTTTGGGAAATCTGTGATTTTGTACCATTCATACTGATTTTAAAGGATACCTTTTTTGGTTTACAATGTGATAAAACAAAGTTGAACTCAACGTGTACTACTTGTATTCGTTTCATATATTCAATCTGAATAGCCATCCAATTCAAGGAGCGATGCTGAGACTTACGTAATGAGTCCAAACTGTATGCATGAAGAGGAAATCGCGAAACTCATATACCATTTCCAGCATCCATAAGTTTCAGAGTTGAAAGTTGCCCATATGAATGAACTTTGGACGAAAAAGTATGGGATCGAGGAGTGTATTTCTCGTCCGAGAAAGGTTACGAGATTTTTAAGGTAGTAGGATTTTCGGGAATTTCTTACGGATTTATCTTGGAAACAAAAGGATTTTTACCAAAGGTGTACGAGATTTTTTTAGACTGATAAGCCTCCCGTTCTCACAGTATGAGGGATTTTCTCAAAAGAGCTCCTTCAAAAATGACATAAAGTCACAATCAGATTTTCATAATATTTCTGCGTTGTAGCACGTGCTATCCCTTTGGGAAGTCACCACAAATGGTTTTTGTTATGCTAGGGATGACACGTTTGATCATTACATGACATTGCGACGCAGTAACATTTCGAGATGTATGTATGTTCTCTCCCACTTTGACATTTAAGAAAGTATTGTTTAGTTTAAAAGAGCAGATCACCGTATTACAGTATATGATTTAGATTTTATAAGTTTTAGGTATTTAGAACTTTCTGGAATAAAGTCTTCTGGGTTAACTTTACGAATAGCACTAATTTAATAGTCGTTGTTTTTGCCACAAGATTTAACAGAACATTATCATGTTCACCTAGCCTCGTATTTATTTAAACAGAATTCGTTGGCAGTTATGATTTTAGGCGCATATTGCACAGATTTCTTTAAATCCCGCGTTGACGAATGCAAATCTGACTGTCAAGTTTATCAGCTGTGTCATGTTGCAACTCAGTCGCTGTTGAGGAACAACATGGTCAAAGCAGGCTATCTCGTCACATAATAAGGAGACATCTTTTTATTCGCAAAAAGCTGATTTTAGTAGCAAAATGCACAGTTTTTTTTTCAGGGCCTACAACAGAAAAGTTTCTTTCTTGGCCTTCCTTGGAGGAGACCATTGCATTGCATTATTTCCATGTAGGAGTTGAAAAGAAAACTTCTCAGAATTCCCCAAAGACAGAATCCCTCCTTTGAAATGGAAGCTCAAATTTCCCTCTAGACTTTAATTGAACTCAGCTTTGTTAGACTTATGCCTGCTTGATATGAATAGCAAGTAAGCATTTTGGAAAAAAGAAATATGTCTGAATGAAACAAAGCAATTTTGCCTCCTCTACAAAAGATTTCACACCTTCTGGGCAGGGAATTGTAATGTTCAATGTTTTGCCCTATTTGTGTGTTTTGATTTGATCAAATTCGCTCCTAGATGTGAAGTCTATTCTTGAGAAGGGAAAATTCCTCTTTCTTTCAGAAACCTGAACTTTTTGTTTCACAAAAGAAACAAAAGAAACAAGACTTTCCATCTGGTTTTTAGACAACTGCAGGTTCCAGCTGTTCTCAGTTTTCTGCAGCTTCCATTGATGTAGGCTATACAAATTCAGTAGCCATTATCGAGGGGTAATTCACTGCCTAAACATATCGTACAATGTTCGAGTGAAATCCCTTGCTTTCCCAAGAAATCATTGAAATCTTGCAGAATACAGAAATAGAAATCTCGAGCGCTTGATAAGGTACGCTACTAGAATCAGATGAAACACGAATTGTTTGATAACGAAAATGATATATCGATTTGATGCCTGTTATTATGATTATGATGTATGATTAATTTTGTTTTAGAGTTGACTAAAGTAAACAAAAAGATGTAGATACTCGTAGCAACGGTATTGATATATTCTCGTGGCTACTTTCTATTTAGTATTTAATAGCTTTTGATAACATGCATCATGAAAGTAACGTCTTCTCCTTACTGATGGACTCTGTGTGAAACGATGTAAAGGGGGGGGGGGGGGTACTCCGTAACTTTCAGTGCGGAGTTTCATGCCACTATTTCTTTCCTAGTTTGTGAATATCAATCCCAATGTTTCGCAGACCCCATTTCGAATGATTTCAGTATGACCTTCTTGATCTTTCTCAGTTTTTTAGTAATACCAAAACATACATTTCATGATTCACAACTTCAGGGCCACACTGCTTTCCACCCCTGGCCGAGAATCCACAGTCTCCGTGATTAATCGAACCAAACAGCACGAATTCTTCAAATTATTGGACCCTAAATATTGAATTTTCGCCTGTGTTTTTCTTGGGTTTTATTCGGACTATTGATTTGACTTTAGATTTCCGACCCCAAATATTGGCACGTATTAAAAGTTAATGAGTATCCCCCCTGGGGAAATTTTGCTGTTTCGGGGTTGGCTTTATGTACGAAACGTTCTGCCTGGAAAATCTTGCGGTTTGTTTCATAGCAAATGAAACTCTCAGATTAAACTTTTTGCGAAAAAAAGAATTTAAAAGTGTTTTTCGTAAGTAGTTTTGCGTCATCGCAAATCTCATATGAGGGGCATATGAGATCTTTCTTGGTACAGGCTTTAAGTAAATTTCGGATAGCAGTACCCTGGGTACCAGATTCTCTCTAAAAGAAAATGTTCTCAATTTCTTTTACAGAGTCTGGTACCCAGGGTAGCGAGGCAGTAGCATCGCAACGCTTGCCTAGCTTGCCTAGCAACTCATTCCTTCAGATTGGCACGTATGTACACATACACAAAATGATTGTACACGTACTTTTTATGCGGAGTCCTGAAAATTTCTTAAATTTATCATATTTGTTCCTGATTGACTGATTGACAGGTGCCTGGGAACAAATTAAAGTTCGAGCTGCCTTGCAATCCAGAAAAGATACATCGAAAATTTTCCGCCAGTATTTTATTTATCAACCTTGAGTTCACACCAAGCCATTTTTACGTCATGCGCGAACTGGGTGACGAGTTTGCAAGAACTGCGAAGGAGCATCCACCTCAATGAAAAGAATATCAGAACAGATGTGCGGAAAACAGATTTTCGAAGAACACACAGGCTACTCCATTTGGCAAGACTCCCCATCAGAAGAGGCGAAGCATGTTTAAAGAACGTTGTTAGACCCTTGTCGGTGAGTACCTTTATTTCAAAAAGGATAGTCACACACTGAAAGGCCCTTCACTTCAATGAACACGACGGGAGAACGTCAATGACCTCTAGTACATATGGCCTATAAATGTATAGCAGAAACCGACTATCATTGTACTTCGTTGAGAAATTTTTGGGGCTGCCGCCCCCACGCCCCTGCTACTTAAGTAAGTATGCATTAATCTCGGTAGTGATGTATTTTCCATCCAAAATTGGTGCAATAATAAAGCACGGAGAAATGTTAAATGTGTGTCCGCTAAAGTTTGCAAACTAGCCTAAACTGTAGGTGTTATCTTACACCCAGTGTTTTGTGCCTTGCAGGGAGAAAGCAGGCTATAAATTGGGTTGAACGGTTGAATCCCAAAGAACTGATCAGTTATATTCCAGTACAGTATTTGTTTATGCACAAAAGCAAGCTGATCAGAGTTCTGGGATGCTAGGAAGGCTTGTAATACCAGAAAAGATACTGTACTCTGGTACTTGTAAGAGGCAGGCCTGTATTCAGTTCAGTTCAGTCCAGTTTCATATATTTTAAATTCCACTACATACAATTTATGAACTAACTAAACAGACAAATAACTAAACTACACAAATATAAGATACAGAAAACTGATACATCAGAAAAATAATGATACTAGTAATAATAATGATACAATGTACATTGAACAAAACAAAGAAAAAAAAGATAAATTGTATGGAGGGAATTACTTAAAGGAGGAGCTCTCTCAGTAGTCAGACTAATCGAGGAGAGAGCACCCCCTGTTTTTAATAGTATTTCACATAAAATTAATGACTTACATGGGGATTATATATTAGGGCGGATGGTGACCTTTTTGTGCCAAGTAAGATCAATTTTGATAATTATTTTCAAAGAGGAACGCTTTGAGTTTACGACGAAAACTAATAGTAGAGGGTGATTTTTTTATATCCATGGGGATGTCATTCCAGCACTTAGCTCCAAAGTAACGAACTGATCGGAGACCATATTGAGAAGTATTTTTCTGAGTTAGAAAAATATCATTTTTAGTGGCTTGCCGTGTACAATGTTGATGAACGGATTGAACTAAATCAAAAAAAGAATGAAAACAAGAAGGAGAGATCTTATTTACACAATCATATACAAAAGAAAGCAGTTTCAATTGAAATAGATTACGAAGTTTTAGAATCTTTAAATCTGAAAAGAGAGGAGTAGAGGGAGAAGTAAAGTGTTCAAACGCAATGGCCCTTATGACCCTTTTCTGCAGCAAAAATACTGGATTGATGTGAGTCTCATAGGTAAGACCCCAGACTAAAATTCCATATTGTAAAAACGGTGAAAATAAAGAGTTATAAAGACAGACTAAAATATTGATGGGCAAAAAGTGTCTTACTTTGAAAAACATACCACATGTTCTAGCCAGTTTTTTGGATAGTTCAGTCAGGTGATACTTCCAAGAAAGATTTTCATCCAAAAGAACACCAAGAAATTTTACATAACAAGTTCTCTTAATAGGAAACTTTCCAATTTTGATGCTGACAGTTTCAGGTAAAGAATGTTGAGGTGACTTAAAAATTATGAAATTGGTTTTATCAATATTGAGCGACAATTTGTTAACCTCAAGCCACATTTTCACTTTTTTCAATTCTCTGTTAACCAAACTTTGAAGCTGATCAGGACTTTCAGATTCACAATAGATATTAGTATCATCTGCAAATAAGTAAAAGGCTAGTTTTGAGGATGAGAGAGGTAAGTCATTAATGTAAATTAGGAAAAGAAGGGGACCAAGAACAGAACCCTGTGGAACCCCACAGGTAACGCTAAGATAACAAGAGTAAGATCCATTTACTGAGATTCATTCAACACCTCTTGCCATCTTCACTTACAGGTCCTTTAATATATTTGTCAGCTATTGTGAACAGACCAACATGCAAGAAGATAAAGGAAGTGCCAATACAGAAGTTGTGACCGCTGTCCCAGTCACGACAATTCAAGACCAAAGCTATCAACGAGTTGTTGTCACTGAGATAGAAAGAGATGCAGGTATAGGATCAATAACATCATTAGCAAACAACAGAGAAACAGTAGAAAATAATCCAGCAGAGATTTACAAAGAGAATTCTGATGCAATAATTACCAATCAAGAACAAACATACCGAAATACTGAAGGAAAGGACCATCAAGAAACAGAAGATAGTTTGGTTGTTATAGCTCCAAATGAAGTGAGTTCTGCTCTAGAAGTGTATTGTTTTATAGTTTTCTCTCTTTTTGTACACAGCTGTGAAAGTGGTAGTGTGGCAGAATATTTCATAACAAAGGTGTTGTTTCCAAAAGAGGTTACTTTAAGCAAAATACAGTAGGATCATTTTTAGTACTTTGATACATAGTCATCAAGCAGACACCAAAGCTTTCAACTGATTGTTTTTAAAGTGAAAAAGATCACCAGCAGTACTTCTTGTGGTTGTACATTTCTGAAATTAAGGATAAGGCAAAACCCAGGAAGTAACACTAATTTTTTCACTTCTTATAGGATTGTTTTTAATTACTTTTTCAATTTTTGAGTTATATAATAATTAGAGTTCGCTGCTTCCAATTTGGAAGCAATTGGCAATCATTGACTGTTATTACGGTTGATCTTTCATCAAGTGAATGTTTTTGCAGGCATTTAAAGCTGCAAGGTCATTGAATGCCACAATGGAAACATACAGTGAAATTCAAGGTCCTTCAATGATAACTGATGTAAACCAGGAAAATGTTGCAGAGACAAAAAACAGTACAACAAATGCACAAGAGGAGAAACAACAGCCATTGTTAAATGATCAGGAAAGCCATGATATGCATGAGACTACAAAGCAAGTTTATGAAACAATTGTAACTCTAGCAGCATCTTCAGAGGCAGCGTCAACATCGCAAGCAACATATTTGAATGCACAGTCCCTAAACCAGTTGCAGAATATTCCTGGTCACACATTGGTGAATGCAAGTGAACTACAAAGTGGGCTTCTTGATTCTCTGTCACAAGGGACACATTACATCATCAATACTCCACAACTTCCTAATGTCAATGCTTTGCAGAATTTGAACCAGCAAAATGCTGCTCAAGTTGTTTTATTGCAAGTTCCAACTTCTCAAAGTGGCAATCAGGTAGCCTTTCAATTTTTTATACATTAACTGATCTGCCAATAGGGAGCTGCAAAACAAGAGCAAATTCCCCTTTTGAGATTTAGATTCACATCACATGAGCACATGAGGCAAGGGATGTTCCAGGAGGTATTTCAAAAGAACAGGTGTCATTGTGAAAATGTTCTGTTATCAAATGTCCTTATCTAACAAATAAAGAAAAATTTTGACATCTTTTATCTTAATTTATCGCTCAGGTGTATGTAACAAATGGAAATATCCAACCTGCAATTGCCAACTCTTCCACAAGCCCCAATCAACAACAGGACAGTGCCCCAGTAGCAACGCAACGACCAGGGCAAGAACCCAAGAAAGGACGTGGAAGAGGACGTGGAAAAGGAAAGAAAAAGTCACCAAAACAAGAAAATCCATCGGCATCACCACCACTTAGGCCATTGGCTCCTCGCATGGTAGCTGTACCAATTTCGTCTCCATTGGTCATCGCAGGAAACTCTCAGGTAAGTGATTACCAAGTTGTCCTTGCTGTAAGGAACTGTTTTAGAAGGAAAGACAAATTCACGAAGATGCCTTCAGAGGAATTTTTCTGTTGCTTGTACCAATTTTGTATGCCCCTGATTGTTGGTATAATTTTCAAAGCATATTTACAAACGTTGACAAGAGAGAACTTGGCGATTATTTCAAATGTTTTCCTCTCCTAAAGAGGTCTTCTTAGTGAAGGAAAACTGTAGAAATTCGAACAATGCAAACAAAATCCATTTTTTGTTGTGTTGCTGCTGTGTTGGATTTATCAGAGCAGTGAAGAGATGATTACGCGATCAAAATTGTACAATTCATGACTTGCATAAGTCGGATTTCGCAAAAAATGGGACAAAGTTGAAATCCCATCCGCAATTTTGTTAAAGTTTACTTTGTTGTACAATTTTTTGTTATAAGTTGGACAATTTTCCTTGGTCCGAAGCAACCCGACTCACGCGAGTTTTACTGCAAAGAGTTACCCTGTATAAATATATTATTCTTACATATTACTCTTATTATTACTCTTATTATTCTTATAAATATTACTCTTCTTATTATTATTTTTTATTGTGGAAAGCAAAATAAAAAGTACCATGAAGTTATCACCGACATTAGTACAAAGTTATCTTTTAAGTTAATAAAATCGATGCTTTTCTGTCTCAAAGGATGAGGGATTGTATTTCAGTTTCGGAATTTTATGTAGATAATATTAGATAATATCATATTAGATAATATTAGTTTTGAATTCTATTTCAAATGCATTTTATACTTTGATTGACAATGAAATCAAATATAAAAAATTTATAAGAATTAAAGAGTTGACGTTGTTTGATTTTGTTAGAAGTCAGTGCCTGATCGTCTTCGTTATGAAAAATTTCTAAATCAAAGGCTTTCCTTCCGAATAGACCTTTTAGCTATTCTACAAAAGAGCCTGGATCGAGCGTTATTTTATACATTTTTATACACGAGGTTAGATTGAGTGGCGTTAGAGTTTCGATTGCAATTGTGCACATTCGAAAATTCTACAAAATGTAGCAAAGTATCGTTCGATTGAGATTCTTTTTCAGAATAGCTAAAAGGTCTATTGATTGCTTGGTTGAATCAGAATCTGGTTGAATCATTATTAATCGTTAATTGATTTATTGATCGATTGATTAACTCACATATTACTTTGTTTTTGTCACTAGGTATTCACTTCAGTAACACCGGTAGACCACCTACAACAACTTACATCAATTCCATCCAGCCAAATGACACGAACAGCAGGTCAGCATTTTGAAGTGCTGGGGAGATGTGTTGTCTGCTTCAGATTTTGCCGCACAACTACTTACTGCCGCGCTGAAAAGAATCATTTAGATGTCCGCGCTGCTGCTTGCGCTGAGTGCGAGTCTAAAGGTGTAAGCACTGTAGTGTGCAGGCGGAAACGACTACACAAAGGCCCTAATGCATACCCACCTAATATCGTTATAAACACAGTTATACAAAGAGCTGTTGATTTAAAGGAAATGTGCATCAAAAATTATTTGCCGTCATGCTTCGGTGAACTTCAAAGTCTGACCGTTCATCATGCTGACTGTGTATTTTCACAGCCTCGTAGTCGAAATGATGCCAATGAGCAAGTTTTGGGGGATGAGGGAACATCAGCAGAGAATCAAACGCAATATCGAAAGCCTACGGACTACGCACGTGGGTACCTTTTCCCGTATTCAAAGGAAGCATGGGAGCAGTGGTTGCTGAAATTCTGCTTGCAAACTGGAACGAGTTATAAAATTCGGACTGGAAAGCGAGTGAACAAAAAGACGGATCATGGATTGGCGAATCATAATGGAAAGATCGTGGTTTACAGAGCCTTGGAATCGCAGCTGCATAACTGTGCACTCGGTGGCAAACCGCGCAAGAAAGCTCTGCGAGAGGGAACAAAACGCAGAAAATGCCGCGGTTCTAAGCTCATTGGATGCCCCGCTGTAATACATACGCGATTGGTTGTCACAGAAGAAGATTGGAAAGCTTTAGAAATTACCGTTCCAAAACTTTCCGCACATTTACCAATCCACGACCCCCGTATTTCAGCTACCGAAATGGCAACTGATGTAAACGGCATGATTCTATCAAACTCACTTTACGAGGCGAATCAGGAGGTAGCAAACGAAACGCAAGAAGAGTTTGCAATTTTGGAAGATGTAAGATTTCATCATGAAACAGAATCAGAACTGACCAGCGAGCAAATGCAGTTACTCAGCTCATTGCAAATCGAAAACTTGAAAAAACAAACTAAGACTTTGATGTCAACATGCGGAGAGCTGGTAGATGATGTTTCGAGTTTAGAAATATTAAAAAGTGTACATTTACATGTTCAGTCATTGTTCAATCAACTGAGTAAACCTGTGGCCAACCAATGTAACAAGCGAGGTCGAAAGCGAAACGCTGTGGAGGCAGATCTTGTAGATGAGGAGGAGGTTCTAGAAGAAGGTGAATCAAGAACTGACTCAGTTGGTCAAGTTGTTTTATTGCAAACAGAAGGAGTATAGAGAATATGTTTGCGGCTGTACGTCAGTCAGGCCTAACCTGTATTTGCTACTGAGGCAAGACATAACACATCCGATTAAACTCCACAAGAAAAAACCAAATCTTCGTAATTCAAAGTGTTGTAAGTTTAAAGTCTCAAAGACGATAGCGGAAGGAATGTCAATATTATGTTTGCTGCTGCTTTTTGTAATAAGGCCATTTGAAAGCACAACCTGATATCACTAACGATACGAGGCACCACAACCGGTGAAATTTTACAAGAATGAACAATGCTTTTATCATTCAAACTGTTACAAGTTTAAAGTCACTAAACACAACATCAGAAGGAACGTAAATAGTTTGCTCCTACTTCTGTAATAAAGCCACTTTGTCATGACGAGGCAATGATTATTATGCAAAACTCGGTGGCATTTTACAAGAACGAAGGACATCAAAAAATCAGATTCTTAGGAACACTGCATGTCTTACGTTACGTTGAGACAGCAATGAAGTAATGGAGTAACAGAAAATAAGGAATACGCTGATGAGGTTAGTTGTGAAGAGAAATTGATGTGTCAAGATGATATAATTGTCTCATTATCGAATGATTCGATTTGTTTCTTGTGTTTCTTGCCTCTTCTTTTACGAGGGAAGAGCTTGCTCAGTTTTCACTCAGATGCAAGGCAGAGGCAAGCACCTTCTGTCAATATTGGTATCTTTACAGAGCATCTTATTTTAGCCCAAAATGCAAGACTGATTTAAATTTAAGGCAGCCTTTTTGCCTCAGCAGAAATTGTTCATTTTGGTCCCTGGGCGGGATCCCGATGCCGGGTGGAATGGAATCAAAATATTTTTGCTGTATCTTGATGAAATTTCACACAAATTGAAATGGTTTGAGAATGATCAGTATTTATCTCCGTCAGATAGTAGCGGCTGTTGGGTTGGGAGGGAAGATTGGCAGCAGAAAAACAAAATTTCACTGAGAAATTTTTGGAGTTGAAAAAGAAAGCAGAGTAAGCGAATTAAATTTTGGTCCACCTGTGGCAAGTGCTCCTACTATTGCGAGGCTGAAAAATGAGGACGGACATCATAGGCCTAAAACAACAATCGCAAAGGAAGAACAGGCGAATTACATTCAGCAGAGCAAAGGATAACGTCTATTTACTTCTTTGGAGAAGAATTTGCAGAAGGATTCGAGTTTCTATTCATTAGATATGATCAGGAGAAGTCAGCTTCAGAAACAAGTATTGAGTTTATACCGGAATCTACTGCGAGCTGGGCAAGGGACACCGGGCCTAAATGATTACATAAGAACTGAATTCAAGAAAAATGCTCAAATGAAAAAGACGAGTTTTCTTCAAATTGAACACCTAATACGACTGGGAAATAAAAAGGTCAAAGAGATTAAGAAAGGTTCTTGGGCGTCTATGGGTCGCTTTTCAGAATAAAATACAGCAAAGCTGTGGTAGACGAGTGCAGGGCAAGTTTTGCTAACGAAACGAACAGAACGAAACGTTCACGAAAATGAGCTTTTCAGCTCTCAAACCCAGTTTCGAAGCTGTCTGAATTGGAGGGAGGCCTAATTCTCTGTTTCGCCTGTATTTAATTTGGCATGAATGTGTGGAAAATATGTGGAACAATTGGGCTGTTTTAAGTTGCTGTTGTCAGCTACAAAAGACTTTCTCTTGCATGTTCAAGCAGTGTTCAAGCAAGTGTCTACTAGACATTTAATACCTGGTTCGATTCCATAGGAGAGGAAACATTCAGCATGATTTATTCATATAGTATTGCATGGAAAATTATTTTATTTCGAGATGAGTTTTATGTGAGTGTGACTGCATTTGAAAAATCTTGTGGACATGTCTGCAATAGGCAAGTGCCAACCACATATGTTAGAACTGGCATTTATTGTAAATCTATTCTGAAATTCACACTGAAAAAATCCATTAAAAATACCAGTAGGTAGACTAAATACTGATGCTAGATTCTGAAGTTGTGTAATGATAGTTTTAGAAAATGTGGTGTATTTTACAAATTTGTGAAATTTTCAAGTGCAATTTCGGTAAAATACTTTCTAATATTTGGCTAATCATTTGTAACAATCTTTTACTTCGGAAAAATGTTATATCATCCCCAAATGCTACGTGAAGAGGTGATTTAAACGACAATGAATTGACAGATAAAGTATCACATTCTTTAATTTTGATAATGAACAGAAAAAATTTATGTTGAAATGAAATTACAAATAATTTTTTCATTTGACAAAAATTATTCAATCTTCATCTTGGTTTGATTTGAAGGTGGAAATATTTCTTCACTTTGAAATGATTGTTTCTGAATCATATTTTTGTCATTTCCTTGTTCACAAAGACATTGAGTGTATCGCTTGTTATCATGAATCATAACACGTTTCTTATTGCATTTACATCGTCTTGTTTGAGAACCCTCGAGATTCTCTCCGTTTAATACTTTGCCGGTTTTAGTAAGACCATTAACCTCCTCTTTACACAACAAAACTATGCTCGTGGCCTGCATCAAAACCGTTTCGTTGTTCTCCCTTTTCCCTCGATACCGAGGCCTTTTTCGCAAGTGTCTGCCTCTGCCCTCCTTCATTTTCACGGTAGCTCTAGGCAATGGCGGATACCTCTTTTGCGCTATATCGATTTGGTTCAAGTAAGCTTTTGACCGCATCATCGCCTCGTAGTTAACGAAATTTGCTGTAGCCAACATAAAACATGCGAAAACAATAATTCCAACAAGTTTCTTGTGATATCGCTTACGTTTGGAAGTTGGTGGCCGAATACTTTTGAAAATATCAGTGTCACTTATCAAACTTTCTTCGGATCCATCAGCAATGTCAAATTCCCGAAAGTCGAATTTTTCCATTTCCGAAGATCATGCACCGGTATCGCTGCTTCATTGCTGCTGCAGTTTTTCTCCCAAATGCCACCATCTGCTTACCTCTCAAATGCCAAATGCAAGAAAACAAATAATTTGCATTTTTTAATTGTGACGTCATCATTTAATAGCTTAGCGGGCCCTGCAGCTATTATGTAATTCCCTTTCATTGCATCGTGGATTCTATATAACAAGCATCTTTAAGGGCGAGTTTTGAAGGTCGTTGTTCCACTCTCAAATCGACAACATTTAGGCTGTGAAACCCACACAGAATACACTTCAACACCGTTACTTTGAGCTTAGACTGTTAGCGAAGGAAAGAAATCATTTATTGAACACTCTTTGATCGTAAAATGACTATCACACAGAAAAAAGTTAAGGAGTTTACATAACCACAGCAACGATTGTCGATTGAAACGGCATGCTACACTGCTTCTTGTAGGTACAAGATCATCAGTGTAATTATATTCTGTTGTTTCTCGAGCGAAATGCTTCCCTTTGGAAACAGTAAAGCATCTGAAATGCCACCGCAGTAATACTGCGCAGCATAATGATTTTAAGACGACTGCTCCATTGGTCCAAGAGTGCAGATTTTGTAGGGAAATGAGGCAATCAAAGGATCAAAGATAGTTGATTTAATGTATCAAAGAAATTTCCTTGCTGATGTTGCATATTGAAATGGTTTTCTTGATACCGGAATACGTGTTTATATGGCAGTTGAGATCGCTGCTGAGTAATTTCCTAAAGCCACCACACAAAACTGCATCAGAATTATTTTTAAGACTCTTTTGGTGATAAATATCTTTTGATAGCTCGAATATAGTCAATTTCAAGATGAAATGGTCCATTCTTTCTATCACTGAGTGAAAATCCGAATGATTTAATTTTATCGAATCTCATCTGATTGTCTTGCAAGAAACCATGGTTTGTAAGGATGAACTTGCTGTATGGAATCTGCAGAAAGATAAAAATGAATTTTCAGATGATTTCAGTCAGTTTTCACTGGATACAACTTAAATGAACTCATTAAGAATCAAGGTCTATGTATGGCTATCAAATAAATCACTTTTAGTTAATTTTGTCAATTTCTTGGAGTATAAAGCCAAGCCTTGTGCACATAAACAAGAATCCTTCAGCCGTAAGGAAAACTAAATTTTTTCACGAGAGAATTTCTGAAAGACTTAAGAGAAATCTTAGACAGAAAATCATGCTGATATGCACAAGGAGACTTCCTCTCTTCCTCTGTCTTCCTCCACCGTTACAGTAGTAGCTGCATGCAGGATAATACTATTGAGATGTATCCTGACCTTCAAAATTCACTGACCTGCTTCGTCTTAAGATGCTTTGTTTTCTCTGTTATTCTCTTAGCAATTAAAGTTTACCTTACAGTACTTACCCTGATTATTTCCCAGTGTGGTCCTCCTCTTGTAAAAATAAATGCTTGATACAAATCATCTTTACTATGACTTTCAGGATGAACATTGAAAAAATAGCTCCTTCCATCACCTCTTAGTCTCAGCTCAATTGTGTCAAAAATATCCAAGTCAAATGGTTCAGCTCGGTTCATGAATCCCTGAAAAAAGAAAAAATGAAATCCATTTTCATCATTTCATCTTAATTGCTGAATTTCTGCCAGAGAACATGAAGTAACATTTTCTTGAATTTGAAAATATGAAATTTTGATAAAGGTTTTGATCTGTAATCTTAATGATAAAGGTCACAGATCAGAATGTTATTTGGAAACATATATGTACTATGTTTATAAACTATGTCTTTGATCTTATACAATTAGTGCAAGAGCTCATGATTAGACTTTTCTTTCATGAATTTTCTTCATTAAATTGACAAAAGAAATATAATTTTTGAGGAGATTGGATCAAACTTATGTCCATGTTTCACACCAAGGTTTGTGTCAGAAATATTTGTTTCACACCAAGATTTGTCTGATGGAAAATGTTCACAATCTCTTCAATAACAGATGAAAATGCTGCATCAAACAACAATTTGCCAAACAGAAACTATTCTAAGAAAAGATGGACACAAAAAGAAGTGAGTGTACAACTAAAGAGTTATTGAAATTGAACAAGGAACGTTTACAACAATGGTTAAGTCAAATCTTTCATAAGCAACATGCAAAGAAATTAAACAAAAAGTACTGCGAGACTTTGTCAATGACAACAGCACAAACTTCTTTGTAGTTTTCTTGATAGAGTGTATTTATAATCTGGACTTCAGAGACTTCTAAGTAACATCAATTTTTATCATATATATAATATATAAATACATATACCTTTCAGCTGATAGTTCTGCATAAAGCTAATTTTTAGTGTCATATTGTAATTCAGTTATTTGAGAATGGAAGTGAAAATATTTAATTAAATCTCTCCAACACAATTCAACATATGAAACCATGTCAATGATTCATTCAACTTTATACCCAGACTGAAAAGTTTGCCAAAGTGAGCACTGGTGAGAACATGCACACCTGGTTAAAACAAGGATTATAATGGTTCTTACTTTTTTCTTATACTTGACATTGTGTGTGGACCAGACTGGAAAGTTAGTAGTGCCCATGCAAGATATTGTGCACACAGGAACGTACACGGTCTTCAACCTGAGCCATGCAGTTGGCAATAAACAAATGATCTATTTTTTTTAATTCATTGCTCTCAACCGCAAATGTTCCACACAGTCTTACTTAGGCCACCTCAACTTGCACATGCAAGAGATACAAACTTTCCAGTCTGGTGTGTGGAAGATCAACCAGGTGAGGTGAGCAACATTAAAGCACAGACTGGCATTATACCTCCAGTGGTCTTGATTTTGCTGCACAAAATCCTGTATATTTCGCTTCACCTCCATCATTTGGCATTACTGTAGAAATATTTCCTTTGAAGACACATTGTCCATGTTTACTTTTCTCAAAAAGAACAACTGAATTCCCACCAAATTCTTTATCACTCACAGTCAGCCATTTTTCATTCGCCTTTTCTTCCTTCATATCGAAAATAAATCTGTCTAATTCTAAAGTAAATAACTCTCCTTTCAGGCCTTTTACACTTCTGTTGATGCCATTTTGCAAACGGCCGGTTACCTCAATGAAAAGCTGTTTGACGGCTCGGCTCACCATCTTAGCAAATCGAATGCAATTGAATCAGGAAAACAAGGCTATGACTGATTACTGATAGTACTTGAGCAGGATTTTATCGACGCTACTTCGCACGGCAAGCCAAAAACTTCCTCGAATCTTGTAGTGTGCAGACTTATTCCGATCCGAAGCGAAGGTAAACTTGTCTAGGCCATTTTGCCTCTTCTTGAAAAGGAGATTCCAAAGGAAGTTTTTAGTTTTTGATTTCAGGGGGTGATGCACAGAAATTAGTGTGTTTGAAAACTTGTTCAAAACCTGTTTTCTTTTCAAGAAACCGCTTGTAAGAAGCTCAACTCACAGATTACCAAAAGCTGAAGAAATTCAAGTGATAGGAAAATTTGATTTAAGAAACTTTTTTTTGATCAGGGGTGGCGCCAAGGGAGGGCTAGGGGGGCTACAGCCCCCCGTCGGAGGCATCTAGCCCCCCCGTCGGAGGAAATTTTGGGTTCTCGTCGGAGGAAATTTGGCAAAATAACGCACGGAAACACCATTTTTCAGTCATTTTAGCCCCCCTGTCGGAAGCTCCAGCCCCTCTGTCGGAAAATTTCTGGCGCCACCCCTGTTTTTGATGAAGGAAACTCAGGGATCTCGAGAAAGTTGCCCCCCGTTCTCACGATAATTCACTGGTTTCCCTGTGACCATAATCATGCAAATTAGGACGACAAAATCAAAACATAAACACTGGAAGGAAATGGCTGCCGCAGCAGTAGAGCCGTTTCGCTCCAAACCAATTCTCGTCGATAAACGGCATAAAGAGCATATATTTTCATCAATAAATACATTCAGACAGCAAAGAGCATTCACAGATGTCGTGGTAATCATTGAAGAAGCAAAATTCCATGCACATCGGCTGATTTTAGCCGGCAGCTCGCCCGTGCTTCAAGCCATGTTAACTGCTGACATGAAGGAAAAGAATGAAGGCAAAATATATTTATCTGAAAGCAACATCTCTGCTGTAACCCTAGAACATATACTCTCGTATATGTATAGTGGGAATATTGAAATAGCAATCGAAAATGTCGAAGAGATCTTGCATGCCTCTACGTACCTGATGATGCAGTCCTTAAGCCAATTTTGTTCAGATTTCCTTGCTGATGTGTTGTGTGTAACCAACTGCCTTGGTATTCGAGAGATTGCTTCCAAATATGGTTGTCGAGATTTGTTTGTAAAAGCTGAGAAGTTACTTCATCAAGAATTCATCGCGATCTCTAAGAACGAAGAGTTCTTACTAACATCTGAAGAACATTTATTAGAGATTCTATCAAAAGATCAACTTGAAATTCATTCTGAAGATGATATTTTGAAGGCAATTGATAGATGGATCGATCATGATTCACCTGAAAGATTGGACTCTTTTGAGAAATTGCTCAGTGAAGTTAGAATTCAATTTTTAAGTAATGAAATGCTTGATTGCCTTGAGGAAAAATGCAAGAGAATTCATGCAACCAATGATGTTTTGATGCTTTTTAAAAATGCATGGGAAGCAAAAATTTCAAAACAAGATGATGGAGAATTTATGCAAGTTGGAAAACATATAAGGCCAAGAAACTGTCTCAATAAAAGGAAATTAATCCTCTCTTGTGGTGGATATGATGGAACGAGATGTATGCAGACATGTTTTGGCTTCATGCCAGATGAAGAAGAAATCTACAATTTGAAAGTTATGAAAGTTGCAAGACAGGATCATGCTACTGCTTTGTTAGACAACCGTCTCTATGTGGTTGGAGGTTTCAATAGTCACAAAGGGCCATTGGAAAGTGCAGAATGTTACAATCCAATAAGGAATGAATGGGCTACTATTACTGCTATGAATACAAAAAGGAAGGCACCAGGGGTTGCAGTTCTAAATGGCAAGCTGTATGCTACTGGAGGATTGGATGGAAATTACGCATCGCTTAACACAACTGAATATTATGACCCCACTTGTAATAGTTGGCAGTTTACTAACAGTTTAAATGAAGCAAGGTAGGTTTAATTGATATCTTCTCCTTCCTCGTCTTCTGCCAATTTTGAATTGCCCCAGTGCACCTAGCAGCTAATAGACCTTTTAGCCCAGAGGGATAGGAAGAACCATCTTCCTACAGAGGAAATCATTTGATACAAACAGCAATGGACCAAAGAATGATACCTGTAGGATTTATACACAATTTGGCACTTGGCATGACAGGGGGCACTTGGCATATACGCATGCAGAGGGTGAGTCCACGAAATTTTCAGGCAACTCAAAAATATCATTTACTGTAGCTTCATTGCAACCCAAAATTGTCTGCTCATTTTATACTTAGCAACCTGTACACGAACATGAAATTTCCTGAAACAATGTAAATAGAGGCCAGGATTGCTTCTACTCCCAAAAATAACAATATTTGATGTCGAAAAATAACACGAACACAATTTCAGTTTTATTTCGACCAAAAACATCGCTTTTGGCAGTATTCAAACCCAAAAATATTGGATTTACCTCCCCATATGTTCATATGTTTAATCCCCCCTGGGCCTGTAACTATTCTACAAAGGAGTCTGAATCAAATGATACTTTTATATATTTTGTAGAACTTTCCAATATGCACAGCAATGATATACTATAGCATATAGTATCATAGTATATAGTATACCATGCTGTAAGCTATAGCATGGCTCCAATGAACCCACCATTGAAAATGTATAAACTATCTATCATTGGTAGAACAGCTAAAAAGGTCTGGCTGACTTAAAAATCTTTAATCAAGTGATTAATGGTCGAGTAAAAAAATAAAGTGAGATCACTGATAACTCTCTTTACAACATGCTACGTAGAGCTATAGCTGCCTTGTAAATTTTGTATAAATCCCACAGGTATCATTCTTTGGTCCATTGCTGTTTGTATCAAATGATTTCCTCTGGAGGAAGACAGTTCTTGCTATCTCGGTTGCTGAGTACTTGATATCAAGTGTAAACAGCAAAGGACTCAAAACAGATGCTTGCAGAGTATATCAACTCGGTAAAGCAACAAAATTTGATGAAGATGCTTCATTCTTCATTAGGTCCAAAAAATCCTTAAAGGGAATCGACATGGTTAGAAGCTGGCCGGGGCCAAGTCAAAAATATAACCTATTGTACTTGACAGCTTGGACGCATCCGGTTTCATTGTGTAGCTAGAGAAACAATGGATTTGTGGGCGTTTCTCTGGCCTATTTATAGCGATTATGAGATATGTCTATTCCCTTTAAGCTGAACTCTTGATAAAGTTATTTACTCCTTCATTTCTTTCCACCATAGATACAGCCACTGCCTATTATCAGACGACAAAAATCTGTATGCGGTTGGTGGTTGGAAACTGGCGTCAGTGGAAAAATTCGACCCAGGGCAAGAAAGTTGGGAGTTACTTTCAGAAATGTCTTGCCCTCGCGCAGGAGCAACAGCAGAGCTTGTCAACGACAAAATTTACGTCATCGGTGGGCGTGGAGACAACGGATGTTTGAATACGATGGAAGCATATGATTTGAATACTGACCAATGGGCAACGACTTCTGATGCCTCAGTTGCAAGATGGAGAGCCTCGTCTTGTGTTATGGATGAGCAGATTTATATTATCGGAGGACGAGATTCAAACTGGCAATACCTTGATTGCATAGAACGTTTTGATGTTGATGACGAAGAATGGCATATTGATGGAAAGCTTTACTCAAAACTAATGGGACTAAGCTGCTCTGAGATCGAATTGCCTGTACACCACCTGAAGTGAACTATTCTTCACGCACATGTCTTGATCTTAAAGATGCCCTCATAAGGGGGGGGGGTGAGGTCAAGTTCCCTTGCTTCCCAAGTCATTTTCAGCTTGTTCCCTTGTGCCCCGGAAGACAAACTTTTCAATCCTTTGCTACCGGACCGTTATCAAAAATCTTGCTTAAAGCATGCCAAACATCTCTTGTTTCTTAAAACCCAGGGAGGACATCTTTGAAAAGTGTTATCGTTCTTTGCCTAAACGACAACACTCACTTCACTTCTTCGCAAAAACAACGCACACTTTATAAAGTATTCATCTTTTCTTAAAGTTTCATTGTAATAGAAGAACTTTTGTATCAATTTGTTGTACGCTGTCAAGCATATTTAATCGCGTTTTAGGTAATCACAAATCTGGCAACGTGTTAGGAATGAATTTTAGGAGATTTAATCAAGTTATTCTATGAACATAGGATATATTCGCATTTTGGTTTAATCGTCAGTGATATTTTTCATTCCAATGATCTTGGCATTTTCAGAACTTTTCTCTTGCTTGTTTGAAATCCTTGTTCCAGACATTTTAAGCAGAGTAATCTACGGGGTATGCTCCAAAAGAATAAACAGACTTTTGCTTCTTCGTCGTTGAATTCAACCATTTTTTTGTCATGTACGATCAATCAATTTCGATAAAAGGTACCCATAAAATCACAAAAAGTACTCTGGTCTTTCTAGCCTTTCTACCAACAACAAGAACGCTGTCCATTACCATTCATTGAGTACTCTAATTATTACACTGAATTTTTTACTTGTGTTGTGAAGTTTTGGCATGTGCACGATTAATTTTGTTGAAATTATCCGGTCAGAAATGGTTTGATCAGCATTAGCTGCCACAGACCAATCTTACCAAAAATATGATGTGGGAGTCGTAGGGGTTGACGGTTTCTAGCCATTTCCGAAACGGTTTTACGGTTCTTGGCCTCAGGAATGATGGTTTTACGGTTTCGTTCTTTTTCAACGGTTTGCAGATTTTTTCGACAAGTATGGCTTGAGATTCTGAGAAGTCAAACTGTCACAAAAGTTTGAGCTAAGGGGCAGTGCAAAAATTATTATATTACATGGCTGGTGGAGAAGAAAAATTGTTCCAAAAAAATTTGCTCGCCCCGTATGAAATCATTGCAAAAAATACAACTGCCCAGTCACCTTTCTCCTTAAAAAATGCATCTGCCCCGTATTTATGAACAACAGATGTTGTATAGTACTACAGTACCACCGACCATAAGAAAGGCAGTTCTTCTCCATACGAGTCTTTGATAATGACTGATGAATCCTTCTTGCAAGAAACAAGGAAAATTTTGCGCCATTTAGACACATCTTTGTATACATTTCTCAAATTGTATGATTCACAATTTTGTCCTCAAGGTGAGCCATTTTATATTTAAAAGTTCATCCTATCTTGAGCTCATAAAAAGTTACTGCCCCGTTCAAGGCGGTTAATATTTGCTATATAAAAAGTGTTGACCCGGTTGTGTACAAGCTCAAAAAAGTAGTTGCCCCGTTATGTTTTGCACCGGCCATGTTATAAAATAAACTTTGCACTGTCCCTAAAGCTACGAATAATTGTCAAAAACGATATGATTTGGGAGGAGAGTCTACGCTATTTCACCATTTCCACCGGATTTAAAGGCTTCTCTATAAATAGAACAAAGAAAATGCCCAAACACAGCATTGTTTCCTTAGCTATCAATTATTCCCAACACGTGTGGGCCATCGATATCAATGGGCTATTTTTAGATTTTTCTGCTCGGTGCAAATGCTGGCTTTTGGCCTTGCACAAACCCAGTCGTTTGGAGCATAGAACCGAGGTGAAAAATTGTTGTGACGGTTTTAGCTGAATTTAGAGGCGGTTTTATACTGTTTCTCTGAAAATCTTTTGGCGGTTTTACGGTTTTTGCAACCCCCTACGACCCCCACTGTGAGATCTGCATTTTCACAAGTTTTTCTCCTGAAGTTTTTGCGACGCTTTGCAACCAGACAGCCAGGCAAAAGCTTGCTGCGGAGGCGCAGTCTCATTTTCATGCATCCATCAGTTTTTCAAAAGCGCGCGAAAAGCAAGAAGCAAACAGAAAGTCAAACGAATTGTTCGGAGTAAAAGACCAAAGAAAGAGTTTCTTACAGGTAATGTAACCATGCTGACTTGCCACTAATTGTTAGTTGCTAGCTACTATCGTTTGTTAGTTGCTAGAAAATACTACAGCCTAGCCAGTAGGTAATGCCGCAGCATAACATCCAATAATGGCAATGCATTGACCAAATTTTAAATTTAGGGCTAGGCCGCATGCATGCAGGCCAGGTTGGAAAAGTTGCATTCACTCAGTTCAGTTCGGTTTAGTTTCAAACTTCACTCGCATCTACACAACTTTTTCAAGCCTGCTCGCAGCTACATGAAAGTTCTCACATGTGAAAACAAAGGGTCTGTTCTTACTTTTTTCCAACTTGCTCTAACTCTCACTCCTTTTAACCCTTTCCTTGCCACGTTTCCTAGCGGAAATACTCCTAAAATGCCTTATTCCCCAGCAAAATTTTGGCTTCCGGACTGAAAAAGTTTAAACACATTTTTAGGAATGAAGGAGTCAATTTAGTCATTATAAAACCCCACATGATCTGAAAGAAAATTGAATGAAGAATCCAAAAATTTAGGTTAGAAGCTCCCATCTTGAATAAGTAGTCAGTTACACCAAACCAAACATTATTTATATATTGAGACCCGCAAACAAATAAAAAGTGTGTTCTTTTTGTCTCTCTCTACCTCCAATATTGAACTTTGGAGTGATAATCCTTAAAACAATTAGTGTCCTTCTTGATGCATAAATAAATAGAGTTCTCAGGTTCACAACCAGTGCAGCAGAAAGTTGTCTTTGCCAAAGGGATTGGGCAATCTTTTGCGTCTGCTCCAGTATTTGCCCGCAGCCACTGTTTTCTTTTTTGTCTGCAAACAATGCAAGTGTGGTCTCTCCCTTGTCCCTTTGCAGGAAAATGCACCCCAACATCTAAGAGCCTGTTCTCCATTTGTGCCATTTGGCACTGCCGCTTTCTGCCCCGTGCTTTGGTTGCTCTGACATTGCCAATCAGCTGAATAGCCAGCTCTTCTTTGAAGGAAAGCATGTCCCTCTTCACTCGGCCTTGCACTTTGTGGTCTCTCACATGCCCTTCCAAAATGTAGGCATTATTTATGGCTTTCATCAAGAAAGAAATGAAAATACGCATGTAATACCTTTTCTGTTTCTTGTCCTTCTTGACCACTGTATTTTGGTCATTTTTGTCAACTCCTACCATGTTCTTGTTGTAATCAGTGGCTAACTGGGGGCAACTGATGCCTACTTTCTCAAATGCCCCTTCCTTATTCTTAGAGTTTCTTGTTATCTCTTCGCCAAGACTTGCATCATGGATGCTACTGAGGAAGTACACTGGTTTGTTGTCCTTCCATACCATTGCAATCAAATCTTTGTAGCAGGCCCACCGTATTTCTCCTCGTTTCATTTGCTTTACCCCTGCAGAAAGCTCCTCTCTGGGGTAAAATCTTCTGTTTGCTCTCATTGTTCCACAACACAAGATACCCTGTCCACTAAGGAACAAGGTCAAGGGCACACTGGTATAGAAATTGTCTAAATACAGATGATACCCTTGGTATGTCAGATCAGCCAGAAGATTTATAACAACTCTGTCAGTTTTCCCCAAATCGCCAACATCATCTTCTTGTCTTTCGTTCTTTCCAACGTAGATCTGAAAGTTCCAACAATAGCCTGTTGAGGCCTCTGCGACAACGAAGACTTTGATCCCCACCTTTACAGGCTTCTGAGGCATTCTCTGGATCCACGAGAGGTGTCCTTTGAAAGGAATCATACTCTCATCGATGGAGATGTCTCTCTCCATAACATACAGCTCTTTGAACTTTGTCTGTAAATGGTCCAAAACAGGCCTAACCATGAACAGACGATCGTACCCTGGCTCGCCAATCTCTGGTCTTCTCTTGCTTGGATCTACGAAATGAATGTATCGTTGTATTTCTCTGAAGCGCTTTCTTGTAAATATCTTGCTAAGGTTAGTGTGAAAAAGCCATTTCCCATCTTCTACTAAGAAGTAGCGCTCAGTTCTTGGCACAATCAATAAATTGTTCGTTATGATTACCATCCCAAGATAGGCCATCAGTTCTTCAACGGTCATTGTCCAACGAGGCCCTTCCTCTGCATCATTTCCCCTATTTCCATATTTTATCGTCCACTCAGTAATCTTTTCCAAAAGTTCTTCAGTGAAATACAGCTGAAAAAAGTCAAGGGCTTTCATTTCAGCTTGTAAATCGACCTGGGGGCCTGGTCTGGCAGCTGGATTTTGACTCTGATCAGCTGATCTCTTTGGTTGGCCTAAAACAACCCACTCCACTTCATCGGGCATTTCAAAGCGAAAACCAGCAAACTCCTCCTCTTCTTCATCGGAATTCTCACCAAAAACATCGAAAAAATGTCTTGCAAATTCATCTGTGAACTCTTCAACCGAGATGTCGGAAGATGCGCTTTCATCACAGTCAGAATTATCGGAATCATAGGACGAGTCCAGGGCAGCCATGACGAACGCGCACGATGTTGACGGTTGGTCATTACTCAAATTTCAAATATCAATAACACAAAAACTTTGTATTATGACCCATAACAAAAGATGATTCAATTTGAAGTTCGATCTTTTGTCTTTTGTTTGATATAAAACAAATGTAGTTATGGTAACTATATCATGTGATTTGAGATGTTTGAAATTACATAACGTGATCACGTGGCTGAAACCGCAGAAACGGTTCAGTGTTTTCACAGGTGAACAAGGGTCAAACCGCTTTCGCGGTTCTTGGCAAGGAAAGGGTTAAATCCATTTTCAACTTGCCAAATTATGCGTGTTTTCCAACCAACCTGGCATGGAGGGTCAAGTATAAGCTATGCATGAAATAAACTATGATGCCCAAGCTCTGAGATAATTGTTATTAGGTTTTAATGGCTGCATTTATTATATTCAAAAAAGACAATCCCAGGGTTGAATTGGGCATTTCAGAACATTATGCTGCACATTTGATTTCAGAAACAGATTTCATGCAGCTTCTGTTCATGTGAGTCTTTAGAGTTCGATTCAGTTTGACAACAAAGTAATAGAAAAAGTCAAATTGTCACCTTAATTCATGCATCAATACAATGTTGATAGGCAAAGTGAGCTCAGGTTGAGTTTGGGTATTTTTGAACAAGTTATTTCTATTGTTTGTGTACTGGTTAACTTTTGAGATATCTCTTGAAATGATGGCCAGAATTCATGTTGGTCAGATGTCATTCATTAACAGTGATATAGTTGAGATGCGTTTTGATCCTTTGTTGAGATGCGTTTTGCATCATTTGAACCAAGGATTGAAGTAATTAAAATGATTTGTTGGGTAGTTGGTTCTAGCAAGTATTTGCTATTTGTTCTGTAGATCCTTTCTCCTTTGGTTAGTACAGGGTGTTTCAGAAAAAATGCAACCCACTTTCATTTGAGATTCTTCAGGATATAATAAGATTTGAATCAATTTGACGCATACCATCTGAAAGTACACAAAATGCTGGAGCCGCCTGACATCAACAAAAATATGGCAATAGAGGTATGAGAACTTGCATCAAGTGAATTTGTCCAGCTTTTTTTTCACTCTAGGCTTCAAGCCTTCTATTTCCGAATGATGTACCAAAATACCCAACATCCCATAATACGTGAAACTATTCCAGGGGACATAAACAGATGATGATTTTGTTGCTGGAAAATCCAGTCCTTGAATGTTATCACAGATGTGTGATACATAATGCAGTCAATGACATCACTTATTAAGCCAATTTTTCATACTTTTTCTTTCCTTATTCTTCATACTTTTTCCGTCATTTCAAGGAATGAAAGCCAAGAGATGGGTTGGCAGAATCTAGACATAGATGCTGGCCTTGGTGGTGGAGAAGAAACTCAGAGATTTGGTCCAAGGAATGAGAAAGGTTCAAGTTTGTATCAAGTAGATACTCTTGCTTGCATAAGTCCAAAGGGAGATGAAGAGGTTATATATTATTTTATTTCAGTATATATTTGGCTTTTCTGTAGATTTTCACTGTCAAGAACTCTTAAAATTATTTTTGATTGACTCAAGATAAGACCTATGCCTAGGCTTGATCAAATTTTTATCCGTTTGAGACACCCAATATTTGGTTTTTATATTCACTAAACTGCTGTAAAAAATTTACACACAACACTGCATTACAAAATTACTATGCAAATTTACAATACTACAACTATAATTTCTAGTCAGATGGACCAGATTTGTGGATAAATTGTAGAGTTAGCAGGAGTATATTTTCATTAAGTTTGTTGGGAAAGTTCTTATCAACATACAATGAAATCTGCATAAGAAAATTATTTTTGAGATTTGTACGTATCCAAATGGTTGTAATACAGTAATTAGTTTTAAATAAATACTTCCCAAATCAAATCACAATATCTTTGTAGCCTCCTTTCTGTATGCTGCATAGAATGGCACTCTGTTAAGAGTTTATCAAATGTGTGCTCCCAGATTTATTAGTAGGATCATCCTCTCAGAATTGTACTGGACTAATGATTCTTAAATTCCGGTTCTTAAATTAGGGTGTCTAAACTTGGTTCTTAAATTCCGGTTCTTAAATTAGGGTGTCTAAACTTGGTTCTTAAGTTCTTGTTCTTAAATTAGGGTGTCTAAACTTGGTTCTTAAATTCCGGTTCTTAAATTAGGGTGTCTAAACTTGGTTCTTAAATTCCGGTTCTTAAATTAGGGTGTCTAAACTTGGTTCTTAAGTTCTTGTTCTTAAATTAGGGTGTCTAAACTTGGTTCTTAAATTCCGGTTCTTAAATTAGGGTGTCTAAACTTGGTTCTTAAATTCCGGTTCTTAAATTAGGGTGTCTAAACTTGGTTCTTAAATTCCGGTTCTTGAATTAGGGTGGTTTGGTTCTTGGTTCTTGGTTCTGGTTCTTGGTTCTTGAATCTTAAATTAGGGACTCCCCTAATGATTGGCCTTGTGAAAGCTTATTTAACTCTTGAAAAATTCCCTTGCTGTAAAAATTTGATAATGATATTGCACAGCAAAATGATGATACCTGTAAGACTTCCCCAAATTTATAAACCAAGGTTTCCTTTCAGTGATCATCTGATTTCCTCTTGATTTTATTGAATTTGGTATTAAAATTGGGCAATTTAGACATACAAGTCAATATGTGAAATATATTCATCTTCTTATACAGTTAATTGGATGCCCCTCCATCTCATCCATTGCTGGCCAATTTGGTGTCTGCTTGGTCATAGCAAACAATGTCTTGATTTTTGATGAGGCATGCAATTCCTACAAGGTGTCTTTCAGCTTTGGTATGATACTGTACATACATTATTTGTCTCTCAATTGTTTTTATAAACATACTGGATGAGTCAAAAAAGGTTTACACGTTTGTTGGGTTGTGAAATAAAGAATGTGAAACTGATATTCAAAACTGAAATGTTAATCTATCAAAGGCTAGTATAGGTGAAAAAGTTTTGTTTGGTAAAATTGTCATCATTTAGACCCAGAAATTAAGAAAATGCTGCAAAGGGCATTTTGGGGAACAAGGATGCCACATTTCATTCTGGCCCATGAACATTCCAGAATGGAACAGACAGTAGAATTCTTGATTCACATACAAACCCCTTACAGACATCTTTCTAATTTTTGGGTCTTAAAGATGTGTGATTTTACTAAAAAGATTTTATCATCAAAGTTAGCATTTGTCTGATACATAAACATCGTTGTTTTGAATATTGGCCATACACTTTTAAATGCCATAGCCTGCAAAACAAATAAACTTTTTTTGACTTATGCATTATATGCTGTTGATATAATATATTTAGGTTGTTTTAACAATTTGTTCAGCTGCAATACATGTCACAAGATTTTTTAGTTCAAGTTTACTTTGTAAATGCCTAGTTAGCTGTTGGCAGCTAGCAATTTAAAGCATGAAGGACAGGTTTTGTCACCACAATAGCATCAACTGCTTTTGTTGACACCTCAATTCAAAGTAATTAGGGTTTCCAGACAAAGGAAATTCTCTTAACCAGTAATTCAAAAACAAACAACGCTGCAAAAGCTTCTCTAAAACCAGTGGGGTGTAAACTCTCACTGTGTGCATGCATAGGGAAGTTATGTTATGTCCTTTTAACAAAAGAAAAAGGGTAAACCTAAGGATCTGCTTGGTGGATTTGTTTATTTGATTCAGGAGCCAAGCATTGCAGTTACTGCATATTTAGGACATCAATGAAACAATTACCACAACATCTCCTGAGTCAAATAAACAAAATCCACCAAGCAGATCTTTGGATTCATCCTTCTTCTTTCATTGTTAGCACATAACTTCAGTTGAAAGCCACCTTTTGCATGCACAAGGTGAGAGCTTCCCCCACTGGTTTTGAGGCAATTTGTGGCTTTGTTTGTTTTGATTTCTGGTTGAGAGAATTTCCTTTGTCTGCAGTTGCTAATTGCTTTGAGTTTCTGTTTCAATCAAAGCAACTGAGTGTTTCATTACAAATCTGCCTTTGTTGGTTTAACCATCAATGTACAAAATTGGCTTAGTTTATGATTTTTGTGGCCTTTCAAAAAACTGGTTAGGTTAGCGATATTGGGATGATAGCTTTAACCAACACAATTGTGAGGAATCTCACTCTCCTATAATGTAGCCTGGTAAACACCTCCTTTTCAACTCACCTGGTTTCATCCCAAGGGAGCTGTTTTTCTTTTGCTTATTAACTTTTTGTTGCATAATTCATCATAACAGCTTTTTTGTTGTTTCAAATTCTTTTTGGCTGGCAAAATATTTAGAAATAACTTTTGGATGCTGGTAAAAGTCTCCTTGACATGCTGTTAAAGCTATCCGTTATTCAACTTGGTTTCTTGACATTTTCAAATTGTATCAGGTAGCCTACTCTCTCAAACTTTGTGCTCACAATTCATGCAAGTATGAAATCAATAATCTTTTCATTCTTCAGCTTCAAATGTAGATTGTATTGCTTGGCATGCAGATGGCAATTTCATAGCAATTGGGGAAAGGTAAGTTCAGTTGGCCAAACTCTTATCAAAATATTGAGCATGTTTGCAGAATGCTGCAAGCCTCACACTAACTTGTTTTGAGTATGATTTGAGTGTGTTTGAGAGCTGGATTTGAATAAGAATTTCACACCACTTGCACTAGTTTGCAGCATGCATCTTCTGAATTGATGGCAATCACCATCAGGCTTGATTGTAGTATGTTTGAGAATAACTGTAGCATGTGATTATTATCAAGCTTGATCAAACTCTAATCATGCATGCAAACTGGCCAAAATTGTGTCAACATACTCATTTCAAGCTCCTCCAATCCAAAATCTTGCTTTTTTTAAGGGAAGGCCTATGACCCTGGCAGTTGGCAAAGAGAAAGCCTATGACCCTGGCAGTTGGTAATCTCTCCAACATCTGTAAAGAATTCGAAAACGTGACCACATTTGGCAAAAGATCCACTTTTGAGTTGGACATATTGTTCCTGAATGATAGCCTTGGTTTCCTGTAGCCCCTCAAATTCGTTTTGTATACTTTTGATTCTTCCTTTGCATGCTGGAGGAATTTAAAGCTTTATAATTTGTGGAATGTCAAAGATTTGTTTCTTTCTGAATTTTACTGCTAAATGACTAATTTCTTTTCAGCTCAGGGGTATTGAGTCTGGCCCATGTCCCTTCAAAGAAAATTATTCTGAGCCAGGTACTTATATCTGTTTGGATTTATGGTTGACATTTGATCTGCTATCTTACATTGTCAGGGGAAGTTGAAAAAAAGAAGTTAAGATCATCTTGAAATAACATTTTACTGCTGTCCTATGGAGTTCATGAAATATATCTTTAAATCTTTTTCATGCATCTTCTAATCTTCATGTTTCTCTTCTAATCTTTATTTGCTCTTTATTTGTAGAGTCTGCTCAGTAAAGAGCTAAACCAACAATTCCGCACTCTGCTGTTCTGTGAGTCAGAAAGAGGTAATACTTTTTACTTTGGAGTTCATTCACCTACTTTTCAAATAAGCAAAGGCTTTTTGAGTCATCAATGTACTCTTTAACTGTCATTGCAGCCATTGTTTTTCATAGAAATCCAACAAAACTAGCCCTCTCATAAGGTTTTCTGGAATTCAAAAACAAAGATAGTTTGCTCGGAAGATCGAAGTTCAGTCTGAGAATATTTGTATTCATCAACAGTTTGTCATCTCTTTTACAATATCATCCATGTAAAAGACAACTATGGTTTTACCTTCTTGTTTTTAGGGTTGTTCGAACTAGAAATTCTTCCAAGCAAAGGACCACTGACCAAACTGACCAACATAGATTTGAGGAGGCTTGATCAAGGTAAGAACTGCTAGATAGTTGTTTACCAGATTTCTTGTGAAAGACAAATATGAAATGTGAGGAAATTTAGTCCCCTCTTTAAACAGAGCGACTAAATTGCCCTGCAAACATCACCCTCGAAAGTTCAAAACTTGATTCTTTCCTACAGCAGTAATGTTACTGACATCATGTAAATTCTTTTTAACCCTTAGACAGGCATCGCCAGAGTCCGCGAACGTGCGAGCGCCGCTCACAAGCACATTTCTATATACAGCAAATATCTGTAGGCACATTTAAAAAAGATCCTATCAAAAGTGTTCAACGAGTAATTGGAACGAAATGGGAAGTAACTATCATGATGCTAGTTTTATCAAATGTGGTTCCCAGACTTTATCAAAGTTTGTATCATGTATTCCACAGGAGGATTTTAAATTCTAGATGATATGCGTTGAAAAAATTTGCAGGCACATTTTTGTGGAAATTCGCAAGCGCAAAAATATTTTGGTGGTGTCTGCCCTTAGGTATCAGGTAAAAACACCGCAAAGAATAATGATAAAATGTCTTGCATGAGTAATTTGCGTTATCGCAAATCTCAGCTGACTTCTACTTTTTGTGAGACAGACTTAAGTTGTGCAATTTTTGTTTGACTATACAGTACTTGAATTTTCCCACACAATTATCCCGTAAACGTCTCTTCTGACAGTTTAGAATACAGATTCGTTTCTCCGTCTCTTCCTACCGGTAATTCTTATTTCAAAAGCAATACCATCCAGTTTCACAATATTACCGTCGGTAACTTTAATGCTCAGGTGTTAGATCCTACATTTTCACGTTACTTTCTTGGCAAGTATGCATTAGTTCTGTCAAAAGTCTTCAACCTTCAACTTACATTCAAAGTGACGGTAATCATTCAAAGTTATGAACGACCACAACCAAGTTTTGCTGCCTATATTATGTAGTATTCTAACATGCTTTGAAATTAGCTTTCATTTAAGTTTTACAAGATCCTGTTGATTGCAAAAAATGTCTTGCAACGCTTGTGTGACTGAATCTAATTAAGTTGATGATTGTTGTTTTGTAGCAATTTCTGAAGGAAACATGGCCGAAATGAAAGAGGTACGATATTTGCTTGGTTTTGTCTAGATACACTTCACTTATGATATCGTTCCTGCAAATTCTATGCACTCGTAAGGAAGAGAACTCGCCCTTGCATTTGGCCATAAGAATTTAGAAAAGAGCTTGCCATCGCCCAAAAATTAAACTTGTTTTGAATGCTGTCACTTGTAGGGATGTTTAGGCACTGAATCTGGAGATTTGTGCTTGAAGTGTGCACATTTATTGCGTCATTTTCTGAAAGTGTCAATTTTTTGTTTCTTGAATTTCCTGAAGACGCTTACCTATTTGTTATCTTATAAAGGAGTCTAAATCGAACGACAGAATTTTCGAAAATGGACAATAGTGACTGACGTTACTCATTCGAATCTTTTGTATAAAATGGACGAGAATATCATTTGGTCCAGACTCTGTTGTAGACTAGCTAAAAAGTCTATTGTGCAGTTGGATGAAAAGATATTTTTACAGACTAACAATAACATTACTTAGTGAGTGCAGCGTTTTGGCAGGTGGGGACAAACGACACTATCATATGGAATGGAATAAAGGTAATAGGCCTTTCTCATTCTATTGTTCTATTGACATTACAGGATGTCTTTGCCCCTCCCTCCCTGTCTCGCAACCCCTCATTCTTGCAGTCAGTTCAGTTCTGTTGGCATTGCATCACAGAATGACTGCCCAGTCTCCCTGCAGACAAACACTCATTCATTCCATGGAATAAGAGACAATTAAGAAGGCTTTGATGACACCTCCTTTGACGTCAAAGCGAATTATGGGATGGCCAGATTTCCAAGAGAGATATCGTGGCTTGCTGATTCTTGTTGGCAGCTGACGCTGCAATTATTAAAGCCATTTCAAGATGTGATTTACGTTTGAATTTGCAGATACATGAACAGTTATCACGAGAAGTTACTGACATCACCTTCATTCATTCAGAGTCTTTGAATCATATTATTGAATATGAATCAGATGTGCAAAGGAAGCTACTCATTTCGGTAAATATGGTGTTTCATGTCATTGCACCATTTCTCATCTCTAGAATTACGTTTTTATTTAGTAACCTCTCTTGACTTTCTAAACTACTTTATTTATGATAGCTCTTCATTTTTGATGATTTCCCTAGCTGTTATTTTGACAATAACCGACAGGAGTTGATTTTCTTATTGCTAACATTAATTAGTTGAAATTGACGTAAAAGATCACTGCACTGGCACCTTGTTGCCCTGGCTTAAAACATCCTACCCTGCATAGGTAGTATTGCAATGCTTACAGTTGCATTTTGTAATGAATTCAAATATTAACAAAGACGAATATCCTAGTTAAGTTCCGCGAGCTACCCATAGGTTCACCTTTGATCTTAGTGCTAACATTTCCCTAAACATTTAAAGAGTATATATCCGGTTTATTTCATTTTGTAAGTATGAGGTTTAAATTTGCAGGGTCAAGGCGAGTATGGCTTGAGCGTTTGGGAGAAAGAAAAAGATGGAAAATTGTCAGCTGTAAATTTCGCATCTGATTATTTTAATGAAGGTAAGATACTTTTTTTACTATGGTTTATCTCATTCATGCTCTGAAGAAAATATTCCAGACTGAAATTGCTCTAAATTTTATCTGATTTCTTATTTTTAACTCCTGAAATGTAAGCTTCACATTCTCGTTCCAAAAAATTGCTCCACTTTTTGAGCCCTTTTTTCTTTAATTATAACAAATCCGTTCTGCTGAGGATTCCTTACTGTGGAGTAACAGAAGGAACGAATACCGTCGGGGACTTTTTTTATTCAATCAAACAAACAAACTCTTTGAAAAACAACAAGACAAATTAACTATAGATGCCATTCGTGGAGGGAAATGACTTTTGTCAGCGAGTTCCCTCCTATGCACGAAATGATATTTATGATATTATTTCAATTCAACATAAACTATTCTGATCATTGCCTTGCCTTAAGAGAGGGATAGGGCTAGCATGCCCTCTTATGTACAGAAAAAAGTGTCTTCTCTAGATATGCATTGCACAGCACAATTAAAAAGTTATTATTTGAGACTACACAAGTTTGCAGCGAAGGAGCTTACACGCCACTTTTGCCGCAATCATTCTTGTTTTAAATGCATCCAAATATTGGTTGCTATATTTCTTATTTTCATACATCTTTACGCAGACATCGGGTTCTTGAAATGCCTAATGAGTCCAAATGGCGAATTCTTTATTGCTCTTGACACTGAGGTAGATATTTGTGACAAATTTTTCTTTTATTGCTGCAACTTCGTGCTCCCAGGCACTAAATTTGTCCATTGCATAGTTTATTTTTGATATTTTTGAACTTATCTGCAAAGATTTGCGTGTATGCAAATATTTTAATCCTTTTTACTTTCGACACTTGTAATACAGAGCAGAAACTGCGTAAAATGACGTCATTGAGCAATCTGAGATAACGAAGTGTTTGGATACATAAGCTTTTTGAAATGGTAAATCAAGAATTTAAGGCCAATGGAACAAAATACCAAGTGTCGCATGAGTTTGCGATCCTTTGCAGGACGCTAAACTATGAGTTTTCGCCAATAGTTTGATTTACGATGATGTTATTTAATTTTCTTGATTTCAGCATCATATTAGCCTCTGGTCAACTGCCCTACTTACGCCATTGATATATTATGAAGATGTCAAAGTCCAAGATTTCACACTTTTCTCAACTAATTCTGTCGAAGAAGACACTAAGAAAACGTATGTCGTTGTAGTGTCTCTACACTCTTATTTTCATTTCACATCTTCGCTTATTTCTTAAAAGGTGTGTTTGGTTGGTACTGATGCAGCTATCATTTTGTTGCCTCGAATCCACCAGCCCCCTCCCATCCCGGGATAGGTGGGATAGGCGAGCTGTTCGCCTACAGTTTACTGAAAATTTTGCCGTGGAGAGCGGGGGCATGCGGGGTGATTTGCTTTTCCCCAAAGCTTAAACTTTTTAAACCGCTAGTGCTTTAAGCGTGTTCAAACATGAGCTGTTCTCCTCTCTTTCGCAGAAGAATGTTGCCCCGATAGGCGGGGAACTCACTCGCTTTCACAAAGGAAGAACGTGAATGACCCTGCATTAGTCCCACTTATCCCGGAGTTGTGGTGTCGGGGCAATGAAATGATAACTGTTTAATGCTGAAAACGGTAGACTTGATAGACTCGGAATTAATATTTGCCTGACTTCGAAATTGACAGGCCTTCTGAACCTTCTCCAAAAAATAGAAGATTTGGCAGACTGCGGAGGAACTATCGTTTTCTTTAGCAAACCCTGGTGGTGAATCCGAAATCTGCTGCTTGAAAGATAGTTGACTGGGAAACATCTATTTTCTCTGCGAAGTCAAGTGTTTCAGAATTTGGAAATTTTGGAATCACGGATCAAACACATCTTAAAGCATTTCTTTCTGTTGCCATGATTTAGTTACTGCTAAGCAGCTGAATAGGGAAATTAAAATGGGACCTAGCTACCGTCACACAATATTCGTATTTCTGTTTATTTGGAGTTTGTTATTATTTCGTTCTATCTATTGTTTAGGGGTTCGTCTGAAGAAATTAAGCTTGTGATTCTTACAAAAGCTGAAAACAAGGTATATTCATATTTTCTCTTAAAACAATACTGTCACGGTTATTTTCGAAAGTTTAACTCTGAGGATACTTGCCTGTCTTTTTTACTTAATTGAGATAAAAGCTCTCCCCCAATCGAATCTATGAATCAAACTTCATATAGAAATGCTGCTAGATTCAGACTCCTTTGAGAAGTTGCTGAATGGAATGTTGCTCGGAATGATTTTATAGGTGATTGAATGATCAATCGATTTGTTCATTGTTTATTTGATTGAATGATAGACTACATGGCCCATTGACTAAATTGCTAATCACAAGGTACTGAAATGCTTATTCATATTCAATAGACCTTTTAGCTATTCTGAAAAGAATCAGAATCGAACTGTATTTTGCTACATTTTGTCGAATTTTCGAATCTGCACAATACTGATAGAAAAGCTCTAACGCCACTCAATCGAATGTCGTGTATAAAAATGTATAAGAATAACGCTCGATCCAGGCTCTTTTGCAGAATAGCTAAAAGGTCTATTGGAATGCTTATTCATTGATTTTCCTGATTACTTCTCCTTCTCTTACTGTCAGAAATCATTGTTACAAGTGCATTCGCTCCCAAACTTTGAGCATGTTTACACACTGCAAGTTTCAGGCTGCTCCCGTCTTGCTGCTGTCGAATCGCAGTTGGTGAGTCATTCTATACTTCATCATATTTTGTAGACGAGGATGACGCTTTATTTACTGACAGATATGACTGAAGATAGGAACCTACTTGCTTGAAAACGGGACTTTCTTACAAGACTCAACTGAAATACATTTTACAAATTGTAAACCACGGAAAGTAGCTAGGAATGCAAATCATTTGCATGCTCTTTCATGTCTGTGTGACCTTCTACCCTAGATATGTTTGCTCTCTTGCATCGTATAAGATGGATCAGCCAATGAGTATACGAGATGGAATTTGTTTTTAAACAATGAAATTTTAGAACTGTAAATATTCTAACTTGTGTTTTTATAGATCAGCTTTCGTTATTTTGTAATCTAACTTTTGTGACAGTTTGTTTTAATTTCTTTCTGTGTTTTAGATCCCTTTGCGTTGATGCCATATGGCTTTGCATATTTATAGATGTGGATGTAAGGGAGAACATATATCACTACAGTAATCTTTTTTCGTTTGTTGGCTTGTTTGTCATTTACTTTGTTCGGTTTTCTACTAGGATGCAATATATTTCATCGAAGGCGTCGAAGATGATCTGAAGAATGATAGGTACAATTTGATGATAATTATAATTAATTCTTGCTTAATAGTCTCAAACAATCAGTTTTCCTTGCTAACGTAGAAAGGGCTTGAAGTCGTGTGAGTTCATAATGTTATGTGGGGGTCGATTTGGAAAGATAGAAAACCCAATCGAAACTATTTTTGGTTAAAAGTGCACGTGCCTATACGGTTTGGTTTACTCAAAACAGGTCTCAGATCTGATTGGAACATTTCCTTAGACTTATGCCTTTTAGTCCCTTGTTTCCCTGCGTTCTTTGATTTGCTGATATCACTTGGTCAATAGGGACTCAGAATATTACTCTTTAAAAAGTGGGCCAAGTTAGGCCGCTCGCGTAGAGTCATTCCTTATTCACCAATCAAATTGCTATAATTTAGTTTTTAACCAATCAGGAGGTGCTATTTAGACACTTGTTGTTATTGCATACAAAAAGCGGTTGATGAGGTCTAGAGTTCTCGCAGCCGCGATATCTATTTAGATGTTTCTACAGAGGAGGATTACTGCCTGAAAGGTATGCATTTTGCGATTCATAGATCAGGTAAACATCATCCTTCATACCAAAAGTTTCCTTTTCAATGTTGAAGCTCTTTAGACCAGACTTTGAAGCGATTTTGTTGAGTGTACGAGAACTCCCGCTTGTTTAGACCAGTTTGAAAATTGGGCCCACTTTTTAGGAGTAATATTATGAGTCCCTATTGACAACTAATACCAGCAAATCAAAGGACGCAGGGGAACAAGGGACGAAAAGGCATAAATCTAGCATTTCCTACACAACAGTATCAAAACTGTGACAACAAATAATGGCTTTTTCATGTCGGAGGCACAAGTCTTTTCGGGGACCTGGTGTTAATTATCGACCTGTTTATTTGAATTCTTTTGTTCACTAGCACAGTGGATGATAGCTGAGATCCTTCCTAGCTGCAACCTGGCATGAGATTTATTATCACTATTTTTCTGAACAGCATGTTCGATGACGATGAAAACAATAATGATGATATGGATATTGTAACGATAAGACTGAGATGCCTCACAGAAGCATTACCAAGCAGCAGGTAAAAATCCTTTGCTTTTGATTCCATTAAGAACTACTATTTTAGACTTATAAGGTTGAAATTTGAATAATTGATACAACTCCCTTCTTTTAAGTGCTCGTGACAGTGTAAGTCAAAGTAAATTTCTTCGTCAGTTTGATTCATTCTATTTCCTTGTTATCAGATTTATGAGATTGCTACAGAAACAAAAGTTTGACCAAGCTGAAGAGTTTGCAAAACAGTTCAACTTAGACGTCGAGGTATACAAGTCTTTTTGTTTATCTTATTTCTCGTTTTTCGCTCACATGGAAGGAGGAAATATATCATTGAAAAATTATAAATATTTATATAGAAGGTAAATTTTTTGCTGCAGATTGAAAGAAAGTATCAAGGGACTAGCTAGGTCTTTGATAGTAAGCAAAAGTCTGTAGCTTTAATAACATCACGACGTCAAAAACTTAACAGCGATACAAAAATCACTGCGTTTTCTACAAAAATGATGCTATCAACAGTGCTCCTTGGATCTAAGGAAAATTCCTAAGTTCCCTTCGTGCACTTCATTTGATTGCAAAGGGCAACAACATTTTACTCGATTGATTTTAAAGTTGATTTGCACCTATACCATTCTAATTTTGTTCGTCTTTGCTTATTTTTCAGCTCGTTTATTGTGTCAAAGCGTCAGCTATCCTGGACCAACTTGAGCCATGGGGAAAATCAGTCCCCAAGACTGTCGAAGATTATGAGAAAGCTATTGCAGAGCTGAAGGCTTGCTTGAATGAAATAAGTGTAAGTCTGCGTCAATTTTTCAGCTACTGTTTCCTGATTATTTTCTTTTCTGATATGAAAATCTCAATGATAACTTTTGGGTTCAAGTGATAGTAAATCCCTCATTGCTAGTGCTTTTACCATTCTAGGATACGTCGCAGATCATAACATGCTGTCTAGCCGCAGCGCTGCCAACTTTCCATGCTACTTTTGATCTTCTGAAGTATGCCAAAGAGAGGGTAAGTGTACTAACATACGCTGTACAATTTAAGGTATTAAAGAACGTTTTCTTCGCGTTTGTTTGGAAGAAAGCAAGGAGCTCATTCGAGCATTTATAACCCAAAGTTGCAAGTTTCTATTCTTTGTGTTTCATTTTAGCTTGATTCTAAAGAAGGTGCATGGTCGTCTACCCCAAATGTTCAGCTGGTAATTAAAATCTTCTTTTCTTTGTATATCTTCTTCCTTTTCCTTTATTCATTCGTGAGTATTGTATATGTAACATAGAATCCTGCATGTGAGCTGCACCCTGCATAAAGGCTGCACCCTACAAAATCTCAGTCATATTGAAACTAGCATCAATATATCAATATGATTTGTGGAGATAAAATGCTGGTATTCTACACGGTATAACTATTTTCCATCTACCAAGGTTACATTTTAGATAAAGAAATGCCACTGACAAACTTATGTTACACACTTTGGTCATTTTTAATCCTGTTGATAATATTGCTAGTCATTGCCAGCTTTGACTGGACATGCTTCCATCGTTTCCTTTCAAAAGAGGCCCTTGGAGGTAGTAGAAGGTATTTTTGTCGTTATAAAACTGGCAATATCTAGATAGTCAAATGAAAGGCGAGTCCTTCCATTGAAAAAGTAAGTTTATGTTCTGCTCAGTTGAAAATTGATCACTTCACTTTGCAGCTTTTGGATGGGTTGAATCGACTCGTAACTTTCGAGGTAGCATTTGGTGCTAAAAACTTCAGGTAAGGTGGATTCCGACGGTTTTCTTCAAGTGATTTTTAAAAAGTTAGATTCTTGTACTTAAGACGGCTTCTTGGATTTTTTGTCATGATTCTTGTCACAGTCTCTTTCCAAGTCGAAATTAATTCAACAACTTGGAATATTTTTCGCAGGCCTACGTTGCATGCATTCACAAGCCGTAGGTTCGCAGAGGCCCACATCAGCTGAATAGCTAATCACATACCTTGCCTGCGTTGACAAATAAAATTGCTTGTTTGCTTGCATAGTTTTGTTTTCAAAATTCTAAAAGTTCATTAAAAGTTGATACATTATCTGCATGATACAATGCTTCTAAAGTAACTTACGTTACCTTGAAGGAGCTCTGTCACGCAGGTGATTAGTTTAGAGAACAAAGCTTAGCTAATAGGAAGGAGCTAGAACCTGAACTCTTTGAATTTATCACATGATAAAAACTTCAGTTCAGTTCGCGAAACGATCTCTCTCCTGTTCTTTCTGATAATCCTGCCAGACAGATATTTAATCTCTTTTACAACCCCAGCCAATTATGAATGAGACAGATTGCCTTTAAAAGCAATAGTAAAGTCATGCTTTTTACTTGTTTGTGTTCTTGGCAAATTAATTTTTCTTCATTTTCTGTCATACAGTGTTGCAACATGGAAGCCTTTTCGAGATGCGTCTCTCCTCGATGAGGTCATCAGCTGTTTTGACAGTGACGTTGCTGCAGCTATTGTTATCTGGAGACGTCATCAGGTATGTCCAGACTTTTAAACAAATACCTAATATTAGAAACAAGAAACAAAATTCTTGCAAATGCAGAAATAAATCTTTCGAATTCATACTTGATTCACCAATAGTATGTAAAACTAGCTTAGACAAAACCACTTTATCAAATGCTGCTTTGTTATTGGTAAATCCAACAAGTCATTTGATTGGCTCAAATCCAACAAGTCATTCGATTGGTTCTAATTTAGCCTGGTTTAGATAAAGCTGATTTGATTGTGTCAGGGTGTGAATTCTGGGCAGAATGAGACTGAGTTTGAAGACAGATGTGACTTTCGATAAAGTATACACGCATAAGTTGAAGCTTCACCTATCACTGTGTAATCATAAAGAGGCTATGAGCTGCTTTGAAAACATTATCCTTGCATTTTGAACAGGACCAACAATTAGTTTGTTTACTCATTCATGACAGCCTTTGATCCTGCGGAATCGACCTGAACTTATTTCTCAACAGTTGTCTATTCCCCTGGTCCTCCTTTGATTTTGTTCCCCAATTTATCCTATAGTGGCTTAGGCCTGTGTGGAGCATTTGTAAGTCACATTTGTTTGCCTCGTCTTTAGTGTGTTTGTTTCTCAATTTTAAGTCACCATTCTTTTTCAAATTGGTTTGAAACGTTCGAATAAAATGTAAGTAAATCATACTCTCTCATAGCCTGAACTGGAGCCTGGATTCACCTTGGACAAGTTGAGAATATTTCTAGCATCAATCCCAGATAACATTCCATCAACAAAAATCATTCAGTGGCTACGAGAAGATTTTGTTCCATTTGTATTCACAAAGCTTCCTGAAGGACAGGTACGGATGCAACAAAGCAATATGTTATTTAAAGGGATAGAAATAGTAACATCGAGTGGCCGTAATGAACAGGCGGCTAAAATTAGTTCCTATGCACTCACTGTTTCTTTACTACCGAAGGAAATAGCATTGTGTCAAAGTTTTCAAGTACAACAGGATATATTTCCAACTTGGCCGGGCCAGCTTTTGACCTTGTCGATTCCCTTTAATCTTGTTTCAGTAAAGAAAGATACTCAGGTGCAGAGCGTTTGTTTTATCATTAATACAATGATGATCCCCAAACCACACACTTTTTATATGGATCGATGTAGTGCAGTTTCCAGAATATAGAGCTTATTTATTGCTTTTGAATGTCTTGGAAAAAGGAAAATTTATCATGGAAGATTTGGTATGGCGAGCATACCCTTTTCTTTAGGGTCCTCTCATAAGGGTGATGATATCGTTGGCGATAATGCTGCCATTTGCAGTCATGTCCATTATAGAATGTAGTGATCTGTTGGCGAGATCATTTTGAGATTATGAACGCAGATAGATGGCTTCTGGCTTTCTGACAGCGTACTTTTGACAAAAGTATTCTTTTTTATATAAAGGCTCATCTCGCTATTTGTACTTTAGATGGTTCTGGCAAGATGGCTAGATTCAAGAGCAAGGCACATGGAGATATCTGAAAAGGTATTTCGAAAATCCTTACGTTCAGTTTCCTGTCAGTTACATTCTTTGCAGATCTCACGAGGGCAAAATTTCCTCAAAAACGTTCTTGCAAATTTTTTCAACCCATATCTTCTAGAATTTGAATTTTTTCTATGCATCACAGGAAGCAACATTTGATAGAATGAGGGACATTTTGGTCCTACAAGTTAGAAATGCCGTATGCAATAAATACGTCTTGAGACGTCTCAAAAACTCATGGAATTGTAAACACAGTTCATTGTGTGGTACATTTACTATGTTCAACCTCAACGCAATCTTTTTAGAATTTTCATAGAATAAATGCTCTTCAAGAGCTGCGATGTAAGGAAACTGTTCTTTATGTGAGATTTTGAAAGATTAGATTAATGTTCAAATGAATTATGCTTTTATTATTCTTGACCGTTCAAATCATTTTATTGCATTTCATAAAACCAACATCATGATAGTTGTTTCCCAATTCCTACGAATTAATCGTTAAAGCTTCAGAAAAATCTTTTTTGAAATGTGCCTGCAAATATTCGCTGGATTTCCCGGGGGGGGGGGTAACTACCATATATGCAGGTACTGGATGTGCCATTTTTTGGGGTGCCTTTTTTCGAGCAGAATATAAATTTTGGGGTATCATTTTTGGTAAAATCACAAGTAGTCATAAATTTTGGGGTGTCCTTATAACTCTTTAGGGTATTGATTTTGATCAAATTTCACTTTCTTGGTCAAAATTTTGGATGGCTGTCACAATTTTAGGGTGTACAGTTTCAATGGCCCCTTTAAATTTTGGGGTATCATTTTCGCGAATATTTATAAATTTTAGGGTGCGATTTGAGACATCAAATGGCACACCCCCGTCACCCGTCTATTGAAGTTACCCCCCCCCCGGGCTTGGATTTAGAAGTTTGTCTGCGAGCGGCGCTCACACGATCGGGTACTTTGGTGACGCTTTATTCTTTGATGTATAGACTCAGCTTCAGCTAACTGTTGTGCCATATACCTTTTGCTATTTTAAATTGCATCAGGTAGTATTAAAGTGAAATGGGTTATTCATCGCAGCTAGCCAATCACTATTTATTTTCTTTCAGGACAATTGGCCTTATAATGCATTAGAACTGGCTGAAGTAATGTTCAAAGCATTTTCAGATGTTGCAAAAACGACGTACGGCAGAGGAAATGCCACACCAGCACAGTTTGCAATGCAGGTAAGTAATAAAAAGAATTGGCAAAGGGTAGAACATTAGATTGACTTGAAGCATTTCTTTGCCAAGGCCTCTAACTTTCATGAAGTTTTGGTGGATCTTAGGGTCATGTCAAGCAGCAAATATAATCTACTACCAAAGCTTTGCTAGCAAAGGTGTAAAACGTGGAAATTTATTTTTGAAAGGAAAGCAAAATTTAGTCAAGAAAAGCCTACTGTCAGGTTTGAAATTGCCTGTTTGTGTTTCAAAACCATGCACATGTAATGGCTCTTTGCTTTTGATACACGCCTAATATGTGTGTTTTGCTACAGCGATGACGTTTTCTTCAATATTGTTCATAGGTGTGTAAGCTCAGCATTCCATGTTCCAATCAGAAGAAAGAATCGAAGGTAATTTTACTAATACCATGTTTTTGTATTTTGTCTTTTGCCCTGAAACTATCTGAAAATTTAAACAGAACATGATAGCTACTGCTATTTAACGTGCCACTTTTTGAAAGGTACCTATCAATCAAAATTTCTTTTGTTAATACATATTTCATTCAGATGAATTCCGAAAAGTAAACTGAATGGGTTGACTAAGTTTTTGATTATGCGAGTTGTTTTATTTCAGAATCTTTCAAACGACACAGGCAAAGAATTTCCAACAAAATACTTTTATGAAGTAACGTAGGCGGTATGAGATCTAGGGTAGAGTGGGGGCAAAATGGACCAGTTGATTTTTTGCTTCTTAAATTGAGGTTGTAGCTTTTCTTACAGATCCAAATTTTTTCAATTGAAGTAAAATGAAAATGAAATCATTTGACTCATTTTACCTGACTCAGTTTGTCTCTGCCTTATTCGTCTGAAAGATTCCACTTCCACATCTCACCATGTAACCTAAGATAACTCTTTTTAAGTTGACTAAATTCGAGCCTGATTTGAGGATTAATATGGAAAACTAGTTCTTTGGTTATAGCCTACATGTACTTTGTTTCCTTTGTAGGTAACTGATGAAGATTCTTTGGCCGGTGCAATGGCAAAACTTGCTGATTTGGTTACATGCTTGAGAGAGATCAGTATCTTACACAGTCAGTTTGCTTGCAAGCTCAGTCTTCATTGCTATCAAAAGGTATGAGTTGCCGTATCTCTTAGTGTTAGACTTTCATATTATCTGTACAGAGTGCATAAGATAGCAGCTAGGCACTTTCTTAGTAATGTTATGGCCAGGCCTGCCAAGAGACTTTATGGAAAATAAAGTGGAGCTGGGGCTGCTAGAGGAATTGGGTCAGATTATAAGATTATGTGATCTGATATCGATCCAATATTTTTTAACATTTTGCTCAGCAACACTCTACAGACTTTTGGCAACGATAAGAATCTCTCTTTTAGCACTCTGTTCTCCATCATAACTCTATGTAGCCCCCATGAAGTCTGGGTCTTGGCTGTGGCAGAGGCAGTCTGCCTCTAGTACTCTGCTGTCTGCGAGGCTGGTTATAGCAGCATTACAGGGCTCCATGATTTGTTTCGAAAGGCAGTAGTTTGATTTTTCACTTTGCCGTTCACAAACGCAAAATCATTTCATTACAAATGCGTGGTTTTAAATAGAATAATCAGTCTAAAGCTGTTGTTTTTGGAAAGCTTTCCTCGCGAAACAGTCAAAATCATTTAGCTTCTCGGTAATAGTTTCTCATGTGTAGCAAGACTCTTATTAGTTAAATCTTTGTCTTGAGAACAAATGGAGCCTGTTCCTGCAGAACCTTCTATCCTTGACGTTATAAGTAACAAAGTAAATATACCTTTCAGGAGAACACAAAGACGATAGCGTTCAGACTTCTAGACAGAGTGCTAGCACCTGAATTGATTCCAAGCACAGTGGAGAGTTACGTCAAGCCATACGCAGCGAAACATAACTTGATAGCTGATGATCTGCTCCTCGCTTATGTTGATGTAAGTATAATAAATCTAATATGAGTTTTCAAAGGAATATGTTGATTTCGTGGGCTCACGTAAAAAAAGTCGTTAGCTCACGTAAAAAGGAGACTGAATGAGTTGCAAGGTAAAAACTTATCCTCATTTGATAAACTCACAGTTTAAAGTCAAGATATCGCCACCTAAGCTACAAAAGAAAGATTTATTGTGATAAGCCGATGCTCTATTAAGTTTTCTCAAATGTGACTTAAAGTGAAAATATTTATGACTGCAGATCACTATTGACTGGTAGGTAGGAAATACTGTTGAATTGTGTGATTTCATTTTCGAGGTGATGTTTGTTTAGGGTCAGTTTGTTTGCAAACCATCATGATGATATACGAATATGGCTTTATTTTGTCTGCGAAAGGTTAAAGTTGTAAGAAACTTTGCAGTTAAGCTACATAGATCGAATATAGATTCTTTTTTCAACAGAAAATGTGAAAGGGAGAAACCTTTTCAATCTGATATTTCTTAATCCTGATGCTTTTCCAAGTGTTGTGATTTCATAAGCTCTGCCAGTCTTATTTGTTTACATTCCAATCTCAAAGGATCTCACTGAAAGACGTCCTGGTTTAGCCGGCTCAATTTGGTATTCAAAAATCACTGCTATTGTTGAATGCATCGCTGACCAAGAGGTAGGCCGGTTTGCATTAAATCGTATTTCTTAGCCGATCATTATCTTACAGCATTTGCGATAGAATTCTTCCATGTATATATAGTTTTATCAATTTTCTCTTGTGCCAGATTTTGAGTTACTTGGAATAGTCTGTTATTACAATCAGGTTTCAGGAGGCTAATAAGGTTATTGCTTCAAATATTATCATGGGCGATCATGCACCGGTTCTTTGAGAAGGGAAGACAATCATAAAAGATTTCCTCACCCATTAGTTGCTCACTTCCCTCGTCTGCATGTCAGTTAATCAATTTGAATGGTGAAGATCGTTAAACTTGCATATGTTGTTGAATCTCTTGTCTGTCTCTTCGTGTTGCTTCTTCTCATTTCATTTAGGCCAACGATTTCAAACTCATGATGTTATTGACTGAACACTATGATGATTCCTTTTCGCACTAAAGGTCAAACCTTCCCATCCTCATCTTTTAGCTAAAATGCAAAGCGACATTACGTGTTATGAGCTCAGCAGCTGTCCCTTGGTGCTCTGATGTCCAACAACTTGTTGACTCAGTGATGAAGTCAAATCCCAAGTGAGTATCCATATTGCAAAATTAGCATTGCAGTTTAGTATTGAAAGGCGTCATATCTTTAGAAATAATTGTATGATGGTTCTTCAAATGAATTCCATGAAAGTACCTCAAGGTACCGGGTGCCCTAAAAGAGGTACTCCAGTTTCAGAAACCACCAAAATTTTACAGTAAATCCTCGCATATAAGAACCTACTTTTTTGAGAGAGAGGCTGAAACAGGTTCTTATTTCAAAGGCACTAATACTGATTTGAAGGTATAGAGGTTCTTATGTGAAGGATACCTTTGTAGACCTTTTCAGAGTCTTACAAAGGATGTTCAGCCCCATTATTTGTTCTGGAAGGATTTTTATGGACCTAATACCTAATTGGGGAGGAGAATCACACTTTGATAACCAATTGGCACCAAAATGAAAATCATAGCAACAATCAAAAATCAACTTTACTACCCCTGCAATAAGAACCTATATTTCATCAAACTGAAACAGGTTCTTATTTACAAGGTACATAATTTAGGAAAAACAGTCTGTAGGTTCTTATTTTAGTAGCTTCATATATGCGGGGATTTAATGTGTTTGATTCCAATCCTCAAAGTTATTTCTCTGACAAGTAGATCAAAGATCAAATTATTTTCCAAGCACAGTTGATCTTGCAATTGGCTTTAAGATTATTAATTGTAGACCCCTTCAGCTTTCAGGACCGCCTGGTTTTGAATCGTACTGCAAAAAGCACTAATGATCACTAGATTAATTTCTTTATGAGTTAGTTTGGTTATAAGTGTCAGAAAGAAACGTAATCTGTCATTATAGACGTGAAGGATAGTGAAAATTCTCAAGATATTGGCTCTTAGAGGCAAGATCAACGATGTTTCTCAAACAGTAATAATTTTTGCCTTGTTTTTTGTAGTAATGAAAGCCTGAAACAGCAATACCAGTTCGCAGAACTGAAAACAACGATGATGCAGTATGGGATCAGGAATTACGTCAACCAAGATCCAGTTATAGGACTTGTAAGTAAACATTAATTGTTAATTCTTTCAGCGTATTCCTGAAAGGTTTAGTAGGAAGGACCTAAAAAGCTCAAATCTTTCGGTGCCACTCTTCCAAAACTTGTAGACTTTACATGCTTTAATTTTCGTTTGAACCAGACCAGCGCGTCAAAGTAGATAAGAAGTCGGTCTACCAAAGAAAAATAGGTTTGCATGGATTCGGTAAAAATTTTTGTTTTCAAGCCCGGCAGCCCAAGAAAATCTCAAGAAAGTCTCAAGAAAAACAATATTTACTTTTCTCTCTAATCCAAGCTGCTTTGATTCATTATCTGAAAAATATTGGATTTAATATCAGAGCAGGTTGCTAATTCCCAGCAAATTATTTGTGCGATTTCTTTTCCGTAAGGCAAACCCGTTTTTTAACCTTTTGGGATACTGTATTGATCTTAGCGTTTATTTCATCAGTGGCATTTCATTTCAGGGTACAATTCACTATATATTCTCATGTGACACTGAAACTGCTTTGGAAGATGCGATGCAAGTAGTCAGAACTTATCAAATTGAAGAATGTGATGCATACTTTTTCAGAATCAAAAGTTGGATCATGAATGATAAGGTTGGTTTGACCAAGGGCAACAAAAGCTGATACAGATACTGTTGAATTTCTTATCTTCTTCCTTTTCAAGCAAGATTTGAATTGAGGAAGCTGCACTTTTAGTTAGTTGTTGAAAATGTTCTCACCTAAGTTGGCCTTTGACTGATAGATTATCATTTTAGTTTCTAATATCGTGAAATAATTTTTATTCCATAGGCCCCAAACGCATAGAGTTTTTTTAGCCACCCAGTATATAAGTGTACCAGATGAAGAAGACACGGAAAGCACATTACTTTTATCGCCTTTACGTAAATTTGATATATTTAACGAGAACATCACTGAAAACAGAGAGGGGATGGGCTGGAGGGATCCTATTTTTCACAAATAGCTTGCTATCAACCATTGATTCTCCATACCTTAAAGAGCTTTTTATATTTGCTCACTTAGCAAGTTTCTGTTGACAGCGTGCAACTATTTTCTCTCAAGAAATCTATCAATACAACTTCAAAACATTTTTATATTGTACTGCTATAAATGAGCCTGCGTAACTGCGTACAGTCTCAACTCCTCCTCTCAGGAAAAGTCCCAACTTCTCCTTCCTTCGAGGCACGCAAGCTACTATAAATTCACTTGGTTTCACTGAAAAGGGCCGTGCTACATTTTCATGAAAGTCCTTACATATCAAGGTCGCAGAATGTTCTATGTTGCTTCCTCTATATTGACTTTCCAAAGGTAGTTTGTGGAAGACAAGAACGTATTCTAACAGATTTGGCATCACCGATGTCACGTCTAGTTTTATGTTTTTTATTTTCTGCGATATACCAACATTTTAGAGAATTTTGAAAGACTTCCATTCAAAATAAAAACCTGATCTTTGATGATCTCAAAACTCTGTTTGTCTTTAAGTACCTAAAATTAAATGGTACTAGCCCACACATTATCTCTAAAGTTTCATAAAAGAGACCATATTTAGTGATTTAATTTATATTTTATTTTGATAGGTCGAAGAAAGCTGCGATCTCCTGCGGTCCTTGAATGTACAATTGAGCGTTGAAATTGCTGATAAAGTTATCGATTGGGCAATCTCATCTCTCGAAGATCCTCCTCTTGATATAGAGGTAAGTCAGATAGTCGCATCAATATGTGAGATGTCCTGATAAAATGTCCACTTATTTGAATTTTCATTTTGCACATTTTGGCCGTTGTTTACTTCAACAACTTAAACCGTAATTATAATTGCCAAGTCTCTCCTTTAAACTGAACCCATTTGTTTACGATATAGACGCATGCGCTTATTTGTGAGTCCATGTGGAATAGAAAAACGTCATTTTTTCATATTTTCGGTTGACTGAATAATTGTTCATAAGTGCTTTTCGTTTTATCTCTACAGGACAAGGAATGCTGCTTAAAAAGGCTCAAATCAGCCATTGAAATAATTCGAATCGTTTCAACATTGGGTAAGGACAAAAATGCCTTTACTACTAAACTTATAAAGGGAACGGACATAGCTATATCGAATGGCCGCTATAAATAGGCTAAGGAGAACGCCTGTGCACCCATCAATTCTTTAGCTACACAATGAAATGGCTCGTGTCAAAGTTATCACATGTGATAAGATTGGGATATATTTTTTATTTTGCCTGGGCCAGCTTTTGACCGTGTCGACTTCCCTTAAGCATAACTTTACAAGCTTACTTGCAATGTGCAGTTGTACCTATGTAACTATGACGCTGCAGAAACTTCGCACGGATGCGTGAAAACTTGTAACTTTGAGCCCCCTAGCTCCCTGCAACAGGTGCCAAACTTCAGCAATTGGTATTCTGTCGCTTGGGCCTGAAACTCTTGATTTATCATTTCAAAAAAGCTTGTCTAGCTAAGCACTTCCTTATCTCAGATTGCTCGATGACGTTATTTCACGCAGTTTCAGTTCTGTCTGTAGTTATGAGGACTGAAATGAAAAATTTTGACCGTTTTTTGAAAGAAAGGATATCGCATGAAGCTGGCAAGAGAGCTGAGTCACAAGATTGTATAAAAATATTTATTCTTGTTTTCATGTTGTAAAAAATGAGTCAACATAATTCATAAGGGGACGAAACACACCAGGAAGTAATTGAAAGCTGAAAGGAGGAAGCAATCTCCTGTCAAGCCAGTCGAGAACATTTCGATCTACAGTAGCTAGAGATGTTTCTGATCTAGCATAGTAACACATAAAAATCCGCCTTAGGATTGTTCTCACTGGCTTATTAAAAAATGCAGCCGGAATAAAACTATTGTTTCACTTTTCAGCAATCATTATCTGATCTTTCAAGCTCTGATTGGTTGTCAAAATGCTTTTACAAAATCGCCTTTTCTGCCAATGGCTTTCATTATCCGTTCATCACCTCCTTGATGTCAATATCAGTATAATTTCTGATGATCCTTTCCTTTCAACAGATCCTGCCTTTAAAGATAACAGAAAAAGCATCTTGCAGGCTTTACGAAGCATTATGGCACTTCAGGTAAAATATTTCACAACAGACTTCATGCAAAGAAGAAGATTACCTGTGGCATATTAGTTTTACTGTCAATTTTACATTTATGAACTAATTGAATCTGCAAAGTCACATTTAATTGATCAGACAAACAGACGGTACGAAATGTGATGAATCAAAATCCAGATGGCATATGTAAACTGGCTGGTGTTAGCTGAATAAGCAAATGGGGGCTATAAGAACACCTATTTGTCACTCAAGAGTTCATACAGTGTTCTGAGGATCTGCAGGTTTCTTTATTTTGATTTAACACGGAGCGTTTTCAGTTATTTAAAAGATAGCTGAGGGCCGAGTTACTTTAAAAGTTATGTTCTCAAGCAAATTATCCCTCAAAAAGTCTAAAGGTATTGGTGTTATCTGAAAGCTAGATCGGGTGGGCTTTGATGCAGCTTCCCTTTGATTTGAGAAACATACGAATCGGATGGTGGCGATAATCGGTATTTGTAAAATGAGGGATGTCACACTCTTGAAACATACAAAACTTCTGATTTTAGGTGGAATTCGAAATCTTTGTCTCATTTGAAGAATACAATGACCAAGGGAAGAAGGATGAGATTTGGAGAAACTTTTTAATCAATGCAGAGCAAGATCCAGTAAGCTATATTTAGTATTTATTAATTTTTAGAGGTATGCATCTATGCTGCTCTATCAGTGTTATGCAAAGTATTTGCTTTTCATTTATTTGCGAAGTAAAAGAATGCAAGGAATATTATAAACCTTTCCAAACGTTTCCGTCCGTGATCATAATCATCAAACGTACCTTGCAGAGTACAGGAAATATGAATTGTTGTCATGGAGGGATCTTTTTGCGAAACAACTGCGTCACTACCACTAGCAAATCAATTTTTGTCTTTGTTTTGAATGCGTCCGTTTGTTGCTCCTGCTTCCCTTTTTCTTAAGTCGCAAACTGTTATCTTCTCATTTCCTTCCTTTGAATAAGTACTGATAGGCAGCTGATTGGCTCCTAAAAATAACGAGATCCTATTGTTGCTCGAACATCTGCTATTTGCCATTTGGATCTCATTGTTTTTAGGAGCCAGTGAGCTGCCTCCTTGATGCTCGATCTTCACAATTTACTTTCTCCTTTACTTATCAGAAATATCATGAAAGAAGATACTGTAATCCTCCGCCACTAAGTCGATGAAACAAATTTTTCGACATTGCCTCCCTATGTACTCTTCCATTCCCTCCTCCTTCTGTTGCTCTTGTTTTAATGGTTTCGTAATTTCTTGATCAATTCAAATTAAGCGATTTCTTTATTAGAAGAAGAGCAAAGTGAAACCGACAACTGTTAGCAAAACAAAGGTTATGAGGTATTATTCTTTTTCTTTGCTGGCCACTAAAATTTGCAATTTGACATCATTCTACAAGGAAAGTAGTACATGCAATGAAACTGTCATTTACTGTGGATGTTATTATTAATTAGCAGGCAAGATAATATGTAGTTATTCAGTTGGTATCAACGTTGTTTCACTTTTCGTTGCTCTAACCCTCTTTTGCTCTTCAACGAAGAGATATTCTCGCTGGAATTGTAGAATTATTACAACCATTTGTACAAATCGCTAATTTTTCAAATGACGCTTTGACGCAGCTTTCACTATAAGGTGATCAAGACTTTTCCAATAATTTGACCAAAAATATACACAAATTGACTTTACGTTTCATCCATGAAATTGGTAGGTTTGATTGAGATCTTTTGAAACTTCAGCTATGTGCAAAATCCCAACCACCAATTCCCTTTTACGTATGCTCCTTTTTTCTTTGCAATTGCTGTTTCACATTAGGTTTCGGGTTTTTTATGCAGTTCATTGCAAGAAGGAGGTACGCTCGTGGCTGTCTTTGATTTCATCCCAACTATGACCCGTCATCTAATGTCAGACAGAATCTGGTCCATTAGCTTTCTTTATACTCGTTCATGGTGTGCATTAGTTGTATGTAATTTAACGTTGCTTGTCTTTATGCTTTGGCCATGGGAGTAGTCATTGTCTTTCGCTCCCCTTGGTATCGTCTCTTGGTATCGTGTTGTATATAGTAATTAGATGAGTAAAGTAACATGTAAAATTTGTTGTTTATTTTATTTATATGAATTGGGAAAAAACAGTTACTTCGCCGACTGATTTCGATTATAATTATATACTTGATAATGAAAGTCACATTTATTTACTCATAGGTTGGCAGATTTGTTAGGTTTTGATCAGATTACAAGGCAGAAACAGGAAGTATCAGTATACCTGTCAGAAGGAAATATCATCCAGGCATTAAGGATTATCAGGTGTGTATTGGTTAATCACACTCATTCTTGTGTTTCAGTTAACTTGCTGCTTATTTTTGAAATTGCATTAGAATCAGTAAATTGGTTCCTAAAGCGCTGACACGCTTATTTGGATGTAGCATACAACTGCGAATGCCCATATCAGATTTTGCAGTTTTTGCAGTCATCATGCTTCATTTTTGACATCAGAATCTTCTCTTTCGATATATATTTATTTTTTCTTTATCTTGATGAAATATATGATATAAAAACAGACATGAAACACAAGTTGAATTGTGATATAGTGGATTAGAGGTAAAGAGACAGACATTATTGAATCACCTCAAACCCAGCTGTAATTTAAACAAGTACCCGATGAGCCAGATAACATTTCCCACTTTTGAAAGTTCATAATATCAAGAGTACTTTACGGATTTGAATGATTCAAATTCTAATTGAAAGCTGAAAGATCGAAATATTTTTGTGATTTTTCTTGCTGTCTTCCCATCACTAAAAGTATAGGTGAATTCAACTTTACAAAAATTTGATGTTGTTTTGGACCCAAATATTGATTTAACGTAAGATTTTGAGCCCCAAATATTGGCATAGACGCCTCCCGTAAATGAGTATTCCTTGGGAACTAATGTCTCCATCTTCTATCAAAATAGGGACACGAGAAATGGAATTCCAACAAGAAACCACTTAACAATGTACAAAGACACATTGTTTCATTTGTTAACTGAGAAATGGCATTCTTTACAAGACAAAGATGTGCAACAATGGCTGAGTTATATTGATAATGCGTACAGATTGTCAGCATTTGGCACTGCACTTTGCAGCGAAGGTATGTGTGTAAGAATACCGTCAAATTCAGGTCTCATTGAAACATTTTGTACTTGCAAGCAAATAGCTTGGATAAATGTGCCTGCAATCAAATCACTCTGGTACAATAAAGAAATCAATAACTTACGCGTTTGTGCCTATGAGTGGTGCTTATGCACTGGCGTGAATAGACGATTGCGCTAAAGATGGCGGCGAGGAATTTTTTACCGAGATGCACTGCGTTCTTTAATCGAATTCCTATAGAATCGTTAAAGATTTGTTCCTCGAACGCGGTGCATCTTGGTAAAAAATTCCTCGCCGCCATCTTTAGCGCAATCCTCTATTAATGTGCATTGCCATCATATGCATGAATTTGGAATTGAGGGGTCTAACACGTGCTCCTGTTAGAAAAACGTCTAGTTTATTAGGGCCCAGTGTCCAAAACTAATTATGTTTGCTTTATTGACTTATTACACCTACCTTAAGAAGCGATGCTATTTTTCATTTATTTCTAATGATACTTTAGCAGGATCACTTACTGATTCCGAAGCATACATCCTATTGAAAAGCAATGTTGTACCATTCAATATTGAACGAAAGTGCAACCATATGTAGAAAGGAGCAGAAAGGCAGATTAAGAGGATAGTGAATTATGCCTACCCCGAGGAATCAGTAACGACTTCTGTGACGCCTACTGTCTTCTTCAATTCCCCCTCACTTACCCCCTCTGGAGATAAAACTTCAAGCCTCATTAAAACTGTTCTTTTCTTGCAAGCAAATGACGTGGAAAAATGTGCTTGAAATCAAGCCACTCTGAGTACAAAAAAGATGCGAGCAACTAGGATGTGATGATAGTTTGTGCCTGCCAGCAGTTATCGTGCGCTCGCAGACATTAATGAGGTCCGTGAAACATTAATAGCTCGTATATTTCATGAAATACCTCATGCTTGCAGCCTTTCGTTGTCTCTCACAGCAACTTTAATACATTTTGCACAATTAATGTCGTAGCACTGACTCATGGATGATTTCTTTTGCAGATGACTTGCGGGACTTCCTGGAGATAACTAAATTGCTCAGACTGGCTACATCAGTTTCAGAACAATGTGAAAGTGCTGATTACAGGCAAGATGCTGCCAGGTAACAGTATTGCTCTTGATCTTGTGTACTTCTAGATTTTATGTACTTCTGAGATTGTGTACTCCTCTAATACCGTTAAAGTATTGTACTTTTCTCATTTATTTTTTCTAGGCAAATAGACACATTTGCAAAGTGGAATTTGACTGATCGGTATGAAGACGATGGAATGGTTCTGTATTCTCCTGACGTCATACCTTTGCTCAAACGATATTACAAAGCTTGTTTTAGAGGTATATTGTAAAGTCAAATGTTGATCTTATTTCTTCATTCTTTGACATGTCAAATATTGCTTGCTTAGGTAACTTTGCTGGCGGATTGAGTGGCTGAGCCGCTTATGCAGTTTTCGTCAGGTGACTGAAGTTTTAAGTTCGGTCGAGTGACGTCAAACTCCGGATGGTTGACCTCGGAGGCCTGACCTCACAACTCACCTCGCCATCCTTCGGAAGGGACGTTAAACTAGGGGCCCCATGGCTCACCGCGGCATGCTAGAAATCCTGACAAGCCCATTGAAAACATATTGAAAACAAACAAACAAACAAAACAAACTTTAAATTTGCAAATTGCAAAATCATTAGAAAAATCATTAAATGTTATGAAACGTTGCATAGCGTTTCAAAAGTAACTGTTTAGTTTTCACCTGAGAATAGCTTCAGCGAGTCATGAAGTTGAACTCAGAATTGTTGGAATGAATTTCTTGGCCAACTTGTCCGAAGGAGTTACAATCCTTAGCAGTGCGCCAATGGCGGACATTGCAAAATATTTGGGAGCGAAGCTGCTGTTTCCTTTGGAAAAAAAACATTGTTTATTCTTATTGTTTTCCAAATAAAGATCTTTGTTATAGCCAGCATTGGATGGGTGATCGCACTCCCCCCCCCACCCCGCCCACCAAATATCCGCCACTGCAATGCACCAATTTGAATATGGATATTCTGAACACATATCAAATTATTTGTCAAAACAAAACGGGAAGCTTTTCTGCTTTTATTCTTCTTACTTAAATATTGTCCTTGCGTTCCTTTGGCGATCAAAACAAGCATCATTGTATTGTTTAAGATTTTAACTTTGTTTCATTTCAAAGCAATTAGATCCAGCTGGCTGACTTTGAATGAAATCTTGATTGTTTCGATTGCCAAAGGAACGCAATGTGTATCTTGTCCGGTCTTTCTTTTTCAACTTTAAATTTCATAGACCCAAGCAAGGATTGAACCTAGATGAAATCGATTTGTTATGCAGATTCTCCAAAGCTGGAACCACGAGCTTGTTTATTTAAGATGTCCGATTAAAATTGATAACATTAGGCTTGGTTAGTTATTTGATACATTGAATTGTTCCTTCTTGCAGAGAACCACTACCATGTCAAATTTGAAACTCATCATTTATCAGGTGGATACACAACAGGACAAGGTTAGTACCATACCGACTGTGCCAGAGAAAAGTTCCATCTTTTGAAACTCCGTCGTGCCAAGAGTAATTCACAGATTTGAATGATTCAAATTACATTTAAATGTGAATTGATTAAAGCTAAATTTACACCGCTGGATCAAACCAAATTTTTATTTTTCTTTGGGAGACCAGGTATTAAACAATGAAAGTAATTCCATAGGTAGTAAGACACCCCAGTTATGTTTCAGTATAGATGTTCCTGTGGAGGAAAATGTGCAACTTTCTGCGGAGGAGGCTTCCAGGAAGAAGAAAGCTGCGGCAGTGAAGTACAGCTGCAGTGTCACACCACCAATGCTATTTCGTAAGCGGGTAAGGAATGTGATAATCCTGCTGCCGTGCGTATATTCTTGTGCTTTTTTACATGCTGTTCATTTCTTGTAGCCATGCAAGAAATTGGAACAGCAAATCAAAGCATTATCAAAGTGCTTCTTGAGAATAATCTTCAAGTCCTAGCTTTGCAATACTTTTCACAGGTAAATGCCTTTTAAAAAGTATTCACAGCTCAATAATTTAAGTAATAGAACTACATGGGAATGCCTGGTAATTGGAAATGAAGTGCTATAGGAGAATGAACTAGAAGTTGGCTTTCCTCGCTTTAACACAGAATGAATTTTATAATGGATTTTATTAAGAATTGATCATAGAGAGCATTGAATTGTCTAGAGAAATCATCCACCTTCTTTTAGATATACAGAGGCATTTAAAGAATCTCTTTCCTTTTTTTAGTAGAATGTTCTTCTCTTTTGGGTTAAGGCATAGGGTTTTCTGAATTTCTAGAAACCTGCAGTGACAGTTTGAATGTGCTGCTTTTGTACCTTAGAATATTCATGCTTTTTTTGAAATATTTTGGTTCTAGTAAAGTTATTTATTCTAATATTGTTTAGGCTCTTGGGACAATGTTTCAGAATATAAACTGTACAGACGCTGGGTTCAAAATACCGGAGCAGTTTGCGAAACAGGTATGTGTTTTTAACGTATTTTCCCGCTCTTTTTCTGTTTACGTTGTTCATGTGCCAAGGCACGTAGCCAGAGGAACAAGCAACCCAAACAACTTTTGAAAACTGCCGTAGCTGTCTTAGAGGAGACATTTGGTATATGGCTCAGTGAGATGATAGATTTGAATAAAGTTACTTTGATGGTTGGTGCATTTTCATCTCTGTCGCGTCTTATTTACTGCCACCTTGATCATCGCTTCCACCACGACAACTTTGGTTTCCTGATACCGAACTGAATTTTCACAGAACATTTAAATCTGGATTTTGCATGCGATTCATCCGTGTGGGCCTTCAATGTAATGGAAATGTTACGATATTAAGTATTCACCAAACAATTTCTGAGTTGAATTTTATTATTGATTTAACTATCCTTTGCAAGAAGATTTCTTATCATTTAGTTTCATTCTTTTTCCTTACAGTTAGCAATCCAAATACCCAGAGAAAACCTTGTTTATTTAGAGTGTTTTCACCTGTGGTACTGATTCGTTTTTCAGGTACACACCAACAAAGAATTGTTCACTAAATTGCTGCCAGTAGCTGCCAAAGGATCACTGGACATTATACACAATTTGTTCAAAAAGGTTCGTCTGCTATTTTCAAGTTTCATGTTCATATTTGTCTGCCATATCTGTCAGTGGCGGCGCCAGCTCTGAAAAATTCAAAAGAAGTGGGGGGCAATTTGACATAAATTTTCAATCTAAAGGTAAACCCAACTAATTTTATGCCATTTTTCTTTGACAATTTTTGCCGACTTTTGGGCTTTGAGGGGGGGACAAATCCCCCCAGTCCCCCCCGTGGCGCCGTCTAATGATATTCAAACTTTTTGAACTTCCAGGGAGAAGCAGCTTAGAAAAACTAAAGAATCACATTTCATTTGAGGTTTGGCAATAACGCAAGATTGTGTATGCAAAACCATCAGTTGTTTTTGTGCGTGGACATCTTCACATGACATCTAATCTGAGGCATACTTTAGTCATCATTAAGACTTTAACAAAGGTTTGGGAACGCATTGAAATGAAATTAGCTTGAGAAACTATATTTTTGTACTCGCTGCACTTATTAAGGCAGCACTGTTGTTTTTATCAGATCTTCTCCATCAGTTCAGAAAATTATTTATCAAGCCTGTCCGACGGACAGAATTCTCATGTTTTCATGTAATTTTACTTAAATTTCAGGTTCTGACACATCGTCATATTGATCATGATCTTGCTTTGGGCTACCTGTGTTCACTTCCCAGTGAAAGTGCCCTCCAAACAATGGCATCCCTCAAAGACCAATTCGGCAACAAGTATCGACGAATTCAGGTAGATTTGATTCCGTCTTGAAATATCTTCTGTTTGTAAGAAGGCTGCTCTGCTGTCTTCCCGTTATTTGAAAAAATTTTAGCACATTGTTATATTTTTCAAAACATATACTGGAAAGAGGGGCGATAGTTCAACTGTAAGTGAGAAACGCTAAAGTCAAGACATTTCGAAACCACGTCTGACATTAGTCATAGCGTAAACAAGCAGGGTAAGTTCTCAAGGATAGCTTGGCCTTCTAAATGAGTGTTAATGAAAACATTTTGATAGAGCTTGTAAATCTTTATGCAGCTGATTCACTTTTCCACTTCTTCTCTTCTGCAAACTTCGTGTTCAAATTGCTTTTTTGTCCTCAGGCTGCTGCTCTGATTGGGGTTGACTACGCAGGACTAAGGGCAGACAACAAGCTTCTTACTACTTTTCAACAACTGCAAGACTGTGCTTACTGGGGAAAAAAGTTTGCCTTTCTCAAGGTAATATCTACTTTTGAATTTCTTTTTTGTTCAAAGCTGTTTTCAAGCTCTTAATTTCGTAACCGTAGATCCAAATATGCTCCCGGAAGCATAATCTCGAATGAGCACCCAGAATCATTTTGAAACACGGGGATTTTGAAACGTTGGGGCATAATTTCAGATTGGGGCGTATTCCAGATGTGGGCTTATTCAAGTGCGGGGGCATGATTAGATATTACCAAATAATGCAGTAGATGAGTGATGACATACTGCTATTCTGGCAAAGTAAGGAGGAAAGTGAGAAAAGTGTCGGTCTTGTGAGTGGCACACGAAAAGTTTGGAATGAAAGGCAAGGACAATGAACAAGATACCAGAACAAATGATGTAAATGTTTTTAGAGTCTGCTTTTATGCCTGATTTAGATACCTCATAAAGGTGCTTATTTGAGAGGGTGTATTTCATGAAACACGGTCTGAAGTGGAGTCTTCTTTGAGAGGGTTTATTTGAAAGTGGCAGGTTATTTGATGGCTGGCAATATTCTATGTCGGAATTTGTGTTTAGGTTTAATGGTCATGCCTTGCACATGCCATATCTTGGCTGGCATTTGTTGTCGCCATTTTCATTGCCTATGCAGAGGACAACGGTGGGCAACTAAGAGATGACATGTACAAAGCATGCTTATGGAAACAGACCCTTCAACGCTGGAAGAGTTTTTCTTTTATTTGTGTTTTAGATCTCTTTCAAAGATGTTTACAAACTGATACACCTTGCAGTTGAGGAAAAGAAAGCATTGCTCGAAAGACTTGTTTCAAATCCATACGTCGACATTGAAATACTTCTTAAATTTTGCAAGTAAGTCATTTAGGATTGTGGTAACATTGCGATGGCGATTGTTCTGGGTTCTCTTGATAAGGGCACCGTTTTGTGGCATATTAAACTCATACCTACTGGATGAGTGAAAAAGACGATCCCCTTTTGGAAAGGGCACTGCTCCCTGGATATCAAGGCAATTATATTGGCAAGCATATTATTCAATAAAAACCTTTTTAAAATATTTTTTGAATTTGCCTGACTGAACTCGGTCAGATCTTTTTGCGATCCCCCATATAAAATTTCTCACAGTATAAGCTCTCTTTAGTTCATCATGAAGAGTGTTCCACAGGAGACTACCTCTACTCCTTGCTACTTCTACGATGTCTTGCTGCCCTGCAGTTCTTTCAGAGAGCATAGGTGCAGTCTTCTTGATGTTGTCAACGATGTACTCGAGGCTTGTGGATATTCTGAGGCTTCAGATATCAATATGTTGAAACTTTTTCTATACAGAAACGAAAAACTTGGGGTATCATCTCTTTAGTAGGGTAAGAATTTAGTGTATGTCGAGGATACACGTTTACATTACTTAGAGTAGAACTTAGAGTGCTTTTGTTTCAAACAGATTTCTCGCAGCCATTTGCTTGCAGCACAGAATATTTTTAATGAGGCATGTAACTTCTCCCCCGCAGAACATTTTCTTGTGATGAAGACGAAGCCCTTCTTATGTACATCAAAAAGCTCTTGCTTCCTCATCATGGATCAAAGGAAGATCTAGGATATGAAAGTAAAGTTTTGAAAGCGATTGATCATGTTAAGTTGAATGATATGCTTTACTCGACGTTGCATTCTTGCTTGACTCTTGTAAGTATGGCCTATGGCTGCAGTCCTGTTAAAAGCTTTCAGTAGACATCATCGGCGAAGGTTTGTTTACCCATTTCGAGTCATGTGACCATACTCTTGGGAAGTTTTAATATTACGCTACTTTTTGCACTCATGGCTCAACTTTGCATGGCATGAAATACGTTGAAGAAATCAAAAGATGTTTTATCAAGAGATTGATCTCATGACTTGAAATGGTTTGATCAAACCCTAGCCGATTTTGTCTATGGGCTTTCAGTGGAATGAATCTTATTGCTAGAAATTTCTTCTCGATTACAGTGTGTCTCACATTGATAGTATCATGCTTTTGCAGCTTTTATTGAGGAGTTTTGGTATCAGTTTTCATGTTGTTTATATTTCTGAAAGGAGAAAGCAGTTTTGGCACAAGGAAGTAAACATCCGATCCTTATTTATTATTATCAAGTTCTTTACCGTTGGATGTCAATAAAAATAGCTGAAAGTAGTTAGATAATTGATTCCAACCTAAAAACATTATAAAATACAAATATTACATAAAAATGGTGGATAAGATATTTGCAAATCATCAAAATTAAACAGTATAAAAACAGATATCTAAAAATGAGCATCATGAAAAGCCCAAGTTCGGAACAAATGTGCGGCATAGCCTGCATCGACAATTTTCTCCGTACCAATTTTTTATCTTTGTTTTATCTTTGTTTCAAACTGCGAATTTTACATCCAATAAATATGCCATATTACAGCTAAGCGTGAAACGACCTATTTCTCAAAAGGCAACACTGAATGCAATACACAATACGAAATGAAAGCTGACATAAAAAATGTTGTTTAGGCCATACCAAATGGAACAGTTGTTAATGAAAATCTTGCTTATGTGATAGAAGTTTAGAACTTAGGATAAGAAGTGTCAGGTTGCGATAAAGACCCAAAGGATGGTCCTTTTATAGATTTATCATTGTATGTTTGATAAACAGTCTTGTATTATCTTAAAATCTTTTTTGCATGTACCTCGAAGAGCATAGGTTTCAAATCTTTAAAAAGCTGGGTGTAAAATTTAATGACCTATTTCTTTGAACTGAACGGCCTGAAAGAAACTTGAACTATTTTAAAGAAAATCTGCCGTTGGACTTTTCTGAAATCTTCAATATTTTCAGAATTACAGTGTTTTTCTTCTTTTTTAAGAATTCAAGAAAATTTTCTAAAAAAACTTAAAACTGTCGTAATTTCCAAACCTCTTGACGAAAGATCAAATAATTTTTATGAAAACCATAGTTTATGGATACCTACAGTATGGTATCAAGTAAAACTCTTTCACTCTTCTGGTTTGTGATTTAGAAATTTGATGACGTCACATCATAAAATGGGCTGAAATATAATAGAGGCCGTAATTTCGACAAATAATATAGATTTCTGAAAAGTACAACGGTAGAATCATAGAAAAGTGGCTAAAGTTTCTTTCAAGTCATTCAGTTTAAAAAATTAGATCACTGAATTTCACACCCGCCTTTTTTCGTAGATTTAAAGATTTGGAACCTATGCTACCTCGAAGGAGTTAAGCACCCAGTTTTCATACTGTCTTTGCAGTTTGTTTATTTATGTTTGCGGATTGACTTGTCGGCTTTAGGAATCCCATTTTAGCAATTACGTTGTATTTATCTGTCACTGAGAAGCAACAGATTTAATTTCAACAAAATCTGAACAAATTCAGAAATGATGATAATGATATTACTTTTCATGATGATATTTCTATTTATGTTATAGATCAGTCCATATGATTATGACAGATTGTCACTGGTTCTTGATAACATGGAAAAATTAAAACCTGGCTCTGTGAACGTGGTAAGAGATTACTCCCTGTCTTTATAATTACAATATTATTCAGCATGATCACAATTTATCAATCTGTGCTTAACTGTATCTGTAGCAATTCTATGTATCTTATTCTCCTAAGCTGACCATGATTTGTTTGATTACACCCTAAATAAACAAGGATAGATTTTCTAAGACTATAGCATCTGTTGCTTTTGTTTACATCAAAATTCATAGTGATTTGCGATTGCAGACAAAGGAGATGCTCACTATCAGTAATTCAAAGCCGCAAAGTTTCTCTGATACCCAGGTAGCTAGCTCGCTTGTTGTGCATTACGGAAATGGTTTTTAAGATGAAACATGAGCATATATCGAAAGACGAAGGATATATATAAACATCTGCCACTGATATTTTATTTATCTCGTTTAGAAGATGAATTGTAAGTGTTTTTATTACACCCAAAAATACGATAATTAAATTGCCTCCCAATAGGCTTCTGAAGCAAATAAGTATAATGGCCGAGGTAGACGTTTGGACACGTCCTTAATCTTTCGTTATAAGCACGTAACTTCTCTTAAAAACCATCTTTCGCATGCACAAGGTGAGAATTTGCCCAACTGGTTTTGGGGGAAGTTTTGTTGCTTGGTTTGTTTTGAATTACTGGTTGAGAGAATTTCCTTTGTCTACGATCGCTAATCGCATTGAACTGCTGCGGTGTCAGTCAAAAGCAACTAATGCTATTGTCTTACAAAATCTGTCCTTGTTCGCTAAATACACAATTCTCGCTATTCAGTTTCTGAATTAGGTAAATAAAATCCGCAAGGCAATTGGAAGGGAATAAGATTTGCCTGATAGCCGAGAGGCCTAAGTGTTTTTAATGATTTTGCTCGCGTTTTGTTTGTTCTGAAAATGTAAGTAAAGTCGACTTTACGATAATCCTTTGTTTACGGAATGCCCGAGAAATGTCCTGAAATACTTAATCAAATCGTGAAGAAATTGTGAAAAAGGAAGATGTTTGTCATTGTAGATGGTAACCCTCCTGCAGCACCTCAGTTGCTATGTCAGATGTGCTTCACCATCGGAATATGAATTTTCATACGCTTCTCATACTGAAGATGAACAGGTCAGTCAGTTTATAAATACAGCATGCCATGCCGGGTGAGTCATAAAATGTTTAAACGTTTGGTAGGCTGTGGAATAAAACGTTTTATGGCTGATACTCGAAACTAAAATGTAAATCTATCAGTCAAAGGCTAACTTAGATGAGATAATTTGGTTTGGTAAAATCACTCATCTTTAAGGCCCAACAAGTAGAAAATGTCTGTAAGGGGTTGTATGGGAAAGATAATTCCACGTTCCATTCTGGTCCATGACTTACTTGCTACTGAGATTAAAATTCTATTTCTGAAACTGACAATGCTATTGAATTTAAGGTTCAATGCCTAATAAATCATGGACCAGAAGATGTAATTCTCGATTCCCATACAAACCCCGTATTCTATTAATTTTGGTCTTAAAGTTGAGTGATTTTACAAAACAGAATTCATAATCTATGTCAGCCCTATGACGGATAGATTAACATTTTCGTCATGAGTATCGGCTGCAACTTTTTAGTGACTCATACGGCAAATATTCACAAGTACAATTTTTTTCGAGGCAATAATCACACAGACTCTTCATCTCTTTCCGTTTTCCGTACGGTGGCCAACGGGTAAACTTTTTTTGACTCGATTATGCATTTCAAATGAAGCAATAGGCTCGTACCCAGAAGATTCGTTCGTTTAGCATCTGTCATTGTTTAAAGGCACTCTGTTTTCGACTTGAACAATGTCTGTCAACACCATTATTTTAGGCTATCCATTGTTTCCTACAGTTTGTTTCGTGGCCTCACCTAAGCCGCAAAAAACAACGGTCAAAAATTCATCAATATCTTAGTAGTCGTAATAGATATGAATGTTTGGTTTGTTCTTCTGTGAAGTACAGATATTTATCTTCAAATTGATGCTTTCATTTTGAACAGAGGTGAAGCATCTGTGTAATATTGCCTTTGAAAAAACTGCCAAGTCATTGTTTTGAATGACATTTAGAGATGAAGCTCCTTCAAGGGTATTATGCTGCAGCCGTATCGAATTTTTTCATAACATCTTCTGCTGGCACAATGTCTCGTAACCTTTTGAAATCCTAAGAGGTTAGTTTTTCACCACTGCCCTTTTGCGCCCGTTTCTTTCGTACCTCTATCATATGCCTAATGCAGCCTTTGCACTGGTGTTGCATGATTTCATCAAAGCTATTTGTGGACAAGTTTGGCGGATGAAAACTCTTTACTGCATTTCATAAGTTGACTCCAGCTTTTGTTGTAGTATCATTGTCTTATCTTGGGAGAATTTTTAATGATTCAAACCTATGATAGGCTTTAAAAAATCAATTTTCGAACCTATAGTTGCTACTTGGCTCTGCGAACATCTTGCCTGAAAAATCGAAGACGCGTCTGCCATTCCATCCACTCATTGGAGAATCGCCATGGAAAATTCTATGTAAGTCTAAGATTGTTTTCTTTACTTGGGGCTGAGTCGCTATAGAAGGGCCTTTTGGGGAATTCCTTGAAATTTCATTCCTGGCTACTCGTCCGTTTCGCTTTTTGGAAATTTTCGTTGATACCAGGTATCCCAAGAAAGTACTCCAAAAGAACTTTCCGAAAGAACACATATCTACCATGCAGCCAGCATTCTTTCGAGCATGAGATATTCAAAATGCCATTTCACTCAAAAGATATGTAGCCCTGATAGGATTTCACAAGTTTACTGGTTGTGATGTGACAGGAAAATTTCATGGGAAAGAGAAAAGCATCTTGGTGGAAACTATTCATAGATGCCGAAAATGATGTCATCGCAGCGTTTTGAAAAATAGTGAAAAATCAGTATTGAGACTGTCGAAAGATTTCTTTTTGACCTTGTTTGTCAATGATTCAAAATTATTTACCGATGCTAAGATCCCTTTTTCATTGCTTAAAGACGAAATGACGCAGTGAAAATACGGATTCTGAGCTATACTATTTAAGCAACGTCGTCTATCATGCCTTTTTGCCTAAGAGCCATTACTTTGAAAAATCACCAAACTTTGATGACAAGGTCGATCTGTGATTTTTTTTTGCCAAGTGGATCAAAGACCAAATTTGTTTACCATTTATAACTAATATTTTGATGGGTTTTAGAATTCGAAAATTTTGTTCCTTTTTATTGCTGCTTGGTTTTGAAGAATAAGCTTCTAGGTTGGTCACAAATGTCAGAAAGAAACGCAAGTTATCATTGGAGACTTAAAGGATGATGAAAAATGTGAAAGTTTAGGCACTTTGGCAAGATGTTATAGCTCAGACTAATGTTTCCAAGGTGTTTTTTCAATGCTCTTTAGGCAGCGAAAACAAAAGTTTTATCACCTTCGAATATATCTGGATCATTGAAGAGATCAAAAAGACAATTTTATGATTGATCTCTTCGTCGAATTTTGGTGATTTTTTAAATGGGAATAGTTTTTTTACACACCCGGTACCTTTACTTGATTGCCATCAGGGCTGAATTTATCTCTCTTCGAAGGCAAAAAGAAAGTTCTTGGACAGAACTTGGAGTGGAGAATAACTTTATGGAAATTAATTTCTTAGCCCAGACTATCTGTAAAGTTCTCGGAGGATATTTCTCGGGAGGGGGGTATTTCCCGGGGGTAGTTCTTCGGGGGTATTTCGGATGATTATTCAAATTGATATTAAGAGTTGAGTTTTATTCTAGTTTTACATTGTAAATATTCTTTTTTTAAATTATTTATTGTAGTATTGTAAGTAGGTTTTGCCACGGCCCCCTGAAAAGCAGCCACTCTTGGCTGATGGGGCCACCGTGTTTAAAGAATTTAAAATGAAATGAAAATGAAATGCGTCTTTTCTCTTTCAGCTCCTGAGCTAAAGTCAGAGTCTGTTGTTCGGAAAATTGAAAGTATTGCTAAATGTATAAAGGTAAGCTAATTTTTATATTTGTGATAAATCTATTTTATATTGGTAATGAATTAAAAAAATAGACTTTCAATTTTGTTTTTTGGAACATGATAATCATGATCTAAACTGACCAAGCAACATTTCAAGAGATAGCTAAGCCTCTCAGCTACATGTTGATACCTTGTTCGTGTTCATAAATCATCTCATCGTCTCATCATCATCATCATTATTATCATCACCATCATCATCATCATCATCATCATCATCATCATCATCATCATCATCATCATCATCATCATCATCATCATCATCATCATCATCACGACTCATGTATTCACATAGCTCATGAAATGTTTTTCGGTCAGTCGATGATTTCAGCTTTATTTATTCTCCAGCTGGACCCAGACAAATTGTACACGACTGCAATTCACAATATCGTAAACAACAGTCTACAACTGGAAGAGAAAGATGCTTCAGCTGCAAAGAAGGAAGGGAAACAATTCAAATTTGAGACAATTCAAGGACTTCTTGCAAGCGTGTCAAATGCACACATGGCCATTGCTGCGGCAAAATGGGTCGCTAAATTGCTACCTACAGGTAGGGTTTTTATCACTAAACACCGTTAAGCATAAGGCTAACATTTTTGTAGTCTTCAGAAGATTTTTTATATATTCTGCTAAAAATTTGCAATACATATTACTGAATCAAGCTTAAGCTACTTACAACCTACTTTACACCACCATCAGGACAGAGGCCACGGGGGACAATAACTGTGTCTACCCCATGTCCATTAAAATAAAAGATAGAAAGAGGGCATAAAGCTGCACGTAACTACCACTACAAAGAAAGGACATTTACTTAAAGGACATCAAAGGAAAGGAACGTGGTGGTTGTCTGACTTAGAACAGGGCAAAGCAAGAAAAATTGCTCCCTATCCTCAGTGCCATCGTTGATAGGGCGCATTGGGTTTATGATATCTTTGGAATGCTGTTTGAATTTGCTAAAATTTAATTTACTGAGATAATCCCCAAGTTAGGTAGGATATCATAGTCCTGTTGGGTCATGCATCCGGAAGACATGATTCTTTTCTTCAATGCAGAATATTACAACACATGTTTCATTCAATTATACTTTATAATTACTAACTATGCAATACTGCGGACACGATACCATGGAGAGCAAACGAAATGACCATTGTTCTCTTTAGTCCTCTAACAAGTACGAAGCTTTCCATTTCCCCGTTGAGTGGAGCTTATTTGAATATTTTCCAGGTGAAGAGAAAGTCAAGGCCTTGAAAGCTTGTGTTGACTTATGCATCAATTTAGAAAAGAAGTGCAGTGAATCGGTATGTATACACATTGATTCGGCAAATATTACCTCAGGAATCAAGGGCAAATTTAGGAAACAAAAGATCCAGGTTTCCGTTAAGATAAAGCGATCTGCCCTTCGTAAAGCAGATTTCTCACTTCTAAGTGCACTGAATCAAATCAAAATAAACAGAGAGTAAAAAATATTATGGTTGAGGCCAATTTTAGGGTCAGGGTCAGTGTTAGAGTTAGAGAAACTTGCTGTTAGTGTAGAACGAAGTGTCAAGAGTTTTGAAAGAGTTTTGCAAGTTCAGTACTTAATTGCAGTCCAGAAAGAAATCGATACGGTTGCGAGTGCATTACTGCCGTTGAGATATATCATTATGTTACTATAAAGGCTAATTCCCACTCAGTTGGATTTTCCGAGCAGACTGAAATAATCTGTTTACACAAGAGAAAATAACGCTTTCAATTTGAATAGAATGTTACGGGAGACAAACCTCTCATTGTGTAAAATTTGGTCCGCATCGACTGAGCGGAAATCAGCCCTAAAAGAGCTTTTGTGTTCTGGAAGATAAATATCAAGTAGAGACAGAAAAATCATTCATTTAGAGTTTTGACTGCTTTGGCGCGCCTATGTTTCAACCAGCATACAAGGTGCTTGTCATCTCTTTTTGCTTTTGAGATGATATGTACAGAAGACCCTTATTGAAACAAATCTGAGCTTTGTAGCTTTTAAAGCAGTTTCATGGCAGAAAAGTTTGTTACTAATGTGTTCGTCAATTCTCAGGAACTTGCCACGGTGAAAGGATGGACCAAGAGATTTGGTGAGCTTTGCAGGAGAATCGAAATCGAGGCTGTACTTGCAAAATACGGAATCTTGGATGAGGATTACAGGAATCTCACGCTTCAGCCAGCTTCATTGATTTGCAAACTTTATGAGGATTTTGGTTGCAAAGCTGAGATTGTTAGTGGCAGGGTTGTTGGTATACCAAGTAAGTTTATTTATATCCTTTTATCTACTACTTTCGCGGGAAGAAACTTTTGCGAAGTTGGGATAACGCGAATTTTTTAATCAACTTTCGCGAATCCGCCAAAATGGGAAATTTCTCAGGAGAAATCTTTTGAGAATTAGAATTCTTATCAAAATTTGTTATATCTCAAATGCTCCTTGATTCTTGAATTATTGTTCCGAATCTTCCTACTTATGTTTGTTAGTAGCATAGCTCGAAGGGTTGTTTTTTGAAAAGAATTTGATATTTTCAGATGTTCATAAAATTGCTGACGAAATTGCAAAGATCAATGCAACAAATGTTTCCAAGATTCACGTCTATCTGATGGAGGTATGTTTCCCAGAAATATCCGTCTCCGTGTTTCTCAATTGAAACGGGTTAAAACAGGTTAATAGGCAGTGTACTCCACAGAGCATCTTGTATCGGATGAGACTGTCGTCTCGATGCCCCCATTGATCGTTGATGAGATGTGATAGGAAGACCCTCAACCAGGGTGCGTTTAGAACCAAGTCATCCTCATCACCATCAATGATATGTTTACAATAGGCAAAGAAATTGAAAATAGCTAATTTGCAGCTAACTAAGGCATACTTTATTACGCAATCTACAATTTAGAAAAGATAACTCTAGTAACTTGAAAGTGCTGGTAACATGTCCCTTACCAGAGTTTTTGTAATAAATGATGAGTGCTTTTACCAAAAAAATGTTCTGATCTAAGTTAGCCTATCACTGATAGATAAAAATTTCAGTATTTAATATTGGCCTCACATTTCTTATTTCACTGCCTGCCAAACGCGTAACAGTTTCTTTGACTCACTCGGTACATCCACAGTGCTGAACTGTTAGATTTGTTTAACTAAAGTAAAAATCTCCGATCAGTTCAATAATTGTAATGTTAATCTATAGGTAGTTCTGCTTAAACCAATTTGATTTCCAAACAGTCTTTAATTTCAGCATGCCCGCAAAGGGCAATGGCTCTTTGTTCAACGTTGCATTTGTCTAACAAATATCTCTATTTGACAAATACCCCATTCACATTTGCAAGTAAAACCAGTTTAAACTAAACCAGGTTACTGGATGAAGCCTTCTTATTGGACAATCCAGCAACTCGAATGCATTTGATTGGCTAAAATTTAACCTGGATTAGATAAAGCTGCTTTAACTGTGTCAGTGTGAATGTGGTAAAAGGTTCAATGTTTCTTTGAATTCACATGGCTTTAAATAAATTGTTAATAATAATAATAATAATAGTAATGGCAAAGAAAGCTAATTCGGTCTCTTCATTTAACGAAATGCAACAAAAAAACTCGTTTTTTTCGCAGAAATGGTTGCCAAACAGTAAAAAGGCAGGATCCCAAGATGGAGACACGACGATGGTAATTAACCAATAGGATTGTTTGATAGATTAATGAACAATAGACCTTTTAGCTATTCTAAGAAAGAGCCTGAATCGAGCGTTATGTCTATGCATTTTTATACGCGGCGTTCGATCGAGTGACGTTCGAGCTTCTATCACTATCGTGCATATTCGAAAATTCTAGAAAGTGTATCGAGATATCGTTCGATTCTGATTCTTTTTCAAAACAGCTGAAGGTCTATTCCTTGGTTTATATGATTTATGCTAGAAAACAAACTTGACAATTGCTGCCACTAACTATCAACTTTTTCCACATTTTAAAGTTTGTAACAGTTGTAAATTCGTTAAACATTCTACCAATTTAGGCCAAATGCTTGCTACAATTTGTCGCCAGTCACCATGTCTTGCATGCACGCGATAAAGAGGCAAGCAACGATTAAGAGGCAAGAAAACAATGGGGTGGCCTCGTTTTCATTAAAGGTGACGTCAGAAAAGCACAGATTCTTTGGACTTCATAACGTCACTTAGCCTGCGTGCAGACTCTGCAGATTTCTTGTCAGAGAGGTCATGAAAGATAACGGATATGAGTCAACCAATCAGGAAAGGTTCTGCGTTTCTCATGTACCGAGAACAAGGATTTGGTTGCTGATGCGCAGACTTTACAGCAGGAGAATCTCTCTGAAAGAACTTAGTAGAGTCTGCACGCAGGCTAAACGTCACTATGCCATGGTCGCTTATTTTAATGCACGATTTTGCAGAGAAAGACAATAATGGTGCAAAAAATATGATACACCATTCACAACATTATAATTTTGTATTTCATCATCAAACATACCAACGCCGGAATGGTCTCTAAAGTTTAGCTAATTATAGTTTTAAACTGTCCTTAATTTCATATAATTGAAGTATAATTGTACAATTTTGAAGATGTTTTGAGATTGTACAATTTTTGGTTTCTAAAAAAGTGCATGGTATAGAGTCACAGTGTTTTATCAAAGTGCACTTTCCTTTTTATTCCAAAATTGACTGCAAACATCTCTCCGTTTTCTTTTTAGATGGACATATCAGTGATTCCGGATGAATCTGACTGTCAAGATGATGAAAATAACCTTAAAAGGTGCTTTGACAAATTTAGTTATTTTCAATGATATTTTCCTTCGATTGTTAAGACTCCCAAGAGCTATGAATTTCAGTTAGCCTGTCCAATTTACTTGTTTCTTTATGTATTTGATTTTAATTTTAGGGTGATTTACATCCTGAATAACAATACACAAGAAAAGAACGCCCTGTGTTTGACCCAGTTTGCCTTCAAGGTAAATCATTCAATTTATTTCCCCTCACTTTCTCCTTTCTGTTCACTGGAGGCCACGTGTATTTGCAATTTGAAAACGTGCTTTTATCCTTTCCCACGACTGGTGCACTAAAACTTCGTTTATGCTGTACCGGTAAAATTTTATCCGCTACTAGACTTATGACATGGTGTCCCTTGTTTTCCAGTGCTCCTTTGACTTGATGATGGCGCTTCGGTCAACAGAGACTTATAACATTACTCTGAAAAACCTGGCTCTATTTAGGCCCAAACTCTAAACTTCCTAGAGTGCCAATTAGATTGCGAGATTTGTACCGTTCAAGAGCCTTTACACTACTCCAGAGCGAAATGTCTCTGCATCCAGACGAAGGGAGTGATAGTTAAAGAGATGCTGATCTACTACACATTTCCTAATGTTCCAAACTTGTACTTGTGCTGTGTAAACGTGGTCTTGATGTATAACCTGGCTCGGAAATCCGTTTGAAATGGTGGATTTTCCTGATTTATTGACTGGTTGATTCAAAAATGATCGAACCTGCGATTCTCTTTTTAGAAGTTGTGTAGATGACCGAATTAATTTCAATGAGAATAGCACTTTTTATTATTGTGCGTTAAAAATTAAGAAATTATGACTCCGAAAGGTGATGATGAACAGTTGTTGATAATGTCTCAACTGATATATTTTCTTCTTCAGGAGGAATCTTCTACCGTTACACACACATGCAGAATACGAGCTCTTCAGGCCCTTTTTACATTGGTCTCATTGGAGGTGATTGAGGCAACTTCAGGAATGGGTAAAAGTCTTGACGAAATCAGGTTTGTATGTCTCATATATAATCACTGTTTTCATGCCTGCATGTACCGGGTTCCCTAAAAATATTCGATTATCTGACAAGACTTTGGAGCCATTAGGCAAAACAAAACTACCTATTCCGACCTATTCATTGTCTTTAGAGCTTTTCAAAGATGACATTATCATTTGTGAAGTTTCCTCAAAATTTCCTCAGATTTTTATATTCGTGCTAGTATTTACTGAGCATTTAGCGCCTAACAAGATTTTGCATGAAAAGACAGCTTTTACCGAAGCGTACTTGGACAAATGACTGAGTAAGTAGTATGGAGGAAAACAGTAATTTTCCCGCCTTTTCTTACCAAGAAATGATAGGTAGCTTTTTGATTCTTTCACCCCATATTTTGGGAGTCAACATACAATTTTTGGTGTCAAATACATACCCTATCAAAATGATATGCAAGTTTGTTTCGCTAACTAAATGGGAACCTTTGGTAGACTACATTACATAAGTCCCTCTAACTTACGCTTCTTGTTGTTGTTGTTGTTGTTGTTGTTGTTGTTGTTGTTATCGCTTCAGTTGAGGGACTTATGTCCTTACCCTTCAATACAGGGAATAATTAGGCCAAGTCCGCCGCGTTCACGTTGCGACCAATCAGATCACTACTTTCTTAATATGGTCAACCCACGTGCCTATTTTTAGCGTTTGATTGGCTCACTAGTTCAAAGTTCGACTTCTCGAAGCGAAGCGACGCTCGAAGTAACCTTCGAAGGGACGTTCGAATTTTCTTCTTTCGACGTTCGGAGGATGGAAGATGTTCTAAGTTTCTTCTGATTTTTCGTAAGATTTTAGTCCCTGTTTAGAATCCGTTTGGTCGTGAGTCCTTTGTATGAGTGAAATTAAAACATCAGATTATAAATGTTGAACGAATACAAGGAATCACGTAGTCAGTCTAAACCTTTGGTAACCTTTTACATTTGATATAAGTCAAAGGGGTTTGATAGAGAGTGGGCTTGCTTCAAATTTTTTGCTTAGAAGGGAGGGGATTATTAAGGAGGTGGCTTTATAGATAGGGAAGCAAAATAGAGCCTTTCTGGTATGTCCGGGTATGTCATCTTTGAACAAGCCAGAGCCTGCATTTTCACTACTGTTGTCTTTCATATTAGGGTCTACCTGACGTCACTACTGTATCTAACGGAACTAGAATCTTTACACATGCCTCAAACGATGCCTGCATTTACACGATGCAACAAAGAAGGCCTTGTGAAAGGGCTCTGGAGAAATCATAGTCATGAACCAAAGGTATCTCTTATTCATAATCTTTTAAAGGACAAGTTCGGAGTTGGTATGTTTAATATGATAGAACACAAAGTTACCAAGGACTGACGCGAATTCTTACCTTTGTTTCACATTTTGAACTTTCCAACGGCTGTCAGTTGATGATTTAGGCCAAATCTGGTCTGCGTGTGGCCATTTTTTGCATCAGCACACGATAAAGAGGCTAGCAGCAAATAGGAAACGAGAAAGCATGGGTTATAAGGGTGCGAAATTATAATTTGTTTTATTTTCTTATTTTTGCCAGGGTGTGCGATTGATAGCAGATTTATGCTTGGATTACAAGATTTACGATGTGCAACTCTGGAACATTCTCCTGCCACAGTTTCTTCAATTTGCAATGGTAAATGTACATTTATCTTTCATCCTAGTTTGATTTGTGCGCTTTTCATCTGCTGAAAGTGTGGGAGATGCAACACAACGAGGCCTGCGTTGTCGGATTACAGTCATTTGCAATATTCAGAAGTACATTAGCTCCAAGTATTGGAAATGCTTGAATTAATGTCTAATTGTTAATATTAATATTTGTTTGTTGTTGATAGTCGTTAATAAAGAAATATGATTTCTTTCTTCGATAAACGGTCCTTCAGATTAGTTTGGGCTCAAACAGTCCGGGGGGGGGTGGTAACTTAACTTGTCCATGGGACGTGGTTGTGTCATTTTGTAGGGTACCTTTTTCATGATAGAGTCCGGATTTATGGGTATGGTTTTTAGCAATTTTTTACATTTTCCGGATTTATGGGTATGGTTGCAAAATTTCATTTATTGGTGAGTTTTTTGGCATTTCCAGATTTATAGGTATGATTTTCAGAAAATTTGCCGGATTTATGGGAATATTTTTCAGGAATTTCTCCGGATTTATGGGTGGTACACTCACAGAAAAAAGGTGGTTTTCAGAGGTTCTGGCAAAGAACCCTAGGGTTCTTGGATGCCCTAAGGTTCTTCAAAGAACCTTAGGGTTCTCTAGAGTACCCCATAGGGTTCTTCAAAGGTATTCTGAAGAACCCTAAGGGTTCTTCAAGTCAAAAAGGTTCTTCAAAGAACCCCCATGACTGCAAATATCACGTGACTTACGCAGGGTGTTCGAAAATGGAATGTATTCGCGATTTCTTTTTCTCTTGAAAACGGTTGAATGATTGAAGTTTCGTTGCTGCGGCGAAGGTTTGAAGAAAAGACAGGAAGGAATATCGCGAAAAAGGTAAGCTTTACTGAATTTATTTCACCCGAATAAACAAAATATGATTAAGCAGTAAGATAATGCATTTTCCTGGAATACAATTGTTTCATTAACTTGATCTGAAATAGGGAGAAAGTCCCGAGAAAGTTAGCTACGCATTACAGGCGCACAGACATGCCAAAACGCGTCTCCCATTGAGTTGAGAGCAAACTACAGTCTAGCTGTGGTTCGTTATCTCACCTTTCTGGAAGTTTCCCTACAAAGAAGCATTGGGTTTTGTTCAAATCGCCTCTTTCAAAAGATTATCTGGCCTACGAATCAGTTGAAGTAACGTTATGATGTCGGGTAGACATGAAATAGGTCTAAAGGCAGCAAGAAATACTTCTATACTTGCTTTTCTGCTTGTCTTGGAAACAGTATTCTCGACCTGAACCCCAACTTGCTTGCACTTCGTAATAGGTCAATTCTTTGACCAACATTATTAGGCAAGCCTAAGCATTAGCATTGTGCTGCCTTACTTTTCTTCAAACAAATAATGTTTGAGTAAGAAACCGTTTGTATTGGTTGTGCAAATCAGCGTGATACAGTTTCTTCGAATTTTTGCAAGACTTTTCTAATATCCTTATTCATAACAAAGGTTAATTCTGAGAACCCTATTTTCCTGAACTTTCTTGTCAGGTTTTGCAAGTGTGGTGATGCCATGGATATAGAATTTATCTTGCTGTTTTCAAGAAATTGACAGACAGAAATCAAAGTAAGCTCAAGGCGAGCAAAAAGATGCGACACAAACATCACCTGAAAATAGAGAAATATTGGCCAAAGCTGTGAAGTGCAATGTTCTGCGTTTTGAAGATTGGAAAGAAACAATCGTAATCTTATAGGGCTGAATGTCTTCTTGAAACTTAAAATGAAGACAAGACTGTTAAATTTTCTCTACAGAAATCTGAGCTTTGACAATCAAAGTGGTAAAAACGTAGGACTTGTGGCCAGTGAGGTGTAGTAGGATGGACTGATGATATGAAATTGAAGAATGTAATGATGGGTGAAATGAAGGGATGAAACTGTAAGGCAGAATGATGAAACTGAATGATGAGTGGAATGCTCAATGGAAAGAGGAAAATGAATGATCGAGAAGAATGAGTAAGATAAACAATTTTTCAAGGAGCTCAACATTTCAGACGCAGTTTTGTCTTCATTAAATCATTTCCTTCTTTTTCATGTGCAGTATAAATGCCACCGTTAACCCTATCTCATCTGGGAGCTTTGAAGCGGTCAGTGCCCAGTGCCTCATTAATACGAACAGCTAAAATCACGAGATTAAATCAGATGAAATCTGTTGCTATTACAGAAAGTTGTTTCAGCTGCCATGACAATGAGAAGAACTTTAGTTATGATTATCGTGATTATCAGTCTACAAAAGGTCCTGGGGACAAGGTCGGAGTTGGATATAATTAGATACTTGGATGATATTGAGATTATACATTTTTAAGAAACTGGTTTATAAGAGACTACTCTCGGGTGCCTAATACAAGGAGGGTCTTAATAAGCGGGGGGTAACCCCTCAAAGAAACTAATAAACGGGGGGGTCTTAATGAATGGGGGATCAGAAGTTCTCAAAAAACGGGTTTTTACGTTATCTACTGGAGACAAGTGCAATAACTACAGTAAACAGCTGCAGATAAGTAAAAACAAGAGCGTGTACCACTTTTACACTTTTGACAAAAAGAACTCTTTCTTCAACTGTTTTTGAAAGAAACGTTTTGAATTAGTTTACGAGTACACTGCAATGGTTTATCTTTCGAACGAAATGTCGTATAAATATCATACTGAGCTTTGGACATTGCTTTGCCAAAATTGATAAACGGGGGGGTCTTAATAAGGGCCGGGGGGATGGATAAAGTTTTTGAAAATTAATAAGCGTCCCCCCTTGTATTAGGCAGCCGAGAGTACACCTTTTTTTATAAGAAACTGGTTTATAAGAAACTAGTACTAAGATGGCCAAAATTTTAAGAAACTCCAGTACTATGTCTTAGAAATACTAAGAAACTTTTCAAAGTTAAAAGCATAGATATTACAGCAAATACAGTACAGGGTGTCTCAAAAAAATTGTTCGACGTTTGATTAAATACTAAAAAATAACGATACGCTGAATGGACCTTTGGTCAAGTCCCCCTTGTCCTGAGATTTTAAATTAATTTTTGACACAAGAATCATGCAAATCCGATAAAAATTCATGGGGTTACAAGCATTTGAAGTTCAAGTTTGTGCAAAAGCTGAAACCAGAGGCCTCGAAATGGCATTTTTGGTAAAAGTCCCATAGACCGTCGTTTCTGTTATTTCTCAATTGTTTCAGGGTGAAACAAGTGGGATTCACACATGTATTCGATAACCTAACTGTCAAGCATATGGATTGTTTGAGGAAACAGATTCAGTCTCTCGCCGATTTTGTTTTGAACCACTGTTTTTGGACCTATGCAATGTTAGGGAATTTTGAGAATGATCGCAAGAAATAATTTACTTTAGAAGTCGTATTTGCTTTGCTGTGATATCAACGAGAGGTATGACATTGGATAAGCTTCTCTTACCTAAGTCTTCGAGCTTTTTGCAATACAAGTAATCTGGGGGGTCTCTGGTTTCAGCTGTCGCATATTTCTGATATTCGAGAGCTCGCAGCTCAGTGAATTTTCAACCGATTTGCACGATTTTAGTAGAAATCGGAGTATTGGCAGGGAAACGGAGATTGATTAAGAAACGAAGAGCGAGAATTGCGACGATAATCATGTTAGTATATTTCATTCCAAGTGACAAATCCATTAAATATATTTCAACAAATCCATGTTAGACAAATCCATGTTAGACGAATCATGTTAGACAAATCCATGTGAAAATTAGAAAAGACTGGGCCATAATTGTTGTTGACGTTTCGAAGCAAACTTGCTTCATCATCAGAATACCAAGTTTCCAAAAGCACGAGGCTATATTTATATCCATAAAGACAATAAACTACCAAAAATGCATTTTTACAAATCCTACGTGAAAAATAAATAATGAGGCACGCCCAGAGGACAATACCTAAAACAGAGCTAAGGGAATAGAAGATTGCAGAGAGTTAAGTCTCTAAAATTTTAGTCTCTAAAATTATTTCATAATCTTAGGAACAGGGTTATCTTTCCATGAGCCTGTTCATGTTGTCCTTATTTTTCAATATTTAATCAAACGTCGAACAATTTTTTTGAGACACCCTGTAGTGTCTCGCATATAAGAAACATTAATTTAAGAAACACCAGACCTTGATCAAAATAATATCCTCTCTTATAAGAAACTGGTGCAGATGTTTCTTATTCAAAAAACTATGTGTGCATTAGAAATTTGAAAAACATGGCGAATTCAGCTTTGCAGTTGAATCAGCCTGTACCTATTCACATAAAAACATGAGATATACATGCAAATGAAGCACAAATCACCTTCCTGGAATAAATGTAACCTTTCTTAATGTAAAAAGTATGTTTTGCATGACAATCATAAAGCTCGTGTCTGATTCTAGTTCATTGATAGTACATGATTTTTCTAATAAGAAACTTTAGAAATTTCACCCTGAATTGAAGTTTATATCTCATTAGACCTCAAATTGAAAATTTTGTTTCTTATATGCGGGACACTACTGTAGATCGTTGAACCTTTATTCTTGAGCAATATTGTCTTACCATTTGTGTTTTCAGATAACAGAACACTGTTTATTTACGATGTTTTAAATGTCAAGAAACATATCTGCTGCAGTGTTAGCGACCACATTTATATTTCTGCATTCAAAAAATAAGAAACCAATCAAGAAACCTTTAGTACTAAAAAGCGGACAAAATTCAATGTGAAATTAAGAAACTTTTAATACCATTGCCTGATCTAAGTTTCTTATCAAAAACGTTTAATACTAAGATGAGCACGATTTTAAGAAACTCTAGTACTATGTCTAAGAGGTATTAAGAAATTTTTTAAAAGTGAAACTCTAGTACTATGTCTGAGAAGTAATAAGAAGCTTTTTAAAAGTTATGGACAATGAAGCAAATATATTGTTGAACCTTTATTCTGGAGTAATATTAACTAGCCATTTGTGTTTTGAACATAAGAGAACAGTATCCTAAATGCTGTTTTGAATGTCAAGAACCATATCTGCAGCTGTGTTAGAGACCACATTGATAATTCATGCATTCAAAAATAAGAAACCAATTAAGAAACCTTTAGTATTAAAAGAAAATTCCATGTTAAATCAAGAAACTTTTGGTGATATGGTCTGAGCCAAGTTTCTAATAGACGATTACGCTAAAGATGGCGGCAAGGAACTTTTTACCAAGATGCATTGCGTTCTTTAATCGAATTCCTATAGAATCGTTAAGGATTCGTAATTAGAACGCAATGCATCTTGGTAAAAAGTTCCTCGCCGCCATCTTTAGCGTAATCGTCTATTGTAAAAATGTGTAATATCTTGAACAACTGAGAAAAGTTCTACGATGTTTACGGACTGAACAGTAAACATCGGTTATGGCCGCGGTACTGTAGAATCTTAAAAATTTCTTGGTACTTGCTTGTTGAGTGATATTGGACGTGCCGCTTATATGGGCGGGATTTTGGGTAGCTTTTTCAGAATTTTTATCGCAACTGAAGAAATTTGAATAGAGCTTGTATCTTCAAATGGACAAAATTCATAGCCAAAGTTTCCAAACTTCCTAAAATTCATGCAAAAGGGGAAGAAATTCTTGAAAAATTCAGTCCAAAAAATGGATCTTTTTGTCAAAGTCCAGATTCACGTCGAGTTACGGTCACAGTCAATTTTGAGATAATTCCGTGCAATTTCAATATTTGGTAACCTGCGCACAGACTTTGCAATTTCAATTTTAGGTCATTTGTGCCACTCCTTGTGCCATTTGGATCACTTTAGTGACAAAATTTTCAATATCTCCGTCCATAGTCGTAATCAGCACACTCAAAATAGGTTTTTGCAACAATTTTGAGATAATTCTGTGCAATTTCAATATTTTCATCATTTGTGCCACTTTTTGTGCTATTTGGACCACACAACTTCAGTGACAATATTTTCAAAGTCTTCCCCCATATTCAAAACCTGCGTACTTGAAATAGGCTTTGCACCAATTTTGATATAATTCTGTGCAATTTCAATTCGAGTTCATTTGTGCCACTTTTTGTGCCATTTGGGCGACTTTAGTGACAATATTTTCATAATCTTCGCCCATATTCATAATCAGCGTACCCGAAATAGGCTTTGCACAAATTTTGAGATAATTCTGTGCAATTTCAATTTTAGGTCATTTGTGCCACTTTTTGTGCCATTTGGGCGACTTTAGTGACAATATTTTCATAATCTTCGCCCATATTCATAATCAGTGTACCCGAAATAGGCTTTGCACCAATTTTGAGATAATTCTGTGCAATTTCAATTTTAGGTCATTTGTGCCACTTTTTTGTGCCATTTGGGCGACTTTAGTGACAATATTTTCATAATCTTCGCCCATATTCATAATCAGCGTACCCGAAATAGGCTTTGCACCAATTTTGAGATAATTCTGTGCAATTTCAATTTTAGGTCATTTGTGCCACTTTTTTGTGCCATTTGGGCGACTTTAGTGACAATATTTTCATAATCTTCGCCCATATTCATAATCAGCGTACCCGAAATAGGCTTTGCACAAATTTTGAGATAATTCTGTGCAATTTAAATTTTAGGTCATTTGTGCCACTTTTTGTGCCATTTGGGCGACTTTAGTGACAATATTTTCATAATCTTCGCCCATATTCATAATCAGTGTACCCGAAATAGGCTTTGCACCAATTTTGAGATAATTCTGTGCAATTTCAATTTTAGGTCATTTGTGCCACTTTTTTGTGCCATTTGGGCGACTTTAGTGACAATATTTTCATAATCTTCGCCCATATTCATAATCAGCGTACCAGAAATAGGCTTTGCACCAATTTTGAGATAATTCTGTGCAATTTCAATTTTAGGTCATTTGTGCCACTTTTTGTGCCATTTGGGCGACTTTAGTGACAATATTTTCAAAATCCTCGCCCATATTCATAATCAGCGTACCAGAAATAGGCTTCGCGCCAATTTTGAAATAATTCTGTGCAATTTCAATTTTAGGTCATTTGTGCCACTTTTTGTGCCATTTGGGCGACTTTAGTGACAATATTTTCATCGGGTTCTCTGACGTTCTTTAGGAATTCTCTGAAGAACCTTCATGGGTTCTTTGAAGAACCTTTATGGGCTCTCTGAAGAACCTTCATGGGTTCTTTGAAGAACCTTTATGGGCTCTCTGAAGAACCTTCATGGGTTCTTTGAAGAACCTTTATGGGCTCTCTGAAGAACCTTCATGGGTTCTTTGAAGAACCTTTATGGGCTCCCTGAAGAACCTTTATGGGTTCTTTGAAGAACCTTTATGGACTCTCTGAAGAACCTTCATGGGTTTCTGAAGAACCTTATGGGCTCCCTGAAGAACCTTTATGGGTTCTTTGAAGAACCTTTATGGGCTCTCTGAAGAACCTTCAGGGGTTCTCTGAAGAACCTTTATTGGTTCTCTGAAGAACCTTTATAGGTTCTCTGAAGAACCTCTAGGGGTTCTCTGAAGTACCTTTAGGGGTTCTTTGAAGAACCTTTAGGGGTTCTTTGAAGTACCTTCATGGGTTCTCTGAAGAACCTTCGTGGGTTCTCTGAAGAACCTCTAAGGGTTCTCTGAAGTACCTTCAGGGGTTCTTTGAAGAACCATTGGTAGGGGTTCTTTGAAGAACCCCTGACTTGGGGTTCTTTGAAGAACCTTTAGGGGTTCCATATATGTATCCTGCTCAAGAACCCTAAAAGGTTCTTCGTAAGCCACCTTTTTTCTGTGAGTGTACGGTTGCAATTTGAATGGCACAACCCCGTATCTTGGAAACTCAAGTGATCCCCCGGGTCAAACAGCCACTAGTTTCTGATAAATTCTCTTCAAAGTACAGTCGACTGCATCAAAAGGTAAGCATCATGTAGGCTTATCGCTGATAACTAATTGGTTGATAATTTGCTTAGTTTGTTCAACTATATTTCATTGATTGATCGAAGCACATTTTATCTTGCAGATGGATTACTTACGCCATGCACTTGTCGTCTCTTCTGGCGTACCAGAACTTCGTGAGGTATACACATAGACATGTGCTGTTGCTTTTCACCAAATTTTGATCCAATCTCTCTGTTTCCTTTCCATTTTAGTTAGCATCTATTGGACTTGCTACAAGTCTATCTTTTGGTCATAGGATAGAGAGAAGGAAGAAAGAAGAAAAGGAAAAAGAGGAGAGAAGGAAATACAGACTTGTTACTCTCGTCCACCCAATCGAGGCAGCAATCAAATTTTTGTATTCACCGTACAACATGTTGTACGGTGAACAGGAAAGTTTGAATGTGGCCCCGATTGGATGGACGTGAATTACAAGTCTACCTTTCCTTCTCTCCTTTTTTCCTTTCTTTTTCTTTTTTCCTGCTCTCGTTCCAATGATCAAAAGATAGACTTGTTGCAAGTCCAAGCAACTATCAACATCTATTTTCATAGAGAAACCATAGCCAATGAAAGGTTATTAAAGTATATGGCATGCTGAATCTTTCAAATTGTTTATCGTTCAAAATTATTTTAGACATATATTGTTTAAAAAATAACCATGAATTTGGGACTATCAAAGTGAGAATAACACATTGTGCAAATAGACAACACTAAAGATGAAAGATGGCAGCACAGAACTTTTTACCAAGATGCAATGCCTACTTTTATCGAATTCCTTTTGAACTGTTAACGATTTGTAATTACGACGGCATAGTTCCTTCCCGCCATCTTAAGGGTAATCATCTATTGAATCTTTGTGCTGTTCATTGTTTTATCGCAGTTTTAACTATACTCTTCTTCTCTGATAGATACCTTGTCTTGCAAAGATGTGGAGGAGCGTTATCCTGGCCCCATTTTCTTCAGGTAATCAGCTCATTTTCATAAATCAATGTTAGGCCTTGATAAAACTGGTCAACATCTACAATTACGTTCAAACCATGCTGACAACATTGAAAAACGGCAAATAGTGTTACTGCACGAGAATTTTAGGCCCTGTTTATATGAGGAAAAACACCTCACTTGCCAGACCCGGGGCTGAGAGGCGAGATTCCACCTTCCAATAGAATCCTTTGTATTTTCATTTCGCGTTTACATGATGAACGCAACACCACCGGTATAGTGAAATCCCACCTCACAAGAGGTGGAATCTCACCTGGGTGAGGTGAAATTTTTCCATATAAACGAAATACCACCGGTATGGTGAGGTGAAATGAAATTTTTCGTTGATTCTCATTGGTCAGTTCTTTCTGATTTCACGGAAGAGAGACCTCAATTCACCTCGCCTCTCAGCCCCGGGGCTGACAGGCGAGGTGAAAAATCTCATATAAACAGTGACTGAAATTTACCTCGCCTGTCAGCCCCGGGTCTGGCAGGTGAGGTGTTTTTCCCCATATAAACAGGGCCTTAGCTGGTGTTCACGCAATACCGACAAAACTGGTAAACCATAAAAATTTTGACAGTGCCAATCTCTTTGCTGTCTCTTGGAAAGAGAAATTTTCTAGGGCTACAGAATTAATCAGCCTCGTTTTAAGTTTCTACAGTATTGAAGTATGTTCCATGTGTTTTCGAATGTTCGTCGTTATGCTGAAAATAGTACCGTCTTCAAAGTCTGCGGGTTTCAACTTACGGCGGCACAAAATGTGCCCTTTTCGTGTAAACGGGAAGCCCATCCATAACAACTTTATTTCATTTTTAAATCGTGCCACCATCGCGTAGATGCACTCCAAGGTTATGAACAACGCATTTTTTACGTAAGATATCAAACACCTTCTTGACAAATAATTTATAAATGTATGACAATATTCCTAAACAATGTTGAAAGAACCATTTGCTTCTCTACCTAATCTCAGTCATTTGACAGGCAGGTTTTCCTCGTTTGAGGAAGCTTTAGATTGAAGAAAACTCTGAACAGGAATTTGGTGGCAGGAATTTCGACTCACTCGTCTGGTTTGTATCGAGTTTGAAAAAATTGGTATTTAATCCTGAATGTTGCGCATCCTAAGCTATTTGAAAAATTCAAGTTGGTTCCTCTTGCCATTACGTGTTTTACTCATTGAGTAGTTCTTCTTTTCTTGGTCGGAGCTTTCGGTTCACAGGCTTCTTCAGCAACTAATGATTGAATACGTACGATTCTTCAAGCTGATTTTAGTTTCACTTGCTTGAAGAATTCAATTCAATCAGTCGCTGAAGAGGCCTCAGAGGTGATGCGTAAGGTTCGGCCAAAAACAGAAGAACCGTGCTATGAATGGCAAGCAGAACCGACTAAAATTCTTTAAGTGCTGGTTCCATTCTTCCGTTTTATTTTCAGTCGCAACACCACTTTCTGAAGAGGAAGAAATCGCATGTTTAGAATCTGCCAACTTGCTACAAAGGTACGTCTAGTTTTTTTATGATTATTTTGCTCCTCTAAAGAATTTTCAACGATACAGAAATTACGAATTACGTAATGCTTTAATTTTGACAACAAAGTATGTTTTGAAGACATGTTTTGACATGAATTTCATGTTTTTAATGCAAATTTCAAAATATTGAGAAGTTTAGGGTTTTTCTTAAATATTGGCAAAAAATTGAAGAGAACGAAAGTCACGAAAATTTATTTTTTTGGTTACAAAGCAGTCAGAGGCTTGCTCTTTAAATTAGAAAGAGTTTGTATAAGTCGGAGTTGGCAAAGCGATTTTACAGACATTCACAGAAAAATCTTTTTTTGTAGACAATGGTAGATTTCATCCTGAAATAGATCCTGTTGCATTTCATTTGTTTGCCTAAACTTTGAGAATTTTTAGCTCCAGAAGTAGGACTGCTATTAAGATTGGGTTTATGCATTAAAGTAATCCACGTGTTATCTTTAAGATAAAAATAGTGCCAAAGTCATTTTACAAGGTTTGTTTTTTGGTATTTCTATGATGCCGTCGATCACTGTGTGTTGTAAACCTTGCTCAACTGGGACCCAGTGGCGTAACGGACTAAATTTACCTTTAGTTCAAAAACTTAGGGCCCCCGACCTCTAAGGGCCCCCCAGCAACAAAAATTCCTTTTTTATTTTACTGTAAAGCTGATACTGTAGCGATGATAAAATGACTGAGGGGGCCCTGCCTGTATGATTTGTCACTATGTCTACCCACTAGGTTGGAAATCATTAGCCTCAAGTTTTTAACTGGGCATAATTTTCGATGTCTATCATATTATTTTACATATGTTTTAAGGTAGGGGGCCCCGAGCTGGAGGATCCCTAAGGGCCCCGACTACCTCCGTTACGCCACTGCTGGGACCCATAATAAGACAGTGAAAAAGCTGACCCTATTTTGTGCATTCATCAGTCGAGTTATGATGGAATCACGGCCTCGAATCTCGTCCGAATGTTATCAGTTATTCAAATCGAATTGAAAGTTCCATCATAGTTGCCGTCGCTAACATGCAATCTCATTGGTTCTTTAGGAAGCTCGCAGTTTGGGCCTAGGTAGGGTCAGGCTTTACCTGACAGACTGGAGCTAATAGAAATGTTGATACGTGAAATGTTTATGTATAGTTTTTCTGTTTTTTATTATTAAAGGTCTTTCATTTGTCAACAGATGCCCCGTAATCCTAGACCTGAATATGCAAGATATTGCTAACAGATATCATAGGATAGGAATGTACACACAAGCCGTATCCTGTCTTACACTTATACCAGAAGTGATCATCAGAGATCGATGTTTGAAGGTAAGTACCTTATAAGCTCTATTAAGCCTCCTGGGGGCTTATTTAATTTGAACACTCCAGAGGGAGAGGCTTAAAAGAAAGGAAGGCTTATTAGAGAGGGGGCTTATTCACAAAATCAAATGACAGCGATATCTATGAGGGATTTTCAGTTCTTTTACCTTATAGTTTGTGGACTCAACGTACAATTTTACGAGTAAGATACTTAAATTCGACAGAGTTTTATCCCAAACTATATCAAAACTTGGCAATCGAACTTTTTACGTAAATAGATGGAAAATGATTGGTAAATGAAAGCGAATGACAGATTTCTCCTTATTCGTAGAAGCTCCATGGCAGCCATTTACCAGAACTCTGTCTGCTTTTTAGCAGAGCAAACTGCTCTCCTTAGTCTCATTTTTAGATTGTCGAAATGATATGTTACCTAAAAGCAACATTGATGGTCTAATCTTTCGGTTCTCTTCTTACAGAAATTGCTGGAAGATGTTGGTTGCCTAACTATTTTAGATCAAGTTGAAAAAGAACGAAAGCGAGGTAGATTCGATGGGCATCTTGATCACGTGAGTTTGTTTTTGCTTATTGATTGGTTCGCTTTGCTAGCCTAGTTGCAAACGGATGAATGTTTATAAGGTAGGCTACTCAGCCACCCACTTGTTATATCAAAGTCTGGCGAACTGTCAGTATCTCCTAGAAAATCCAAAATGATTGACAAAAGTTCGCTAGATTTGCGTGTAGGATAAACTGCGGTTTTTCATGCCATATTTGAAAAATAAACCTAAGACTAAATTGTACTTTCGTAGACCTTTTTCTGAGCTTTGAGCTATTGATTTTACCCTCATGATTTTTCCAGGGGACACATATAGTTTGTCAGACTCCTGTGTGCGGTAATAGCGAATACGATCCGGTTAAGCGAGTGTGCGTCAAGGGCATGAACAATCAACCAAGCGTTCTTACTTGGCAATCAAACAAGATTTAACAGTGAATTCTCAAAATTATCGAATTCTGGCTATTTCTTGCCTAATTATATGGACACCATTCATGTTTTAATTCATAGAACAATCAACCAAGAGTGTTAATTGGACAAGCAAACAAACTTTAGGGAAAGATTTAATTTGATAGCAACTTCTCCAAATTATCAAAATCAGGCTATTCCTAGCGCAGTAAGTGATATGTTTATATAGACTCACTTTATCTATTGATTCAAGGAAAGATCAACCAAAAGTGTTAACTGGACAATCAAACAAAAATTTAGCAGGAGATTTAATTTGATAGCGACTTTGAACACGCCTACACAAAACAAGCAGATCTTAGACCCGAAGAATCACTCACAATTCTCAACTGTTATTGATACATCTGAACAAATTTGTGATGAAACTAATTCCTTGAAAAACAGCCATCCTCGAAGAAGACATCCTGGGCAAATACAATTGCTTTATCACACTGATACAGACGCATAAATGCAAGTTGCCAATTACATTTATTGAAATTTTGTCTGGCATGAGTGGACATGTGGCTTAATTTCCGTCGTTGGAATTTCGCCGTCGATATTTCAGCTGTTCATCATCTCGAGGTCGTAATCTTGATGAAACAATGAAACTTTGATGAGGACACGAATAACGTGCCATCTCCGCCGTTTTTAAGCCAATCACTCCTCTGGGACTGTTTTGTGGAGCCGAATTACTCGGCAAATATATTGTTAACTAAGCTGAGTGTCTGCCTGGAATCATTAAGATTACTACGCAGCTCTGGAATCAAATAAACAAAATCCATCAGGCAGTTCTTTGGATTATTCCTTCTTCTTTCGTTTTGAAACTCATGATTTCTTATAAATGCCACCTTTCGCATGCACAAGGTGACCGTTTGCCCTACAGTTTTCAGGCCAACTTTTACCACTTTCTTTATTCTTAATGACTGCTGGTTGTGAGAATTTCCTTTGCCTGTAATCGTTAATCGCTTTGAATTGTGGGTCAGTCAAAAGCAGCAGATGCTATAGTGTTACAAATCATGTTCTTATTCTTTAGGGTTATAACGTGTTGATGAGGACATCATGGGTAATTTCACGGACCATTGTGGTTGGATAATGTTGCTCAGAATCAGTGTGTCAATCTTCAAACCTGTATTTTCATATAAAAGATAAAGTGCGCTTCCAATATTTGGATAATATGTCACACATAGGATTTAAATTGAACCTCAAGTCTAAAATGTATAGTGATAACAGAAATTAGGAATTTCGTGATATTTAACATGTAAGATAGAGTAAACATCGATAGGGTTTTGATGAAAACAGATCTTTGGAAATCATAAATGAGGATTCATAGCTTTAAAGCCCGGAATGTGGAATGTACGCGATGTGTATTTGATTTAGAGGACAGACTTAGTTAATTCAAAGGTTGCTGGTTAGTGCGGACAACGCAGTTTCCAAAATGCTGATTCCATATTCAGCACCCCGGGCTTTATAGATGTCTAGTTGCAGAGAGAATTACGTGATGGGTATTTGATTTTGGTGGAGAGACCGGTCAAGTTCAAAGCAACTATGCTGATCCTAATTAAATCAAAAATCAAAACTCAGATTAAAAGATTGAATTTGGTGGAAATAAGAGGCTCTCTTTTGCCTCAGACTTATTCTTTAACTGTGTGAAGTAGAATCTACATGAATTGATAAAAATTTCTATGCGAAAGCATCAAGTCTACTGTTAAACATTAGCATAGCAAATATGGAAATAGGTATTTAGTACATTTAACTGAATAACATGAATGTAAAGTAAACTCATACCAAGCAAATAATAAATGCCGAGCCTTATTTTCTCATTACGTCTGTGGAATAAACTGGAGTTTTTGTGAAATAAAAGGTAGATTATAGAAAAGATGAAATAGGATTTTTGGGAAGAAATAGTGAAATTCTTGATGATATAACTTATTTGTTATCTTTTGTAATAACAGTTTCAGTAGTTTGGCAACTAAGATATTTTGTAAATACTGCGGAATCTCTTTAATAGATTTCATCGCTGTTGGTAGTTCATTCAAGATATCGTATCTAACCGGCTTTCTGGGTTCGTTGTCATGTCATTGCTTGGCCATTTTGGTAGCACATAAGAATCTGCGCTTTCTTTCACTAGCTCAACTCTCTATTGCCTCGAACATTTGCTGTTTACAGCCATTATTTCTTATTGTTTGAGGCTGATGTTGTAACGATCAATTTCAAATGAGTTTGCATTATTTAATGGCGCTGAAGATAAATGCGCTTTGTTGTTAAAGCTTTGTTTTCGTAGCGGCACCCCTATATGTGTCGCTGCTTCAAATGTTGAAAATTTAATGAATGGACCCAGACAAGATCCTTGAGGAACGCCTGTAGTAATCGGTCTCAAATCTGCGTACACCGCCGTTCACAAATGTTCATCCCCCTACTTGCTTCTCATTATTTGAAGTTGTGTTGCGTGATTCTTTGTATGTTCGCAAAGATACTTATTATTAAATATATAGCCTTGAATAATATGATTTGACATTTAAGGCATAACCCTTCATCAGCCCTTCTTGTTGTCTAAGATATTTGGGTAAATTTCTGCCGCTGTCTTGTAGATGGGATATCGTGTTCTCAACAGGCATGAACTTCCTCTGATGGAATATTCTGCCAGCAATGTGGCAAGTAACTTGTTTCAGCGGGCAAAGTGGTGGTCTGCTCTTCTCATAAAACTGACAATAAATTTTTAATTTAAGCCTTGGAAATCAAAACAGTGGATTTAACGAGCAAACATTTCATCGAGAAGATCCATTGCTTAATGATATATCAGACCTATAGATAGAGGTGTTTTGATTGTTACTATGGCAGCAACGTGTGTCATCCATTTGAGATGTGTGTAAAATGAGAGCGAGGCAAGCGCACGGAATTTTGATCGATGTATGTGGCAATGCTTGAAATGTGAGGTTAAGCCTTTGTCAAATTGAATATATTGCTGAGATATATCTTTATTAGTATTTGGCACATCCGATAAGATATTAATTAAAATCTAGGTTCAGATGAGTTCAGTGAGTTTCATTCAATTGCACCATGTCACATGTGCTTCCATTTAATTGCTTTAAGAGCCATTTTCACCCACAGTCCTTTGCGGACACGGTACAATTTCAGACGACCTCGAAATCAAACTTAGCCTCAACAGAGACTATACCGGGTGAGCTAAAAACGTTTCCACCTATGAAAATTCATAGCATCAAGAGTACTTCACAGATTTTAATGTTCCAATTCTCGTTAAAAGCCAAAGATCAAAGTATTTTTGTGATTTTTCTCCTTGTCTCAAGAGCACTAGAAATGTACGTATGTAAACTGAATTTTACTAAAATTTCATGGTTGCAAAATGACTGAAAAAGGGCCTAAAACGTTGATCAAATCATAAAGGACTCCTGGCACAGATCAATAAAGAAAATGCAACTGTTCGTGTGTGGGAGATATCCACTGTACATTTATATCGATGGGACTGAAAATCTTTAGTATTTGTTTGATAATTTATGTCGTAAAACTCTTCAGAGAGGAAAAGCGCCCATTGCGTATTGTTCTGTGTAAGGGAAGTCCACATAATTTTGGGCCCTTTGGGTCGATGTTTTGGGCCCTTTTTCAGTCATTTTGCAACCACGAAATTTTTATCAGGTTGAACTTACTTATGCTTCTAGTGCTGGAAAAGCAGCGAGAAAAAATGACCAGGATACTTTAATCTTTTGGCTTTTAACAGGAATTTGAACCATTCAAATCTGTGCATTACCCATGGCGCTATGAATTTTTTAAAAATGGGAGCTTTTTTCTGGCTCACCCGGTAGATCCTCAGTAGAGTTGTTGAGCTGATAGGATCTGAACATGATTCATAATGCATAGTGCTTGTAGCTAAAAACATTAAAGTTTATTACCTCGATATTACTTTTTCCTTTGTTGCTTTCTCTTCGGCTGAAGTCTAACCAGTGCTAGGAATCAAATTCAGATGGCTCCTGTGCGTCTGAACAGTTACTTCCTACACGGCGTTCATCTTCGTTTCAAACTTCTTCTTACATTATTAGAGGCAGTTTGAAATGAAGATGAACGCTGTGTAGGAGCCAACAGTTCAGACGCGCAGAGCCATTTGAATGTGATTTCTAATACTGGTTAGGCTTAGGCCAAAGGGAAAACAACGAAGAAAACTATGGTAATATCGAGGTAACAACTTTAATTTCCAAGGTACAAATACGGTGCATTATTGCCCATGATCTGAAGCGAACATTTTATTGATGCAAATAAGTCCATTATTCAAAGCTATTTTCAAGTCATTATTTGCTAAAACTTTTAAAAAAGTCCCTCTGAAAGAGGCACATCTTTCTCCCGTGCTCCAACGATTTTGTTCGCAAGTTCGCGGGAAATCGGCGTTTATATCCGTGACACGAGTCCTGAATCAATCTTTATTACTCCAAAAATTGTAATCTGCTGTGATTATATGATCAAAAATTTTATTTTTTGTCATTTATCAATTAATTCGAAGATCATCCTATAATCTAGATATTAGATAATTCACTAATCTGTAAAGAGACGATTAAACATCTATAAATTCGAGTAAATTTATTAATCTTAACCAAGAACTACTGGAATTTATCATTTCATAACCGGAACATTTCACGATGTGAGATTCTCACCAGAAGGGATTATGGGCTGTTAAATGATTTGATTTTATTTGGTGAGGACATGGGTATAGGGAAACATGAAATGTGTTATATGGGGTTATGTATTGTTGTAAGGCATCAGAAGCATTAGGCCTACCTTTTCGCATAATCTGTGTATCGATAATCTTTTCCTCTCGTCTTGACTTTGAATGATCAGATGGCTGCTTTGAAATAGCTAAGTTTGGTCCGTTTCAAAAACTTGCACAGTGCCATATTGAAATAAGTTGTTGTTACTGGTCGCTCTGCAATCTTTCCTTTGAAGGAGCTTGAACAACACAACAACTTATTTCAATATGGCGCTGTCCAAGTGAAGTCTAAGCCCTCAATTTGCTCTTGTTACATTCACAGTCTAGGGCAATGTAATGCGGAATGAGTGAAAAAGAAATGCACTGCGTTTGAAAAATATTGCTCCCTGAATATCAAAGTAATAGTATTGAAAACTGTCTTGTTTCATTGCCAATATGGTCAGTTAGATTCAATGATTTATCGGGCCTAAATCCGTCATTCCTTCGCGCGGATGTAAGAGATTTTCTGCAGGAAACCCTTTTCGGAGAACAGTAAAAACACAAAATGTCGATCAAAATATACATGGCTTTCCTTCCTAGCAAAAATGACATTTACCTGTTGGCATATGATTTGTCCTCTTTGGAGAATGGAATATATCACAAAAATGCAGACGCTCAGAGTAAAGAAAGAATGCAATTTTCGCAAAGTTTTGTATCTTATATTTTACATAAAAATTTCTGACTAAACTAAGCAATCTGAAATCTTCTACAGATGTATAGAACAGTGAATATTACATCAAAATGTTACTGCTACACAGTTATGGCTCTGTTCCACATAGGACAGAGGGTACAGAAAATACCGGGCATCCAGAAGAAAGTTCCCACTTTTGAAAATTCATAGCACCAAGAGTACGTCACAGATTTGAATGATCAAACTTCTACCAGAAGCCAAAAGATTGAAGTATTTTTATGATTTTTCTCGCTGTCTCACGAGCACTAGAAATATAGGTGAATTCAACTTTATAAAAATTTCATGTTTGCAAAATGAATGAAAAAGGACATTCAAATTATTCAAGTATATGAAGTACTTCAGATGCTATGAATTCTCAATAATGGGAACCTTTCTACATCACCTGGCAGTTTCGTGATTTATTTTAAACAATGCAAAAACTTTCCTTGATAATGGGCTCTGTGGTGTGGCTTAGTGATAGCACGCTTGGCTACCAATCTAAAAGCTAGCAGTTCAAGCCCCCTTTTTGTCAAACTTAGAGTGAGAATCGTCAGCTCTTTGTAAGTCCAGGCTAAAGGAGTCATTAGGTGTGGTCACATCAACAAGGACAGATTTTATAAAACAGTCACAACAATTGCTTTAGCTGGCACCCCAGTTCAAAGCAATTAGTGACTGCCGACAAAGAAAATTCTCTCAACCGGTAAATGAAAACAAACACAGCCGCAAAAGTTCCCCTTGTGCTCTTTTGGGGTCACAGAGACTTACTTCGTTTCTGTGACTTCATCTTAATTAGCAAAGCAATTGAATCGATGACATCTAGCCGTCGATAAAAAATTTCCATGAAATTATGCGGTCTTTTTCTATCAATCTCTGCGACTCTGGTGATCATAAAAGGCCAATCAGCCTGCTTGTAGTTCATTGTTAAGAAGATTGTTCCATATAGGAACGGTAAGTAAACAAATACTCGTCGTTTAAAAAAATACTGCTCCTTGAATATCAAAGCTATGATATTAACAAAATGTCTAGTTTCATTGCCGATACGTTGAATAAATTTCAGTGATTCACCCGGCTTTAATCGGCTATTCCTTCCCAAGGATGTGGGAGATTTTCTGCAGAAATCTCCTTCTAAAAACCTGCAAACACGAGTGGAAATAATGATCAAGTTTTACTTGGTTTTAATTCCAAGCAACAATGAAACTTACATGTATCAGCATATATTTTGGTCTCTTGGGAGGATGGATTCCCCCTGAATCAGTTTCTGATACTCGAGGAAGACCTTTCATCCTTTCAAGAGGATGCAAAAGCGGTTTAAAGTCATTGCTGTGAGGTAGGTAGAAATAAGGAAAATTTAATCCACGAATCTCGCACTCTGATTAGTACTCTGGTAAGCTCAGAGTTTGAGCCTAAATAGGGTCAGGTTTTTCAGAGAACTGTTATGAGTCACTGTTGACCGAAGGACCATCATCATATAGTCAAAGGAGCACAGGGTAGGGAAACAAGGGAAGAAAAGGCATAAGTCTACAGTCTTTGTCCAGGGACCTGCCTGAAAAAATATGATAATCAACACTAAAACAAAATAATATTTCATTGTTTCAATGAATTCATTCTTTGTCTTCTCATCATTTCCCTTTCTTGTCGATTTCTCCATTTCATTCTCCTATTTTGAAACCAAATTCGTACTTGTGATTCTGAAAGTTCTAATCTTTTCGCGAGAATTCTTCTTTCTTGTTTACTGATGTATTTGTGTGCTAGGAACTCCACTTCAAGTTGCCGTCTTTGATAGTCTGAAAATACTGCTCGCTTTGGAGGCATTGTTTTTGTGTGTTTTGCGAATTTTGGTTGAATTTCATCTGATTGTAATTTGCTCGTGGTGGATTCTGGAAAGAAAGAGTTTAATCTGAGTTAGACTGCGTTCACACGATGCCGGCAGATTTTGAAAACGGTGAAAAATGTGACGGATAGGCCTCCTGTTCACACGAAAACGGCACATTTTTTGCCGGCAGATTTTGAAAACGGTAGATTTTGAAAACGGAACCGTAACCGGCATAAATTTGAAACAGCATCGTTTAAACACTCAACAAAGATGAAAACAGAACATTTTTCGACACTTTTGGATCGAGACAAGTCTATTCTTAGGGTGTAGGTACTATTCTTTGGCATCAAATCCTGCAACGAGTTTTTATCGTCAAATTTCCTACCGTTTTCAAATTGTGCCGGCATCGTGTGAACGCTAGCTCAAATTTTGCTACCGTCACTTTTTTCATCGTTTTCAAAATCTGCCGGCATCGTGTGAACGCAGTCTTAGATTCTATTCTTTTGATTGTCTTTACTGCAGACAACAAGAGCAGATTTTGTCGAACCCAAATGACACGGCAATTCAAAGTGATTAATGAATGAAAACAAAAGGAAATTCTATCGACCAGTAAATCAAAACAAATACGGCCGCAAATGTTGCCCTGAAACCAGTAGGGCAAACTCTCGCTTTGTGCAAGTGAAAGGTGGTTTTAAGAGAAGTTATGTGCTTATAACGAAAGAAAAAGGGTAAATCTAAAGTTCTGTCCGGCGGATTTTGTTTATTTGATTCCGGAGCTGTGTAGTAATTGCTTCATTTAACCCATTGAAGTAAATGACAATAAAACAACAGTCGCTATTGTATTACAAAATATGTCCTCATTAAGCCTGATTTTCATTTAATTGTAATATAATACATCGCCGATCATTGTCTTGGCGCATCGCCGATCGTCGCCGATGCTGTAAGACAATGATCGGCAATGAATTACGATTTAATGAAAACCAGGCTCTACTGCATGCACATCACGAAATTCAAACCTATCAAATCCCGAAAAGAGTAGACTTCGCAGAGACGGAAATATCAAACACAAAGTCATTAAAACAGAAGGTTTAGATTCATCTGAAAACGAGAATCTTTTCCAATTCCCACCAAACCTTCTGCCTATTGGAGCAGAAGTTCTGCTCCAATAGGTAGAAGGCAGAAGGTTCAAATGGCCTTTCAAATCTAGCAGACCTAATGTTTTGAGAATTTCGGAGTCAATCAAACACAAATTCCGCACCTACCAAGTTTACCGTTTTCAGAATTGGTACCAGCCAAACACTTCCGGTTGATAGTTAATTTGTGACATTGCTGAATTTATGCCAAGTCAGTTTCTTTTGCCCGTTCAGCAGAAGAAACGAGTGAAGCTGACAGAAAACTCAACGAGTAGCTTCTTACACAAAAAGAAACTGAATAAAAAAGAAAGTCAGACTTGTCACAAGTGAAATTGATAGTGATCAATCCGTTTTCGATGGATTGCTTTTAAAATTAGAGTTCGTTTGCGCCAAACAGAGGTCTACCTGTGTCTAACACGTTTTTCTTTGAACGGTTTTTCTAAACTATACAAGTATTTTAAGTTTTCCTGTACCGTTGCGCAAATCGTCCAAAAGCAAAACCTGACAGTATTATTGGATTCTAACGCTTGTTATATACTTTAAGTGATCGCTGTCTAGGAATTCTTTTCGTTTCAAGCCCAAGTTTCGCTCGTTTCGTTTCGTTTCAAATCACGGCTGGCTCGAAAATTGCACTGAAGCGCTCTGTCATCTGAAGGCAAATTGTTTCTGATTCTTTTTTGATCTGGCTTTCGCTTTCAGTAAGGGTGCTTGCCCAATACCTCTGGAGACTCTTTATTTAGGTCGTTAATTCTGCTTTATTTTCATCTTCTTGGACAAAATATTTCAGTTCAAGAGATCAAGATGCTGTTTTGGCTCTTCTCGCTAGCGCTTCTTTCTGCTGCAGTGCACTATACAGTCTCTATCTCAAAGATTTGTGCGGCGATTTTTAGTTTAGGAACACTTTCGAATCACCCAATAGACCTTTTCGCTATTCTAAGGGAGAGTCTGGATAGAGCGTTATTTTTATACATTTTTATACGAGGGGTTCGATCGAGAGGCGTTAGAACTTCTGCCTCTATTATGCACATTCGAAAATTCTACAAAATGTATCAAGATATCGTTCGATTCTGATTCTTTTTCAGAATAGCTAAAAGGTCTATGGTACTTGGTACGTTTGCTGCAATAGGCTTTCTTTCGATGCATGGTATTTGTGTTTCTGTTATCATGCAATGTGGTATTGCCTATAACGATATTATGCTGACTGATGGCTGCCTTATGAAGTAGCATGCGTCAATCTTTTTCAAGTTAAGAGCATGTTCCCAAGTATTGTGCCATCTCGGCAGCTTTATACGTTGTTATAGAATGCTTCTTGGCCTCTAAGCGCACACTTTTCATTCTGCCAGTTTCATAATAGTACATGCACAAAGCCCTTCACAAAAGATTCACAAAAGCTTTGAACTTGATTTTGCCATCCTCAAACAAGAGAATTCTGCCATCGTCTTCTTGGTTCACGTCTTCTTATGAAAGCAGGTTGTAAAAATGTGTATGACACATTGTACAATTCATTCTACCACTCCTTTACAAACCATACAAAGTGTCCTTTTTATCATCAAAGAATGTTCTACCAGATAGAATGTCAAAGTGTTTCCTGCGAAAACATTGACCGGAATCTCACATTTGTGCTTTGCTTTCTTGTCATTTTATCAACCTAATGTTCTTTGCATGCTTATGCCAGGTAAATTCGAATTTTAGTTGACTATGCTAGATAGATAGGTTATAGGCTAGCTTTCTGCTTCAGTTGTGACAATCTTGAACTATCTGTTAAAGAGTAGAGGGGAGAAGACGTTGAATATTTAGCTGCCAATGTTTTCACTTGTATAGCAAGGTGCAAATAGCCAAGTTTTGTTCCAGTTCAACGAGATAATTGCGCCGAGACAATCCAAAGAATACACTTCAGCTTGGTTTAAACATTTGAACGAAGTAGAAGTGTATCTTTTAAACTCTCTTTCAATGTTTACATGCAACGGAAAATTAGCTCATGAATTACAGTGTAACGAGCTGTAGGTAGCCAAGTTTTCTCCCACCTAATGGATGCTCTTGAAAGAGGCTCTTTTTTCGTAACACTGCCAAATAGGTCAGCATCAAAACAGAACTGATGCTGTTGATGACTGTCTATGATTAAAACTTGATTTAGGAATTAGAAAACTATTTTTTTCGAATCGCTACGATATCTCAAATCATTCAAGATCAAGCTAAACGGTGATATCAAAACCCGGCCTTGGAAAACAAATCAATGCCTTTATTTTGATACATTGACTTTAAAAATTGTCGAAGAGCTCAGCACAGTTTGAGGTCAGAGAAAGGTTTTTCTCCATGTTGCCTTAAAAGGAAGCAAGCATTTTGGTGTCAAAACCACTCTTCGAGCTACAACTAAAATCAGGCCTTCCACATGATCAGATACAGATAATCGTGCAGATAGTGGCAAACGTTTATGAGTGCAGCTTCAAGCGCAGCGCTTCAAAGCTCCTCTCCATCTCAGCGTGGAACTCACTAGTTTAAGTAGAGAGAAAGTAATGATTTTCAAAGCAACTTGTATGATGTCTTCTTGATTTTTGTTGACAGGGGATACGCTTCACCGTCATTACTATGCATTTGACGCTATTTCGACAAGACGTAGGAACTGTTGTATTCCACACTACTATTCTTTTGCAGGGTAGTCGATAGCTAGTCGAGGCAATAGCCTAGCGAATTATCGTGACGCAAGTCATTGACCATACTAAAACTCTATCAGCAAGGGGAAACATTTCACCATAAACTCTATGCGTTGACACTATCACACCTTGACTTAAATGCTGTCATATTCCACTCACAGATGATCTTTTTGTAGGATTGCTCATGTTTTACCACATCATCCCTAACTGACAAATGATGGCCCATTTAAAGATTAACTTTACAAACTCACCTAGATGTTGGAATCGTTCTTCAGTCGAAGCTTGCCTAACATCATTCGATTCTTTGCCAAGAATTGAATCAATACCGAAGTTAAGTTTCGTTTGCGAGCTTGAATTCTGTCGTATCTTTTGCGTAGTGACATTTCGCTCTGTCTCTCGAATCAGTATCGATCTTGGCAGCGTAACAGGCGCTATAGATGACTTGTAAACGACAGGCCGTGTTCGGATGGGGCTAATAATTGGCGGGAGACGTGGATAATGAACAGTCTCACATGGACAGCATTGCAGTTCTCTGTAGTAGACGGCTTGGGAAGAACAGCACGAAGCACAGCGACACGTATTCATTGTTATGTGTACGTAGAGGATGAGTGCTCGATGAATTTACTTAAATGGCAATCCGCAATTACAAGGTTACAACGGATTCTCCCTGTATATATAAGTAAACTGGATTAGACCTCAATACACAAGGTAAAAATCAAAGCCACGCCGACTATTTGACTTTGAAATATTGACTAAGTGATTGTCAGACATTCTGCTTGCCTCGCTTCCGTGAGAACCTCATTTTCATCAACTGCCGCTTCTTTAGATAATTTCAATCATTGAGATGTGCTAATTAGTCTTGTAAATGTTGTCAGGTGCTCAATTTTAAGAGATTTAGGCAAATACCGTATGTTTGGAATGGATCCGGAATGTTTGCAACAGTCGTAGTGATAACCCCTCGGAAATTTATGTCCGTTTACAACTCAGCCTTTTCAGAAATCAGAGAATATGAACGGGGACTATAAACATTTTCATTGAATATCCATGATTTTATGATAAATTTGGAGTTGAATGTAGCTCTGGTTAAAGAAAAGATCAAACCAGAGTTGTCTCTATTTTGTCAACTTGAGATCGCCAAATTTTGTGACAAGGATAAATGAAAAGTTTTGAAATTTTGCGCAAATCTTAGAAGAGACTAAAATAAGATGGCCCATTGTTTAATACACTCGATTGACCTGAATGCAAGTTGAAATGTACAGAATAGAGATGTCGAATGCTGACTGGAATTTTGCTTTACTTGAATCAAATTGAGGAACCTTTCCCAAAATGATTCACCCCATGCCTAAAGGTAAAACGCCCTTCAGTTTTATGAAACAAGATCCATTACTTTTATCAAACAAGAACTAAGTATATATACTGCCTGATGATGACAATGTTGTCTTTACAAAGTAGGGTCAAATTGATAATGTAACCGCACCACTTGTTCCTCTATGTGCTGCAGGCTTTGGATCAATAAATGAGCGTGATACCCTTGGTTGTCATTTAAGTTCCCTCAGCGTTTATGCACATTAATGAGTAGACGGTTAAGTAACATGCAGAAGTTTGGAGAGCGAAAACTGTGATAAAAACTGCTTCCCGGAAAGATTTATCATCGTCAAAGTGAGATTTCTTTGTTCCTTTATATGGTTCCTTGTATACACTTTCCTCATTTCAAGGTTTTTCCTGAGTCCTTCTAGCATGTTTTGAAGGTTTCTTGGAGTGATTTTCTTAGGATTATCCCTCATAATTTGAGAGAAGAGCGGCCAATTTTAATCAGGTAAATTTTAGAGTAGATTTGAACATGTCTACCATTAGATAATAGATTTGTTAATATTTTCTTGATATCCAGGAAGCAGTGGTCTTTCAAAAGGGGATTTTTTATTTTGACTCGCCCGATAGGCTAAGTTGAAAGCTAAGGCCCTAAATTTTAAGATTTCATTTGTCTTTTACTTCTCTATCGCAAGTCTGCTATGAACGATTTTCACCCTCCTCGTCTTGCGAAGAAAATAGGGAGTTTACGAAACCACGACGGCAACGGCGACTGCAACGCAAAGTTGCTTTTGTTTCAGAACTTTAGATTCAAAAGATTCCTTGCTTTTCGTTCGAATTTGCTTCCCATGAGAGACTCTGAAGTTGTCCTCTTCAATTTCACAACTGGGAAACCGCATTTCTGGCGTTCTGGACAGCAGATCTAGGCTTGTGAAGTAAAACTCATTCGTTTTAAATGTTGTCTTCAAAGTAAAAATATGGTTTTCAGGCATCTCTGAGTTATAGGTGGCCTTATTTTGACCTTTTGGATGATAAATTAAAGGTAGCGTACGGAAACAATGCTTGCTTTCCGGAATTCAGATGACGTTCTGGCTGGCGTTGCCGTCCTGGTTTCGTAAACCCTCTAATAGTTTATTGATATGCAATATACAATGTGCAATCAATCAAGAATATGAAATATATGGGAAAGTTGTTATTGTGATAACAATTTTTTTAAATGTCTAGCAGGTAGATTGTGTACCAGCCTTTTTGGAAGCCAAAAGAGCGCTTTAGGACCAATTTTTTATTCCGACCGCTCTAACCAATTTTTAATTCCGACCGCTCTACCAATATTTTATTCCGACCGCTCTAATGACACCTATAAATAGTGTTATAAATACTTAAATTTATTTTTATATCTAAGTTGGACCTTCATCGATGAATTAATGAAAGAATCTTTAAAATCGGTCAATTAGATAAAATTCCATAATCTTCCGAAGGTAGCAACTTTTTGTGACTAATCCGGTATTTCTGAGCGTGAAGCTTAAATTCGTAGCTGGCTTTTAATAGCTTTTTGTAGAGCTTTCTTATTACGGGTCCAAATAATTGTATGGAAATTGAGCGATCAGAAACTAAAGTCAATCGTAAATGTAATAGATTTTTGCCGTTTGCTAGCAATATTTGTTTTGCAAGAGTTCTTTGATCTAAAATTCTTAAAAAACGTCCAGAACCTTTTGAATCTTAATAAAATACTTAGATTTTAAATAAAAGTCCATTGTAATAAATTTTGTCATTTTGGAAGCAATATTTATCGTACAAGCGTTTCTTGCACGGAACGTCTTCAAAAGCTCAAAACCCTTTGAATCTCAAATCAATGCTTAGATTTTAGATAAAAGTCAATTTACTCATAACTGTAATAATTTTTTTGCCATTTGCTTGCAATATTTATTTTGCGAGAGTTGCTCATGCTGAAAGTCTTGAAAAAGTTCAAAACCCTTTGAATCTTAAATAAATGCTTAAATTTTAGATAAAAGTCAATTATCTTATAACTGTAATACAATTTTGTCATTTGCTTGCAATATTTATTTTGCGAGAGTTGCTCATACTGAAAGTCTTGAAAAAATTCAAAACCTTTAGATTCTAAAATCAATGCTTAAATGTAAAATTTATGCGGTAACGTGGAGATTATGAACATCATTGAAAGAGGAAATGGGAAGCAAATAGCGGCACATCATTTGAAGATTAATAAAACGTCTCTAATTTTAATTTATGAAAATAAAATTCTTTTATTATTGAAATGATTTCATCATAATCTTCTCAAAAGTTGCGATATTTGCAATCAATTTAGTCACAGTTATACATCAATTAATTCGCTGTTTATTCATATCGAGGAAAGAATCCTGCAACTGAGTTATAAATAGATTAAAATTCAATTATCTATTTTGGTAATTTCTGAAAGATTTCTTCATTTGTTGCTCGGAGAAACGCATGCAACATTAAAGTGTAATGATCAGGTTTGCAATTGCCTTATTAAAGTAGATTCTTCATTAATTTTGGTTTGATTAATGTTGGCGAAAAGTCAAAATGATCATGTTAACTTTTTTTCTTAAGTCAGCAGCTACTAGTCAGATTGATTCAAACAAGATCTCAAACTTAAAGGACAAGTCCGGGGTTGATTAAATTATTGTTAAAAAGCAACCTTACCAACTGCTGAACACCAGTCGTGAGTTCTTTCCAAGTTTTGATGCCTCCAACTTTCATAAATTAGTTAATGAATCTTCGTAAGTTAGGCCAAATATCGTCGCCATTTTCTATTTTGTACGAGAGTGCGAAGACGCGATAAGGAGGCTAGCAATGTGGGTGAAATAATATCAACGCATTTGGCAGCCTCGTTCAGGTCAACATGAAGTGACGTCATAGAAAATGACGTCATTTCGCATTTCATAGCAGATTGAAATATGTAGTTTCGCAGATTAAAAGGGAAAAAATTGAAAAAAGTACTACACACTATTCACAACAGTGCAATCTCTTGAATAATGAACAATTATACCAACCCCGGACTTGTCCTTTAAAGCTGAAGCTTATCTTTTGCATCGGTAATAAAAGATACGACAACTAAACTTACAACTCCTGTACAGAAGCCGTGTAAGCGGGGGAATCTTCGCGACTGCCTGTCAACATTCTGTTAACCATGGCGAGTCTAAGACTACGTTCGCACGATGCCGGTACATTTTGAAAACGGTGAAAGATGTGACGGTAGCAAAATTTGAGCAAGCGTTCACACGATGCTGTTTTCAATGTATGCCGTTTAGAGTACCGTTTTCAAAATGTACCATTTTCAAAATCTGTTGGCAAAAATGTGTCGTTTTCGTTTGAACGGGAGGCCTATCCGTCACAATTTTCACTGTTTTCGAAATTTTCCGGCATTGTATCAACACTGTGTAAGTTTATCTTTGAAATCGAGCTCATTCACACTTTTTAATCATCGAGTTCCCCCTCCCCGCTCCCGCTACTCGCATGAGATACATCAGATTCAAGAATATACTTTCTTTTCAATATGTTGGTCTTAAGATTATCTTTTAAATCCTTCTCATGTCTAAATCTTTACACCATTGATCAACGAGGACTTTTTCTTCTGTCCTTCTTTCCTTGCATGACACACCATAGATTCGATCAGTTCAAGAATATTCTTTCTTTTTATCTTTGAAATCCAGCCCATCGCTAGATCTTTACAATTCTAAACCAACGAGGTCTTTCTCTCCTTCCTTCCCCCTCCCGCTGTCCCTCACCTTCCTCTCCCTTTCTTGTATGACACACCATAGATTCGATCAGTTCAAGAATGTTCTTTCTTTTCGACTTAGTAGTCCTAGCTTTATCTTTGAAATCCAGCCCATCGCTAGATCTTTACAATTCTTAATCAATGATCTGAGCTCTTTGTCTACTTCCAATCCCCTCTCGCCCCCTCACCTTTTCCCCTTACCCCATCTTGGATGACATACCGTTGATTCAAGAATGTACTTTCCTTTCAACTTGGTGGTCCTAAGTTTATCTTCGAAATCCAGCTCATGGTTAGATGTTTACTTTTCACAAACATGGTTTTATCTCCTCACAACAGCTGTTGTGCAGTTGCTGTGCCTCCAATGAATAAAACTATGAATATTGGAATATATACTGTTCAAACTGAGGATTAAGAAGGCTTTGATTCTTCTAATTTCAACGGCAGTTGATTATTCTTTCAAATCCTTGATCAAATGTAGCATCTCCTCTCTTCATACAATGATCAATTTGTGTTAAAGGCTTGCCTTCTCCTTAGTTGTTTAAGTAAAGTTAAATATGATCTCAGATGAATCATTCTTAAGCCACTGTTTTTATAGTGTTTCGTCGTTGCTAACGAAGAAAGAAATTCCTTCAATGGGGTAGTTTTACCGCAAGGAAACAAGCAATCGAGTAATCAGTTTAACACAATAATATAGCAGTTTCAGCGGGACAAAGTTTGGGACATTTTCGCATATGTTTTTCCTTATGCTAGTAGAACAGCAAAATTGAATAGATAATTACGCTAAGGTTGGCTGCAAGGAACTTCTAAACAAGATCTATTGCGTTCTTGGATCGATGCATCGAATCCTTTCGTAACTAGAACGCAATGCATCTTGGTTAAAAGTTCGTAGCTACTATCTTTAGCCGAAAAGTCTGTTGCAAGCGCGGGCAAAGATTGCATTGCACCGTTAGCACCCGAGCTTTAGACAGCATTTAAACTGTACCAATACAATTTTTGATCAATTACTGTAATATTGCAAATCTCCTTCTTCATCATCATCATCTTCTTCTTGTGTCTTGGCATCGAATGCCGTTGACGGATCATTGTGTTGCGCTCTCCTTCCATCTTTTCCTGTCACTTGCGATCTCGCCTTGTCGTTTTCCACTTCTTACACTCAACTTGTTCATCATCCACCCTAACATCTTTAATGTTTGTCTTCCTCTTGCTCTGTTCCCTGCCATCTCAGCCTCAAAGAGCTCCCTTCTATCCCCCTCCCTCTCTTCTCAACTCATTGCAGATCAAACCTCCCATTTACACAGTTCCAGTTGATCTTCAAAATCTCCGTTTCTTTATAGATGAAAATCATTTTCTGGAGCAGTGTGAACTCGCTTAAACTGGAACCGTGACAACTATCTAGTAGATGAACGCTGTATCACACATTATTACCTGACTTAAGTCCCAAAAACGAGGCACATTTCCCGTGGTTTTACCGTGGCCTTGTTACCCTGGGTGCCAGAGCCTCACTATTTTTTATTTTCGCCCCCATCTATTTATCTTTTGTCCCCCATCTATTTATCAAGGCTCTGGTACGCAGGGTGGTAGCCCTGTATAATACGATACAAGGACGTGTTTTTTTGCCACAGCAACAGCTTTAGGCCTGTGAGATTTGCGATAAATTCAGCGACATAATGATAACAAGATGCGTATAATTAGAGGCTGTCAGGTAATAAAACTCATACTAACCGGTTTTGTTATTATACAGGAAACTATAAAGCCCTCGTTCTTAACGCAAAGATCTCGCAAGCTTGGTCTGTACTTCTCTAAGACCTCGGGTTTTATATTTTCCTGTACAATACAAAACCGGCTAGTATGCGCATAATATAAACATAGTCTTTTCTGTTGTAGGTCCAAGAAGAAGTATTTTCATACATAAACAAGAATAAGCTGTACAAAGAGATTTTGAAATCGGCCTATTTCCAGAAATTTGTTGATTATTTGGTCAATTCCAATCAGCTGAATGATTTGTTGATGCAAACAATCATAAGCGGCAGGTATGTACTTTTTACTTGACTATAAACATTGTGGCAAAAAGTTTCTGCATGAACATAATTTGATTTTGGTACAAATCTTTACTCCGCGGAAAGGGTCTGCAGTGTCTGCAGGGTCTGAGTGGGTACATTAAGTGCAAAATTTTTCGGAAGATAAAACTTCGGCGAAAATATTTTCGGACACATTTTTTATGTTTCGGACAAATCAATTTTCGGACAAAATTTTGACAAGCCTTTAAGCCATTAATGCGAAAATTGCATAAGGTTTATGATTTACTGAAACCAAACACATTTTTGAAGTTCTAATTAGCCTCCTATCATGTCCCGAAGTCCCCTCTCGCGTCAAATTTTCTAAAATAGAACAGCAAAGTTCACTAGTTTTTCACGAGCTTTGTAGAAAAGCTGCAACCCAACTTAAAGGCTTCGATCTTATATTGGTTTCGAAGAGAGAAAAGTCCTTGTTCAGAGTTTCGTTTATTCAAATTTCAATTACTGTCCTTTAGTGTGACATTTCTGTTCAGCAAAATCCATGAATAAGATCGAAAAGATACAAGAGCGTGCACTTAGATTTCTTTATAATGATCATGTCAGTTCGTATAATGATCTTCTACTGAAGTCGCAACGTTGCACGATGCATGTTTCCCGACTTAGATCTCTCTCTTTGGAAATTTTTAAAACTTTGAATGATCTGAATCCATCCTTCATGAAAGATGTTTTTCAAATTAGAACCTCCAACTATTCATCGCGAAATCCTCATTATCTTACTCGTTATAGGCCAAATCAGGTTACTTTCGGCACGAATAGTCTGAAATCCTTAGGACCTCGGATTTGGAACTGCTTACCAGAGGACCTAAAATCGGCAAATAGCCTCAGTATATTCAAGAGCTTAATAACTCGATGGAATGGTCCCACATGCAACTGCAATGCGTGTCGTTTTATTGTAAATATTGTATAAATAGCATTGAAAATAATTATTAGCCTTATTACTTTTTTTTATTAATTACGTCCATCGATTTTGATAAGTGCGCTTGTACATATGTATATAGCTGACTAGAAAAAGAAGAAATCAATCGATGTAAAGTAAGTCAGAACAACAACAACAACAACAACAACTAGTTTCCTTGTCTATATTCGTATTTCGTCAATTTGAAAGAGGATGGTAAGGATATTGTTGTTATTTTTTCGACTAATTAAAATAATGCTGGATTTTAAACATAATTTCTTTTCAAAACTCTGCAAGTTTAGGATAATTCTTCATGCCATGATTGTGATTCGCTTTCATATTTCTTGTCTCCGTTCCTGTTGTTGTCATTGAATTCACGCTAGATGAGCGCATATCGTTTAAAAAATTTTCGTCGTGACAGATTTTCGGACAGCACCATATTTCGTACAAATAAATTTTCGGACAAGTCTTTGTTGTCCGAAGGTTTGTCACACCAAAACTTTTTTCACTTAATAATGTACTCCATCGGCGCTCCCTGGTCCGGGTATTGCAGTTCCGCCAAGGATGGGCCACACCTTTCTTTCTTACAAACAAATTAAAAAATTGAAAACCATTCTGACCACGATGAGTGACCTGTGATATTAAATGATAAATATGAAAATCTTATTCTTTGATTGGAATACAGTACAGGCCAAGAATTCTTGGGAGATTCTTTTTCATGCTCTTGAGAATTCTTCCATAAAAGAATTTAGTCTTTCCTACGGAGTCATTCCTAATTCTTGAGAATTCTTGCCATGTTAATTCCTGCAAGGCAAGGCCTTTAGTGTCCGTACAGACAGTTCTATTAGTGGACTCAAAGTCTGCGCGCATGTTATTTGAACTCCTGCTGCCTCCGGTTTTCTACCCTTGGGTACCAGAGCCTCGAAAAGATTTTTTTTGAGGCTCTGGTACCCAGGGTATCGGTTTCCTTGACAGAACAATCTGGTTTCTTATGACAATCCGATTGGTTTTGAGAAAACAAAAGGACTTTAGTAGCCGGCGAAGGAACATAGACCCCGTCTGCACGATGCCGGTAGAATTTGAAAACGGCATTAAAAGAGTGCCGTTTTAGCCTCCCGCTTACACGATGCCGGCAGAATTTCCAAATTCTGCCTTGTTTCGGTCAGCAAAACGGCAAATTTTTTTGATTTTGCCGTTTTCAATTCTGCCGGCATCCTGTAAACGCACTTTGCTGGTAGAATTTTATGCCGCTTTCGTCACGAGGCTAATATTTTTAATGCTTCCCATTGTCCTTATTTTCGTAGTTGTTTTATCTATCTTGATTAATTAATGACGTCAGTTGTTATTGTCTATGGACTAAGCATAAATCCTACCGGCATCGTGTGAAAGGGGTCTAAGCCAGCAAAAACGGGAATGATCCCGACGTAATTGTCCTCTGGAACTGTTATCACAAGCTGAGAAAAATGCCATTCTATTTCATCCTACATCATATTGTACAATTCAGAAATTTCCAGGATAACGTGAAAAAGGGAAAGGGCTGAATTTAATTCTTAGTGAAAAAAGAAGAAAATAGAAAGGGCTGAATTTTTTATCATTATTTTTAATACTTATAGATACTGATTTTTGTCCATTTTAGGATCAACAATGCTATCCAGTTAGTTGAATTATGTGACAAAACGAAATCATCTGGGACCCTGGCCAAAAGAGTAAAAGCACAGGAATTACATGGAATACAACGCTTATTTGTAAGAAAATTTAAATCTTTGTCTTCCGAGCTTCTTGTCCTACTTCCAAATTTTGGTCAAAAAGTATTCCAACGAGATTACACTTTCTTAGGTGCCAAAGTTTTAACAAATGGAACTCGCCCTCCTCAGAAATAACAACTACAGGATTATAAAGGGTGACTCGAAAAATCCTCCTATTTGAAAATTCATTGCAGCGCATTCTGGTGTGCAAAAGATCAAAGAACACAATGAAAATCAGTCTTAAAGAACATGCGAAAATTGCCCATTCCCGCGATAATGTTATTTTTTTGTCGTTTAATTTCAGTTTTATCTGCAAAGCAACAATCTATTTGAACAAGCAATTGCATATCTACCAGATTTTGAACCAGAAGAAGACGCATATTCAGTACAGATGTGATTCAAATGAAAACAATTTAGATAAGACTTTTCTCCTCAAAAATTCTTGTCGTAATTTGTGAGCTACAAACTGGATGACCCTGAATATTTCCCCATATTTGACAGTTTTTAGTTACGTGTCTACTAGAGTTATAAACTTGACATATTTATTTTCATATTCCCAATATTTTAACTGAAGCAATCCTACATACGATTAGAAAATATTGCAATTTGAAAAATTCGACATTTAAAAGGTCCACGTTCTTTGAAAGCATTTAACGCCAATGGCTTAGGCCTTCGTACAATCTAATCACTCAGAAGTATGTGAGTTAAAAGGCCTTACATGCAAGACGAACTTGTCAAACTTTTAGTACAAAAATGGGAGTCTTTGCAGTTCCTTCTACCTTCATTGTTCACAAGGTCGACCAGGTGAGATGGGGATATTTTCAGGGACAGACCGCATTTTGTGCGTACAGCTGTGGTTTTGAAACAAAAATAATTTCCTTGAGATTCAGTATGAAGCAGTTAAAAAAAGAATGATGCTTTGGAATTATAAAACCAAAAGCTTAACAGTTTAATTAATAGTTGCAACTAAATTTAATAGTTGCAAAAGTTAACAGTGTTTCAATACACACAAAATCATATCCCCTTCTCTCTTTTCCATCGCTTTATCACGGTCGACATAATTAACGAAATACGTCCAGTTTCCTTTATCGAAATTATCGAAATTTACCGACATCCTCTGATTCTTCCATCGTGTTTCGTCAATACTAAGGACAACTCATTATTCGTAAATAACACATCTTGGCAAATAATAGTTGCAAAAATAAACACTTTCGGGCGGGCCAATCTGCAGAAACGATTGGAAGATGCGTTGTTGATGATTTTTTGCCAACTTACTCTTCAAAGAAAGCGTAGAATGCCTTCGTAAGGTGAAAGGTGTCCAGGCCGTACCCAGTCAGGCATCCGGGTAACAATCCACACGCTGTCCTTCTAAAATCAGTTTTGCGGCAATGGGACACAGCAGGTCAGGCCATGTGTTAAGACGATGACTGCCTGTAGTCTTTCGTATTTAAAACTTGTTTGCCACACATTGCACAGATACCTGGAACATAAAAAAGGACATAAATAAGCTGGAATAAACTCCTACAGGGTGTCAAAAAAATTGTACCCCGTTTGTATGGCTGATAATGATCATAATTATCATTATTATAAATAATATTTTTACAGGTTGGGTCAACAAGGTTCACTATTTTTTGTTCAAACGCAAAATATCATCCAACGGTTTTTAAATAATTTCGTTCTGCTTTTCAAAGATCTTAAGAGATTTCAAACATTCTTTTGCATGTCAGATCTATATTTTGGAGCGTCGCTAAAGACTAAAGATACCAACTAAAAAGATCAGGAGATTGTTAAATTAGGTATTTCCTTTTGACAAAGCCAGGCGTCACAGAAACTTCATTTCAAAATCTTCAAGAAATTGAGTCGAGAACTTCGACTGCTACTTTAGGGGACAAGAAAATCCATGTCAATAAATCTTTGCCAATTATTTACCTGCAGAAATGTGCTAAAGTTAACAATGAATCTCAAAAGTCAATTTCAAGTCTCATAGAGAAAGATCTAACACTTTAAAAGTCTATTAATTGGTTGGGTTATCAGTTTAATTTGTTAAACAGCACGAAACCTTTTCTGAATCAACCGGTAAATAGATCAAATTAATGATCACGCTTATATGGACATTTCTGATGTGATTTAGTGATTACAGAATGTCGAAGTGAGGTCATGCTCTTTTTCCCGTTTAATTTGTCCATGCCTTCACAAAATTCTGTTAGTGTTTTGAGCAAAATAGCAAAATTGTAGTGGCCATTTTGTGATGGATTTTGGGCATGTTTCCCATCTCATCTCACAAAATTCATCTTGAAACAAACAAAAAGCATAAAAACATTTTTTGAACTGTTGTGGTGGAACCTTCATTATTTCGTGATTATTTCGTGTTGTGGTGGACCCTTCATTTAAATGAAATTTCGATATTATATCCAGAGTCAGCACCCAAAAATTTGTTTTTGGCAACAAAAACACTTTTCACTTCCTGTGCTCTTTAATCTAGCCTACGGCTGCGTTCACATTGCACAATCTTTTATAGGCGCTTAAACGCTCGTGCAGATTTCCGCCATACAAATAATCCCTTCGAGCGTTCGGACTGCAAAATATTTGCATGCTGATGGAAGCTTCCTCATGCGAAAAAGCTTCTTGGTTAGCAAGCAGATTACTTACACCCGCAAGCAAGCGAGATGGATTTAGAGCTTTTCATTTCAGAAGTAGAAAGACGTCCTGCTATATAGGATCCAAGGGACACATCAATCCGAACGGGAAAACCCAAACAAAAGTGCGTTTACGACAGCAAAAGCATGCAAGCAAAAACAAGTCTTTAATGTCAACGCAGCCTAAACATCAAATTTCGTATTTATAAGGATCTGGGCTTTTTAATTTATCACTACTTTTTGGCAAAGTGTGAAAAATGAAGAACATTTTTATCTGCTGCACCCAGGGGGAAACTTCTATTGGTATGTGACGCGGGGCTTAAATACAATATATTTCTGAAAAAGCCAAAAATATACTAAATTTAGGAAAGTTTTAGACCCCAAAAATATATTCATTGCTTTATGGTACATGAAAACTACAGATTTTATGGCATTTTGGGCAACTGCTGTGCGATATTTTTGTGAATAACTCAGCTTAGCACTCATCTTGACAAATTTTCCCATCAGCAACCCCAAAAGATACCGAATATGCATCAAATGGTGTAGTATACCAGACAACATTTTACAAGCCGAAAAAAGGCAGACCCCCCCCCCCCCCCGTCACCTACTCATAAGGAGTGCCCCCTGGGCTGCTGCATGAATTTCGTTTTCAAAATTAATTGTTGTTGTCATGCAAGCTGTCAACACGGGAAGATTTTGTTCTCCAGGCACCGGCAATACACGAAAAACAAAATATGAAATTTACGAAAAATATTCTCAACTATAACTAACCTTTTTTATATGCACATCCTGAAATATGAAAAGAAAAGTAATCAAATGTAATTCAGCAAAGATTCAAAATATCATAGTATAATAAACAAAAATTAAGGCAATGGATGGAAAACATCTTTACCCACCTTGCAAAATGAATCGACTGTCGTTAACTAACTAAACGGTAATATAATGAATAAATGAAGTTACTTTTTGTACTAAAATCCTTTACTCAGTAACTGTTGCTTAATTGCGATGATCCAAACGCAGGAAACATATTTTATTCCACAACTAACTCCCGAACAACTACCAAAAAACACTTTTGTGATATGTGTCAATAATACTATCATGCTGGTTCTAAAGTTATGGGCAGTTTTATGCGGTCGTGCTTCCTGAAATTGCTTGTCAAAAACCAAATGTCGATTAGATGTTCTCTTTGTCTTCAGCTTCAAAATGACGAAAATTGCATTAGCTGTCTTTCAAAAAATTTGAAATAACTGACGTTCTCGTTAAGGCCCATTTCCACTTCATTCGCAATTAGCAAATCGCATGCGATCCTTTGCATGAAATTCGCATGCGAACTATCGCAAATCCCAAATCTCATGCGAACGCTCGCTATGCGATTTTGATCTGTTCGCAATGCAATGTTTGATTACTTGTGAACAAACGCATGCGAACTAGCCTGCGCGCAGTGGCGGCACGGCACGCGCACGCGCTATCAAAAGGAAATAGATCTCATTGGCTGAATAAACAATCAAAATTCGTGCGAATAAGCTTCAAGTGTGCATTGAATTCGCAGGCGTTCAATTCGAAATTCACAAATCGCATTCGTTTTCGAATTTCGATTGAAGTGGAAATGGGCCTTTACTGCAAGAATATAGATTTACCATCAGAAGATATGAGATAAAAATATAATCAGGAGTTCTATAGCATGAGGAAGTTCATTGTACATTTCTAATCCTCTTTCAAGAACCCATAGTAGATGATTCCAAACAAAATTTGATTTGTAGCGGGAAGAGACCGACTTTAAAGAATCTAGTTCAGCTGTCCGCTAAAATCAACCATAATATTAGCCAAATTCATGGATAACACATGACGTCACATGATTCAAAACGCTTTTTTGACCAATCCATCAGAAAATCACTGAGCATCTCCCTCAGTTTTGATGGAATCATACATATTCAGTCCAAGATTATTGAGCCGGCTTCCCTTTGTTTTCAACCAAACATGTTTTTTCTAACAACGACATAGTACTTATTTTAATTAAGGATGATTTTTCCATGCATATTTATCAGAAACATGGAGAGAGCACTTAGAGACTTACGCAGAAGTAATTGTTTTGTCAGTTTTTGGCCGGATCTAGACAACTTACTGCACAAATCTCGCAATCAATCAATTCTATCACCGGGGGAGTTAGAAAAACGCATGGTGTTTGAAAAACTTCTACTCCTTGCATTATAAAACAATAATATTTTGTTTTGTCGGCAGTCGCGCGGTCAGGCACTTTTTCCAGCCCTGCTGATACCAATAAAATTATTGATGCGATATTCAGGGGACAGTAGCCTTTCAAACACTTCGCGTTTTCTGATTCACCCGGTAGAGTCCCCTGTCTAGCTTCTCTAATTTTTACTGTCTGCAACGAGGCTACAAGAAAAGAGTTCCCTCATCGGAGATCGTTCGTGCTGACAAAGTTTTTCATTTGATTCTTGCTAAAAAAAAAACAGTAAATCTTTGCTTGTGGAGTAGACTATAATCTCGTAAAAGTTTTGCAGAATTTATATCTGTTTGGCAAATGCCTTACATAGAACTATGATAGCAAATTTTCTTTGAATTCTCTTGAATCTTCTAAGTGAAAGATTTTGATAACATTTTAAAGAATTAGAAATTTAACAAAAATGACAATAACCTTTATGTTTTGCCTTACACTGTATTGCATTATCTTTAACTTTTATCATTCTTGTCATGACATTCTTCGTGAACACGTTAGCATTTAGATACAACAATGGTTTGCACATGTTTCACTACTTGATGGAAACTGAAAACAATTGCAAGGCCGAAAGATACGTCATAAGACAAATGAGCACGACATTCATGATTGCCCTTGATATCTGTTACGACTTTAACCATATTTATATATACTTTGGTAAATTGGTACAATTATAGTAAAAAGGGATGTTCAATGATAAAAAAGATAACGGTATGATACCTTGGCAATAATGCGAGCCAGCTTGATGCACACTTTGTTTGCATATTCGGCATTTGTTAAATTGACTGTATGGCGTAAATCTGGAATAAAAATCAAAGTCAGGTAAGTAAAAAACGATTGTATGCTTTAAAATAAAAGGGATGAGCTACGTTTCTCGTGCTTTACCGCAACTAACTACAGTATGCATGCAGTTTTCAAAGAAGAAACTCGTGGTGACGTACAACTGCGGTTTAACGCAAGGAAGATATCAAGTAAAGTTCTGTTGACAATTATTTGACTGTCAACCTGGCACATAGGCATCTGATTATCCAACAAGATCGTATGGAAGAATCTGTGAACCTATTCGAACTTAGCAAAGTAGAAGACCAAGCTTGTGTTCCAGAACGTTTCCTTTTCGGAACTGGGGTCTGAGACGCAGGCAAGGAAACCGGAAATCCTGAGAAAACTCATTCTGTTGAAATGACATGCCTGATACTACATATCATCATAGATAATTGGAATACTACGTAAGATAGTCTACAAATGGCATCATAAGCAAAGTTTTTCCATAAAACAAATAATTGTAAACAACATGATACATTCTTATATGTTAGTATAACGACGCTCCTGTAAAGTGTAGCAATGTTATTATATAAAATTGAAATTGAAATTGAATTGTACAAAAACATATGCAGTAACAAAAAGCTTCCCAGAAAATACAGAAACCGGAAAATGCAGATACAAAGTAAAAGTACGTGACAAAGTTTTGAATGAAGATCTCTCTAATGCCCAATAGAATTAGAATGGCAGCTTTAAAAAAATTGGAAATAGTTTTCAGAAGTTCCAGAAAATTTACAGTTTGAGGAACATTTGCCGCAGGATATTGGAAATTTAATTTATGATGCCTATCATTGACTCATTCAACTTTCCATAATTAAAATCTTCCATCAATGATTCCGTGTAGGAAATCGCAAAAAAACAATATTGAATATACAGCGAAGAAACTGGGCAAACATATACAATTGAAAAAAGAAAAATATAAATATTTTGATGGGAATTAAAATAATCAGGACGTTTCGAGCACAGCCCATTGCACTACACGCGACAAGAACATTTTTTATCAGGGGACTGAGCCTTTCCTCATTCCTACTTCCTTAGGCAGCTGCCTCATTGCTGAATGCACCGAATGCACTCATAAAGCTTTGTTCTCTCTTGACGCATTCCAGATATCATAGCAGAGCGGCAATGTTACTGAACTGGATTAATGATTAAGCTAGATCGCGCCGCATCCCATCGCACAACGAAATCGCTTCAAGAAAGCCGGCAAATCAGCACACATGAAGAAACCTTTCGACACGGATTCTCTTCAAAACTTCTCAACAGAGAACATTGTTTTAAACTTTTGTCAACAGGTCAGCGAGTTGAAAAGATTTGGAAAGGCACTAAAGAATTTTAAATATCCTTATTCAACTCTGAAGAGCTTCATACAACAATACAGCACAGTTGTCCCTGAAGTTTAGACTAAAAAAAATAAAGTTTGAAGAGAACATTCCAAGTAAGCTGTTAGGTCACTTAACAACTTTTAAATATGCTAAATTTCATTGTATGTGCTATACACAATGAGTTTTATGTTTAAGATACGGCAGGCTTTGCTCATCAAAACACAGCTTGGCGGCGACAGCTCTGAACAAGGAACTAATGCAGAATTGTTCACTTCGAGTGTGAGCTATTAATTTCTGAGAAGGAAACATACAGTCCGGCTAAAATCGAGGTCATTTGCTGGCGTGAACATTTCACAGTATTATTGCGAGAATGGTCACATGCTTGTCGGTTTAATGACATGGCAAAGGCAAATATTGTGCAGGTACAAAAGTAACCAAGACAAATTGATGAGGGTGAACTTCATACAGTTGCAATTCATTTCACAGGAAGGATTTCTGAATGAGTAGGTGAGTTATTAAACATTATATTTTGGTTAGTCTAGAATAACAGCTTCACTAGTATTGAAATTTCTAATTGCATTGCAATTTGAGATTGACATATCATAACTTTATATTTGCTTCCGATAGAAGTTTCATACTAAGAGAGAGATACAGGTGTGAAATCTGTTCTTCAGAAGGATAAATCCCTTTGTCCTGAATCCTTCGTTTTAGAAAATTTTCCCTTGATCAGGCCTTCTTGTGCAGAATCTTGTAATTCCTGTGAGATTTATATCATATATTTTGCATTGACCTTGTAACGAAAGCTTTGTGGAATATCTGGGAAATCAACACAAGTCAAATCATGAAGACGGAACTTGGAAAATCGCAAATCAGTTGGGTGAACCTCCCATGAAGCAAATCCGTTTCCATACGATCAGACAATTTAACGAACATTTTCGAAGTTTTAATGGTTAGAAATTAAAATCTTGATGGACGGCCTTTGGAAGTAAAGACTGGCGTCAATAAATTTTCCAGAAAAGGAAAAATTTGCTAATCCTTGCGGTCATACGGACTCTGGATAGACCGCAGCTCTATGCCGATCGATTAGGCCCAAATAAGATAAGGAATGACTCGGAATGAATCTTGATGCAAGTCTATGAAATACGGACTCGTATTGAACTTATATTAGTTGATAAATATTCTTCAAACTCCCCCAATTCAGGGATAAGTTGGGATACTGAAAAAATCGGAAATGCAGAGGTGAAAATCTTAAAATTGTATCAATTTATCCCTTCCTACATCTGTTACATTCAGAATCGTGAAATTGAAAATCCCTCTCAGGATGCACATTTCTGGAGATCAACGTGTCAGTCCAAAGTCCAGAAGGGAGTGTAAAAAACTTGCAGATGTCAATAGAAGGATGAGTTATTGCCTAAAGAAGGACTTAAAAAAGAAGAAATGTTTTGAAAGATTAATGAACTATCTCCATCCCCAGCATAAATCGCATACTCTTATTTGCCATAGGAAACTAAAAACTTACTATGACGTAATCTGGTGCCGAATAGCTGTCAAATTCTCATACTTTGAGCACTGTAAGTTTCTGAAAGGGATGTCATCATGCAGTATCATAATTTTCATCCGCGGAAAAGATCCTGCTTCTGTTTAAACATTTCACGGCAAACATCTTAAAATCTGCCCTGAACTGTACATGCATGATACAAGTCAAAATAAAGGGAAAATATGCTTTGAATTTCAGGAACTTACTTAGTCCATCACTCAAGAGCTCAAGTTTGACATTTCGTGATCAGTGAGTTGAGCTTTCTTTGAAACATTGGTAAAAGTTGCGAAAAATGACGAAGATTTTGCATGATTCTCGCGAAGGAAACGGCTGGCCCTCAGTTTTTTCTCATTTTCAATTTTTTCTGAGTGAGCTTGATCTCAGGCTAGGTAATGGTTTGATGCTGTTGTGGGCTCTTCTCTCAGCTCTCCTCTCGGCACTAAAATGACCCATGCATAGGGCAAAATAATGACTCAAAACTCAAAGAAAATCTTCAGACAGATCCAGCTATCGGATTCGCCACCTTTGCCCATGTAGCTTCTTCGATTAACCACGCCATGACCCAGGAAACTCCTTTCATATTTCAATATTCTAAAGTAGGCTTGACAAGGTCTGATTGGTCTGGCTTATTCACCTAAATCCGTCTAAAATGGATAGCATTGAACCACGGACAACAGAATGGGTCAAATTGTTTTTTTGTGGCTGTCTGTCCATTAGGATGACTTATCTTAATCCATTTCAGCTACCATGGATATGAAATCTAAGTTTGAACAGATTTGGATTCCACGTCTCAGGAGACGTTGGGTCCAAGAGTTTATCTCTCCCCTAGAGGTGGGTACATTATAGTTTGGCGGTTATACGACTTTGGCCTAAATGTGAGTGTGGTTAGCGGATATTTTGCAATTAAATTAAAGAACTAAGCATCAATTTACAGCAATCTATCAATGTAGTATTGCCTATGGTTTATCTAGAATAATACTGAAAAACTGGCCTACACTTTCAAGTGACTCATTTAGAAGTTTTCAGAATTTGAAAGCAAATCGCAACATATTGATTCATTCATATTTTCAGGACACAACACAACAGTGCCAAGAACCATACCGACGGAGATGGAACATGTCTGTTGCAACTTCAATTTAGTTGAATTATTTGGCATGATAAAACAACGTGCACGGGGAAAAGCTGAAGTGTCTCCTGAAAGAGCTCCAATCCAGAAACAAATTAAGCCCAAGGTACGTGTATACACCTCTCTTTCTCTTTCTTATAAGCACCTCTTTCTCATAAGCCCTAGCACCAAGCAATATGAGCACTGAGCAGAGTACAAGACCAAAGTCAGTGCAATGGGCCAGAGTGCCACCTCGCAGCAGACCATTTGTCAGAAATTTTGCTGTAACGTCGGATTCTTTGTGATTTACAAGTTCGCTAGGGTTACCATGGCAACGAAATCTTTTCATCAGACTGCCTACAATAGAAACTAAGAACGACTTCCTTTCCTTCTTTTTTCTTTTTATTATTTCATTGGCTCTGGTACCCAGGGTAGCATAAATTGTGCGGTCCCTTAAAAACAACTGGGTACTGGAAATACTTTTTTCTAATTTAAATTTTAGCGATTTCACCATGAATTATCTACGTTGACATGAAATATACAAATTCTATCCTCTGCCTTGGTTAACAACAAAACAGTTTTTGTTTTTTTTATTCACATAAAACAATTACAATACAAATTTTACATTCTACTATACTACCCCTAATTACTTTACTACACTACGGGGACGACACCATGAGGAGCGAAAGACAAAACGTTTCTCCAATAGACCTTTTAGCTATTCCACAAAAGAGCCTGGTTCGAGCGTTATTTCTATACATTTTTATACACGAGGTTCGATTGAGTGGCATTAGAGCTTCTATCACTATTGTAAACATTCGAAAATTCTACAAAATGTAATGAAATATCGTTCGATCCTTCGATCCAGATTCTTTTTTAGGCCCCCTTCACACTACTCCGTTTTTGTACAAAAACGGAGAGAAAAACCTCCGTTTTTGTGGAAATGTTCTATTTTATCCACAAAAACGGAGGTTTTTGAAAACGCATTCGATCAATGTGAACGCACAAAAACGCAGGTTTTGAAAACACTCCAATATCCAACAATGAGCTTCAGAAAAACGGAATAATGTGAACGCACAAAAACGGATGTTTTTCGCTGCGTTTTCGTTATCGGGCAGATCAGTGTGAACGCACAAAAACGGAGGTTTTTCTCTCCGTTTTTGTACGAAAACGGAGCAGTGTGAACGGTAGCTTCGATGCAACAAAAACGGATACTAACAAAAACGGAGCAGTGTGAACGTGGCCTTAGAATAGCTAAAAGGTTTATTCATCCAAAGCATCACATTGTTTCATTTTATTTGGGGAAAAGTCATACAAATCCAAAAAAACAACAAAAAAAAACGATAAGCATTTTACATCTCTTTTCGATAAAAGTTTGAAGCTGAAGGATTCAAGGTATTTGAAATTGCTTTGGTAATTGTGGACATAAACTTCCTCCAAAGCCCATCTTCGACACACAGCTTCGTTCCAAACTGATAGGCTGTTTCTTGGTGTCGTTCCAGCGAACTAAATGTAGTCACAGTGATTCAAGTGTCCAGTTTTGTGTGGTAACCCATTTAATCCACTATTAAAATAACAATTTCTAACACAGCTAGTATTTTCTCGTCCTCGCATCATTTTAGGATCAAAACTAAAGGACTGTAAAAACTTTCTCAAGAGGTGAGATTGGTGTCAATGACAGCGGTGAAATCAGATACAAAAAGTGAAACCATGATACGAAACGTATCAGAGATTTGAGACGAAATTTTACCTTGCTTTCTTTGACAGGAGTTTATTTCCACCAACTTTTACACCACCAGATTCTGAAAAACAGATTCAACAAATAAAGATCAGTGTTGAATTTCTTTTCATGGCATGGCTCCACGACGTATTACCCGGCCCGGGGTCACTCCTATTATAGACTTGCTCCAAGCTCCAAGTCTATTCCGTGGTATATCAGTACTGAGGAAAATAATTACCTCTGCTCGTAGTAGCTTACGCCCCCGCAGAGGTAATTATTTTCCTCAGTACTGATATACCACGGAATAGACTTGGAGCAAGTCTACTCCTATTATGACCTAACAGAGGGTCCAGTCGGTTTGAGGGTCTTACCACAGGGCGCTATTTGCCAAACACATACTACCAATTGGGGTATTATGAGACTCCTGACCAATTACAAGATTTTAACTAAATGCACTCGTCCGCATGGTAATATGGTCGTTGGAGGAATAATCATGAATGAATGCTGAACGAGGTCCCTTGGTTTTGTTCCATCAGTTCTTACGACAGGAAATCATGGAAAACTACAGAAGATTTTCACTACTAGACGCTAAAAAATGTCCAAATTTTAAATCCATGCACCACCATTTGGGGGACCTCTGTAAAACAGTATAACCGTTTAAGGGTATTTTTCAAAATTTTGCATTGGCCCGACTCTGCTGGATCCAGCACCCACTGTCACGCCACAAAGGGAATACTCCCCACGGGGTATCACCCATCTAAGAATAACAGACTGATCAGATGGATAGAGCGGTAGACTTGCTCCGAGTCTATTCCTTAAATGTGAAGGAGCAAACATTGAAAACGAGGCCTAATCCTTCGCATTTTCTCTATAGAATTACTTATTAAAACAACTGTCTCGAAACGTAACAAAATCACATTCATTCAAATCTTCTTGCATGAAAAAACCTGCCACAGTTTGAAAAAATGGAGATGATTTTTTTGCTTGATTAAAAGAAATACTTGCTTACACAATTTCTACCCAGTGTTGGAGTTTCATAATTCCTAACGATCCTAGAGTTGGGTTTGAAGCAAATTTTACCGTTCCAGATTTCCGATTCCACGCTGCCTGCTCCAGCACAGGGTAGTGGGTACGGTGGGCACATCCAAAACAAGTATGATGCAATATTGTTCTCTACCAGTATCCTTGAAATATTTCTCGTTATTTTGGTTGCTGTTATGCTGTGGCTGCTGTTGCTATACAGCCTCGAACCCATAACAACAGAAATAGGTAACGTGAGTCTGAGGTTTATGGATAAGTGTAAGAATTGCAAAAAATGTGTGGGTTAATTGGATCAAGGAGCTTCCCTCCAAGATTTAAAAAATAGGATTTACATTTACGGCAACCTCTGCTCCGACAAAATGTCCTCTCCTTTTAAATATTCTGTTGAGAATCATCGGGTTCAAATTAAAGCAATGCGGGGTGGCACAAAAGATCAAAACAATTTGAGTTTCAAATGAGCATAACTCACTTCAATGCGTTGGCGGAGTTTCACTTCTCGTGCATCTCTCTCGAGTCTCGCTCGTGATATTCTTTACAGATTCGAGAAAAAGGGTGAGGCTCTGCACAAAAGTTATGGCAATTAAGAGGGCGAGCATCCACTGCAGTTATCACCATATCCGAAATCCAAATAATTTCACAATGCGAAAAGTTTTGCCATGCTTTTTTAGAAAAAGCCATCCCTGGTCACTTATACACATTTGCAATTAGCCATGAATAAATTAGGAAAAGAGTTCCTTAAGAATTAATGCACAAATATGAATTTCAGGATTTTACTAACAGCATAGTGCATATTCTGAAGTAGCATACAGTATATTTTCCATCAACCGTTTACGGCGACAAACGAACTGTACCAAAACACTGATTTCAATTACAAACAACAATGAGGGGCATTTCACTCCTTCAAAGAACGGTACGATATGTTTTCAGAGCAAAAGAAGTTTTAAGGATTTCTGAACGGTTTTATTGAAAACAATAGAACTTTGCTTTGGGTGTTTTTTGGAGTAAAAATGCCCCTCGGACAACAACCTCTATGAAAACTCGCTTGCAACAGTCGTTACCACTTGACGTAGCAGGTAAAATGTTTCATTCTTCAAAATTAAATCAAATCGAATCAAGTCAGGTAAAAGGAAAACACATTACAATTGGCCTCCTGTCAAGATGATCTCCAGTCAGTGCTTTTTCGACTTCGACCGGTATCTCCATTGCACCGTTGACGTGGATGAATGAAGTCTCGTTATTGAAATACCTCATCGTAACAACAGTGATCAGGCTGAACAATATCAGAGGTTAGTGCATACAGGGACCTGTTGTTTACAGAACAATAATCACGTAGGAGGCATTGAGCTGTTCATTACCGGAGAATAACATTCTCAATGATAGAAAATAAATAATTAAAACGTTCCGTGTTCTCTACGTGCTCGTACTGTGGCCTAGTAATATTGAGCACAAGCAAGGCATCTTGCAACAAGAGATGACGTGAGAATTGATTTTGTTTCAATTCCAAGATACTGTGATACAAACGATGCTCATGCACTTGGGCTCGTGCACATCTCTAGTTTACAAGGCACAGAAACGTATTGAAGTGAACGTGGAAGACTGGAGAAAAGAGAGGTTTCACGAACTTCAAAACACGTGGACGCAGGTGAGAGTTGAACTTGAAGCATACTTTTTGATGAACAAGATCTAATAAGATTACGGCTTCTGGATCCCAAAAAACACGCAATATTTACGTCATATTCTGTTTGCGATTTGGGACTCTATACCCTGGTTCCCCATGCTCAAAGCTGTATTTATTGTGATTAGAAACTTTGAGAAATTCTTTACTTGAAAATTAACTGGGAAAAGTCTACTTAGATTTAAAGCCCAGTTGTACCTGTTATGAAATGTCTCCCTCTGTTAACATTGTGACCAACAAGCATCAAAATCGGATCTATTTTATAGCAAACAAAACACTTCCGCATACATGTGGAGAAGATCTAGAGACAAGGTCACTTTTAGGCAGCTAACACCTAAATACCAGTTACATCTGCCCCGTTCTACCAATAGAGTAATTTGAGGCAATTCTTCGGTGAGGTGCAGGACATAGCTAGTCTAGATATCACGTAACTAGATATTTTAGGTATCCTTATTATGGTAAGCGCAGGGCAAACGAGGAGAAGAACAGGGATGAAGATGATGAGATGGAACGAATAGCGTTTCATCATATCTTTGAGAAAACATCTCAATAATAAAGATTTTAGATCCATGGCTTGAGCTGCAAGCATCTTGGAAATGAGGTGGTTTGGAAAGACAGTAAGGATGGAGGAGCGACGGCCCAGTGAAGCGAGCAAGAAGAATGCCAGTGACAACCAGAAGATCAAGAAGGACACAGGATAAGACAGGCAGACAGGTATGGACTGTGTGAGGAGGAGAATGGCGAAAGGGAAAATTGAAGAAATGAAAGACAAGCAAGAGAAGCAGAATTGGCAATATGATGACAGATGACTTGTAAAATGTTTGTGAAAATGGAAATGTGATTTTTTTGCAGGAAAGTAGGTTGTTCCCTTCTCTTTTGCTACTGCTAACACTCTCTCATTTCGTTTCACTGGGGAGTGAATCTTTCCGAAGCACTTTCTTTTGGAAAATCTTCTTAGCCGGAAAACGTTGGTGTGAAAATCCCTCCAGAGCCCCTAGGAATTAGCCTGCGCGCAGCCTCAACTCCTCCTAGGAGGAGTTGAGGCTGCGCGCAGGCTACTAGGAATTTTCTATTCAATAGTGGTGCCAGGGGAGAGCAAGAGGGGGCCGGTCGGAGGCTCCAGCCCCTCTGTCGGAAAATTTTTGGTGACATCCCTTTTTCTGTTCCTTTGAAACAGTGATTAGAAGTCTCGGAAGAAGGCAGACAAAAAAATGAGGAGGACTGTTAAATCCTGCAGATTTTCAAGTTTCAAATCCCTTTAAGGATTACAAATAAAGGCTAGACTGCCAAATAATTGGTGTTTGACTGGTAATCCACATCTTCTAAATTCCGGGAATTGCAGAAAGGAATTAGATTACCCAATCATATTGGGTGAACCAGAAAAAAGTTTCCACTGTTAAAACTTCGTAGTATTACCAGTGCATCACAGACTTAAATGATTCCAATGTTAGTTAAAAATAGAAAGATTAAAGTATCTTTGTGATTTTTCTTGCTGTCTTACCAGCACTAGAAGTATGGGTAAATTCAACTTTATAAAAATTTCATGGTTGCAAAATGACTGAAAAAGGGCCTAAAACATTGATCAAATCATAAAGACTCTCCCCATGCAGAGAAATAGGCAATGGGCCTTTCACCTCTCTCAAGAGTCATAACACGTTTACCTTTTGGAGTACACTTTTTGCACCTTGTGGAGTACATAGTTTTTCCAAAGCAGGCTATCATTTTGAGGAAAAAATTCTAAAGTTGGGTGTGAAAAATTATTTCTTGGAGTGCACACCCCCTTGCAACTGAAAGTCAAACAGCCGCTGGGATGTACAGCATTTATTTGTATTCTTGCTCTCATCCTTTTGGCTTGTCTCCATGAAAGTTTGCTGTTACCATGTTTGATGAAAATATTTTAGCAAGTACCAGCATAAAGCTCAAACCTTTAAAAGGGTCGGCGTAAAATTCGATTACATTTTTCTTGGAATTAAAGTGCTTGAAAGTAACTTTAGGCAATTCGCTGTAAATAGACTAAATCAGCTAAGGTTTGTTTACACCCACTTCAAGTCATGTGATCAATCTCTTGATGAAATATCTCTTGATTTCTCCTATTTTGCGCCATGCAAAGTTGTGCCATGTGTGCAAAAGTAGGACAATACTTAAACTTCCCAAGGGTATGGTCACATGAGTTGAAATGGATAAAACAAACCTTAGTCGATTTGGTCTATTTGCTGTGGCAATTTTTAATAACTTGAGTACTTTCAAAATGGCGGCATTTATTAATTCTGAGGCTGTGATGTCATCAAATTTCTAAATCCTAAACCAGAAGAGCTGTAGATTTCTGCTTGCAACCATATTGCAGACATTCATAAACTACGGTTTTCTTGAAGATTGTACCAATTTTCCTTGAATAATTTAAGATTTACGATGATTTAATTTCTTCAAATTTGTTGATGAATTTTTACAGAAATAATCAAAATGCCACCATTTTGAAAATAATCAACACATCAAAAAAATTGCCATGGCAGATTTACAGCAAATTACCCAAAGTTTCTTTCAAGCACTTTAATTTAAAAAATGTGATACAATTTTACACCCACCTTTTTAAAGATTTTATTTCTATGCTGCAAATATCTATATGAATAAGGTGCTATGTTCAATTTCTGCAGACACACAACAACTTTGAACATACAATCTATTGTAATACATACCTGTGGTATTTCGTGCTCCAGATTTCCATGGATCTGGTGTCACAACCTTGCCAAGTTTCTTCTGACCTAAAATAAAACAAAAATATGTCACAAATCAATGCCTTAAAATATCTTACACACACAGGAACTTGTGCAAATTTCAATCAGAACCACACAGTGGCAATAAGCGAAAGATCCAATTTGTTTTAACCTATTGTTCTCAAAAGCTTATTTAGGCCATCTCAAACTTGCAGGCACAAAATGCAAACTTTCTGGTCTGGCTTGAAAACCTAAGATTTTAGCAAAAACTGGCTTCACTATCAGGAAAACTAGCTGAAATGTTGGATTAGGTATTAATTTTTTTGGGTCTTACTTGGATTCAATCTCCCGCAGACCTACATCAGCTGGATGTCTCATTCAATTCTTGTCGTATTGCGTAATGGCCCATGGCCTAGCAAACACCTACAGTAACACAACTTATTAGCCTGAAGACACGCCTCCACTTTGGGCCTACTTCTTTGCAACTACTTGTGCTGCTAACAACTACAACAACAACTACTACGTCAATCATAATCATAAATCCATGACAATTCTTACCTTGACTACCTCCCCTATGACACCCCTGGGCATTTATATATAAAATATTCCTGGTATCTAGGCATTTCACTGCCAATTTATTCCAATGCTAGGAGTTTTTGCTTATAAATGATGGTTTGGGTTTGACTGTGTGTTTTGCGCGCTATTGTTCTAGCCTCAGTTAAAACCAATAGCCTACATTACTTGCAATAATGGGACCAGAAATAAAAATTAAAGGAGCCTTGGCGAACTCCGATTGGAGTTCTTCGAGCCTCCTTGTAGCATCGAGATCACTGTGCTTGCACAGTTTATTACTTTCTGATAGGAGATTGCTTCCAATCACATGATCCAACTGCTATTTAAAGAGACAAATAACAATGGTTCTACGACCGTATAAAGGTGCCAACGCCCGTATTCCACCTCACTATTTCTGAGCACATGTTTCCATCCCCTTACAACAAAAAAATTTCAAATGGGCTGAGCCGTTTTCATTTTACAATGATCTGAAGAGATTCAAACCTCAAAGAAATTTTTGTTAGCATTTTATGTGCTATCATTAGATGGATTTACAGGTTTAAGGCAATGCACACAAAATTTGATCTTTCCACTTCAAAATGATGAAGTAAAGAGCAAAGAGATTGTAACGAAAGCGGATGGGGATGCACAACTTTTCTTGTCTTTCCTGAAGGTTTTTGCCAAACTTTAGAATTGTATTGTGCTGTATTGTGTAAGGTAAGAGACCACGGCAAGCAGTTTCCAAGCCAGCTTTAAGTGCTTTTTCATCATAGAATGAAAGAATAGCAGTAAACTGACATTTTGACATTTGTGCCTATGATCACTGAATGAAATGAAACACCCTGTACCAAAACCCTACCAAAACCGTATCAAGGTGGTGTGATTCTACAGTAGAATAGTCCCGAAATCTTGGTGAATTCCTTCAGTTATCAGTTAAAACAGCGCTGAAAAGTTCACTTGCTGTCATGTTTGTTGTGTCGGTTGTTGTGTTTTTTGTGTTTTTAGGCCAAAAACGGCTTCCATACTGAAGTTTCCCACCGTTTATCTGCAGCAAGGCAACAAATCGACATTTATGAGCAATTTAATAGATTCATATCATCACTCTTTCATTATTCATACTTACATTTATCACAAACCATTCTTTTTTCCGCTGCTAAAAGGGTTTCATGCAGGCACTTTCTCTTCACTTCTTTTCTGCGAAACTGCGACTGACTTTCGTCCGTTTGCATTCATCGTGCTAGTACTTTATGTAACATTTTACATTTTTTGCGATTAAGTTGAATTAAGGTGGTACAGCGAAGGGACACACCAAACGATCTCAAGAGGAAGATAAGATCCCAGATCCCACTCATATTCCGCTGATTTATTTCTCTAGTAGTGTTTCGACGCGCTCAGACTGGGCTTTTATAATTTCAGAAATATTCCACCTTTACTAGCCTGCGTGCAGACAATCTGCACGCAGGCTAACCTTTACTGGATAGCAATTTCCCTCTGTAGATATAGATCCAACAGACTGTCCACTGATCACCACTGATTGATTATGTAGCAATTTTTCGATGCAAAATCGACTGCTGAGTTCAAAACAATAACTCGGGTCCTTGTAACCCCGGGTTTGTAACTGTCGTAGTCGTAGAGATATTAGAGATATATTAGACTAATTGAAATATAGAGATATATTAGACTAATTGAAAGCGATCGATCTCGCACAGTGTGTCTCAGATAGGCAAGCTCCCATTTAAGATAGATCCCTCTCATATTTCACAAAATTGATTTTTATAGCCATGTTCCGATGCGGAATTGAATGCTTAGCGCAAAAAAGTGACTCATACTGCGTCTTATAGTTTAGAAGATGTTGCACTTTTACTTCATATAGCAGCCCTATGATTTTGAAAACAATGGTGCTACCTCACAACCATTGATAAGAAAAGAACAATTGCCCCCTCTGCTTCCTACGGCCTTGCTGTCTTCTCTTCGAATTGCCAAATGTGTGAATAAGTTTTCTTTGGAGGTAAAGCTTATTCCCAGCTGTGTATCTTTAATAAAGATTCTTTGAAATTGTCGTTCTCTTTCTCTATTTGGACTGTGAACATCAAGTAATAAAAATTCTTGATGCAAGCTCTGATGCAAGCTGACAAAGAAGTTTGACACTTTCCTCTCATCAAAAGTGCAACTGTGCTTGCGACGAGCATCCCAGTAGCTGAGAGTGTCAGAAGTTGATCTCCAACAAATTTTTTTTGGAAAGTCAACGATGGATGCATTGCATGCATATACGTCTCAAGCTTGACTGAAGGAGAACCATTCAGTTGCTAGATAGTCCCTTGCATCTATAATAAGGAATATGTTGGAAGGAGCCCAGATAGCAGAACGAAAAGTAAGCACGCACCACCCTTCACATCTATCCATCAGTTTTATGTTGTTTTCTCCTAAAATTTATGTTGATATGGTCATGGTCATGTAAGAAGTCTCAAAGCTGTGTTCCTTACGATGTGAAGTCTCGTTTTCTCCAGTCTTCCTCCTGAAGAAAATGCAAAATCCCGAGCAAGACGTAAGACAGACGTAAGACAAGACGGGGAAAAGGCTTGTTGCTATAGCAATCAGATAATCAATAATCAAACCAATTTGTGACCTCGTTTGCGTTTCCTTGCGCAGAACTGAAAGCGATTACGAGGAGAATCAATTAGAGTCATGGCAGCAAATAGAAACAACTGGGTGCATTTAAGTTTGTTTATTCCAGGGGGTCTGATGTGGTTGTCCGACATTGCTCTTGTAGAGTTTACTTTACTGTGGATGCAAAGTTTACTTGACTGTCGATTTTTGTTGCACATTTTGGTTTATAAGGCACTAAAGTACTAGGATGGTTGAACATTTAAGAAATTCTAGTGGTATATGTCTGACAGAGGCGCTAAGAAATTTTGAAAAAGCTAATTCAAGATTATCATGACAACCCTTTTACTGAACACTCATCTTTGGACATCTTGACTATAATTTTGTATTTTGAGCCCATGTACAGCAACTCTTTTTCTTGATAAGTGCTATTTGTCAAGAAGCAAGTGTGTATGTGGCAATGGGGGCAATGGTTGAAACTTAAAAACAAGAAACACATTAGGGGCTTTTGGTAAAAAAGCGGAACATTTTATATGGATTTCATATATAATTTTAGTGCTGGGCTAAGAAAAACGGGTACTGTTTTATGGAAGACTGCACGCAATCTAATGATCCAATGCCTGTCCAAAGTATCTGAGCATTGTGAATTCAACAAAACGAGAGTTTATGCTTTGGATACCAGAATAGAGGGTCGTATAGGGGTTCTATGGAACAAGGGAACTTGCCAAAGAACGATTGGAGGAACGAACAAACAAAAATCTGTAGAGAGGGAACAAGGGAACAATTAGTTTGCTTTCAGGGAACCGGGAACACTGTAAAAGATTGAGAAAGAGTAAGTTTTTACACAGGAAAGCCAGATTAAAAGTTGATTTTTTGCAAAATTTGTTAACTGGCACGACAAAATCCTTCTGCGCTTTGTATTTATGACATCAGCTCTTTGTTCCAGACGACTGCCTTTCTTCTTTCTTCAAGCAATGAACTGAAAATGGAAAACGATGTTTTACAATAGAGTTTCACAATTTTTGTATGGCATAATTTTTCCAGGGAACATTTCAAAATTTTGCTAGGGAACATAGGAACAAAAGATAATTCTATGAGGGAACAGGGAACAAGGAACCCCCCTATACGACCCTCAGAATAGCAGTTTCAGCGTTTCAGAACATGGGAACACAAGAAAAGATTTGCCAATATCATAACTTTGGAGAAAATCGATATACTGTATTTCTGATTCTGATTGAGAAAAAGAGATAAACAAAACAAAAAATATCTGGGAGCAAATAAAGGAACTTTGACCTAGAGTTTCTGATAAAGAATACGAGTACTTGATTCAATCAAAAAATCAAGAATGTAGCGTAAAACGACGAACAAGGGCTCGGTCTGGATTGGTTGGGGGTTGGTTGGGCACGCAGGGCCAACATCTTTCATCCGCATTCCTGAACCGACTTGTCGCATGACAATTAACCGTGACGTTAACAATACGTGCCCCCGTCTACATCTTTCTTGCCAGTGAATAATTCATATCTCATCAGTGGAGTGTTGGAAACTGTGTTTATCAAATTGAGAGAAAGTTTATTACCTCAAATAGCAAGCAAAGCAGATGTTCTCAACATAATTCAAAAGCCAAAGAGTTGAGCTCCACTACACGAACGTTTTAATGACAATATTTCAAAAGAGTTTCACTGGTTTTATATTCAGAAATGACCTTATTGGCCTATCCTAGCTCAATGATGGAGGTTGGGCGCATTGGTAGTGAACAAATAAATGCTGAGGTAAGATGTTTATAGCATTAGCAGCTGAGATCCTGATAAGATGGTAGAATCATTGAATTATCGTATTTGAAGTTTGATTTGGTTACAGGCATGATGCCGGCTGTGAGATATAAAATTATTCAAGGAGGTTTTGTGGGCCTACTGACGTGTGTGTGGATTGGTACTTTCCTGTTTACCCGTCGTCACGTTTCTCATCAGGCGAGGCGCGAAAATATGGAATGAATTATGAATTCGAACACTATTTTATCCTTCCAGCATGAATCGAGTACCCGGTGAATATGGTATTTAGTTTGTCTGATTATGATATCGGCTTCGTCTCTATCAAAACTGGCCTTAAGATTATGATGGATTACTGTACTTTATTTCATAAGCCGTTCTTTCAGCGAGATAGTCATAGTGAAGGAAGTCGTTGAAGCCGGCTTTTTTGCTGTCCGGTTTTTGTGCAGTACTTCAGCTAGTGTTTTTGAGACATTGCTTGCAGGAAAATCATCCAGGTAGGAAAATTTGCGAAGCTTTTGACCAAGTATTCTTGTGTTGTCGTTTAGTTCCAGCTGGATTCATAAAATTTCAGAAAATTTCCTATTTCACCTGCAGACCTCCACCATAAAATCACTTTTCAACATTCACAGAAGGGCGTTGCCAAAAGAAAGGAGGGTATCCCCAGAAAATTTTCCGGGAGCTCCGCCCCAAAAACCCCAACAGCTTTCTGCCTTCACTGTGAATTGGTGCCCCTCCAATCTGTTTAACGCTCCTACGACCCTTTGTGTAACAGTTATCTTTTCTCCAGCATTTAACAAAATCCCCCAATTTATTGTTTCTTTTGAAAAATTAACACAGGAATTAACACAGGGATCCCCTCTCCAAATGTTCTATTAAGGAACCTTTCTTGTAGGAGGTCCAGGCAGGTCAGTCTTTTAGGTCATGCCACTTCTTCTCAAATTTCATCTGAGTGAAAAATTCAATCTTTAGCCACATTGTCATTTGCAAACTTTGTGGCTTTTTTCAAGATTTTTTGAGGTTGACCCTTTTGTTCTACAGGGGATTGTTTAAGGAATGGATTTGACAATTTACTGAGAGACAATTTTAATAAAACCCACACTGAGGTTTATGGATTTGGTAGAGTTATTGAGGGGAGAGCCACAATTTACTCATCATAAGAATTAAGCACTTTCCCTGGCCTGTAAATGAACCACCAATAAATCAGCAACAAAAAATATAACCAAGTTAAAGATTATGGTAGATGGAACAGATAAATACCTGAATTGTATATAATTGCAGAAAGGTGTTGTGGCGCTGTGGTGTAATCCGCTGACTGTGCAGCCAGAACAGTCAGGTGGAGTGGGTTCGATGCCCAGTAGGACCATACCACTTGAGCTTCATGACAAGGGGTCACTGACACAATTAGGTCTGCTCAATTCTGCAATCCCAGTGCTTAGCATGGAAAAAAGCAACTTACCTTCACCCTCACCTCCCTGTTAGGCTTGTGAAGTGCGACAACCCAGGGCAGTGCCAGCCAACATGTGATAGGGTGGACAGAAGAACAGAGGAGGAGAAAAATGGGTATCTGGAGACTTGCACTGTAAGATTTTTCAGATTTTAGGTCCATGCTCTCTAGTACGTTGTAAAACACCCTTTTGCAAAAAAAGATAATATTTGTGTTCATCATTGATTTAATTTCAATGTTACATATAAGCCCTAAAAATTCACTTCAAGCTTACCTTCACACGTATACAGATGGATATTTTAAAGATCTAAAGAATAGAATCCCATATGTTTGGTGTAAGCTACACAGAACAATAGAGGGACCATGGCTGATCACCAAATTATAAATGATGGGAAACAAGTACCAATTCCCATTTCCTGACATTTTTCATCTAAGGTGAATTAGGAAATTAATCCTCAGAAAAGTGGAGTGGACATGACGTACCCAGTCACAGTCCACCCCATGGTGTCCCCAGGAATGGTATAATTTTTCTGCTCAATTTTGACTGAAATTCTCCTGAAAAGGTAATTTGAATGATACATAACCTATCTAACAGTGGAGGTGAAAGTGAAGTTGTGTTTGGTTTCTCATTGCAAGCATTGAGATCTTAGAAGAAAGTAAGCGCTTGTCCTTGGCCCATGCCATGATGAAATGGTGGGGCTCTACTTGGGATAGGACCCTGTGTCTGCCCAACTGTTCTACCTTCAAAGCCAGAGGATTACACCACTGCACCATAACACCTTCCATCAACACTGACCAAGAAAGTTCCCATGAAATTTTGTAATTTGAAGGTGTTGCTTGAAGATATGAAAGAGGGAAGAAAGAACACATCTCACCATATTTGATGACAGAGCAAAATGTTTTTGAATTGAAAGATTGCAGACATTGAAAACTATACATCGTTTCAATTGAGTTAATGTCAAGTTAAGGTTTATCATAAAGTATTGGCAAATGAAGGAATTGTCTTTGGGCAATTTCAAATTTGTTTTGCAAGTGGATGCTGAAAGTGATGAGATTTAGAATTCTTTCAAGTTTTGATTTTTAATTGATTTTCCAGTATTTTCTAAGTGTTTTCCCATCTGCTCTACCAGCTTACACACTGGCCACAAAACTAATTTGAAATCAGCATGATTCTTGGTTCCAGATCGCAATACTTGGAAAACATTGATTCAATTTATTATTCAGGGATTTGTGGTCAAAATTGCCACCAGAGATGAAATAGTTTAGTCCGTGCTTTTTACTATAAGTTTGAATTGATTGCTCCAAAGTGCAATTGTTTTGTTGCATCTGCATAGCAGTTCAGAATGGCAATACTGTTATGCAAAGCCCTGCTAGAAGTACATAGTTTTCCTGTAAAATGAACTGAATTTACACAGTTTTGGTTTTGAATTCACATTCTGGAGGTTTTTGATTTGGGTTTTTTTGATGTGCTCCATTTTCTGCAGATTTATTCAAGTTCCTTGTTTTTGAGTCCCTCCTAAGCCCCTGTGTATGCCATACAGGCCTTGGGTACATCTACACTATTTTCTTGCCTTTGAGAAAATCTTGAATTCTTTGGTTCTGCGAAAGAATTCTTATGTGCATCCAGAGAATTCTTGAGAACAACAATTGAGAATCATATGCAATACAGGCCGTACATCACAAGGATTCCTTACAATATGATAATGATTCTTGAGCCATATGAAGAACTATAGATTTTTTCTAAACATGAATTCAGAATCTGGAAAGCCATTGTGTGCAAGGCCTGTTCTTTAGTGATCTAGTTTAAAAACAGAACAAAAGAAGACCACACACCATTCATTATCCTATTGTTTGACCTATAGTATATCAAAATACAGTAGGCTATATTTAGATTGCCTGGCCCATGGAAGGTAAAATCTTAAAGATGCACTTTACATTTGCCCCACCCACCCTGTAAAGTAAGCCATCCCATGGAAGCAAATGACAGCAGACTTAATTAGTTGATCAAACAATCATTGAAAAGAGAAATACTTTGAGTCATTAAATGCAATAGTTAAAACTTTTATTACAATATTCTTCTGCCATCAGTGGATTTTCAAATCAAGATAAAATCAAATACAAATTATCTCATTAATGTCATGCATATATTCATGATGATGTTTTGTATGAAACCGCAAAATGAATGCCTAATTAGAAAAACCTCATATTATTATATGTTTATCAACCATCTATTAGGCAACAGATCTGTTTTGGTAATATAAAGTTAAACTTTCTGAAATTTTTGAGATTTTGCAATAGATGTAAGCTCCAGGGAACAGAATCTCACAATTGGCACAATTGGTGTAGATTGTTATTAAGCAGCTGCAGAATTTCTTAGGATTCAAAAACTCCTTGGGGAGGAATCATCCTTATCAGTTCAAAGGCCCTGCTTCTTATGGCAACAAAAAAAATGCTTATCATATATTTTATAAAACTATGATGTTATTGCAAAATAAAATGGAAAATGTTCATTGGTAGGTAGGTAGAATTTTGTATGGTATCTAAATGCTTCTTAAAAGCAGTGCTGAAAGTTTGTGATGCATATGAAGAATATTTTTTGACGTGTTGAAACTAAGAAGCTTGCATCAAATTGTCTGATTTGTAAACAAACCAAAATTGCGTCAAAGAATGAAATCGTTTTCTGACACTAACCGTCACGGTGCCAAAATCAAGAAAATTGTTAGAACGATCCAAGTTTGCAGAGAATTCATAGAATCCAACACTCCTCCCCCTTTTTTTCTTTTTTATTGTTGAATATTTTTCCTTCCAAGTTTACCAAGCATAGAGAGCGTAACTAATTTGCAATATGTGGACATTCTGATAAACTGTAACTCTTGTGCAGCTGTTCCCTTTTCATCAACGTGAAAGTCTCTGACCTGGCCATTGTGTCATTGATCTGGATTTTCAATGATGAGCCCCACTCCCCCCTCCTCATCTCTCATTTCTCTCCTTGAGACGAATTCAGTTGAAGTATTTGATGGGTGTCGCACAAAAGGCAGAAATCTCAATAAACAACCTAAGCTAAGAATGTTTGAAGAGATGATTTTCGAAACCAAAGTTTTGTTTTTCTGTTCTCGATTATCGTGGGCGAAAGGGATCTGATCTGTGGAATGCAGTCCCGTTGAATTCGGAGGTGGTTTTGATTTTCGAAAAAAATGCATCTCAACTTGAGTTAATACAAATCTTTTGCACTTTACTGTTCTTTGCCACCACATGCATTCTTTAATTGAATGACATTGTCGAGATACAAGGACACTGATGTCATTAATTTTCTTCCATTTGCTTTGCAAGGGTGTATCATTTCTCTTTCGCTTTAGAGAATATGTTCATTGTTAATCCGAAGAGAAGGAAGCCCATCAGATTTGTGTCCTCGCGGGTCCTCGCGTTATGATGTTTTTATTTGAAAATTGCCACCTGAAAAAGCTGCGTAGGAATGGAGGTATTTCACGGGTATTTCACGGGTATTTCACGTTTTTTTTGGGTATTTCACGTAAGCGGAAGAGACTTCGGTAAGTCCACATTGTGTCACAGAATGTCATTCCTACTTGGTGATTTTATGTGGCAGTTATTCGGTGTGGTATCAATGTTTTTGATTTTTTACACATAAAGTTTTCGAATGAAAGTACGATCAGATTCTGCGTTTTTGTATGTCTGTCTATCGTCTTTTGTGGAGGAGCTTTTTCGCTGCATGCTATTTGCATACAAAAGATGGAGCGACAGATTCCAAAATCGAACGTTGCTGCTAAAGTTCCTTCTCAAGTTTCTTCTCAAACATAGATGACTATTTTCGGTGAGCTATTTCTTACTTTAATGTCGCGTTGGTAAGGATTTCTCTCTTTTGACAGCATAGTCATATCGAAATGCAACGCCTCTTGAGATTCTCATGCTTAATACGAATTAGAATGCTTCGTGACACAACACATACCAGCTAAATTTCTCATCACTTTGTTTGCTGTGTTCTGCTATGAAACTCGTGTTTTTGTTGGTGAGTGAGGTAGTGAGTGCATCTCCCTCTTTTTTAGGTCGCATAGAGTTGTACGACTGATGTTTAGGATTCCTGGCATCGTAAATCTTAAATGGTGCGGAGTATAGACCTCGTAGCGCCTTAGGTTGTGGGGGATTTTAGGGCGTGGAGGATAGTTAGTCTTGTAGGTTCCTAGACAAAGTCCTGTAGCCTTGTGGGTTTTCTGCGTTTCGGGCTGTGGACCTAAAAGGTAAGAAGGTTTTCGATGGTTGCAAGTCGTCTAGGGTTGTATGCCAATCAGGGGTGCCTTGCAAGCTCTGCGTTATTTAGGGCTTTTAGTATTGGGACTGCAAAAGTATATGGGAGATACGCTTCATAAGCTTTGTCGCTTAGATTGTTGCAAACGATGTTCTGCGATCTTGGTAAGTTTTAGAAAACTGCTTTTCTCGCCATAATCACACGATCAGTTGCGTGATAAGATCGAAATACTATGATCAAAGAGTAAGATTTCAATAATATCTTTACATTGGAAGAGAACTTTGCGTTACACCAGTTGCTGTTTGGCTGTCTTTGTATGTTTCTATTGTCCAAAGATGGTTTGTATAAAGTAGAGTTTGTACAGCGTGAATTATATGTTATATTTCGAGTATAATCAAGATAATCATAAGTCAGTAGACAAGGGCTTGCTGGTAGAAAAGTCAACAAATAGAACAATTAAAACTTGGATTATTTCGTGTTCAGTGTTTATCTTTAGCAAAGATAACGTAAATCTGCAACGGGGGTCACGTGTGATATGAAGTCTTGGACGCTAATGTTTGAGACGATGCAAAAACCCCCATTCCAGCAGAATCAACAGTTACAGCATTTCTCTCAACCCTGCCCATATAATGCAAACGGTTCAGAATATACTAGGCCTCATTAAAGACCTGTAGCTACCCGTGATCCTTTGTTGCCTCAAAATCCACTATCATATGACATGGAGTCGTTTCTGGTCTAGAAATCTGTTTGTTTTGCTTTTCTTTCAACATGCAAAGGATCATGGTTAGCAGTGGGTCAATAATTGGAGAGATGCGAATTGTAAAAGAACAGCAGAAAAGGGATGCTTCAAGGGCGAATCCATCGTCAGGCCTACTTTGATGTGATCTTGCATAGTGAAGTGAAAGAAAGTAGAGTATTCAAGGAACTGGGGAGGAGTTGCAGAAAAGAGAATATCATTGTTATCTAATGGTTGGCGAAGAGAATAAAATTGGAACTGGATACCCCCAAAAGTCCGTGAATTGAGGCTTTCTGCCACGTTTTCATCAATATTTCTGCGTTGACGCAAATCTCTCTTTACATATTTTCATGGCAGACTTAAAATTGAAAACTAGTTATACTCGGATCCTGTCCATAAGATTGGCTTTTAAATTTCAGTTCCAGTAAAAAGTATTGCAAAACCAATAAGAGTTTTCAAAATTCGGCTACATTATGCGGAGATGTTTCAGCAATTATAGACCAAATCATTTTGTAAGTGATATTTCATAAAAGTTTCTTCCTTCTACTTCAAGCTTGTTTTGAGTTGAAGGCATTGTTTCATTCAGAATTTTAAAAAAGACAGTTTCCAACTTGTAGCCTCAAAATAAAGAGTTAAGCTGTGCTATTTTCAATTTGAATCCAAGGATGTATTTGTTATAGTTAGTTGCTGTCTATAACGAGCTTCTCGAAATTTTGAACAACAACGACAACTTTTGCACCAGGTGTGCAAGTTTTTTATTAGTTTTTTTTTCAAATTGAAATTGAATGAAAAGCTGCAATAGCAAACCTGTTGTCTTGAGAATAACGTTTTCTTTATTTTGAACAAAATGGCAAACATTCATCGTTTCTTTTGATTAACGGAGTTGAGATACGAAACTTGGGTGCTGTTTTACCCAGTGAAGAGTTGATCACTCGCTTCAACACAATCAAACAAGGCAAAAGGCAAGAGCAATACAAATTTTCACAATTCATACTACGTAGATCAAAATCATAAGTCTGCACAGAGATACCAATATATCGTCAAATACTGTAAGTCATAACTTGCCTCCCACAATCACAAACCTTTTCAGCTTTTGACCCGTTTATATAATCACATAAAATATTCATTCCTTTGAAAACAATTCTATTTTGTTATTGCAAAAACGAGCTTTACCAAATTTATGACTGTAATTTTCTTAATTTTCTGCGAAGTGAGAACCACATCCTCATTGCTTGCGGTATGATATTTTACAGCACCTGGGCTATATTTATAGTATTCGCTTTAAAGTGGTGGCCAGTGTTATATACCTCCTTAGATATACCGTTTCGTTTTATAAACTCTTTCCATTTGGCCTCCATTCCTTTTGTCTCATTCACCGCATTCACCGTTTACTTGAGAATACAATAATGGAAGTTTTTTCTTGCAAAACCTTAAAGTGCTGCGTCACTGTCATTTTGAAAATCGTTTTCTTTATTGGCTTAACCTTCATGCCTTCTGGAGTCGAGGAGATCTTCTTTATTTATTCCTGACCAAACGGTTGTTTGCATAGCCGCTCTGTTATACACAAACTACCGCTGTCGTATTGCTTAACTTTCATGGTTCTAACTTGCTATTTTACCACCCTTATGTAATTCCATGATTTCATTCGCTATAAGACTGTCCCACCACGGGCTGCAGGACACTCTGAGTCAAAAATAAGATTTGCGTATGATGCATTGAGTCTTCGTTCTTTATCATTTCATGTCTAATACATCGAGTAGATTTAAATCCTTGCGCGTACCAGAGTGACGTCATCTAGATCTGATTGGCATAATGGCTCTTGGTTATGTCAGTCTGGCCCGCACGGAGATTTAAATCCGCTCGATGTATCAGAAATGAAACGATAAACTAGGAAGACTTGATATTTCATACGAAAATTTTATTCTTGATTCAGGCCCCGTCCACACGTATACGTTTACATTAGCGTTGTAGCCTCTCGACATACGTAATGAGCATGAAGCCTATGACGTCATCGTTTAAAGAAGTATGGGTTTACGACCGTCCACATCCTAACGCAAAAACAGTGTTTTCAAAAGTTTCCACTGTGGAAAGCGTTGCATAGGCGTAGGAGAAAGGGGGGCTGGGGGGCTGCAGCCCTCCCAACGTTGGAAAAATTTGCAAAAATCAGCCATAATCGGGCAGAAAATCGGCCTAAAATCGGGCAAAATTTTAGTAAACAATGGATCTTCTATCGGGCAGCCCCCCTGAATTTTATTTCCCCCTACGCTCATGCGGTTTCGAATGTATGCGTTGAGGGTGACTGAAAACGCCGTTTATGTGTAGAGGCAAGTTGTAAACTTATCAGAAAGAATGCGTTTACAGACGTAAACTTATGCGTGTGGACTGGGCCTTAGAGTTTCCTACACCTCGTGCACAGAAGTTATGACTTCCTCTTCCGATGAACTGTTTAAACATTCATGGACCATTAATATATTCATGATTGCAAACGAGATTATGAACTATCCCAGTAACCTGCGCACTTTTTATGTGATTATGTCGCCACGGTACAAAGTTTTTGTGGTATCATAGTTCCGCAAAGTCAGTTGAATATATCAACTCAAATAACTGTGCTCCTAACTCCAAGACGTATGATTTATGCTGTTAGAAAAAGTCATTTCACACTAGGAGAAGGTTCCTTCGTTTTGCGAATGGGGTTGTTCCACTGGCGTTCTTTTTTTCGAGGACGAAAGGTACCGTTTTTTCAGAGTTTGGTAACTTTCTTTGTTTCTGCTGATTAAACATCTGCTGAATGTTTTATACGACAATATTTAGTTTGTATTGTATGTTTTGCTTATTTCCCATGTACTTGTACGTTTTAATGATTATTAATTTCAATCCTCTCGCATTGTTTATCTTATTTTGTAGTTGTTTATACAGCTGGATACTACGTTTATGCCTCTTATGTTTTGAGTTGGCGGTAATTTTTAATTCAGAGAAGCTAGCCTTCTTTACGGTCATACTTGTTGCACGTATTTTTGACTATTGACTTTGTTTTAACTCTTTCTTTGTTAGCTTGTAGCTTGCAAGCAATTTGGACTTTCCTCAGGGTGATAATTTTTTTATTTAACTTAATTCTGCTTCCTGCAGTCCTTTTATTTCCTTTACAGATCATTCTCGCTGACGTATGTTAAAGCATGTCTGCTAATCCTATCTTTGATTTCATTTCAGAGCCCAGATTATTTGAGTTCATCTGACGAAGAAGAAGCAGACATGAGTCCTTATGGAAAGTCAAAAACAACAGATCCTCCGTCAAAGGTAATGCTTTCATTTCTGCCTAAAATCGTTGCTTAACTTTGCTTATATTTTTGCACAGCGCCAAGCCTTCTTTGGGTGTTAACTATCGAGGGCGACGAATTCTATTTTGAGTGAGGAGATTCTTTGCATTATGATCAAGGGTAGTAGGCCTCCTTTCATTTACTTCGAAGTCACGGCGTTTTCTTAAATTCGGTTTGGCCCATGGTCACAAAAATAGAAGAAAGATTACGACAATTGCTTTGGCCTTTCAGCAATCAACGTAGTTTTGATTCATCAAGTTTGCTGCATCGTTGAAATGCATTCAGCAACCATACGGCATAAGAATGCCACATACTGTAGGAAACGTTGAATTCAGAAGAAAGATTTACATATCATAAATCGAGTTATTCCTAACTTAATTTATCATTTCGTGCGTGATATATCGACTTGTTTTCCTTCTGTTTGTAATTCACCTGTGAAGGCTCCATGTTGGTCCCCACGCGTAGCAGCAGATTTACATGACCTGAGGTGCCTTGGAGAAATTATGCCACTCAAGTGTGATTATGTGAAACGGAAAAGGAGAGATAGAATCCTCTCTTCGAGGAGTTTCCGTTTGAGTGGCGTAATTTCTCCTAGATTCTTGGGGATTAAAATGGCGCCTTCGCAGGAGAAGTACAAGCGGGAGGAAAGCAAGTCGATACATCGCGCACGGATAAAATGATAAATTAGAGCAGGAATAACTCGATGTATAAAATGCAAATGTTTCTTCTAAATCCTCCATTTCCTACAGCCCGTGAGAATACAGTTCAAACCAGTTCAAACAGTCTAGAATTAAAGGTGATCTGAAGCGAAAATTTTTATTGATGCAGATGAATAGCACTGTTGAACGATGAAGGTTGTCAATTAAATTTTTTTGATACTTTGTTTCATCTTCGAGTTATCCACTAATTTGTACGATTGGCTGATGACGTCATTTTGTTTGCAAAAAGTACGAGAAAGTATACCAGGATGACCACCTTTCCAAAGGGAAATAAAGTCAACGACCTTTCCTTCAAACGAAATGCCTTTCTAAAGGTCACATTAGTTGATGCATGTTGATGAAACAATGTTTATTGCATTGGTTCTGCTCAGCTGAAATGTCTCCAAAAACTGTAACCTTCCAAAGATCAGATACAGCTTCTTTCCATATAGAATCCTAATAATTTGCAAACAAAATGACGTATCAACTGACACTTAAAATCATTGGATAACTTAAAAACGAAGTGAGATATCAAAAAAATTTCAACAGGATTTCCCATCAAACGACAGGGCCCTTCATTCGCACCAATAAAAATTTTCGCTTATGAGATTGTTTTTGACACCTGTAAACAAAGTTGTTGTATTTAAAGTGTATTTTGATCTTGCAAAGAATAAGCTAAAATAAATCATGAAAATTAGAAGGGACATTTCTTTTGGTGGCTCTACGAGCTTTAACAAATCATTCTTCGGAAATTCAGAACAGTGATCCTTCATGTTGCTGGTTTCTCATTTTGTCGTTTTGTCTACCTTTCAGATACTCGCTGATGCTCAAAGAATTTTATACGCTAAAGAAAGTAGGACAGAAGAATTAAGAGACACCAATTCGAATTGCATTATGAGAACTACCATTGAAATGAATGGAATATTAGCAAGGAAAGCCAATGACGATCATTTTGTAAGTACTCATATTCATATTATGCATAGATATAGACAGGGTGTCCCAAAAAAATGTGGCCTACGCGTAGACCCATTATTCCAAAAGAAGAAAGGGTCTACGAAGCAAAGAGCAAAAGCTTGCTACGACGTTTCTGGATTTCTATGCAGCTTTTGTTTAGACCCACTTCACAAATAATTTGAAAAGAGGAATGGAATAATTGGTTGAGCGGCCGTAGCAAGCCTTTGCTCTTTGTTTCGTACACCCGTTCTTCATTGGGAATAATTGGCTACAAAATGGAGGCCTGTTTTTTGGCTCTGTGGATGAGCTGGCAGTTAAATTGTCTCGCTTTTACACAGCTGCATAGGACTTGCTTCAAATTAGAGTTTGAGACCTTGGTGAAACAGTTTATCGCATAGGAAATGCAAAAGAAGTGCTTGCTTCAAAAACAGCCCTTCCTTTGTTCCCAAAATCAAGTAAATTTTGAACGGAGGAGTTGTAGCGCTGTATTTAAATTTTTTGTAGATTTTTTAAACAGACAAATGTAAAAAGATTTAAATTCAACACTTCAAAACTCACTTGATTTTGACATTAATTGAGAAATAATTTTTGACGCAGCCACTTATTTTACTTTTTTTGTTGTGCGATGGGTCAGTAGCTACTCGTGAGATTGACTGAACAAATGTCTCAAACTCTAATTTGAAGCCTGTCCTTTGTAACTGTATAGCAACAGGACGATTGATGATACAGCTTGTTACCGCTTTTTACCGCTTGTTACTGCTCGTTACCGCAGATTCCCACTCTTGATCTGATACGAACTAAAATCAGTATATGGTGTAAACGGGGCCGAAATTGGTACTTTTCGTGAAATGTTGCTATCTTAGTCGGGCGCTGACACACCTTGTGACGATGGACATTGTTTATCCTAACAAATGACTTTGTGACTCTCCAAAAACTGTTTACCCCATTGAACAGGATGAATTTTTGATATTCAGTTAATTTCCAGAGGAATAATGAAGATTGTTATTTGCAGCCAAACGTACGGTTTTATTTCTAGAACAACGCAAAACAGTCTAAAAGCACGTGCTAACCTTTCTCGCCAACAAAGTTTCACTGACCAAGATTTCCTGTCCAACAGCGTACAAAGACCGAGGAAGCACGTTAATATCCTTCCTAGAACTTCACAAGAAGGCAGGCTTTAGACGTTGTGACTAATTTCAACACTGATATCAACTGGGCGAGTTATTTCTTTTCACAAAACAAAGACCTCTTTCAGTTAAGAATGCAGAAAACACGCTAAAGTTTATAAATAGAAAAAGACTATCTTTCGTAAATATTTCAAATCGAATCGACCATGTCTGACAAAATCAAAACAGTCAGCCTCAGCAGGATGTGAAAGCCTTCAAAGAAAGTTAAGAAAATCTTTAATAAGTTTTGATCACAAGCGCCACCCTTGGTGAAAGTTTTCTCACCACTGAGAATTTTACGCGGAAACAATAATTTTAGCTGGTTGCATTTTCATTCTGGCAATTGTACCTAACGTCATTGCAAATTTTGGTAGGGTCATTTTCTGTGCTTGTGAATATCGGAAACCGATCCATGCGAAAATTGTAAGCTTTTTCGGAACACATCTGCAGGGTAGAATTAGATACTGATTGTTATTTAAGCTGAAATTTGAGTTTCGGTGTTTAGCTACCTGACGATCAGTTTCCTGAAAACTTCTTCCTTCCTGCTCTGCTTACAAATCATACTTCCTTCGTTCAAATAAATATTATTCAAGACTATTGTTGCTTCCCCATCATGTGACAAGGGAACGTAAAAATGTGTCAGTCGGCAACAAACTGAGCATGCTTTATTTTCCTGCTTCAAATTTAGGACTGTTTGATATTTACTGTTTTCATGTAGAAAAGAAACACCCAAAATACCATCTTTGAAAATAAGTTGAAGTATGAATGATATGAAGGAATTGGATGTAAAGAAAATCCTTGCTTTATTTTTTGCATCACAGCTTCCGAAAATTGGATTCTTTTTTGAGGGATGCCATTTCCGATCTATTACTGGTGTTATTCGGGAAATAATCATTTGATTAAATAGTATGATCTCGAACAGTAAGGTTTAGCCTGAATAAAGCGAAGGAAGTCAATGTAGCGAAGCTGTTAGAAATTATTGCAGGGGATTGGGACAGACAGCAAATGAGAGGGGGGGGTCTGAAAACTTTTGGGGTAAGTTCATTGAGGTCTGACGTTTTTAGTGGAAGTTATGTTATTTATCAGTTTTCTTTAAAAAGTTGTTTGAGGACATATTCTAAAAGCTGGTGATAGTGTCGTTACTCATTCCAGTGAGATATTGTCCTGCCAGGGGTCTGAACCTTTTTTGGCAAAAGTTATGTGTGGTCTGAAAATTTTCATGGCTGGAATGCTAGAGTCGAAAATATTTTGTGAAAATTTTTAATATGCTTCTACCCCCTTCCCTGTTATTGATAGTGGCAGCTCCCTAAAAGAAAAGGTCTGCTTTGTTTTTGCAGCACAATATTCAAATAGTGGATACGTTTTTGACTTGCACTGTTTAAATCTGTTTTACTTCATTTGCAGGTAAAGACGAAGAAATCAGTTCGATTCAATATGGAGAAAATTCAATTACATGAATACACGATAGATACCTCGGACACTTTATCTTCAGTTTCTATAGATGACGGTGCATTTATTGCGAACGTTTTAGATGCTAGTGATTTACTTGCTAGTGATAGTGAACTTAGTGAAGACGATACGAACGATAATACTTCTTCGAAGGAGCATGTGAGGTTCGCATTTTCTGATGATCAAGATAAGCAGAGTGATCGACAGCTGAGCGATGATCGGACGTCAATCACATCAAGTATAGATTCGTTTGCATCAGTGGTAATGTACTTTCATTCTTTACTGCATGATATTTTAGAACCGATTTTAAGGGCAAATTTAATGTCATTCCTGTTGATTACTTTTTAGAAGATAGCTTTTGAAAATGTTCGTCGATGACATACGATTCTCTGCTGAAATCGTCTCCAAGAAACATTTCCCATTAAAGGGTCTGTTTCATCCAGCATGCCTTGCACGTATCGTCTCTTGGTTTGCCTCTGTTGTCGGCCTATGAAAATTACGACAGACAAAGGCCAACCAAGAGACAACACGTGCAAGGAATGCTGGATGAAACAGACCCTTTAAAGGGGCTTGGTCACGCAACAGTAAACAAACCCGTTATCTCTAAGATCTATATTGTTGCCCACACGTGCCCATTGTGCTCTGCACGGGTTTTGGTAGATGGGATGAATCCACAATAAAATTACTTCCTAAAATCCAGTAATATCTCTGCAATCGTACAACATATGAGTGTTTCGCTTGTTTCTCAACGAAATAAAAGAGTCAGTCTTTGAAATGACACATTCATCTTTAGATAAGTAGTTGAAATATCTCTGTGATATGGCCCATCAAAAATATTGCAAGATCGTCGTTTCGAAAGAAGTTTGTTTACATCACATGACGTAGCCCCTTTGAAGTGGCCACTGCCCCCCTGGATATCAATACGATAATGTTGGCAGCTCTATCATTTGATGGTGCAAATGTTCAAACCGACTGAAATCGACCTCTCCGTTCTGAAATTATGACGAACCTTCTCCTAAGAGCCCTTCAAGAAACCTACAAAACATCTGTAAAACGACAGCCAAGTTTTCGTAATATTTTTACCGTACAGCAACGAAGATTGCCTTTTTAAATCAGGCCACAAGCTTTCAAATCCTCATACAGCTGTTTACTTGCCCGGAGCAACGAGAGCAGAATGTCTTCTAGATATTCAAGTTTAATGTTGTTTGATATTTATTGTAGGATTTAAACCTCCCACCTCTACCTGTCGAAACAAACTCAGGACAAGACGTGAAAGAATTAACGGAAGAGAAAATGAAACTTCAAAGAGATATTATTGAATTAAGAGCAGAATACGAATCAGAGGTAAGAACGTTATTTTGGTCCTAGAATCATCTTTGTGCCTTGTACATCTATATGAAAATCAACTATTGACCGTGATCAGCCTTCTGTTCATTGCAAGACGCTGCAGGCTATCAAATACAGGAAAGCCCTGCCTTTCAGAAACCCACTTTTCATATCAGTCCATTTTTCTCCCTTAAATAGCCAGTTGTTTTCCTGCTGTTGTTTGGCAAAGATGTAGGGTCTGAGTTTCTTGAAAAGTGGTTCTTGAACGGTGGACCTTTTTTTGATACATATAATCTCATAAAAATACAACATCAAAACAACTACAACTACGAAACTACATAATTACACAACTACAAAAGATTACCAAAAAACGATGCCACAAGGAGAACGGAAATACGTAGCAACCCTGTGGCCATTTGACATATAAATATAAATCTGAACAAAACTAATATAAATCTAAAGCTACATTTACAAAGAAGAGATATGTCCATGTATTGGTGGAACTTTTCTTTGCCTTTCATCAAATGTTATTGGATCTGATTCTGCAGCCAAGAAATTGTTAGCTTATTAAGTCTAGATTCTTGAAGACTTATCAAACTTCAGATAAGGTTGCTCGATAATCATCATCAGATGGAAAAATTTTTGCTTTTTCAAAAGTCGATTTTCTCGGTGTGATGAAAGCTGTCAGTTCCATTTTTAGAACCAGGAAATTTCGATCTGCTATCAAGTCGGTTTCTAGCTTTCGTAGATGCTAACAGACTTATACAAACAACAAAGTATGCTTTGTGAAAGCAATCAGAATGTGAGAAATTTGTGTTTTGCTTACAACTAGTGAAGACAATGTAACGCTTTTATGCAAACTCTTGGCACTTCTTTCAATTTTGAAGTTCGATCAAAATTGTGTAAATCTCTTTGGGATCCACAATACGATCATGTCAACAATTCAAAATCTAATGCAAAAATTCTCACAACAACGCCAGGCCTCCAAACGTTTTTAATAAGTCGGTAATGGAATCTTGTACGTAAATTCTCCTCTCTCCTTCAATATTTTCTTTCTCGTTTGTTTGTTTAATCGTTTTTATGTTAATTCAGCAGCATTTTGTATTTGTCTAATTAGTTTTATTTTAAGTCTATGTTAAATGGGGGGGGGGGGAGTCATGATATTTTGCTCCTCCTGGTATCGTCCTTATAGTGAGGTTTACAGTAGTTGGTGGGTAGTATCATTGGTAATTTGTCATTGTAAACTTGACATTGAATATAATAAGAAATTTAAAATCGAGCTATCCAAACGAGAGTTAAAAACATATTACATGTTTTTTTATAAGAAACTTGGATGTGGCCATAGTACTAAAAGTTTCTTAATTTCACATGACATTTTGTCCATTTTAGTACTAAAAGTTTCTTAATTGGTTTCTTATTTTTTGAATGCAGAATTATCAATGTGGTTGCTAACACTGCGGCAGATATGCTTCTTGACATTTAAAACATCGTAAAGGAATAAACAGTGTTCTGTTGTGTTGAAAACACAAATGGTTAGATAATATTGCTCAAGAATGAAGGTTCAACGATCTATTTGCTATACTATCCATGCTTTTAGCTTTGAAAAGTTGCTAAGTACTTCTCAGACATCGTACTAGAGTTAATTAATTAAAATTTTGGCCATCTTAGTGCTAGTTTCTCATAAACAAGTTTCTTATAAAAAAACGTGTATTCTGATCAGCCTTTTTCGTTCCTCCTCCACAATAGAAAATTTGTTTGCCAGGGTGCAGGATGGGAATTGGGTAGAGAACTTTCTTTCTTCTGCTTTCTCTTTCCATTCAGTTTTTCCAGAGTCTGCAAGCAGGCTGGAATTTGTCTGCCACCGTGTAACATCAGCTTTGTACGTAGCATTTCGTCTGTCCCATCCCGCTCTCGGTTTGCCTTTAACAGATTTTTTCTGAAGGTTTCTGGAATCTCAGCTTTTTTGCTACTAAAATTTTCTTAATTTGTTTCTTACTTCGTGGATGGAGGTGGTTTCTACCACTGTCAAGTATTTATTTCTTGACATGAAGCACAATTTTCATCAAGACACAAATTCTTTGGGCGCAAAGCATAGAATCATTATGGATTTTACCCAAAAACAAAGGGTCAACGACGAGTTCTCACAGTTTTCTTTGATTTGGCTCTTAAAATAGTTTCTTATCACTTCTCGAACATGGTACTGTGGCTTCTTTAATTTTTTGCCATCCTAGCACCAGTTTCTTATGAACCAGTTTCTTTGAAAACGTGTTTCTTCGTCGCTTTGAGCTTCTGGCTATACTTGGTAGTAAAACAAATTTTTGAATGACTGAGTAAATATAATGCAATCGAATGCCAAAGATTTCGGCCTTCTTCTTCGCATTCCATCAAGGGACAAACCATGGATAAACCGATTTTGCGCCCTATCTTTGTTTTTAGTCTCCTAGAAACAACATTACGTTTCGTTGCCATTGGTTACTTGATATCGTTTATCATGCATTGTTAAACAAAAGCAGCTGGTCATCCTTTTGTCAATTTCATTGTTTTTCTTGGCTGAATCCACTTCGTGCGTCAAATGAAAATATTTACCCTGTGGCCTTTCTTTGTTTGACCTTTGTCGATATGACCTCGGCACCATGCCGCTGTGGCTGTTGGCCTTTGGCCTCTCATATGTGATCCAAGAAGAAACTCTTCAAGAAGCTCAACTCTCAGTCTGGGCGTAGACCCATTAATAATGGGTCCACGGCTAGGCCACTCAACTCTCAGATCGAGTCAGATCGCCAAAAATTGATAAACTCAGGTGCCGAGAAAATGTAACTCCAGAAACTATTTAGTTTGATAAAGTAAATCCTTAGCATCGTTTTGATTAACTTACATGTTCCTTGCGTGATATTAATTTCAATCGGAAATTCGGAATGGATTGTTTTGGAAGTCGCCAGTTGAGTCTGCACGCAGGCTAGTTATTTCCCCATACTTCACTTCATGAACAGAACAGAAATGATATCTCATTTCATGCCTGGGCTTGTAGCGGTTTGTGGCTAATGGGTTTCAGCCGTACTGATAGTGGCTAGTTTATATCGTGTTGTCAGTTGATGTACAACAAAGAAACACATGAAATATCGTTTTGATATCGAAGAAATTCGACATAAACAAACGGAAGAAGATCATCAAAAAGTTACCCGAGAGAACGATTTCAGAAGTGTTTTGAAAATTGCAGTCTTCGATAGCAGAGCATCAAGGTAAAAAAAGGAACAACGCCTTCGTCGATTGTGCTCGATCGATTCGCACCTTTTTGCTGCTTGTTTCTTGTGTGATCAAATGTTAATCAGGACGTTTGGCAATACCATGTTATTCAGATATTAATTTTCGATCAATGGATTTAAGTCGTAATAGGGTTTGTAACATGGCTGCATATAATTGTACCTTGCGCTCTAATGTAATGGATGGGTACATTTCATGTTATCATACGCTTCATACGCCAGGGACAAGGCATTAACACTTCTTCACACCTTGAAAATAATAGCTTTTCATTGATTAAAATTTCTATTACATTTTGCGATATTTTTGGCCAATACGTCAAGAATCGTTCGCTTTTAGGGAAAGATCTTTGGTCCGAAATAAACAAGGAAGTAAGGAAACACACCAACCTTTGTCCTCGTGTTTTGCTTCCTTGTTTTGGTTCATCTGTATCTTTACGTGAAGCTGAGAGTTGGAGAGGGATACGTCTGCTGCCCTCCTTGTAGAGTAGGCCGAAGAAAACACTTTCACTCTCTGATAGAACGAAATTAGACTCGAACTGAAAGTTGAGGTCTAGCTCTTAGATAAAGTGCAGATAATTTTGCCAAATGGCCTAATCTAACTACGTCTCCAATGGGATCAAAAGGGTCAAAAAGTACCTTGTTTTGATAAGCTGTCTTGTCTTATGAGGCATAAAAACTTTATTATTTCATTGTATTAAATGTTAAGTTTATTCCTTCATAGTTAAAAAAGCTCAGAGAGGAATACGAGACAAGGAGAGAAAGCTACATCACAGAGCTGGAGGACATGCGACAAACTATGGATGAAAGGTTAGAAGATTTTTGAAGTGAGGAGCTGATTTTAAAAATAGTAATACCAACACTGTCACAGTTAAACCAGTTTTAACCAAACAAGGTTTGCATGCAGGCTAAAACCAGCTTGGCAGCTGGAGTAGTCAGACGGATTGGATTGGAGCCCACTTCAAGCCCCATTACTTATTATCATCACACAGGGTCACTGACTTAGTAATAGCTTCTCTACTTCTTTGATCTTAGAGCTTTGCACTAAGCAACACAGCTTTGCCCATTGGGTGAGGGGCTGGGTAAAGCTATTGTTTCCTAAAGAATCTCGTGCAACTAAATGATGATATTTAAATTATAAGTGAAAATACTTGTGCTGCATTCTGCTGTGCTGCCTTGATATTCCAAGTTCCATTTGAGAATGGAGATGTTGCTGCTTGATTTAAAATGTTCTGGTGTTTCAAAGAAGAATTGCTATTGCCAAAAACACCACAGTTGCTCTCAATAAGATCTGGAAAGACAGAAGCATTACCTTAAAGACAAAGCTGAGGTTACTGAACTCGTTAGTTTTTCCAATTGCGTCATATGGGTCTGAGTGTTGGGTGCTGAAGAAGAAAGACAAGAAAAGGTTCAATAGTTTTGAACTGTGGTGCTGCAGACGAGTACTTCGTATTAGCTGGACAGAAAAGAAAACGAATGATGAAGGGCTGAGAAGAATAAATTGTAAAGACCGGCTGTTGGATATCTTGAACAGAAGGAAGCTAAAGTTTATTGGTCGTGTGATGAGAAGTGAAAGTCTTGAGAAGAACTTGCTGACAGGGATGGTCATAGGAAACAGAGGAAGAGGCAGACCGAAGACAAGACTGAGCGACAACATTAAAGATATTTGCGGGCTGACGATGGTACAAGTGGAAAGAAAAGCGCAAGATCGAGTTGAATGGCGGAGGATGGTGGAGAGGTGCACGGCCGCTCAATCATGAGCTTACCGTTATCGACGACGACGGTGTTTCAAAGAATAAAATGGTTTCAAAATATATGTTGAATTTCACTAGCATGCAAATTCCAGGGGGTGCTTAGTATATTTGTCTGAGGGGTTTTGCCATTTTTCAGGGTATCCTTTTTTCCTATTTTTCTAGAATGGGGTGTCAAAAGAAGGCAATTTTTCTGGAGCTGGTTGTCAAAACATGTCAAAGAGAAAATTTTGTTGAATGGAGTTATTATTTAATCCAATTTTTGTGTTTTGGAGGATGCTTTTCACCAATTTTTTCTAGAATCAGGTTTCATTTGAAGGCAAATATTCTGGAGTCAGGTGAAATAAAATTTTTCTTGGGCACATCCCCATACAAATTTTTGTCAAGTACCTCCCTGGGATGCAGATTAGAAAGTAATCAGATATTTGGTACTCTGTCCTAGTATGCACTCAAAAGATCATGAAGACAAGCTACGATCATATGAAAAAGAAAAGGTAATTTTTTTGGGAATTTTTTGAAGCCTGTTTAGCTTTTCTCTACAACTCAGATAATTTTCCTCCTTCTTTTAATTAGGCCTTGTTGGGGAGACAAAGTACTGACCCTTTTGTTCTGCAACATTGTGTTTCAGCTTTGTTGATAGCGAATCAACACTGTAGCTCACACTGTCATGCGCATCGGTACTATTGTTTCTTGCTCCATTTCTCAACGGTCAAGCTAGTTTGCATATTACTTCATTAGAGTAGATTGTTAGTGCCCATGCATCTGGAGTCCTTTTTGGGGGATTCCTTGAGGCTGACAACTTAGCCTGTTTGTATCCCCAACAAGGCCATTGCACACTTCAGATTCACTGTAATTGCAGCAGCAACAACAACAACAGCTACAACAGTAATACGTATCACAGTAGTGATCACTGTGACTACACAATCAGGACAATCAGTCTTCCCACATTTGTCATGTACCAAAGGGATTTATTTTGGTTTTCAGGATATAAGGATCTTTTCTTGCATGTGGCGTGAAGGATGTGGAGGGACTTTACCCAGGATTATTCTTAAACAAGCAGAATTGCTTTAACTCAGAAATGTCATGTGTTATTGTCAAAAACCCCAAAGCATGCTGCAGTCATTTTGGAAGTCATTTCAGAGAACTGTTACAACTTGATATTGTTTACCAATTTTGTTTTTTTTCTCTCTTTGTTTATATCCATATAAAAAATTACACTACATGTTACATCTACGTTCTACCATACTTTCTAATTACTCTACAACAATACCACACTACAGGGACGGGACCACAAGGAGCAAGAGACGATGACTACCCTGTGGCCATTAACATAAAGACATGTAGATAGGAATTTAGTAAATTAAGACTAGATACTGATACTAACACATACTTGAATCTGTTCCACATTGGATGTCAGGCCAGCATAGGCGCGTGATAGCAAACGTATGCTGTCAGGTCAGGGTTATATTGTTTACCAATGATCACTTTTAGCCTTTTTCAGACTCATAGGGTGAAGCTAAAGAAAATTATCAGGGGCCACAGATCCTGAATATCCTGACAAATAGGCTTGATTATTAGAAATACTGACAAACTGTTTACGCTGCAAACCAATTTCCTGAAGACCAAAAGTTGGGGGAGTGTGGTACCCCCACACCCCTGGCAAGCCGCTTTTAAGATGTGATGTTTCTGTTTTATTTTCATGATGTTTCTGTTTATTTTTACTTTAGTGTGCTAAACATCTTGTCTTTTTTGCATCCAAATTTCTTCTATGCAGTTTATTCGTACAACTTTCTACCGTTATTTTATATTTTCCACACATATAGGCTCTAGTGTGTGAAATTCTGTGATCCTAATTTATCACCAAATACAGAGACCCAAAATGTGTAGTGAAAGAGGTGGTTGTTTTTAACGTGAGAACAGGTCAATAAGATGACTTCATTTCCATAGTTACACTTCCTTTTCTGATTTTTATTGGCAGAAATCGATTGACGAACTAGAAGAAGAATTGAAAAAACGGAAGAAACAATGTCTAGAAAGAGAAGAAGAGGTGAAATTTTGCATTTTAAATCTAATTAATTGCACTCAATATATACAACAGTATCATTTGGGACTTGAGACTGGTTCTTAAAAGAATGCTTCTTAAGGATTACTTTGTGGTTGCTGACAAAATGAAATCTGTCCATGTATGAATGCAAGTTCACAATTAAAACTGTCCAAACTCAACATGACATTTTCAAAAAGAGACAAGGACTTAGAATATTTCCCCTGAGGGCTTAAGCTCATTTTGCGTCTCAGAAAGGTTATATGGACTGCTCAGACACTTCCTTACATTGCCTGATGACATCAGTTGACACTGTTTCAGGCTTCAACTAAAAGGACAAAATGTAAGCTTGTTAGGCAGACTTTATTTGTGCCAAGTAAACGTAAATTTTGAAGCTAATTAGATTTTAACATTCCTTCTTTTTCCAAATTATTTTGTGGTGTTTCTTTTTTCACATAAATCCTCCAAAAATATTCAGCTTAGAGGCCCCCTAAGGGATCTCGGGCTCCGAGTCTCCAGGACGAATTTTTGGGCTCCCGGCTCCCAAAGACAAAATTGCTGTGCTCCAGGGCTCCGTTGCATGCTCTTCTGGGCTCCAGGAACTCTATTTCTTAAAATTCGAGAAAATTACCATGGGAATTGTCTGGGCTCCAGGGCTCCAAGCTTTCAAAATGATGGGCTCCAGGGCTCCAGCGACCCCCCCCCCCCCTTTGGGGGCCTCAGCTTGCTAAGAAGCAATAGCAAAGAGGACACCACAGGGAGCATGGAAATACGTTGCTTCATGTTTTGAACGGTGATTAACTATATTGTATCATCGTTTTTATTGATGAATAATGGGTGGTTTGCGACAGCCTCTTTGTGCAGGTACCATTAACCTTTCATTTATGAATAGCTTTTTATTTTCTCCCTAGATCATCGAATACGAACAATATTTAGATAAACGACACGTACAAATAAACGAAAAAGAACAAGACCTGAATACTTTACAATCTGTAAGTGTTTGCCTTTGGTAAGATTCTTTATTTTTGCCCGAGAAATAATGTTGCCTCAGACTTAATCATTGCACCCGGTGCCTCAAAAAGTACTAACGTTCGAAAACTCGCCAAAATTTGCCTGTCAAGCCTTTTCTGAACTTTCCTTTTTGATCCCTTTTGTGAATGGCCCAGAAATATTTGTAGATCATAAAAAGATTGTTTTTGTTACTTAAATAGTATGAAATAACCTACTGAATAACCTCGTGCTAAGCCATACTCTTTGAGCGATATTGTTAATCCTGCCCAAGACCATTATGTGGAGATTTTTTTTTGTTGTCTTTCAAGTCGAAAATAATACCGGGCGAGGGGTGAGCCAGAAAAAAGTTCCCACTTTTGAAAATTCATAACACCAAGACTATTGCACGGATTGGAATCATTCAAACTCTAGTGAAAAGCCGAAAGATCAAAGTATTTTTGTGATTTTTCTCGCTGTCCTACCAGCACTAGAAATATTGGCAAATTCAACTTTATAGAAATTTCATGGTTGCAAAATCACGGAAAAAGGGCCTAAACCATTGATCAAATCGTAAGGATTCTATTCAAATCGAACAATAGGCCATGGGCGTTTTATCTCCCTCAAGAGTTATAAGACACCGATTTTCAAACAAATACGAAAGATTTTCAATGCCAAGGAAATTAAAGCCTAGAGGATATCTCTCACCCATGAGAAGTTGCATTTCCTTCATTATTCTGTGCGAGAGGTCATTTATGCATTGATCGATGTTTTGGGCCATTTTTCAGTAATCAATCAACCATGAAATTTTTGAAAAGTTGAATTTACCTATATTTGTAGTGCTAGCAGGATAGCAAGAAAAATGACAAAATTACTTTGATCTTTCAACTTTTGACTAGAATTTGAATGATTCAAATCCGTGAAGTAGCCTTGGTGTTATGAATTTTCAAAAGTGAGAACTTTTTTCTTGCTCACCCGGTAGTTAAAGTAAAGCTGATTTGCAATGGTAAATAGGTTCCTCTATAAATAAAACAAAGAAATCACTCCGACACAGCATTATTTCGTGGCGAAATAAATATCTTATTGTAACACTATCCTTTGTTGACTCTGTGTGGAAGTTCGATTTGAATGAGATATTTTTAGAATTTTTGCTCTCTGCAGATGCAAGCTTTTAACCTTGCACAAACCCTTTAACGTTTCATTCTGACATTTATGATTAAACCAGAAGCTTAACATACCAGACAAAATGAATGAATCTGGTACTAATCTTCAGTGCTTCTTGCAACGTGTTTCAAAATCAGGCAGCTAAAAAAAGAGCGAAATTTGCCAATTTCAAAACCACAGCAATACATGGAAAAATAATTTGGTCTATGATCTGCTGCCAAAAAAGAAATCTGCAAATCGTCCCTCCAAAGAAATTTTGGTGATTTTTCGAACAGGAGTACTCTTTTGGAACACCCGATATCTATCTTTTAATATGTAAGTACCCAAAGGGTACCCATAGTTAATTCAAGTCAGTAACAATAGAAATGGAATGTCATGACAGTAAGTCTAACAAGCTGTGACGTAGCTATGCCAGACCATAGTTCAGTGTGTCAGACTTGAAATTATATATTATATTTGTCTCTTTCAGGAACTGGATGAATTTTCAAAATTGCTTCGAAAGCGAGAAAGAGATTTAAAAGCGAAATCAGAGCGAATTGAAAATGAATACAATAAAGAATTCCATATAAAGTATGTATCTTTCTCCTTCATTCTTTTTCAAGGACGTTAAAGGAAAGCATGTTCTAGTGTTCGTCAGGGCCGATACCAGCCATGACTGCATAGGACGGGTGGGGGGGAGAGAGAAAATTTTCCTATGATAAAACCATCAAACAACATCAGCAGCAACCACAGCTGTTGGAACATAAGTTAAATTTATGCATCATATGACCGATCTAACTCCTCAGTCACAAAAATTTAGCCATATTTCACAATCCAACCTTGCAGTCAACACAATTAGCGAATATCAATCAAGAATATGCCGTAAATTCAATAATTCCATGTGGAATTTTTTTTAACCCCAAGAAATTCATGCTTTTATGCATTATTTCTCCTCAAAATCCTCCAAAAGTAGATATTTAGATCACAAAAAATCTGACTTGCAAAATAATGAAAATACCGCCATTTCAAAGTAATATAGATATCAAAAGTTTCACGACAGATTTACGACAAGGTACCCTCAGTTCCTTTCAAGCTATTCAGTTGTAAGAAAAATGAAATACAATTTCACACCCACCTTTTCAAAGATTTGAAAGATTTGAGCTCTATATTTCATATTGCTAACGTAACGTTATCCTCCTGCCAAAGTCAAATCTTTTCTCAGTCCCTGTCGCCGAATGCGTAGTAATCATGCGCGCAACAATTTATGACGTCAGTGTGATATTTTATGAACCATTGCTGATTAATTTCGTTTCTCAAGCAGAGCATGTACTCACGATGAAAATGAAATCCAAGCACTTAGAGATAAAGTGAGAGAACTTCAAAATCGAGTATTGAAGACAAAAATAGATGTTGAAAAGAAAGAAGAAAGTTGCAGGGAATTTGAAGACAAGGTATTTATGCAATTGTTTGTTTTCAATACAAATATTACTTTAATGCACCCACAGAAAATATTTTCATATTCGTGTATGGCAAGCAATTGCGTTTAAAAAAGACCGAAGTATTTTTGTGACTTTCTCGTGTTTGTATGAGCACTAAATATGCAGGTAGATTAGACTGTATGAAATTTCCCTGTTTGTGAAATGCTTGAAAAATGCCCTGAAACACTTGATCTAATCATAAAGGAACTTCTTACCCACATTCACTGAGGTCGGATGTCTTCTGCACATTTATTGCCACGAGATCGAAAGACTTTAGTATTCATTTCATAATTTATTTCTTGTAACTCGTTAGAGCTATTAAATGCCCTCGTATTTTGTCCTGTGCAAGAAATGCCTTATGATTTGATCGAGTGTTTTAGGCCCTTTTCAACCAGTTCGCAGGCAAGAATTTTTGAAAAGTTGAACCTAACTTTGTTTGCATAGCTCATAAAATGTGAGAAAGATCACTAAATTTCTTCAGTCTTAGTGCTACCAAGTGGGATTTATTTCATTCGAATACATCAAATAGTCTAGATATCACGATTTTTCGAATGCCCGAACATTTTTTATACACCCGGCGTAACAAGCATAGTATGCAGAAATGGATCGTTTCTGGTACTCTTCCAATTTCTTCCAAAAACATACGCAGTTCCACGAGAAAACATCTCCCAAACATTTCGGTCCGAAAATTATTTTGAAAGTAATTGTGATGATATTGGAGTTTCCATATACAGTACTGTAGTACAAGTATGGATCTTATGAAGCTATGTGAATCCTAAACCTGAAATTTTTGAATGTTTTAAAAAAGTTTAATTGACAAAACCACGAGACTTGTTGCAGATGAACTCAATACTTTTTTTACTCGACCAATTTTTACCAATCAAGTATGAAATTATGTATGTATGTGTGTACAATTTCGCCATTAAAATTCATTTGAACATAAATTTAAAGAAGCCTAATTGCAGGTGTATAACAGAATGTAATAATTTAGTATAAAAGTTCAGAATGTATTTGAAAAATACCCCCAGTTTAAAATGCCAAGGATAGCATTTAAAAATCAGTAAAATTTTGCTTCCATAATGGTCTGCCCTGATGTGTCTTTCAAAGAAAAGTTTTCTTGGAGGAAAGGAACAACATTATTCAAAAAAAAAGTTGAAAGAAATGCTGCATTTTCAAGATTGTTGATAGCCATTTCTGTTACAACTTTTAGGATTTTAACAAAATGTATAGGGACTGTGTTCCTGATTTTTGAGATCTTAAAGAATTTGTACTTGATCTTATCCTTGAAGGCTAGACCTTTTCAGCAGATTTTAGGTCAGAGTAAAATGGAACACTGATCGATTCTGTTTCTCTTTCAAAGCTTCAAAATGTTCATGCAGAGAATAAAAAGCTGCAAGGAAAAGTGAAGAACTTGGAAACACAATTAGCTTTAGATAGAAAAATTACCGAAGCAAGAATGGATTGCGATCATGCAAGAAGAACCAGTGTCATGGCGATGGGAAATTTATCATCACAAAGATTTAGCACGAGCGATCTAAGATCGCCTCCGGTGACTCCAAGATCATTGTCTGGAAGGCCTTCATTGCGGCCGCCGATGAACGGCTCTCTTATAAGTAATAGTAATACATTTCTAAATAACACAACTAAAAGGAAAATTAGCGAAGCAACTGAGAGTAACTCTGATAGGGACCAAAGAGTAACTACGACACAGCGAACTGATTCTAAATCAGTTAAAAGCAGGACTTGTGTAGTAATGTAAATACATTAGCCAATTTCTGATTTAAATTTTCCGCCAGACTTCATCACAATGCTGATATTCCACGGATCTTTTGTCAGAGGGGCTAGGTTACGTAAATTTCACAAAATTTTGTCGAAAAATCTTCGATTTCACAGTTTTTTGAATGGTGACATCACTCAGATTTTCCACTGTTTTTCTCCAAATGAAAGAGTTGTTGTGAAGATGAACTTTTGAATCCTTAGAGAAACGAAGCAAAAAATTCATATGTTGTAAGATTGGATGGATATTGATGAATTTCCAACAGTACCTTTATTGTGGATTCACCCCTGATCCACTAAAATTTGTGCAGGTCACAATGGACACGTGCTGAAGCAATATATGTTATACAGATGACAGTTCGATGTATGGTTACGTGACCCAGCCTCTTTATAGTCGGTCTCAAGTTATGTCGCGTCAAATTTGCAACAACGTACTCTGGGTACTTGAGCCAGCAAAATAGAGCTAAAACAAAACTGAATGAAGGATCTTTATCATATTTGTTATTCGTTTATGAATATCTTGGCTCTGGTACCTAGGGTAGCGATAACGCAAAATTGCCTGATCGATTTCTAAAAGCCCAAACCGCAACGAAAACTTCCTGTCCTTGTCAATTCATGCGGAGTCTTTAAAAAATTTGATGAACGTTTTTGGTCGTAATCAGTATTTTCAAAAACGAAATCTTTGTGACACTTTCTTGAAGGTCTCTTTCTCTCTCTGGGTCATCGTTTGTCTTTGTTTTTGTGAATTTCGTACTACTGTCAGTTATTCAGGAAGCTGCGCGCGTAGAGTCATTCCAAAAGTCTCTTGTTTCGCTCCCCTTGCAGACTTGTCGCTGCAACAGACATCTTCGCGCAACTGAAACGATGACAACAACAACAACAACCAGCGATAGTCGGAGGGACTTATGTAACGAGTTCAGAAGCTGTGCAGAGCAAGTCACTGATTTCGCGCAAAGCATGCTGGTCTTTGTACTCCTTTAATGTTATTTTGAAAAAAATTGATAGTATTTTTAAGCAGAATGTACATATTCGTTTATGTTCGTATAGGTATGACGAATAATAGCATTTTCCTTCGATAATGATATTTATAAGATTGAGATTGAGAATATTTGCTGTTGATATAAAACAGTTTGTAAGTTGTACATTGCACTTAATTTATATCATTTGAATAGAAATTGAAATATTTGCATCCAGTTTTTCATTTTGAAAGGGTCTCCTTGTGAATTTGAGCAAACATTCCCAGCGCGATGTTTTCGATAAGAAGATTTTGAAAAGAATTTAACTTTTACAGAAGAGATTTTCGCCACCAGAGAAATCCCTCTTTTGGTTTGTGCATCCTTCGGTATTAATTCTCTCAAATTGCTGCTTGCTGGAAAGTTTTTCCGTAAAAATACTCCACAGTGGAACTTGGTGAATTTTGTTTTCATTTATATTTGTCTTCTTTATTCAGTGAAATGTTTTTAAAGTAGGATCGTGCAGGTTATCTAGTTTCTCGGCCGAAAAGGCCCATGTTTGTAATATTTTGGAGTGAATCTTCATGGTACAGTATGATACAGAATCTAGTCAGATTGAAAATCTCACCGACCAACCGGACCATTTTGCCAAATTTTTTCGTCCTACACAGGTCAAAGCAAATCATCAGATGAGATGCTATCATAGTTGATCCAATCTCTTGAACCATAGGCCCAAAGTCACAACATCAGCTTTTGTCAGGTAATTAGTGTTGACCATTGTTAGATAGAAATATCTACGTTTGTACCTGAAAGCACATGCTGTTATCCTTTGGAGGTGGTTCCGAGGTCCGCATTAGGCCCAATTATTGCTCCAAGTCTATTCTGCGGTATGTCCTCACATGGTCCTCACTCAAAAAAATGATTACTTCTGCGGGGGCGTAAACTACGAAGAGGACGCTGCGAAGGAAAAAAGAAGGGGAAGGAAACAGAATAGACTTGTCCCCTTCGCTAGGTCCTCTTCGTACTTTGCGCCCCTACCACGGAATAGACTTGGAGCAAGTCTAGCACAATTATGGACCTCGAAACTACGGAACAAAGGAATAGAATGAGAATGTCATAAATAAACTCGTAGACTGGAATTTACCCCGTGCACTGTGGGCACGTGGAACATTTTTGCTGAACAAGCGCCCTTTGCTTTGCCCTGGGTGCCAGGCTCTCTCAAAAAAACAAATTGAGAGAGTCACCTTTTGCTTGTGCCAATGAAATGACGCCAGGCGCCCACACAGCACAAAGAAAGTGCAAAGTCCAAAGATCATCTGAGGAGTGAGGACACAAACAAAGATGCAGCAGTAAAGATGATGACGAACCTGACAGAATATAAAATCATCCAATTGCTTTCCAGAGAACGTCTCCAAAGCTTTGTTCTACCAAACAAGGGAAGTATTTATTCTGCTCGTTTGGCGCACATCACTTCATGCCAACAACAAAAGCATCGCAAGAATGATAGCACTTTGAACAGTACATACCATGTGGTGGGCCTAACTTCGAAGTTGTTGAAACACAAGCACCCCCATTTTCAGAACACATTTGTGACACCAAGAAACACAAGTAGAGCTTCCTCATCAATTTTATCTCCGAAACAGAACACAGACGTAGCTACTAACTGTGGCAAGAACATAACTGAGGCTTGCACTTTAGAATTTCAAGGACACAAGGTTCTCCAGGTCACTTGGGAAAATGGCACTCAAAGTCAGTTTCCATTCATCTTTTTACGAGACAATTGTCTGTGTCCACAGTGTTATGAGAAATCTGCAAAGCAGAGGTTATTTGAGACTGTAAGCGTTGAATTGGACATTGAAGCTAAGAATGTGATATTTGATCCAGAAAAACAAAGTTTTGAGATAACGTGGCCAGATGGGCATACTTCTGTATTTGAGTCAATCTGGCTTGCAGAAAGACAATTTCCAAAATCCAAAGATGAGCAAATTGAAAAAAGCAAGAGTTACTTTCCAAAGAAGCTCCTCTGGGACAGCAGCTTTGATGTTCCAACTGCAGATTTCCAGTCAATCCTGACAGATGACTCTGCCCGTTATAGTTGGCTCTCAGATCTTGCCACTTATGGACTTACACTGATTAAGAATGCTCCAAAGAAGCCAAATCAGCTTCCAAAAATTGCAGAAAAAGTTGGAGGCTATATCCGTCAGACACATTATGGGTAAGAGAAATTTTCAAGATCCCCAGACCATTCTGCTGAGTACAGGGATGTAGGAAGCATCTCAAACTTGGAGGGCATGACACTTCGAAGGCTATTTTTCCTTAAGAAAAAGGGGGTATTTTCTAAAACTAAAAAGGGCACTTCTTTGTTCATTGCAAAATCTTGGGGGCATGTGCCCCCAGTGCTCCCCCCCGATCCTACGTCTATGGCAAAGTATGGCAACTGCATGCATGTGATTTTTCGCATAATTTTGATGTACTGATTGACTTCACTGAGGATAGTAATGGGGTATTTTGTGAAACGTGATTTGCCATATTTTTTGGCCATACTTTTTCTTCTAAGACGTGAAAAGTCAATGTTTCTTTTAGTGAAATGTGAAAGGTAGCTTTTTATTTCCATGATTCATGATCCTGATCCCCCTGTACCACCCTCTTTGAAAAAGTTTTGTTTCCACTTTAAAGGGAGTATGCAATGGCAAATAGGCTTCTCTATAAATAGAACAAAGAAAATGCGCAAACACAGCATTGTTTCTTTAGCTATCGATTATTAACAACACGTGTGGACCATCAATTTCAATGGGCTATATTTAGATTTTTCTGCTTTGTGCAAATGCAGGCTTATATCCTTGCACAAACCCTTTAAAACAAATGAATCAAAGACTTTGCATCTGAACACATGACTGCTTTGTTAGTCTGCACTTGCGAGGTTGTCTTAAGAACTACTTTACTCTGCAAGGGCTAGCTGAAAATTTCTTGGACTGATCCCCATATGCATATGTGTTGAGTTCCCCCCTGGGAAAATATCAGGGAAATATCAGTCAAAAAGCGAAGGAGAATTGTTTGCATATTGATATTTTTAAACGGTTTCAAATGATGCAGTTCCCGGAATTTGACTTACTAAAGTTATCAGGGTTTTTGTTCCAAAATTGATAAATTAGCATCATGATATCATTCCTTCTGATTGATTGATTGATTGATTGATTGATTGATTGACTGGTTATAACCCTTTGTTGTAGAGATGTTTATGAAGTAAAGAGTAAACCAGATCCAAGTAACATTGCATATTCTGGCCATGAAATACCACTTCATGTTGATTTAGCATACTACATGTATCAACCTGGGGTATGTTCTTCTTATTTCTCATGTTTTCTTTCCAGACTCATAAAGATAGTTACGCAATGATAGGACACAGTTGATAGTTGTGACAACTGTAACTCCAACTTCCAGTGTAAAGTGAGTTAATAAACTCGTCTCCACCATACCATCTTTTTGACAATCATCGTTAACTTGCAGCAAAAAAGCTGTTCTGATCTCCACTGGTGTAGCTAGCTTTCATCACAAACAATGCTTTCCACAATTTCAAAATTTCAGTGAGGCTGGAGAAGTCCAGTGATCCCTTGGCCAAAAGACTTGGTGGACAGATTTTTCAGACAAACATAGAGACTGCAGGCAAATTTTTGATGAAGCAACCAGAAATATTCTATTCCAGACCAACCTTCAAGTAGGGCTATTTAACTGGATTCAGTCTTGGCCTCACATGCCAGTTGACATGACCATTGAGAAGGGGGAGGGGCTGTAGCCAAGGTAGTTACCAGGATGCTTAGGGCCTTTAGGGTCCCAGAAAAGTAATTTTTCTTTTGTTTTTTAAATTATCCTCAAGGAATGTTTCTTGGCTGAAGGGCCCACTGGCATTCTCAGCTGTACACAGATTATAAACAGTAGAAGCATCATTTTTCCAAGTTCATAAGAGGGCATGGTCCTAGCCTGTGTGTAGACTTTACCTTCCCACTGTGGGAGCCATGGGGGAGTTTTGCATGATCCTCATTGCTCTCCTTTATGGTGGAAAGTAAAGTCTGCGACTGCATGATCCGTGGTCCAAATAATTTTCTCCCATCTTCAGCCCCCAAGTCCCTTCCACGCCCATCCCTGATGACCCTGTCAGTTTATTGGGAGGAGAGGAAGATGACAATGATTGTCAGTGGATAAAGCCCCAGAAAAATTTGTTGAGCTTGCCCTTTTTTCTTTGGAAATTTTCCTTTTGGAAACACCTCTTCCATGACTAAGCTCAGCAATGCTTCTCAAGTTCTAAGGACAGTCTAATTCTTACAGACTCAGTATTTACATTGCATTGAACAAACTAAAGATTCTGAAGGTGGGCAAAATTGTTTTGTTGATGGATTCAGCATTGCAGAATGGTTCCGTCAGAATTCTCCAGAAACATTTGATGTTCTCACAAGTAAGAAGTTTACATTTAGAGACATTGGTACAGATGAATATGGCCTCTTTGAGAAGAAATTGGAGAGACCGATTGTTGGGTATGTCTCCATGTGTCATTTAAGTGCCAAAGCTGTCATCTTCTTCCAATAAATGATTGTTATCTAATATCTGTATCATTTTGGCTGCACCTTTGCTTTGTTGTCAGCCTTTTATTCCCAATTTTTCAAACACTCAGCCACTTCAACATTTTTTGGCCTTTAGTTTGCCAGCATGTGCTGTGTAGCCATTTTGTCCACTTTAATTTCAATTTTCAAAGCTTAAAAGTGCCACATGAATCCCTAAAGGTTTCTGAAATAGTATACCCATAAAGCTGATTAAGAAGTATTTATATACCCTAGATGTAGTTTTGCAGTTTTGATCAATTTGGAGATCATAAAAACTGATTCAAAACCATACCATAAATCTGGCCGCTATCATTGAATTTGCAGGGATTTCAACGTTACTGAATCAATTTTCTTCTGTTTGAGGGGATCCTTTGTTAGAACTTTTCCCATGAATTTGGTAGGAAATGCCAGGTTTAGATGAGATTCAGCCGAGGTGCATGCTCCACTTTCAGGTTTTGTACTGCCTCTTAGGTATTCAACAAAGGAATTTTGCTAGTTTTTTTTGGACTTCACAAAATGACAATGATGCAAATGGCAGTACAGCCTTTTAAACAAGGAGCACTCCTGATGCCATCGGTATAGAAAAGGCTTTTTAGATGTTTTTTAATGGTTTGTTCAACTTGTTCATTGCTCAATATTTTTTTAACAGGCTGAACGACCTTGGTGAATACACAAACATTGCCTACAACAACTTCACCCGCAGCTCCTTCCTAAATGCCACGCTCCCTGATGTCTACTTATTATATGATGCTTACTTGAAATGGACCAAAGCTATCAACGACCCAGAGAACCAAATCGAGTACAAAATAAAGCCAGGTGATATTTGGGCATTTGATAATCTACGGATACTTCATGCAAGGAAGAAGTTTGACGTCATGAAGTCAACTAGGCATTTGCAGGGATTTTATATTGACTGGGATGAAGTGTATTCTACTATTAGAAGCTTGAGAAGAAGTCTTGGTATTATTACTGATGACAGCAATTCATTTCATTCTTGAGGTTTGCTTGCTTTTTATATTGTTTTGTTGTGCTTATGTTGTTTTGGATTCATAGATAGAAGTGTGATTCATTTGAAAGGTCATTGTTCTCTGAATATCAAAGCAATGATTTTGGCGAGTGTATCATTCAGAAATGGACATGTTTAAACTAATTTTAAAATTTACCTAGTGAAATTTGCCACTTTGTTCTGAAATTATTAGAGATTTTCTCTACAAAGGCCCTCCTAGAAGCCTTCAAATTACGACTAAAGTTTCTTCCTTAAAGCAATGACTTTTACATCTTTTAGCATGTTGTACTATCCCTTCAGGAGGATGAAAGCGTCATACCTTGCTACACAACAACATTATTCCAGGTGATTTAATCTTCACAAGAGATAACATTTGCTAAAATGTGTTGAAGTCATTTCTATTACGTGGAGATATTAGGTAAATTTGGTAGTGATTTCATGCCTATTTTGCAAGACGTTCTCGAGAAAATCCCCCTCATAATCTTGGAACGGAGTGGCCAGTTTCAGTGAGGTAGATTTTACCACTAGCATAGTCTTGATATTCACCACTGTAAACATGCAAAGATAAAGATCAAAGGTTGAAATCAAAGTGATCACACATGAGCTTCTCGTCTTATGCTGATTTGATTCCTTTAATGTAAAAGAAGTTATCTCATGAATTGATACGATATTTTGAAAGGCATGTCAATTGAAGAAAAGTTCGTTGAGTTGATTTCCCTTTGGAATCATAGTCGACCATCCATAGTTTCTTTACTTTTTCGCAAACAAAATGACGTCATCAGCCAATCGTACAAAACAGTGGATGACTTGAAAATGAAACAAGGTATCAAAAAAATTTTAACATTCAACGGTACAATTCATTTGCATCGACAGAAATTTTCGTTTCAGACCACCTTTAACAGATTCCATATTTGATAGGTCATGATTAGAATTCGAAAGCTGCAGATAGAAATATTGTGAAATAATGTTGTGGCTGTCATGCGCAAAACGTAGCTTGGTAAGAAATAAGTTTGATTCGAGATATTTATGTTGCTATAATATCCAATTAGCAACTTTAATTTCCAAGTTACAAATACAGTGCATTACTGCTCGTGGTTCGACATGCTTAGAATACACCTTTTAGCTATTCTGTAAAGAATCAGAATCGAACGAAATTTTGCTACATTTTTTAGAATTTTCGAATGGCCACAGTAGTAATAGAAGCTCTAATGCCACTCGATCGACCTCGCGTATAAAAATGTGTAAAAATAACGCTCGATCCAGGCTCTTTCCTAGAATAGCTAAAAGGCCTATTGTTATTGTATATGTAGTTTGCTTGTAATGTGCAGATCGATTCGTAGGAAACTAGGAAGCATATATCTATGTAGTCGTGCTTGTCTCTTAGCTGTCAATGACGCTTATTTATGATGATGTAGTGTTTTCTAAATTTTCATGTTATCCGGGTGTGAGCGTTTCAAGAAATAAAATTTCCAGTTTTTTGCCTTGCATTTGCGACTACTTCATTATCAGGTTATCAGGGTAAGGTGGGGGTAATTATGGGTCTGAGGGGGTGATTTGAGTCTATTTGCAAGAAAATGGATCAAAGCACTAGAAATTATCCAATAATTCTTTGACACCACCTTAACCATTCCCGAAAGTATAGATTTCACCACCTACTGGCCGAAGAATCAAATTTTTGACATATGATCTTTTTAGCGAAGAAAAAAACAAATAGACCCAAATTACCCCATAGACCCTTACCCAACTCTCAGGGGAGGGAGAAGGGTATGAATTTCCGTGATATCGAATACGACTTCCGTTTAACCAGGAAGGGTGCCACATTCTCACAACTTGTTCGCTTCCCCGGTTCTTGTACAGTTACGAAGCAGTAGAGTTCAAAAGAGAAAATCAAAGTTAATATGCAATTCTTACTGCCAAATGTGGTCATAGTTAACAATTTCATTGCGTGCCTTTAAAGAAATTTCTGTACAAAAAATCGGGGCTATTTACATCATATAACAATAGGCCACTTAGCTGTTCGAATCTAATTCAAATTTGGATGTTGCTTGGAAATTCAATTCGGTTAAGAGTTAGGAAACTGAAAGTATTTGGCTCAAATCTTTAAAAGATGGGTGTAAACTTCTATCAACTATTTCTTCGCATTGGATGGCTTGAAAGGAACTTACTATTCTTTTCCTGTAAATCTGCCGTTGAAATTTTTAATTTGTAGATTATTTCCAAAATGACAGCACTTCAATTGTTCTTGAAATAATTCATGGAAGATTTTGAAAATCCGCCATTCGACACTGATAAAGATATCACTAAATTTCCACGGCAGATTTACAGGAGAAGGCCTGAGGTTCCTTCCAAGTCATTAGATTCAAGGAAAATTGTAATAGAATTTTACACCGACCTTTTTAAGTATTTGAGCCCTATGTTTAAATTGAAGCAAAGCTGTGGTGGAAGTGGTGATCAAGATGGCATTGGGCAAGGCGAAATAGAGACAAAACCCCACCAGCCATCATAAAATATTTTAATCAAAGATTTTATACTAAATTTTACGTTCCCATAGGCGAAGGAGACAGGGTGGGGACTGCACCCCCACCAACGATGGGAAAATCGGTCAGAAAATCAGCCTTGAGTCGGGCAAAATTTTCGTAAACCATTGGATTTTTTATCGAGCACCCCCCTAAATTTTATCACTCCCTACGCCCATTCCAGCTGAACCACATACCAGGCATTTTCAAGACAGGTAAAGCAATCCTCAAGACAGGTGAAACAATCCTCAACACTTTCTTGCACAGCTCATATCTGTGGCTACGTAGGCCCATCACGAACTCAAAGAAAAAGAGTGGGAAGATACGCTGAAGTTTATTTACATGGCATTGCACATGATGCTGTTTGTTTTATTGCCGTTCACTTGATATGGCAATTCGTGTCGTGATATCTACATAAGGAAAGTAATTTCATGTATCTCAAAAAAAGTTAGGCCAGTGATTGATGAAAAACTAGCCACGTCAAGACACAGCCCAGCTGGTTCGACCAACAATGCTTTGCAGATCCCTGCTTTATCTTGTCAATTCTTCGCTGCAATGTTTACACCGCACAGTTTCTATTTCTTGAGCTGCTTCGTGATTGGAGCACACAGGCATAGCACATCCAAGGCCCGACTTCCTCGAGGCTATAATGCCTCGAGGCTAGCGCCTTCACAGCGTCTTAAACATCTGACCATGCTTTCTTTGTGGATACTCTGCGCAGACGAATGCTGGCATCGCTGACTTTACTCCTGAAAAGTTAAGAAGAAGCATATTATAGGATTTTGAAAGTGAATCAGAAGTTATTGCATTGCTTAGTCGTGGTCGTTATAGTTGTGGAGTCGAGGTTAACTTAACTGCTAAAGGAGTACACATTTTTTACAAGAAGCTTAGATCAGGCCACAGCGCTAAAAGTTTCATAAATCAACATAAAATCTTCGCATTTTTATAACTCAAAATTCTTTTGCAAACACTTTTACTCATATTGCTGTTTTTCGCGCGCATTTGCAGGTGACATCTAATTTGAGATATGTAGTGCAGAACGTTTCTCAATTTGTTTTCTATTTTTAAATGCATGAATCATTTAAATGCATGAATTATCAATGTGTGTGGTCTTTGACACTGCTGCAGATGCATTTCCTGACGTTTGAGAGCCAGTTTCTTATGATATTTCGGGTAGCACAGCACAGTTTGCACTAAAAAAGGAAATCGCTGTGCCTACCCCAAAAACTCTGTCAGCATGAGGAACTCCTTTCATTTCTTACTAAAATGCAGGTTGTGAGTGTACAAAAATAGAAATTAAATTGCTGAGATTTGAGAAGTTTCGAAAAAATGTAGTCTTTTCGTTATTGTCTCGTCCGCCAAAATTTCAACGAAGAGCTGTTCCCTTTCAAGTTTCTCAACATTTCTTGGCCGAAATTTACTTGCCAAAATTGCAAAATTTCTCCTGATACTTTCATCGCTGACTAAGCTTTTTGCTATTACTGTGAGCGGAAATTCGTTGGCCTACAATACTGGCTAACATTGTGAGGTGATGTCCAGAAGAATAAGAAGATTGTCTTAAAATATATTACCTCTCTTTTGCCTTCTTCTTTATCATGTAAATTGCAAATATCAAGATGCCAAAACTCATAACTCCAAGAAAAATGCCTATGCCAATGCCAATTGTTGGTGGATCTGAAAAAGAAACAAGTACCGGATGAGTGGGAAAACAAACTCCATTTTTCGAAACTTCATGTCACCAAGAGTACTTCACAGATTTGAAAAATCCAAATTTCTGTTGGAAGCTGGAAAATCGAAGTAGATTTGTGACATTAGGAAAATTCAACTTTACGAAAATTTAATAGTTGCAAAATGATTGAAAAGGGGTCTAAAACACTTAATCATATCGTTAAGGACTCTCCTCGAACATAACAATTCGCAAAAGGCTTTCCACCTCTCTCAAGAGTTTTAAGACGTAGGTTTTTGAACACATGCTCAAGATTTTCAATCCCATGGCAATAAATGTACAGAGCGTATCTCTCACCCATCAGAAACAGCATATTCGTTATTGTTCTGTTCGAGGAGTCCTGTATCATTTGATCAAATGTTTTAGGCCTTTTTCAATCATTTTTCAGCCATTTTGCAGTCACTGATGCATTCATTCCTTCCAGTACTCTTGACTTGATGCCATCAATAGACCTTTTAGCTATTCTGCAAAAGAGCCTGGATCGAGCGTTATTTTTATACATCTTTATACACAAGATTCGATCAAGTCGCATTGGAGCTTCCATCACTGTTGTGCACATTCAAAAATTCTACAGGATGTAGCAAAGTAGCGTTCGATTGATATTCTCTCTCAGAATAGCTAAAAGGTCTATTGTTGTAAATGGTGACTGTAGTGTCACCTTCAAACCTGGAATGTCAATGTGGGATGGTAGAGTGCAATGCAATGTAATTGGTTGGAAGCATGGATCGATTTAACATTCAGGATTAAGAATTTTCCACTTGTAATTAGTGTGAATCAAGCGATGATTAAGCTGTTCATGTATTCTTTACATAGAATAATTAGAATGACTAATTAGCCTTGTGTGAAGAATGCTGGTACAGGACAGGGTTGCAGGGTTTAAAGAATAATATGCAAATTCCGTTTGTTTTTGGCACACATAGGATGAAATATTAGCGAGAAGATCTCAGCAACAAAGTCGACGTTTTTAATATTAGCTACGACCTTCTAGTTTGTTAACCGGTAAATAAGGGCTCATGAATGATAGATATAACATACTGTAGTTTCCACTGTCGATAATCGTAATGGAACATACAGTTCCATTCCCATGGTATCCATAGCCACACTTGCAACCAAAACTGAAATTAGATGGGAAGTTGGTGCAAGTTGCTTTGATGTGACAAAACGTTCCTGCTTTGTGTTTGCACTCGTCGAAATCTGAAAAGAAGGTCAAAACAAAATGAAAGTAAGAAAAATCGCCAGCAACATTTACATACAGTAGAAGCCCCATAAAAGAACCTGTTTTTATAAAAACCTTGAGGCTGATATTTAATCTTTTAAACCCCCTAAATAAGAACCCACCAGAGGCTGAAACTAGGAGAGGTTCTCAGAATTTTCAAGAATTCTTACATTCTAATCAGAATGCTTCAGTGGTACAAAAGACCGCATGATTTTTTAACCCAAATTTTAACCTAAAACTGTTCTCATGAAGTCAAAAGAATTCTTCAGAATCCTTGTGCTGAAAAGCGGCATTGATGTTTGCAAGGTGTGTACTGTATTTAAGAACCTTTTTAAGAACCTTACAGGCTGGAATTCAGCCTGGGTTCGTTTATGTGGGTTTCTACATACTCATTTCTCACTACCAGGTTTATGCAGATATTCATTCCCCAACTTGCCGAAACATAGAACACAAAGAAGGAAACGCACCCGTTTTGTTCCTTTTGTTCAATTTCAATAGGCTGTTGAGTGAGCCAAAGAAAACTTCACGAGGTATATCCCACACTGCCCGCGTGCAAACTTGACTGGCTTGTTTTCAGAGTGAAAAGAAGTCAATCGAGTCTGTAAGCTGGTTAGATCGCACATGGTTTCCTGAAAGCAAATGTTATGAACACAAACAAGGTATCCGCACGTAGCTGAATATACGATCACTTTCCGAAAAACCAGTTCCAAAAATACAGTGATTCATTCCTTTCTCAGAGTGTACCTCTCTTCCAGAGTCCATGTTCTGGAAGATGTGAAAAAGCCGATTTTTGGCGCACAAAGTTTGATAAGGAGGTAAATCATTTTGGAAACAACAAATTTCTCCAGACGACTTCAAATCCTTCGCCACGAGAGTTTTCCACAAAATATTGATTGGAAAAGATGGTGATTATTTCACACAAAATGAGAAATGTGAGTTCCTCAAAAAGTAGCCAACCCTTTCAACTAAAGGTTGATACAAGCATTTGTCAATAACTTTAACTTTCAGAGACCTATTTATGTTCTACCTCTTGGAAGTGTTTTTTTGGGTCACCCGGTATATTTGCATTGCCCCCCTTGCCCCACTTCCCCTAGCTGAACTTCAGCTAACAACATTGGTTTTCTTTAAATTCGACACTTACCTCTTATTTTCATCGAAGTTGGATCCACGAAAAACGCGACGCCATTTCTTCTGACACGATGATTAACAGCTGCCAATGTGTCATTCAATGAACTGATTATTGTTGATGAGTTGGAAATTCCTGCAGTTACATCGAAAACCATTCGGAATATAGCGATAATGCTGCCTTTCCTGACAAGGAGAAAAATCCATTTGGAATTACAGTTGCTTAAGCCATCTTTTGAGTCTCATTTACACACTGGAAAATTTTTTGGTGCGGTACAGGATTGAAGAATGTTTTTAATACCTTGTTGGCTCTTATTTCACCGGCCCTGATTGGCTCTCATTTGGTCCTTCGGCTGTAAAAAGGCCGGTTTAGCTATGAGCATTTGACCTTGGACTTCTCGAAAATAGCGCCAAAAAGGGTCAGAGTAAAGTAAAGGGACCGATTAGGGCGTTATATTAGGGCCCAGGGACCGATTAAGGCGTTAGATTAGGGCCCATGGGCATTTGAAACAAGAGTTAATTAACAAGGTAGCCCGTGGTGTTACACTGCTAGTTTTGGCACGTGACCACATGTATAGAGGGTTAGCATCAATATACCTGAATGCAAAGTCTTTACAACCCAGAAATTTTTCACGTAGACCTTGATTTGTTGACGATGCTTCTCTTGCCTGAAATCAAAATTAAATGCATTTGATTTTGAGTGCGTTGTTTATTGTTTGATACATAAGAGAAGTTAGTTCTTCAAGAAGCTGAAGAGAAATTTTTTACCACAGCGAAATGAATTTTTAAGGAAGATCTTCCACTCTCCTTCAGATCTAACCGACTTCGGTCACCCACAGCGAGGGAACTGATACCCTGGGTCCCAGAGCCAACGAGAGGGTGGAATGAAAGATCACAAAAGGAAAAAATAAAGAAGGAAAGAAAGTCATTTTCTGTTTTTCCGATTTTTCTTTTCATGGTTTGTCCCCAACTTTGATTCATTTTGATTTTTTTGAGGCTCTGTCACTCAGGGTATTGTGCTGTCTAAACGTCATTCCCTATAAAAATGGCCTATTGCTTTTATACAATTATTTCTCTATACAATTTATAGGTTTACCGCCTAAAGTATACCCCAATCATTGCCCAGCACCCCCTACCAATATCATTAACCTACCAATGTTGTTAACACAGTCTCCATTTTCTTTCTCATGTTACTGGATGGTTGGCCAAGTAGCAGCAACGCATCATTCTGACTGTAAACTCGACCATCCATTTCAACGATGTTGCCAAGTGTCAATTCAGTTTCGACGTTGATGTTGATTTGAAGAGGCTCTGCAAGATGATTGAAGGTTAGTTAGTTTCTTGATTTACTGCATGGCAGGGCCTCTTTTAACATACAAACTAGGGGGGCAAAAGCCCCCGCAGTCCCCCTTGCCTGCCCCCCCAGTTACAGTTTTTCACAGTGTTTTGCCCCCCTAGTATATGGTCCCTTTTTTCTTTTTGCTGCTCTTAGGCCCCTTTTCAGGCACTTTTGCAACGTTTTTGTGAAGTCGCATTTGCTTATCTTCTCATAGAATAGCAGAAACTTACATAAATGTTTCAATTTCTCGACTCTCGGCTATCAAGCAAATATCGATTCATCAGACACTCTTGGTGCTATGAATTATCAGATGTGGGGAATCACTTCTGGCTCACCCAGTTCGCTGGTCCATGTTTCTATTCAAGAAATGCCTTTCTTGGCCAGTTTGATTTGATAACTGGGTTAGAGGAGAAAAATGGCTACCAGTGCGATTCTAGCATCCAAGATCTTAAATTTTTCCCAGGGGAGCATGCCCCAGGACCCCCCTAGATGGACGCGCCTTTGGCGTACCTTTCAAAACTCACTTTACAAAAGGCCCATGTTTTCCTGACCCTGGGCCTTCCATAAATCCTCTCCCCATCCTGAACAAAAAGATGAACGGCAAAATAGTGGTGAGGAGCCTTCTAGCACAATTAATGTCTTGTAAGAAATACATGATTTGCTAAGGAGTTCATAAAGAGAAATATTTCTTGTATCAAAAATGAGGTCCCCTTTTTGAAACTTGCCCCCCAAGTTACGATTCCTTAAAAGAGGCCCTGCTGCATGGATCTCTTATTGTTCCAACACTGTAGCTTCAGCTGCTGTTACCAGTATCAGACCGCACATTCGATTTGATTTATAGTCAATAACCAAGATTTAATTCATTCTGAGGAAAATTTATTTAGATACCTTCAACCTGATTAAAGGGAGCAAGGGGATTTGTCTCTCCATCTCTAAACTTGATTCTCCCCATTGTCTTTCCAAAATTTTCAGAAAACCTCAGTAATTTGTTTAGTCGATCCACTTCACGAAAGCATGCCTTTTAATTGTATTGAGCGCCCTTAAACGTATGAGATATGTGAACATTCTGGACCGAAATCTTTTCAGTGTTAATGTAGGTGTAGGCAAAGATTCAGGAAGGATGTCAAACCTCCGCCCTTTGAAACTGTATGGCTTTAAGTCAATTAGAGATTATATTTAAGATTCATTGAAAAGAGAGAAAGTAGGTTCGTTATTTACCTTTGACATGAGGCTTTATAGTCCCAACAGGTACGAAAGACGACTTTTCGTTTCCTTTAGATGAGGCTGTAACCCAACCACTCAATGCATCTGACTTCCCTCTCTTATCAGCCCCAATGTAGCTGGATTTGTGGATCAAAAGAAATGGAGAAGAGGATGATCCTTGTGGCACTACTGTTAGCCTGTCCGTACCTTTATTATACGTGTTTATCTCTGATCGAGACTGCATGTTCTTTTCAAATACTGTAGTTGCATTTGATGAAGATCTCGTCACTGCCAATAACGTTGGACTGAATTCTTCGATTATTGAAGACGGCATCACAATAATTGTACTACTTTGTAATTTACCCAATGTTGCTTGTTTTGTTTCCACCTTGCTACCTCCCCAGTCTAGTTGACTAGTCGTAGATGCTATGATAGTCTTGTTTTTGCTCTTCGTCAAAATCCTACTACTTTCTGCAGCATGAATATAAGAGGAAGTGGTCATGGACCGCTGCTGAGACTTCGATGCTGTTGTCTTTACTCTACTCTCAGTTGATGTAGCAAGATTCGCTGTATATGCTGGCTTTCTGCTCGAAGTATGACTTTGTATACTTTGTTCAACAGACTTTGTTGTCTTTGGAGAGACACTCTTTGTTGGCTGACCGGAATGAGATGGTAGGTAACTGATCGTACTTTGTTGCTGAGTCAAAGACAACTTCTTTGTTTCAATCTCGCTAGAAGCCATTCCCGGTAGTCTAGCGGTAAATGTTTTGACAGTATTTGTTAATGACACACTTCTTGATTTTTCAGTTCGAATATCAGAGGTAATTGTCTTTGAGTCCAACTTGGATTTCGATGTTGATGTGATGGTGCTACTGTCGATCAAAGTAGAAAGATATCCCTTTTTATTTTGCTCGCTGTTAGAAATGTGAGTTGGTGTATGTGATTCCACAGAGTTTGATCGTGTTGGAAACACACTTTTTAATCCCACACTTGTGTAAGATGGCAGGACACTGACAGCACTTTGTTGCTGAGATTGTTGAGTTAAAGTTGATTGTTTTGTTACCATTTCGCTAGTCTGCAACCCTAGCGAACTAGCTGCAATCTTCTTAACAGTGTTTGTTAACAATGTGCTATTTGGTTTTTCGCTTTGAATAGGAGAGGTAATAGTCCTTGAGTCCTGCTGGGATTTCGATATCAATGCTCTGAATTTTGTCGATAAGGCACTTGCAGAAAAAAATGCCTTATCAGTTGCCTCGTAGCCATATGTACCACTCAGTCTACTTGTTTCAGCAGATTTTGACATTGTTGAAGACATACTCTTCATTTCAACACTGGTATAGGATGGCAGGGAACTGACAGTACTTTGCTGAGGAACCAAAGTTGATTGTTTTATTACATTTAAGCTCCTGGACCTTAACTCAAGTTGACTTGTCGAAGATGCTATGATGTTCTCTCTAGTATTTGTTGTCAAAAGACTGCCAGTCTTTGCTGTATGGATGCGAAAGGAAGTAGTAATTGACTCAAATAGGGATGTGAATTCTGATGTATTAAGTCTACTTTCCATCAAAGTAGGAAGAGATGTTTGTATAGTGCTAGACGTATGACTTGGTATGGTTGTCTCAATAGATCTTGGCATTGTTATAAACTCACTCTTCTTTTCATAACTACTGAATTGTGTCTTACGACTCATCTGTTGTATTTCAGTTGATTTACTTTGGAATGACATTATCTCCTTCGATTCTATGTTACTGGATAACGAAATTGGTAGCTGAGAAACTTTGCTGTGAATCTGTAGACCGGTTGGTGTCAAGGTAGTCACGAAAGACATTGTTGGAGCTATGCTTTCCCGTATGAGACTTGTCTTTTGTGTTTCAGCTGATTCAGTTTGGCTTGACATCATCTCCTTTGGGCTTATGCTACTGGATAGTCTAGATGGCACTTCAGAAACTTTGCTCTCACTCTGTAATGAAGTCCATTTCATAGCAGTCATAAAGGACATTGTTTGAGATACACTCTCCTTTATAAGACTCGTTTGCTGTGTTTCACCGGATCTCCTTTGGATTGATGTTGTCTCCTTGAAGCTTATGCTGCTGGAAGAAGGAGTCGGGGCTTCTGAAACTTTACTGTCATTTTGTATCAAAGTCAATTCCGACTTAGTCACAAATGATCTTGTTGAAGTTTTGCTTTCCTTCGTAAGACGTGTCATCTGATATGCTTCACTTGATCCAAGTTGAGTTGATATTCTTTCTGCAATGTTCATGCTACTGGGCAAGCCAGTAGGTAGTTCAGAAGCTCTGGTGGCAGATTGTAACATAGTCGATTTCGAAGCAGTTACAAGTGACGTTGTTGGAGTCATACTTTCGCTTACAAAACTTGTCTGCTTTCTTTCAGTTGACTCAGTTTGAGATGATGTTCTTTCCTCAATGTTTATTCTACTGGATAAGATAGTTAGCACTTCAGAAACTTTTTTTTCAGCCTGTGACACAGTCGATTTTGAAGGAGTCACAAATGGGATTGTTGGCCTCATGCTTTCCTTTATAAGACTTGTCTCTTGTGTTTCTGTTGAGTCTGTTTGAATTGATGTTGTCTCCTTCAAATGTAGCTTACTGGAAAAGCTGGCTGGCATTTCAAAAATGTTGCTGTCAGTCTGTGGCAAAGTTGACTTCAAAGACTTCAAAAATGACATTGTTGGTGTTATGTTTTCCTTTGTAAAACTTGTCTGTTGTGCTTCAGTTGATTTAATTTGTATTGATGTCATCTTCTTCAGGATTATGCTGGTGGATACGTTAAACGAAGTCAGTTTCAAGGCAGTCACTAATGACATTGTTTGCGTGGTGCTATCCTGCATAAGACTTGCCTGTTGTGTTTCAACTGATCGCCTTTGGGTTGTTGTCATCTCCTTCAAGTTTATGCCACTGGATAAGCTAGCTAGCACTTGGGAGACTTTGCTGACAGACTGTAATCTAGCCGTTGTGGAGGCAATCATGTGAGATGTTGTCAGAGCTACATCCAATTTTGTAGAACTGGTCTGTTGCATTTCAGATAATGGTTTGTTGGTTGAAACCAACTCTTTGGAATTCATTATACTGGGCATTGTAGCAGTAACTTTAGCAACTTCACTGATCTGTAGCAATGTCGATTTAACTGTAGAAGACTTTGTTGTGGTCAAAGTTATTTCAGTTAGACTCACTTTGTGTTTTTCAGTTGAATCCGTTTGGGCTGAAAGTGTCTCTTGTGGATTTATAGCACTGGTTGTTTTAAGCACAAATTCAGAAGTTTTGCTTGTACTCAATGACGATGTGGATTCAACTGCAATTGGTGTCAAGCTTACACCAAACAAACTCATTTCATTTGTTGTAGTTGGTTCTGTTTGGGCTAAAACCGACTCCTTCACAACTGTACGATTATCTCCTGCAAGTGTGACTTTAGAAACTTTGCCGGTTGCTTGTAACGATGTTGATGTAACTTCAAAAGACTTCATTAATGTTTCTGTTGAACCAATTTGATGTACTTTTGTTTCTCCCATTTGGGTTGATAACGACTCCTTTAAGTTTATAGCACTGGGTGATGTTGTAGTAAAATCAGAAACGTTGCTGGCAGCTTGTATCCATATTGATCCAACTACAAGTGACTTCGTTGGTGTCCAATTTAAGCTCGTCTTAGGCTCCTCTGTTTGGCTTGTCGTCTGTTTTTCAGTCAATACTGTGTTGACTGATGGCGACTTCATCAAGCTTATGTCTCTTGGTGAGCCAGTAGTGAACTCCGAAACCTTGTTAGAGGTGTTCAACAATGGAAGCCCAATAGAAGTAGACTTTGCTGGAGTTACAGGTAGAACCTCTTTGCTTGTTTTATATCCATCAGTTGATATCATTTTTGCTGATGTGGACGTGCTGAAACTTGTAAGGCTCTCGACTGAACTATGAATCAGTCCAGAAGATAAGGTTTGAAATTGCTGCCACGAGGTTCCAGTCAGGTAAGACTGGGTAGGAGTAAAAATTGTTTGCATAGGAGTCGCTTGGTTTAAATTGTACAATCGAGTATCAGGAGAAGCCGACTGTTCAGGGGATGCTCCTGTTGCCCACATACTCGCTTGAAATGTAACTGTGCTTGTCCGAGTTGAAGCTGTCTCAGCAGAGTATAAAGAATCAGACACCGATTCTTGTTCAAACGAAGATGCAATAATTGTATTAGAATTCATTACGTGAGAAAGTTCTGAAGTTGCCTGAAAGTCTTCTGTTGATTGTGCTATTTTCTTTTTGGATGATATTGAGTCTAAGAAATAGGCACTGCTTGGTATGTCTCGGGATGATGTTACGTCATCAGGATGCAAATAGAAACTGGTTGAGACTGGCAAACTGTTCGTTAAATATTGCGTTCCAACTAGAATGGAACTTTCAGTGTCCCTTTGGAATGATACTGACTCCAAGAAATAGATGCTGCTTGATATGTTGTTTTTGGGCAATGCGGTTTTATCAGGATACAAGTAGATACTCGTTGAGACCGGTAGTTTATTTGTTTCAGGTTGTGTTCCGAACACACTAGAACTTTCAGATGCAAGTGAAACTTCTGTCAATGATTCAATCGTTCTTAAGCTTTCAGCTTTCGTTTGTAGATAGTTTGTGTGACTCGCTGTTCTCTCCTGCAAATATAAGGTACTATCTTTGCTAGAAGAGCTCTTTGATGATATTTCAAGTAACGTTATTTGTGTTGTTTGGAGGCTGGATGCTGTAATAACTGAGTAAGATCCTGTAGGAGATAATTTTGCCTTTGATAGACTACTCGCCGGTTGTTTTAGTGCTTCTGTCTGAGTAAGAATTAACTTCTCCCAACTATGAAGACCAGCTTCAGTCGTTGAGAATTGTGTCACATCAGCAAGCGGCAATGACTGAGTAGCTGTGAGGCTATTTGGTGCAGTTGTTTCTTTCGAACTAGAAAGGCCATGCTTGATTGTTGATGACTGTGTCACGTCATTAAATGATAATATCTGGGTGGTTTTGAGGTTCGTCGGCACTGTTGTCACTTCCGAGCTAATAAGGCCATGATCAATTGATGACGATAGTGTCACAGCCGTCACATCATTAAGTGACAATGTTTGAGTGATCTCGAGGTTGTTTGGCACAGTTATCTCGTCCGAACTAATAGGGCCATCTTCGGTCGATGATGATTTTGTCACAAAGTTAAGTGACAACATTCGAGTGGTTTTGATCCTCGTTGGCTCAGTTGTCATTTCCGAACTAATCAGGCCATGTTGGATTGACGATGACTGTTTGTCATCACTAAGTGGCAATATTCGAGTGGTTCTGTTTTGTATTGTGGTGAAACTTGCCATGGAAGAAATGTTGATATCATGTGTTTGTAAATTGTAGGAGACCTGACTAAGTTCCGAACTTTTTGATAAAGTACTTCTTGTTTTGCTTTGTAACAAAACGGGTGGAGCTATACTTGATGAGAGTATGTTAGAATCTACAACTGTTTGGGTCCATGATGCCTGCAATGTTGATTTGGCAATTGTGTCACTTGTCGTCTTAGTTGGTGAAATTGTTGATAAAGTATTTCTTGTTTCACTTTGTGACAGAACAGATGGAACTGTACTTGATGAGAGTATGTTAGAATCTACAACTGTTTGGGTCCATGATGCCTGCAATGTTGATTTGGCAATTGTGTCACTTGTCGTCTTAGTTGGTGAAATTGTTGATAAAACACTGATTGTTTCTGTGTGAAGCTCAATGCTCGGGACTGTAATGGATGAAAGTATTTCAGAATCAAGGGTATTTTTGTTCTGTGATGCTTGCAATGTTGATCCTGCTAATGTGCTAGCCGTGTGATTGGTTGGTTGAGCTGTTGATAAAACAATGCCCGTTTCTGTGTGTAACACAGTACTCGGGACAGTAGTTGATGAAAGTGTTTGAGATTGAAGAGGAATCTGATTCGATAGTGTTTGTAATGTTGATTCGGTTACAAAGGTAGAAACCTGCATCTTTGCAAAGCTGCTATCGGTAGTTGATGTGGAATGCAATCCTGTACGAGTTTCATAGCTTGATGGAAATATAATTTGTGTTGTGTTCTTACTCACAGAACTTTGAGGATTGCAAATTTGACAGCAAAGGGAACAAACAACAAAGTAGATTAGCAGCCTTTTTAATGATAAGTAACTCGAAAAGATATAGTCTTTTGAAGATTTCGCCATTATGATTTGATTTTCATGAAGTACAAGTTTTCTGTGAGTGACGAAAGACACTTTGAAACGAGAAACGAGGATTTGTCCGGTCCAATGGACACTACTCTGATATGATTTTAAGATTCTAGACAAAAATCTAAATTTGATTGTAGATTGCTATGCCTGTGGAATTCACTTCCTTGATTTTAATGTCATGTTAATTCTCCTGCAAGCTCTGATGTTGTTTTGTCATGATGTATCAAGTTGAAATCAAATTGGATTATCTTTGATCTCGATGCAATCATCCGGGATCTTGTTGAATCATTCTGAGGAATCAAAAATCATGAATCACGAATCAGGAATCTTCTTTGATACTTTAAAGTAGTATCAAGCACTTCTAAAATTTCGCGTCGTTGTAGCAGAGTTTGGGCGATGGTGATGTGAATTTAAACAACTCTTCTCATGCAGCAGTTTCTCGTTTTCACTTTTTTTGCTGAAAATGCCGTCGTTGTTATTTGATAAAGTCAATAGCTCAAAACTATACTACGATGGCCTTTTGCAGTTTTCATATCCTTCTTGCGTCTCGAAACTGTCAGAATATCTTGCCTGCAAATTTTGCCGTTGAATTATCAGTTGCTGTCAATTATCACCAAATAAAAATCGTTGAGTCAACCATGTTTATGCTTCTCGATAAAATCAATCATGCTGTTATTTAACTGAAGCTGCCGCAACAAAAATTGTCGGTCTTGTTTTTCACTGAAAAGTTTGCAGTCATTGCTTCATTTGATTAGTAGCATTTCATACATACAGTCCTCTTGCATGTTTGCGGAAGAATTCTGAAATACAAGAATTTTTATCATGAATTAATATTTGTAAAACAACGTTATTGAATTATACAAAAAGGCGGGATTTCTATAGTGTTATTGGTGTCCAAAACTATTCCTCGTTGTACCTCTAGGGCCTGCGCACTACTTTTCTATTGTCCCAGAAAAAGTGTGCTCCTTTGTGTGGCTGCTGTGGGGGAGCTGTAGATTCAATAATCTCGGTTTTTACACGGTTGCATAGGTCAGGTTTCAGCTTAGAGTTTGAGACCTTGTATGATTCAATTTGATGAGTGGAGATTGATTTATGAACTCTTTCAAATAAAATTAAATTACCACCATTTTGGAAAACATCAAGATATGAAAAAAATGTCCACCACAGATTTACAGGAACGTACGCTGAGTTCCTTTCAAGTCAATCAGTTTAAAGGAAAATATCAACGAATTTTACATGCACCTTAATAAAGATTTAAGTCTTTTTTTGTTTCACCTATCGACGCTACTTTTTGGTACTCTAATCATTTATTTCTTACTTTGTCATTTAATCATCAGGAACCCCCCTAATTTAGAGTTATGAAACGCTAAAGCTAGGACCAAGGGAGTATTCCGCTTCTGTACTTTGGAGGGATAGAGAAAGTCACGGAGACCTACCTTTCGAACATCTAACGGATTTGTACTTGTTACGACCAATGTGTGAATGAATGCAAAATTTTACTGGCATTTGACGAGCTGTAAGAAGTTACTCACGAAGATGGATTTCTGGCGACACTTTGTTGGCTTCTTGCCGTTTTTGTTGTTCAGCATTGCAAAAATCCACAAAAATCGAAACACGAATTTAACGTGAATTTTTACCTTCGCAATTTGTGTTGCGTGCAAACTTTTATGGTAAACATAGGATATTTTTTCAGGACCAAACGATGTAATGGTGCCAAAGTTCCACAGCACAGTTTCCTTTTATTTTGACAAGCTATCTTACTGTTCCAATGCTCACTTTTGATTGAAAGTATACCCACCATCGATTATCACCAATTCTTTATGCCTTTAGATTTCCTGTGCATTTATTTACTGTCCATTTTCAACCAACGTGTTTAATGAAACCAATCACAATTGTCAAAATCTCACAGTTCATCTTAAATGTTCAATCCATGTCAACTAAACTTTAAGTGTAGTTTTAAAGATCAATATTTCTCTCCCTAATGTTAACATAAGCTTTCCAATTTGTTCGTTGGACGTATTTAGTTGAATGAGACCTGTCGAAATGTTTATTGTGTGTACCTTGGTCACCTGGGATCCGCACGTTGGTGTCAAACATATTTCGACAAAGTTTTCCACAACAATATTTAATCTTTCTGCTGAACGTGCAGTGTGTCCCTAAAAGTACTTGACATTTAATTAGATATTAAAAAATAACGATATAATGAAAGGGTTGTATGACGAGATCGCCCAATTCCTGAGATTTTTTATTACTTTCAGAGAACAGAATCATAGACGTAGGAACTAGGGTCACTGGGGGCATGTGCCCCCGAGATTTTGCACAAACAAGGTGCCGACATAAATTACAGCGTTTTAAAATAAAATTAACCAATCATGATTAACCAAGGTAATCACGTGATGATTACCTTCGCGCCAAAAAAATTAGCCACAGCAGCCGTACTTTCTGACGTCAGAGATAACTTTCAAGAAGTTGAAACAATTCAGATTCTAACGGGATTAGATTCTAGTGTGAATGCAGCCTATGTCTGACCTGAGATGAATATTATTTTACCATCGTAATTATTGAAACATATATGCCAATCTCTATGCAGAAACTCTTAGCATAACGTTCTTAATAATTTAATAGCTGTTTGGATTCATGTGAAAACGTTTACTGCAAATCATAATCTTTATTCAGGGTATGTAGGCCTGTTAACACCTAGTGTCACCTTCAATACTGACATTAATGTGCAAGTACACGTAACTGACGTTTTAGCATAAAGATAAGAGAGCCAATCATAAACAGCCTACGCCAGGCAAGTATTGTTTATTGACTGCCAATCAGTGCCGTGAAAATCTGATAGAAAGCAATGAGCAAGGAAGAAAGGCTATTCCGCAATCAAATGCGAAGGTACTTTTCACGATGTTTCTCGGGATCGCATTGGAGTTTCGAAATTGAATTTGAATTCAGCTTCAAAATTGTTCAGGCCAGTGTTTTCCTACTTCACAATAAGCAATCTAGACATTTTTAGCAAGGAAAAATGGTTGTTAAGTACTGCTACCTCAAATTTTTTAGCGTTTTAGCATCTGTTTTTCGTTGAAATTGCTTATTTCTACTCTTCTAATAATTAAAGGGGCAGGGTCATGTAATGTAATCAAACTTCTTTGAAAACGGCGATTTTGCTATATTTTTGATCGGCCATATCACAATGATTTTCCACTACTTTTCTCAAAATGAATGTTTTTTTGAAGATGCACTCTTGCACTTCGTAGAGAAACAAACGAAACACTCATATATTGTACGATTGCAGAAATATTGGTGGATTTTTTAGAAGTAACTTTAGTGTGGATTCATCCCATCCACCAAAAACAATGGCCACGTGTGGTCAACAATATAGATTCTAGAGATAACAGATTTGTTTTCGGTTACGTGACCCTGCCCCTTTAAGAGTGCGATTACACGATGCCGGTAGAATTTGAAAACGGAATTAAAAGGTGCCGTTGTGGCCTCCTACACGATGACGGTAAAATTTTATGCTAATTCCACAGACAATAACAATTGACATCAATAATCAACCAAGATAGATAAAAGATCGAAAACAATAAGGACAATAATGAGCATTAGAAATATTAGCCTCGTGGCGAAAACAGCATAAAATTCTACCAGCAAAGTGCGTTTACACCATGCCGGCAGAATTTGAAAACGGCAGAATTACAAACTTTGCCGTTTTGCTAACCGACACAAATGTCTGCCGGCAGGATCGCCTTTCGCTATCCAGCGTCGGAAACTACTTGATGTCAGACTCCAGAAATTGAGATATGCCACACCATTTCTTGTCAGAAAAGAAAAACAAATGAAGAAGCATACCTTTTACCATTCACCATTTTGCTCGCGTTGATATTCATTCGTTTTGCTATTTTGCGAAAATGTCCTCATTATTGTTGCTAGCCAGTTTACCTGTTTTTTCCTTGAATCAACGCAAACTACAAACACTTATTTGCTATATAAATAAGTTCGAAATTGGATTGGAATCCACACACGGGGGACAACGGTTCGCAATTTTTAAATCAAATTCTTTATTGGGTTAGTCACATCAAATCACTTGCCAATTTCCCTAAACGTATCCTATTCTCCCTAGAGGTAAATTTTATGTTATTACATGTAAATGTCATTGCCGTTAGGAAGAAAAACCAAGAAAATTTTGGTCGTTGCCTTAATTCTTTTTTCAAGGGGCAATCTGCAGAGAATCCCCCATATTCACGGGAAGGAGTGGCTGATTACAGCTGAGTAAATTAAAGAATCTAATCGAGCACCCAGGCTATGAAACAAGACAGTTTTAAATGTTATTACTCTGGAATTCAAGGAGCAGTACTTTTCAAAGCCATCAGTTTTTGACTCAACCGTTTGAATAATGCATGTATTGGGAAACTTTAAAGAAAACCTTGCATTCTACATTAATTTATAAAAACCATTCCAATGCCCCTGATTTTGGTTATCGCTTATCAAAAAGCGACGACAAGATGCCCAGCATATGGTTGCTGTTCATTATTGTAAAGCAAATGATTTCCATAGTTATTACAGAATTTCCATAGGAATTACAGACTTAAAAAGACTTACCTCTCGGTGAGTTCGTTGGTCCACTCCCTATCATTTGACGAAGATCTCCCTTGGTCTGCTCCATTCCAGGTCATACGGTATTCGTATAACAGGCGATACAACAATTCCCTTGGGATATAACATCAAATAAGAAAGAAAAAGAATTCTTTGTTTGTGTTGACGACTTCAAGCAAAGTTCGTTTGAAAACTGAATCAAGAACCATACAACAACCAGTAGACATTGGCAAAAATATAGTAAAGCCCGACCCTCTTTCTTCTTGCGCTCCAGGGGGCATTGATAATTATTTAAGGTGAATGCGTCTCATAGTGCGTGTAGTTTCATTAATGATAAGATACTGAGCGTACTTCAATGATTAGAGATCCCTTTGACGTATTTTGTCGCATCTTGTAAGCGTATTTTTTTGCAAGAAACCGCTTAAGAGAAACTCAGTTCTTGGACCGCCAAAATTAAGAAAAAGATGAAAAAAAACTCCAGCACAGGGAAAAATAACTTAAGAAGCTATTCATTGCTAGTAAAAGAAAGAAATCTTCGGCATGTTTTCTCTTTATTTTCACTTGTTTCCTTTATTACTCCGAAGGTACTTGAGATATGTCCAAACATTTGCAAAATCTTGAAAAAACGTCTTTTTCAATGTTTACGAGGTCACAGGTAGTGAACATTAAGATTGTTATGAACATTTTTGAAACTTTAAAGAAACAGTTAAGATCTCATTTGCCTTGAAGTTTTATTGCATGACATTAGTAAATTTGGAACGGTTTGAAATGAGACCTCTCCGAAGTAATCATTTAAACTTGTTTCCTTTCAACAAAACTCCGGTAAATTTGTCAAGACATTCATTTTTCGGAGCAAAGTACACTCATTCGTTTTTTAAGGGACTTCGTACTGAAATTTGTAGGAGAGTTTTTCAAGTTTGGCTTTAATGCCTATAATGAAAGTTTCTTGTACCGGTTGAGTCAAAAAATGTTGACGAGTTTAGCTGGCTCTGGAATAAAAAGTATGTGACCAATATTCTAAACTAAAATGTTAATCTATCAGTCAAAGGCTAACTTAGACGAGAATATTTTGTTTGATAAATTAACACATCTTTAAGAACCAACATTTAGAGAATGCCTGCAAGGGGTTTTGTATGGGAATCGAGAATTCCACGCTCCATTCTGGTCCATGATTTATTTGGTATTGAAGTTTACATCGTCAGTTTCAGAAATATAATTTTGATTTCAGTAGTAAGTAAATTATGGACCAAAATGGAATGTGGAATCCTCGTTCCCAAACATGCCTCTTATCAGCATTCTGGGTCTAAGTGATAAGTGATTTTACCAAACAAAAATTTCTCATCTAAATTAGCCTTCGATTGATGGATTAACATTTTAGTTTTTGATAACAGTCTCATATTTCTCATTTGGCTGATCACCAAACGGGTAAACCTTTTTTTCGACGCACCCGGTTTCATAAAAATTTTACGAAACCGAATTTTAAAGTTTATCATGCACTTGTTTTTGAACCGAGAAATACAATAAAGAACAAGATCATAAGTTACTTGAGAGCTTCTTAAAGGCTCCTTACAATTTTTTCATAATGAATACATAAGTAAATTTGAAGTAAAAGTACGCAAAAAATTTGCTAAATCAAAAAAAGTAAAGGGGTAATATTCTAAGCTGAAATGTTAAATCTATCAATGCAAGGCTAACGATACTTGTAAAAATTTTCTTTGGTAAAATGACTCATCTTTTAGACATAGAAATGAGGCAAAATGCTGGTAAAAGGTTGGCAAGGGAACGATATATTATTTCTGTAACCAACAATTTTATTTAATTCATGCAAGTAATCATGGACCATAAAATCGAACAAGGAATCCTGGTTCCCTTGCCAGCATTTCCCTAATTTTTAGGTCTAAATTCTGAGTGATGTTACTATAGCAAATTTTCTTATTTATCTAAGTTAGCTTTTGACAGATGATTAAAATTTATGTTCTGAATATCGGCCTCGGAAGTTTTATTCCAAAGCCCCCCAAACGCATTAACTTTGTCTCCTAATCTGATTTAACTTTTCATAAGAAGGCGTGTGCAGACCTCCTCTTTTGAGCTCCGCACTCTTCATCCTTGTCTAGCACCTGTTAGAAAGTTGTTTGGAGTCAGAAATCTTTTATGTAAATTTTACTCAAGATGATGAAAATGATTAAAGCTAATTCAAAATAGAACGTTTATTCTAGCAAATATTTCTTTTGCCACAAGCAAATGGACATAGTTTTGCAACAGGCGAGAAACAACTTACAATGAAACATTTTCACAACAAAACGATTGTCAGCAAATAGATCTAATGCTGGAAATTGCTTTGAAATCGATAGTAGGATAGAGCATTTAGATGAAAATAAGGCGTTGTTATCCCGGGAGGGGGGGGGGGGACTTCAATAGGCAGATGACAGGAGTGTGCCATTTTGACGTTTGAAATCACACTCAAAATTTATGAATTTTTGCGAAAACCGTTCCCCAAGATTTTCGAAATATTTCAATTATACTCTAAGATTTTGAAAAATAAACAAAATTTCGAACTTGCTGTTTTTGAAGCAACCACTAATCTTGCCTTTTTCCTGCTACAAATCTGCAACCACGTGTCAGCAAAATCTCAAACTTTACGTTGAAGCTAGACCTATGCAACTGTAGAAAAGCCAAGATAATTGAATATACAGCTCCTCCACAGTAGCCACACAAACGGAGCACAATTTTTTTGGGGTACCCTGTATTTATCTATTAATCTAATATGGCTGTTTTTACATCACAGTCAATTAGATAATTAAATAATTTATCATGGATGGAAACTAATTAAAGGTTAATAGACATGGTGATTTTTGTCATGACCTTGCTTTGTGATTTCTAATAAAGCTGCAATTTCGATTTCCAAATAATGTCCCAGAATCATTAACTGTTAAGAAGACATACTGCAAATACCAAGCAAAATGGTAGGTTCTGGAAGTTCTGGAGCCTCTTACATTTTTGAATTAATTCTTCCCAACACCCAATCAGTAATGCAATTAGCAAATAAAACATAGGAAGGATAATGGCAAGAAGATCATTCAATGATCTGATCTGAAAGCTTTTCATTAGCTAGAAAGAATCAATTCTTCCCTGCAGCAAATCAGTGGTCTGATCTATAAACGAAACAAGAATGGAATCGAATTTGAAGAAGATAATTTGATAGTCTGATCGTAAAGAATTCTTTCACGGCAAGGAATCAATTCTTTATTCTTCTGTGCAGCAAATAGGTATTGCTGTGTGCAAACAAAGGAAGAGGAACATTTTATTAGATCCAAAGAAGATGAATTCAATCTCATCGCCTATGAAATTGAAAAGATCTTCGACATGTTTGATTTGACATTATTCTTCTGCGAAGTCTGCCGATCCTTCTTCCTTGTGAAGCAAAAGTTTCTGATGAAGAAATTCCGATTGTAACAAGTTTACGGTAACTGAGGTTTTGATTGTGGTTTTACGAGCAAGAAAGCAGGGCCTAAATGGATGAGAACACGGAAGCAGGAATGTCATGGCTGATCAATCGATAATTTGTAAACCTTGTAGAATCAGAATTTCTCCATCAGAATCTTTTGTTCGAAAAGGCAGAAGGTTTGGCAGACTCCGGAAAGATTTTCGTTTCGCCATGGTGAATGGAAAATAAATTTTCATATCTGAGAATTCCATTATTTCAGGATTCGGTAGGTTTAGAATCATCAATCAAATAAAACACACTCTTCGCTGACTTACTGCCAAACCCCTGCCGAACGTACTATCAATCATGAATCAATCAATGAATCAATTAATGGTGAAGGTGAAGGTGAAGTTGCGTTTTTCAGCGCCAAGCGCTGGGGTCGTAGAAACAGAACAGACCTAATCGAGTCCGCGACCCCTTCTCATGACGCTCAAATGGTGGGGTCTTACTTGGTATAGAACCCACTCCGCCTGACTGTTCTAACTGCAAAGTCACAGGATTACACCACTGCGCCACAAAACACCTTCAGTTCATTCACTCGTTAATGAATGAATGAGTCAATCAATGAATGAATAGATAAATCAATCAATCAATGAATCGGTCATTCAAACATTCTTCCAATCAAGGAATCAAACAATCAATGAATCAATCAATAAATCAATCAATGAATCAATCAATCAATCAATCAATCAGTGAATATATTTTACAATTAGATACTGGAGAGATCGATTGCTCACCTCATTGACTCACTGATTGACAGCAAAGTCTATTGATCAGTCTGTCAATGAATTAATAATAATCATTATTATTATGATTTTACGGCTGTGGACTTTCTTATAAAGCCGTTTTCAATTCGAAACCTGCAATCCAGCTGAGTTGCTCAATTATATATTTGCAAACATGGCGTTTTTCTTATTGATCCCAAGTAAATTCATAATTTAATGGCATTTCCATTTGCTGTGCTTAGAGAGAATGGAAACCCGCATTTCGCAACTCTAAGGACTTGTGTGAGCATCAATTATAACCTCCGAATGAGCCAGAAAAATGCACAAGGTGTGAACATAGTGGTTTGAATTGCTTCTGTTCCCTGAATGTCACAGCAACGGTGAAGGTGACAAATGTCTCGTTCGATAGCCGATATGTTAAAATGGATTTTGAGATTTTCCTGGCCTGAATCAGCCTCTCCGTTCCAAAGTCATGAGGAACTTTTTTGAAAAAGCACCTGCTGGAAACCTCCAGAAACGGCCTACAACATGATTGAATTTCCTTAAAATTTATGCCTTAAAACCATGATTTAGATACGCTTTAGCAAGTGTTATTCTCTCAAGAAAATCAAAATGTTGTTCCTATCAGCACTACCAATTTACTCCGAGGCAGTCACATCTCCCATTCTTCCAAGGGGATAAACATTATGACTCATGTAATTGTCATATTTTTGAGGCAGGAAGACAGACGAAATTTGATCGTCACTTTTTCTTGCTTTTGCAGGTTTTGGAAAGGTGCTTCCTCTGGAAAATCTCCTATAACCTTGGACAGAAATGGCTTATTCAAGCAAGGTAAACGTTTACTTTTTAGACTTGGGTAGGCATGTCCATCTCAGATTTCTGAGGGTGATATTATTGATATTTATTCATAAACAAAATCGTTATAAGAAAGGTTGGGTATACCTGTTAGGACATAACTCCTTACAAAATCCACCCAACTTTCTCAAGGCTTGCGATGCCCCTGATAGCTGCCATGCATGGAGCAAAAGATCATCAGAAATGCTCAGAGAAATGACTTTTTCTTTGTACGTGTATCATGAATTATTTGTACCACGCTGTTCATCTCGCTATGACTTACATTTTATGAGACAACTAAGGTGAAACGTTTTAAGTTTGATTACATGCTGATTTGTTACGTGATTTGAAGTAATTGAGCGGAATGATCAATGATTGTCGAAAGTTAACAATAAATATACTGCATAAAGCTACGTGATATGCATTCATTTTACTGTCATATATCAGAATTTTCTACTACGACTGTTGATTCTTACAAACCATAAATTCATCCAGTGGCGTAACGGGAACCAGCTTTTGGGGAGTGTGTTATTTATGAGTCGAAAACCAGGAACGTGGCGAGGAACCAGTTTTGGGGAATGTGCTCTTTTGGTTTGGAAATTACCCGAATTTCTTTTATTGTTTTCTTTAAATGCTCCTTCGTAGGAGTTAACAATAGACGATTGCGCTAAAGATGGCGGCAAAAAATTTGTTGCCAAGATGCGTTGCGTTCTAATTGCGAATCCTTAACAATTCAAAAGGATTTCGATTAAAGAACGCAATGCACCTTGGTAAAAGATTCCTTGCCGACATCTTTAGCGCAATCGTCTATTGTCATTACTATGTATGGTTTTGCCCAAATTTGAGTTTGAAATTTATAATTTTGACATTTTTGACAACGCCCTTCTCTCTACTGATAGGAGAAGAGGGCCTTTTTATGTTGCCACAGTAAGTGAAAAAGCAATGTCGATATCGAGGTGGTTTAAGACTCAATTTGACGTTCAAGTTTTTGAATCACGTTCAACGTGATTTTTTTCCTGTTATCAAGTTCGTTACACCATTGAACTAATTTAGAGCTAGAATCATTAAAATTTATCATTAGCTAATTTGCTAGCAACTTTCAGATTTCACAAGAAATCAACATACCTACCTGTAGTGAGTTTGTGTCCTTGAAACATAAGGCTCAAATCTTTCATCGAGTAGGTTTAATATTCTATTAAATTTTTCTTTGAATGAAAGTGCTGGAAAGGAACTTTAAGTTATTTGGTCAAAATGTGCCGTGGCAATTTTTTTATATCTTGAATCTTGATTGGTTTCAAAATGGCAGCATTTATTGATTTTGTGGCTGTGACGTCATCAAATTTTTGAATCCTTAACAAGAAGAGCTACTGATTTTTGCCTTGCACCGTATTGTAAACTTTCACAAACTATGGTTTTTTTGAAAAGTTAATCAATTTTCCTCAATGAATCTAAGCTTTACGATGATTTCAATTTTTTCAAAATTTTCGATGAATTTTTACAGAAATGATCAAACTGCCTCCATTTTGAAAATAATGAAGATGTCAAAAAATTTCTACAGCAGATTGATACCAAATCACCCAAAGTTCCTTTCAAGACACAGTTTCAGTTTCAGTTTCAGTTTCAGTTTCAGTTTCAGTTTCAGTTTCATATATCTTTAAATTCCACTACATACAATTTATATATAATTAACTAATACATTGATACGGAAAATTAATACAATATACAAAAAGAGAGAAACGAAATAAATTGTATGGAGGGAATTACTTAGAGGAGGAGCTCTCTCAATAGGTAAACTAATCGAGGAGAGAGCCCCCCCTTCAACTGTGATTATCTGAAATTAGTAATTTTGGTCGGATTTAAATGATTCCAAACAATGTAAGCAATTGATTTTTCTAAATAGAAATCGTGCAAATAGCAAGGGTAGCTTAGAATTATTCATTGAAAGTGTTCAATAAGTGAAGCTTCAGTTGTTTTTTGAAGGATACTTTCGATGGGGCATTTCGGAGGTCCACTGGTAATGTATTCCAAAGTTTAGCACCAAGATATCGAAATGACTTTAGACCATATTGAAGACACAGCAATTTTACATAAATGTTTGAAAGATTTGAGCCTTGTGCTGTGTCCTTGACATTGTTTTGCATGTATTTTGCGTTAAATAGCATCATGTATGCACAGATCATAAGTATTTTAAATCAATCATTTATGAATGCAAAGAGGTTTCTGCTGAGTAATCAAAATGAGTCCATATGCTTGAATCAATGACCTGCAATCTTATAAAATGCTTTCAAGTGATTTGTAGAAGCTCTCCTGTTATCTGCAGTTTGCGACCAAACTTGCTGTTCGTGATAATTTTATGAGTGCAGAAAGAAACGAAAAGATAGCTAGATTTATGTGTCATGTTGTTTCCAATTTCCTTTTTGCAAATTTCAAGGCAGCAAATGCTCTTTAGTTATGAACTGCAAGCATTCTTGTGACAGAAATCATAAGGTCATAGTCAGGTAGATAAAGTAATAGTTTCCTGAGTGCCACGCCCAAATCTTGTTTTCGAAATTCTAGAGTGGAGAAATAAATTTAAAGACAACCACCTTTAGTCTCCTATTGGTAAACTTTAAAGCAGCTATTGTTCTTTACTTGCAAACTGCAAGTATTTTGTGACACAGGCCATAAAAGTCGTAGTTTTCTAACTGCCACACCCAAATCTTGTTTGCCACGATTTTCGAGTGCAGAATATTGATCGAAGGGATTAAAAATCGCCTTCTTCGCTAAAACTCAGCAAACCTGACCTGCAGACCTTCTTCAGTTAAAGCATTTTCATTCTGTAAAATCAACATGTCTCTAATACCATCAGCAAACATTGCAAGCAAATAATGTTCAGTTTGAAGCAGCGAACATTTTCATGATGAAGCTCATCAACAAACTACCAACAGCAATGCTTAAATAGCTTTGATGAGCAATGGCGCTTCCTGGGATCTTCTTGTTAGTTGTAGGGGCCGGTGAAGACGTGGCGTTGAGTGGTGCGGATGAATTCGATAGTTGTGTTGCGTTTGTTACTGTTGGCATAGGTGCAGTCGTTGCAGTAGTAGTGTTATTATTAGCAGAAGTATGCAACACCAATAATACTACCAGAATCATGCAGAAGATTGCTTGGAATTTAATACCTGCCATAGTTAAATCTACGTCGCTTTTTCTTCCGTTGTATTTCTTCTGCTTTCAACTTCTCGTCATATACAAGACCGTTCTAAGGCCACTCCTTCAAGTTATTTTGATGCCGTTTTATGGTTTTATGCAAATCTGTTCAAACTTTGTCCAATCAGAATTTTTGTCGGAAAATTTGATCCGGGAACTTTCACCTGTCAGACGTGCTTCTATTGCAAAGACAATAGAAGTTAGACAATAGATTAAGAATTGATTATGTTTATGAGGAAACAGGTGTTTTTGAATCGAACTGCGCATGTTTTTGTCATCCTTAATTCAGTTCGGTGGGCTTGGTAGATAAAACTTGAAAAATTGGAATTGAATTTGCTGAAGGTTCAATTACTAATTCATCTAAATGCGAATGATTTTCTGTGATCTATGTTTGTATTAATTCAACAGGTACAGGTAATGGTTTAAAGTGACATCCCTGACCTAATAGACCTAGTCGGCTAAGGTTTGTTTTGCCCATTTCAAGTCATGTGACCATACCATTGGGAAGTTTTAGTATTATTCTACTTTTTGCATTTATGGCACAACTTTTCACGATACGAAATATGTCAGAGAAATCAAAAGAAGTTTTATCAAGAGATTCATCACATGACTTGCAATGGGTGCAAAAAGACCTTAGCCGATTCTGTCTGTCGAGATTTGTCCACATCCAAACAGTTTGTGCAGAGCAAGGGCGCCTACCTTGTATGAAATGAAGTATGTTTATTGGCAGTCCTGTTTTCGTGACATAATACATAAAGCACTAGCTGTCCTGTCAAGATGACTTAAGGATAATTTTGTTGTCTCAAATTCCAGTGTTGATGTATTATGATATCAAGTGTTCTTCAAGATGACCACAGGGGACCAGACAGCGCAATTTTTGATTGGTCAGCACTAACAGACGCTAAAATATGAAAATCATTATGTCGTCCACAGATTTACCAACATCAATTAGTCAGGACTGCGAATGAACATAGTTCCTACAAGGAGGTAGTTGCCCTTGCGAAGAGTCATATTATCAAAACGTCGTTTTTCAGTAGTCAGTTACTCTTTCCTGGCGTGTCCGTAAAAAGCATTTGTATACATTTGTAAAAAGTCCTGCCATCCTTGCCCTGACTTCTGTTCAGTCCTTTTTTAACTTGTCAGTAAAATCGCTCGCTTCGCTCGCACTCAAAGACAATTGACGGAGATATAAGGCAACTTAAATCTGGGGTCTCGGAAATCTAAATATAGTGTATTGTGTTCCATTGTATTTAATAAGCTCGAGAGATAATCAAAACAATTGGACAAATTGCTGTTGAACTGGGCTTCTACTTTTCTTCATGCAAAACTGAAAGGTTTTGGCTGATTTAACAATAGATAGAACTGAAAACTCGACGATAGAGCTGAAGATTTGGAAAATGCCGCTGTAACTTCTGGTCTTTTTTCAGCTGTGACAAAAAAAGCTTTCAACAAAATTACCAATAACTCTTGAATGATATCACTTATTTCAATGAGACACATTTTCTCATCTAAGTTGGCCTTTCTAGTATGAGAATCAGGTATGAAATTTGTAAACAAGATAAATATTTCTCCAAGAAAACAAACCATATATGTTTGTGATGAGAAGATTTTACGCCTTTGAGTGCATGCAATCCAGGATGCGATCAAATCGAAATTACCAAAGAGAGCAGATCGTTTGTTTGGGTGTGCTTAAGGTTTGAAGTCTGTTCTGGAGAATTAATATCGCTTTGCTTTGTCAGAGATCTGATCATTTTGTTTGGTGAAATTCCTCGTGTATATGCTGGTAAATTACCTTTACTTTCCTTTGGCTCACCTGACAGAACTGCTCAAATAAATTTGAAGCAGGTTTGTGTTCGGTGATCATTGTACATTTAATAACGATCAACCCTGTGCCTTACTGGTACTCTCAGTTATTAATTATTAAATAGATGTTAAGATCTACGATATTAACAAATTTTTATCTGAAAATATAAGTAGTCGCAGACTTTGTTTTAATTTATCATAAACAGGACAAATTGCCTAATTTTTGTGGTAGCGAAATGTTGAAAAGTAAAAAGCTTTAATTGCTGCTCATGGAAAGATGTTTGCATTTGTTGTTGCCAGATTAGAGGTATATCCTAGTTGTTACTTTGTGGCATTCATGCGCTGTTTATGTTAGCATACGCTACTACATGTAAACACGAGCTATCCGTTTTTCTAACAGAACAACCGATACGAAGAAGGATTCTTGTATCTGATTGGCATGATGTGCTTTGAGAATTCTAAAATGTGATTGTCAAAGGAATTGATAAATTGGCGACAGTATCAATTTTTGAGAGCTGCTTGGGATCTGGAGGGTTCAGCCTCATAGCCATAAATCTCTGTAGGCTTGTACTGTCTCAAGAACAGTATACAAATAATTTATTTTTAAATTAGCGAATTTTGTCACCATCTTTCAAAGGAATTGCTTTTTGTTGAGAGCATCAGCTCGAGGAAACAATACAAAGGATTTAGAAGCTTTTTAGGCGTATCTTCGTTTGCAACGTTGTGCAAATAATCTACTTCTGAAATTAACAAAAATTTGTGGTCTATCTTTCAAAGGAACTGCTAATTGCTGAGAGAACATCACCTCGAGGAAACAGCTTCAATAATTTAGAAGCATTTTAGACACATATTACTTCATGAAACTTGTACATTTAACCTACTGTAGAATGTAGTAAATTTTGCACTATCCAGCTGGAACTGTTTTTGTATTCTTAGTGAAATTATATTCCGTTCTACAGACATTCTTGATTTAACGTTGCCTAAGACATACATGTGGAGCTGAGAGGGCCGGACGATCTTCAAAGTGTGACAATAGTTTGCTTCCTGCAAGATATCAGCAGTAATGGGATTCTGAGACAGCGTTGATTGTTCAGTTAGAGCTGTAGAAGAAATTTTGTCGCTTTTATCTGCAGTTGAACTCAGAACATTGGTTTGGTTAACAGGAAACTGGCTGTCATAAAACTTGCTAATGCGTGAGATAAATTCATCAGTTTGTTTCTTGAATTTCGTTGCATGCAAGTAACAAAAAGATAATGGCTCAAAATAAACAAGACATTTATCATGGTAATCTCCGATTTATCATCCTGGCATCAACTTATATCATATACCTTGCATTTGGTGGCATCGTCCTCAGCGACAGTGAATGGAAACAAGAGCTAAATGCAAATAAAAGATTCGATGATATGAAGAAAAGATTTCTTGCAAATCATCCAACGCTTTTAAGTCATGATTTAGATCAATTTCTAAATGAAATCAAGGCTGCTGTACAGAAGGGAGTAAAAATAAATGGAAACAGAACCTATAATCCGAACTGGAATTTTGGTGGAGGGGTTTTGTATGCAGCTTCATTGTTGACGACTATAGGTGAGATCCTCTTTTTCTTCGTTGAAATTATAAAGAAAAATTACTTTTAAGAGAGTTCATAACTTTATAATGAAAGAAGAAGGATAAGCCTAGAGATCTGCCTGGAGGGATGTTGTTTATTTGATTTCCGAAGCCGAGCAGAAGGCATTGCAATTCTCCCATGAATAGGGCCCAGATAAAACGATCAATACTCGGCTTCTGGATAAAATAGATAAAATCCACCCGGCAGATCTTTAGATTTATCCTTCTTCTTTCGTTACAATCTGTTAAAAACCACCTTAAGCGTGCACAAGGCGATAGTTTGCCATATTGGTTTCCAGGCAACTTTTGCGCCTTTGTTCGTTTTGAATTACTGCTTGAGAGAATCTCCTTTGTCTGTGATTGCTGATCACTTTGCATTGAGGTGGCAATCGAAGGCAACTGATGTTGTAGACAAAATCGGCTATGGTTTGTGTACACCCATGTCAAGTCATGTCATCTATCTCTTGATAAAACATCTTTTGATTTCTCTAGCATATTTCATGCCATGCAAAGTTAAGCCATGAGTGCATAAAGTAGCATAATACCAAAACTTCCCAAGGGTATGGTCGCATGACTTGAAATAGGTTAAGCAAACCTCAGCCGATTAGGTCTATTGTCTTACAAAATCTGTCCTTGTTCTCTCAACCAGTAATTTAGAACTAACAAAGCTTCAAAGTTGCTCTGAAACCCAGGTAGCCAGCTCACTTGTTGTGCATGCCAGAAATGGTATTTAAGATTAAACATGAGAATATATTTAAAAAAGAAGGACATGTTTAAACATCTACCACGGAAATTTTATTTGGTTCGTCGAGAAGCCGATTGGGAAGAGACTGAATTCTCGTATTTTCTAGGTACAATCAAACATTTGCTGCTCAGCTTCTGAACCGAAAAAGTGAAATGCCCGAGGCAGATGTTTCGATACTTCCCTCTTCGTTCGATATATGCTAATGATTGCTCTTAAAGACCTTTTTTTGGAATGCAAAATGTCAAGTCAATGGTCGATCTTAGCATACTTCGAATTTCGATTTGCTTATGGAGTGAAATGCATCATGTTGCGGTACCCTCAATGAAATATTTTTCGTGATCTTCAAAGGGTACTGTAATTTACTTGAAAGGTGCCTTGACTTCAATTGAACTTGATATTCAACAATTGGTACGCACATGGACCGAAACAAATTTACTTAAAATTCACTCAGGATTTTTGGTCATCAGAATCAAAATTTTTTTACTTATAAACAACATCACAGTTAAAAATAAAAATCATTCCTCCTTTAAAAGCTTTTTATCTTCTTAGGCTATGGTGACATCTCGCCATACACAAACAGAGGCCGATTATTCTCCATGGTATATGCAGTGATTGGTATTCCAATGACAGCTACCTTGCTCTCCGCAATGGTCAGTCGTTGGATGGCTTGCATTGTTTACATCAATGAAATCATCAAACAACGATTCGGATATTTACATATGGAGGCGAAATTTGCTCAATTACTTGGTACTTTTACTGTTATAACTATTGCATCATTGATAGCATTTATTCTGCCTGCAGTTGCATTCTCAAAGATCGAATGTTGGACTTACTTTGAATCCCTATATTTCAGTTTTATCACCATGACAACAGTTGGCCTTGGAGATTATGTTCCCGGATGTTCAGATAGATGGCATGATAGTACTAGTAGGCTTGTTTATAAAGTTTTCCTTACTTTTTATTTCATAGTTGGACTTTCGTTTATGCTGTTGATCTTAGAGTTGTCTGGAAGGGTGCCTGAAACGACGCCATCTTTGATATTTTCATGTGAAGCACGTGTTAACCGCGGAAATGAGGAACGAACGCAGGACGATAAGGATACCCCAAAAGCAGAATTCACTCGTGAATAATGATTCAACCCTCGGAGATTTGGAGATAGATATAATGAAGATTGTATCAAATGTTGACTTATGCATTATTGTCTTATTTCTTACAATAAATAACAAATCTTACTCTTTCTAAATAAGACTATCCTAATTTCAATTTTAACCAAACGCAGCGAAATATTCTAACAGGTAAATTTCAAATACCGTAAAAGCTCTATTAAGCCTCCCTCTCTAATAAGCTCCCCTCTCTAATAAGCCCCCCTCTCTAATAAGCCCCCCCTCTGAGTAAAAATTTGAAATAAGCCCCCTCTCTATTAAGCCCCCCACTTATACAAAATTCTAGGATTTACCAAATATCTTCCATTTACTTAGCGATTCAACCTTGCTTGTTGATTTCGGTATGGTTTGGGATAAAAACTGTGTCGGATTTATGTATTTAAGCCGTAAAATTGTATGTTGATTCCGCAAAATATGGGAAAAAATAACTGAAAAGCTACCAAATATATCCTTTTCACTTGATTTGTGAATAAACCCCCCTCTCTAATAAGCCCCTCTCTATTAAGCCTCCCCCCTCTGGAAGGTCCGAAATAAAATAAGCCCCCGGGGGCTTAATAGAGCTTTTTCGGTATACAAAATCGGCTAATCTTTTTTACATCCATTTTAAGTCATATGATCAATCTCTTGATAAAACATCTTTTGATGTCTCTAACATATTTCATGCCATGCAGAATTGTGCCATGAATACAACAAGTAGCATAATACTAAAACTTTCAAAGAGTATGGTCACATGATTTAAAATCGGTAAAAGAAACCCTAGCCGATGAGGTTCATTATTGAAGCCGTACTGTACTTCTGGACACTTGAGATAAAGCATTCTACTTATCTTGTTACAAAATGGAGCACTTCGGAAACCTTTGATGTGAACAAAATAATTATTCGATACTACCACCTTAATTGTTGGTCAATGCTACTACTTCAATTGCGAGTGAGGCCAGCTACCTCTCCGAAGAGGTAGCTCGCTCTCTTCGCTCTCAGTTAAGGCAGTAGGCACATTTCCCCTTTACGTGTATTAAGCATTGGCCTCAAATGAAATGCACGAAAACAAGTAGACCATGGCAAGGCCTGCCGGTTGCCCAAGAGCCTTTGCGATCTATCGAGAATTCTACGATAAGTCAACCATAGTTCACGTTCTTATTTCGTTTTGTTTTCCAACCTTGTAAATCCAAAAGTGCATCTCTAACATCTTCCCATTCGATAAGTTCTAAATTAGGCCTCATTTCACCTTCAAAATCTTTGATTCCAGTTCTACACCATGAGCAAATCAATGCACTTTTGTTTTCAATGGAAACTCGCAGCAAATGCCAATTACAGCTACTACAAAGGACCATGTGACCACACGGGATATTCATAATGGTTGGAGCAGCCTCGTAACAAGCAACACACAGCCTCTCATCGATGATTGAGTCTGATTTGTCAGTCAAGCGTGAAGGTTCGCGTTCTTGGACTTTCTTGAGCAGCGATACCATAACATACGGCACATCTTCGTATTTAACACCGCGTAAATCATCAAGTATCCTCTTTTTATCGTCTTTACGAATGAATATATGAAATACGACAGTCGATAAAAAGAACGAGACAGTTACGAGACAAAATGTGTAGACGACAGCATACGTAATTAGACAGTAGCCACAAAGGTAGAATAACGTAACACTGAAACAGTGATTAGCTGTGCATAAAGCTGAGAAGCCAATTAAATACTTCAATATACATATGCAAAGTTTCATCTTGTTAAATTTTAGTTTCATCTTTTGCTAGGTTTTAAACGTAACACCAAGGCTTTTTGGAACTTTGATTTACACTGTCCTTGGTATTCCAACAGCAGCAAATTTGGGGAGAAGCTGTTCAGTTACCTGACAGGGAATGTGATTGATTTATTCCCTCAAAGCCTTCAATGTCTCACTCAAATTTGTCGGATTTACTTTTATGAACTTTTAATTTCCAGTGCGAACTCGTTGTCTGTCTTTTCACTAACACAATTGCTTTGTAATCACCTTCCCGGTTCGATCAGTTTAGGACCAGACTTTTTACCACTGCATATCAAATGAAATCGTCTGGGAAGGGTTTTGCCAAGCCTTTTCAATCCTCAAGTAAGCTAAACTTGATATTTGAAGTTGTCTTTGGGCTTTATGAAAACGACACCATTTGAAATCGGTCCATTTAGGACCAGTCTTTCATCCACTTCAGATAAAACAAGGTTGCTTGTGAAAGGTCTTGTCAAAAAGCTGTGCAGTTATCCACTTTGCTAAACTTTCAAACTATTTTTATCTGTCTTTGGACTGCAAGAAATCTTTTAGCGATCGATTTAGGACTAGGTTTGGATCCGCTTCAGATAAAACAAAACAGCCTGCTGCCCTGAATGCTTTACTAAATCTGCTCAATCCTCCAGTCAGCTAAGCTGGATTCTGATTCAACTGTTTTTGAGATTATTAAAAATCTTCCAACAAAATGTCCAGCACACAGTAATAATTTATGACATCAGTTGAATTTCTAATGTTATAATGTTGTACTTCCTCTCCTTTACGTCAACTGCTTGAGATGATTTTATGAGTGAGTCGAGTCAATATTCGTCATTTTCCAATCCACTCCAAAAGCTATGAGAGACATCAGATTATAAATTTATGTTCATGGAAGGTAACTTTGATTAGAATATGCTTAATAGCCCAGGACAACCCAGGAGCGAAATGTTCGAAGGACTAAAGGCATTGCACGCTACGATTGATTGATGCGTCTTTCGTATGAATAACGCCTTGAAAGGAACATAAAGGACATCTCAAGGGCTGGTGTGATTAAAACTGCAAAATAGACTTACCAACTCCTGCCGTGAATTCACACTTAAAGGGGCAGGGTCACGTAACCGTAAACAAACCTGTATCTCTATAATCTATATTGTTTGCCACACGTGGCCATTGTGTTTTGCTCCGATTTTGGTGGATGGGGTGAATCCATAATAAAGTTACTTTTAAAAATCCACCAATATCTCTGCAATCCTACAACATATGAGTGTTTGGTTTGTTCCTTTGCAAAATTCAAGACTCCGTTTTCAAAATAACACCTTTATTTTGAGAACAGTAGTGGAAAATCTCTGTGATATGGACTATCAAAAATACTGCAAAATTGTCGTTTAGAAAGAAGTTTGTTTACATTACGTAGCCCAGCCCCTTTGCGGTATGTTGTTGCTAATGTTCATTGGCAATCCGTGATGTTAGAAGCAGTATACAATGAAACTAAAGTTAAAATTTGAACTCATGTTAGACTTACACTTGATCATAGATTTTCAGATTTACTAAATTTTATTAATTCTCGAAACTTAAAGAGCTTAAAACTGATTTGATTCTCAAGCTAAGAAGTTTTTTGAAGTTTTAGAAATGAATATTTGATGACGAATTTTATATCATAAAGGTTTGCATTCAAAACGAATCTGAATGAATCCTAATAATATAATGAGATAAGGGGCGAAAAGGTGAGTAGCCTATAAAACCCTAGGGTGCCGGCGGTGGTAATCGGACACTTAAGGAAAACTGAATTTTTAGACAGGAAAAATATATCGCGGACAAAAACTAAAATCATCCAGTGAAAGAACAACCCTTTTAGCATATTTTCTCAAAGATTTTTGATGCTGTTTTTGAAAATACAGAAATTGAGTGGAAACTGCAAGTGATAAGAGTACCGAGTATCCTTATCAACAAATCTTGAAAATGATTTTGATTTCTGGAAATTATACAGATAATTAATGAATAAACCTCGGCACTTTATCTAGAGCATAAGCTCCTAGTTTTTAAAAGGTTCGCGTAAAATTCTATACCATAGGACCTTTCTGTAATATTCAATACTGCAGAATAAGAGGTATGTTTTCTCCTTTCATAAGAATTAAAGAAAAACGTTGAAAATACGTAAAGCCATTGCTTTTTCTAGACTTCTTAAAGGATCACAGAATGATTTTAAAGAAAATCAGAATTCAAAGACAACACATTTAAAAATCACACTGTTATCCACTATGGCGAGGCATAACAATACGGTATAAATCATAAGTCTTTTCCTCTTCTGGTTTACGATTTAGAAATTTGATGACGTCGCATCGTGAAATGAGTTGAGATACTTGTATGTAATAATTTATCAAATATATTCAAGATTTCTGAAATTTCCAACAGTAGAATCATAAAGCAACTAAGGTTTCTTTCAAGTCATCAAATGAAAATAAATACAGTACTGTATATCATCAAATTTTTCTGCAGCCTCTGTAATGATTTGGAGCCTACGAATTAGTTTTCAAGCCGATATACCTACATATCTCCTTCACATATCCAAATCTTCTCAACATTAGTGCAAATGGAACCCTTGCTTTCTTCCATTTACTTACCTTGCATGTCATTTACCCACAGAGCTAAATGCTCATTGCAAAAGAAATCAACTGGCAAATGAATGCTCACCAAACTGCTTACTGTATTATATTTTTGGAACTTTGCAATTAAACTGAATCATATTTTAGAAATAAACTCTGGAATTCTTTACGCACAAAACAACATATGCTCACTCTTTGTTCTAGCATTGGACATTTTGTGAAAGTTCTCTGTTCAAACAGTGCTTAACTGCAATGAGAAATTTCTTTTCCATGAATTTAATTTCGACAACTTTTCATTAAGTGCTTCATATTTGTAAACAAACTCCGTCGTTTCGGCTAATTTGTAATACACTCAGGAAAATCCTATTTCCGTGCAAGTTTGAGTAACCTAGACTCTTCTACAATGCTTTTTCATGTGTGGATTATATTCAAAATCGTGTCTTTCTTATGCTATACAATGTCACATACCTTACTTAAGATTTCTTCCAATATGCTGATCAATGCAAGAGAGTTATGAAATACAGAGTTCCATTCTATCAGATTCCTTCCAGATAAGGTCTAAGTTAGATCCTTACAGCCAAACTGGAAGAAGCGTACCACCTTTGTTTCCAATATTCAAAACAGAATCGTATCTTCATTAGATTTTGTTTTTCTGCATGAAGAAATCATTGAACATTCTTATTCAATGTACTTTCCAAGGGAATGAACTCATGAACTTCATACGTTCCGTCCAGCGGAAGCATTATTTGAATTAGCATAAAATTCTATCGGCATCGTGTAAACGGGAGGCCAAAACGGCACTTCTTCATGCCGTTTTCAAATTCTACCGGCATCGTGTAAACGTGAGCTTATTTTTCAAGGCGGCATAAAATTCTGCCGTTTTCAATTTCTACCAGCATCGTGCAAACGGAGTCTCATGCAACGCATCGAAAACCTCGTGAGAAGTTAATTTCAGCACTTTGGACTTTATTCGTTATAATGGCAAAATTGCTCTCAAAATTGCTAGCAAATGATGCTATTAACCTTAAGGGTTACATTTGGAGATTTCATAAGAGGAAATTTTGTGGCCCAACGAAGTCGTTGGTGCTAATTTATTTGTCTGTAATTCAAATATAGTTGCTAACAGCAATGAGGATGGTATTTTAACCATAGTTAATTGGAATAGATTGTTTTAATTGAATTTTTCCGTCATTCTGTTCACTTCTCTGTGATATATCACTGACTGACTTGAAATCAAGAGACTTTAAAGATATTATTGAATTGTAAGCATTTTAAATTCATCAAAGTTTGTTGCAAGTAATGTCTCTTTGGACACTGGGACCCGATCACTAACAGACTTTGAAACCATTATGCTTTGAACAATTTAAGAAACTTTTCCCTTTTGTAAGTCCAGCTCAAAAGCATATTTTAAAACCCTTCTTGTATAGTTTATGCTGTATTACGTGGTATTACTTCAGCAGCATCTACATAGAAGCATTCCCCGCACATGTAAACAATCTGAGTGATCTCGTCGAAAACTTAAGATTTAACTGAAAATTGCAAGGAGACTTTGCCGTTCAAACTTCAGCACTGGATTTTCATTTCAAAATTCGTCTATATTATTAGCTAAAGCTACGATACAAAATACTAACAGTGATGCTTCTCATACCACAGAAAAATGCTTTTAAACAATCACTTTTCAGGAAGCATCTAAAAACCTCCTAGAAGCAACATCGCTGAAGAGGAAACATAAAAAGAAGTCTTGGTTTTATCGTGTCCTGTATTACCTTGCAAACACTCGTCCGGATTTAATCTTCTTCCGCACCTGTAGAAATCAAAATCCTTTATGTTCCTCTTCATTAAGCTGCTTCGAAATCAGTCCTGTAGAGTTCTTCCTTTCCCACAAAGCTTCTTTCGTGCTAGTAAATTCTTCCATTGACAGGAGTCCTTTTAATTGTTCAATCTATCGTTTCTCGCATCGCAACTCATATGATCATTCATACTTCATAGAACATCCAATCAATGACAATCTCTGTTTTAATACCACGCAGTTTTCATGTGTTTATGTTATTTTTCTTACTTTCCACGAAGGACACATGTTAATCTTTGTTTGTCTGTTCCTTGATCTATGGCTCTCACGTGTCACGTGATCCAGATAAGCAGCCAGTAGGAATCCACCATTCTATGGTATCAGCAGGTGCATCTTAAATCGCTAACATCACACAGCTGCAATACCTGTTTGTTTTGCGCGGGAGATTCAAATATTTTATAAGCATTAACAAAAATGTGAATTCAGCTTCACGCAAACACATGTACAATTATGTTCAAGTATACAACGGAGTTAAAGAGCCATTGAAATCCAGGATTCTTTGCAGGCTCGCTGCAATTTGAGAGGCCTAGGCAGAAAGTAAGGATCAACAGTGCAGTAGCTGAACTGTTAAAAAGGTCAACTATAGTCCAAATTTTCTATCATTTCAGTTGCTTCACTCGATAGGGACCCTCAAGTTACGCTCATATCGTTGAGTTGAATTGTTTCTGTTGTTGTCGCTCCACTGAGGGTCTTATTTCCGAAGAGCTGTAAAAACGGCAAAGATGTACATCGGCGATGAGTTTCAGTCGCCCTGTCGTCTGCTGGTCAGAATGTGGCTTACAGGAAGGCGGTTTTTCCATAGATAATGGTCTTTGCGACTATGGCAAGAATGATCGATCCTTTACCGAAGTATTGATACCTTGTTTTAAGGTACAGCAAGTATAGAAAACTGATCTTTAAGGCATTTTAGACCCGGTAGAAAGAATCCGAATTGAACGTCATTGTCATCGTCATATTATGCATGACTCACTCTTAAAGGAGTATAAAGTAGAGTAAAAAAAACAAAGCTAAACTATACATACAAAAAAAGAACGCAATCTAAACTGAGCATGATAAATTAATAAATTAGATGAATACACAAGATACATAATCAACTTTTCAATCGAGAATCTCAATGGCATATTTTGTAGCATTCTCATTACTTTTGGACATAGATCTTAATAACTTGTCAGTTCGTATCTCAAATGCTATTTCAAACGATAACTTGACACAGTTCGAATGTACACAGTAGGGATAGTAGCTCCAATGTCACAAATAGAACCTTTTTTAGAACAGCTAAATGGCCTAAATGTTTTCAGTACGAAGTCAGTGCGTTTCTGCAAGCGTAGTGAAATGAGTCGTAGTTGCAGCGTTATCAGTTCAGGCAAAAAGGCAAAAAGGGAAACTACGACATGCAATCGAGTCTAGCAGTTCAGCTCTTGCAGTTCTTGCAGTGTGGATCAATATTTTCGCTTAGGCCAAGTTTGATTTTCAGACAATCTGATCATAGTCACTTGTGACTAAGGTCTGATGAAATTGCAACGTACCTGCAAAGGACTCTGGGTAACAATGACATTGACTGCAAAGGTCCTTGGGTGACAATGGCTCTTTAAAAGCAGCATAGATGCCGAAAATTATGCTTTTTTCAGGTACGAAACCGCATCCGGCTTAGCCTGTGTTCCAGACCTGAAACGGAACGCTAATTCTACCAGCCTGCAAGTCACGCAGCAAGTGCATTGGACGGGATGATAGGTAGCCCAAGAAAAGGTCTCTTGGGCTGCCTATCAACTGAAGATATGTCCATGAAAGCTAAGAAGTTAAACTAATCAGCTTGATTACTTCATACTCCAGTCAATCCGCGGCGACTCGCACCACCAATTAGATTGCAAATATTCGAACATTTATAGTTACCCTTGCTGCGTTTCGTAAGGGTCTGCGAAAGCTGAGCGAAACACTGTTGTTCCTTCATATTCATAGGGTCAAAAGAAAGCCTATTCCTTTCGACCCTGTTCCTATCGAAAGTCTTCTGATTCGTCCGTCAAGATGAGGCTGGACAGGGGTTTTAGCCTGCAAATGAGGAGCACTTTGGCTCCTTTGCTTCTGCTTGATCAGTTTCGCAGCAACACTTGCACCGACACTTTTGCGAACACTAAATGACATACATTTGAAGATATCCAAAAACTTTTTGTTGCAACAAGTTTGACACTGTTTGTTTGGATCGCACCCCCATGGATTTGGCAGAGAAGTTCGTCCCGAACTTGACAAGAGGGAGTTTACGACACCACGATGGCAACGGCGACTGCAACGCAAAGTTGCTTTTGTTTCAAAACTTTAGATTCAAAAGATTCCTTGTTTTTCGTTCGAATTTTGCTTCCCATGAGAGACTCTGAAGGTTTCCTCTTCAATTTCACAACTTGGAAACCGCATTTCTGGCGTTCTGTACTGCAGATCTAGGCCTGCGAAGTAAAACTCCATCGTTTTAAATGTTTGTCTTCAAAGTAAGAATATCGTTTTCACGAATTTCTGAGTTATAAGGGGCCTTCTTTTGGCCTTCTGGATGATATATTAAAGGTAGCGTACGGAAACAAGACTTGCATTCCGGAATTTCAGATGACGTTCTGGCCTGTTCTGGCTGGCGTTGCCGTCCTGGTTTCGTAAACTCTCTAAGAATCCTGCGATGCGACTGCGACGAGAAGTTTTGAGTTCAAAATTCTTGCCGTTTGTACATTAGAGAATTTGTGGCAAAAGAACTCAATGATTTTTACTCAATAATATTAATTCAAATCCATTGAATTAAAAAAAGTTACATTCGGACAAAAAGTTATTCTCCATTGTGGGATGTCCAAAAGTCATGCCGACTTGTGCGAAATGACATTTAGTATCACCTTCTCTGATTGGCTAATGTATCTCTCTTTTCAAAAAGGAAAAAAAAATTGTGAAGAAGAAAATTTGTTCAAAGTCCAACAAGAAGATGCCAATGGCGGATTGAAGAAGGAAAAAAACGACCTGCTGCCAAAAAGTCTCAAGTACACAGCGCTAGAAAGTCAATTACAGCACATAAGTCACATCAAAAGAAAGCACAAAGATCACTGGTTGTTGCGAAGCTGATATGATACCAGCGGATATAAAATCTTAAGCATAAATGGTTTGTTTTGGTCACTTCTTGGCTTTGACTAAACCACATCCACGGAAGCCATTTGTCTGGGCCTAGGCAGCAAGCGGTGGAGCGACTCCCCGAAGTTAACTTTGAGTTTACACGAGAAGTATCACTGAGCTGAGGTTGTATTCGACATACAGTGAATAAAGAGAAGTAAATTGAAGGATTGACGATTAAAGATGGATGAAAACAAGAAATTAAGCCAAGATGAAATCATTTCAAACACCAAGAATGTTTTGCGTGGACTTGAGACCTTGAAAAACGAACACTCGTCGTTGTTGACAAAGATGCAACAAAGTCAGACAACGGATGTGGAAAAGGAAGGCAGCGATCAGAAGAAAGATATGATCAAGAAGTCGTTAGAAAAGATTGAACTTGGCCTAGGGGAAGCTCAGGTAAAGTTCCAGCTAAATACGAAGGCAAGGCTAATAAAAACACGAAACAGGCCCGCCCTTCTTTAACTACGACGTGCAACTAATTTATATTTGCTGGAACCTTCTAATAAAGCCGAGCAGGTCAAATGGCTTACATTTGCTTGAAATATGATCGTTTTTGTTTTCATGGTTCAGACATAGGTTAGAACTTGATTTAAGGTGACGTCCATTTGGTTTTGTTTGTGTCAGTGATATCAAAGTTTATCATTTTGTGGTATCGAATGGAAAGGAAAGGTCGAGCACGATTTTCAACACCCACTTCCGATGTTTGTTGTCGTGCGTATTTTGTTACCATCTTGTTTTTAAATTTGCAAGGGTATGAAAATCATGTCTTTTTGGGTGTGGTCTGGGCAAAAACTCAACAAAAATGGACCGACTTTAGGGCAATGCTGTCAACGTACAGTTATCAGATCTTATCTTTGCCAAAATAGCAATACCACCATCAAAAACTGTTATGAAAATTTTGCAATGTTTTGCTAGCAGAAGCAGGCATAAGTGTACAAACAAGGGGGCCAAGAGTGTGACAGCTCCTAGGCCACAAATCAGCTTTATGTGGGCAAAAATACTACCTTGTCTGGCACCAGTGCAAAAGTTTAGCCACAAAGCTATAGTCTTTCAAATTTTAGATCTATTATGGTTTGGTCTGATTGCTTTGCTCCAAGATCTTCTAGCCTGTATGCTGTTTTTGGTTATATATACATATTTACTATCTGGAATTTCTTTCTAAGTCCTGGTCTGGCTGCCTTTGAATGTCCTACCATTTACTGAAAGAGCCTATGCACGTATAATGCTTCCCAGTCTGCATTCTTTGTAGTGCGTGGGGAAGATCTTCCCCGTGCCACTTCAACTGCTTCCAGCCGCAGCTTCACCGTAACCCTGTCATAACACCATCTTTGGCAGTTTGTTTATGAAATTTACTAAAAACCCCAACCCTCAGATGCCCCAAAATTTACTTCAGAATGAGCTTCCTGGTGCCAAAATCAAAGAATGCAAACTGGGATGCCTCTCTCCTCCAGCATGGAATGTTCGATTTTCGTGCGCCGGACGGATATTTGTACTTAATGTTGTGTGCGCCATGAACCCGGAGATTTATACCTAATGTTGTATTACACCAGCATAAAATCGCATTCTGTGCGCCGATTCGTGCGCCATTAACTAATGCTGTGTGCTGGACATGTCCCGCGCACGCACCTTTCATTCCATACTGGTCTCTCCTTCCAGACAGTTCCAGAGAAATTGGAATCTCTTGGGATTAGGAGCCTTCAGAGAGTAGGTCTGTGCAGCTTTGACAATGGACCTTTTTCAGCAGATCATACACTAACAGAATCTTCCATTTACTCTTCAAATGTTTGATTCTTATGTTGATGCACATGCAGGTTCGGTACAAAATTTGGATACAAATCAAGATGATAAATGAGATACTTCATTATCATTCAAGCATGTACTTGGCAAAAAAATTTGTTATATTTATTTGATTAAAAGAGAATTTAATTATGTTTCCATAAAATGAATCACTCCTTTGATGGGATGGTCAATGTTGATCCATCCAAGCTTATAGGTTGAAAAGATTTTATAGGCAACTAAGCACACACAGGAAATCTTTGTCAAATATTGTTATTGAATGATATAATTTATTTGCTCATTGCCTTTTATTACTTGTTGATTCAGAAAATCCTCATTGTGAAAATCCTCAGAAAATTGGTTTGGAAAATCCTCAAGCTTGTAACTGTATCAATGATTATCCCTTCCTTTGTTTATGCCCCACCTACAGAAAGAAGCCAGTTGCATGGACAGTTTTTGGACCAAAATTAATTTGATTTATGGGAAGGGCAGGGGAAGGGAATAATGGAATTGAAGAGAAGATGGCTCATCCAAGAAATGCATCCTGCATTGTAGAGAAAAGTTTCATTGAAAGTAGTTGGGACTGACATGTTTGTAAGTTTCCTGTAGATAAATCATAAAAAAGCTTCCTTTTTACAACTTATATTCTGATCTAATCTTTGGCATAAGGGTACTAAAGTTTCACCACCAACGATTGGCACCCAATGCCTTAGATTAGGAATACTGTGAAGTTTTAAAGGTATTTTTGCATGCAAAGGATCCTGGGTGACAAATGATAAAGAAGTGGCTCCCTTTATCATTGCCTAAATTTTTGATTTAGATGAAAGGTGTCAAACATAAGTTTTTTGCTGAAAACTTTAACCATTGGAAACTTTTGGATTTCCATTTATGCAAGATTTCTTGCCTAAGGAATTGTGACCTCTTTTGGAGCCTTCTGCCTTTTAGGCCTCTACCTAGGGGATAGAGCTTATGACCAAGCTCTTGGCAATATCTCTATAGAGTATACAAAATTCAAATATTCAAATAATTTTTTTCTCCTTAATTTCCCATGAGACAAAGCTTTCTTAGTTAAGTTGGTGTTTGGATTATAAAGATTAAGCTTTTTCTCAAAATCCTGAGCTATTGTTCTATGTGTTGCTGATGTCACTTTTTGATGTCTTATTAACTTCTGCTTTGCATTTTGATAATGTGATTGGGCAAGCAGATAATAAGAAGACATTTGATTTGAATAGGTATATTGTTTTCTACCCTGAAGAAAAAGTTCAGCTTGCAACAAGCTTACACAAGCATGAGGGGAGCATGATTTGGCTTGAAGGAGCTTGAAATGAGTATGTTGACACAATTTTAGCCAGTTTGCACATATGATAAGAGCTTGATCAAGCTTGACAGTAATCACATGCTTAAGTCATTATCAAACATACTGCAGTCAACTTGATAGGGTTTGCCTTCCAGTTCAAAAGATACATGATGCAAGCTAGTACAAGTGTTGCAATATTCTTACGCAAATCAATCTCTCAAACACACCCAAATCATACTCAAACAGTTAATATTGAGCTTGAAGCATGCTCCAAACATACTCAATATTTTGCAAAGGGTATCAGAGTTTAAAAGAAGAAGAGCCCACAGTTCTGCATTCCCTGTCGGTCAGTTCATATCAGTTTTGAGAAATGCAGTTTGAGGGCAGTTTGCTTGTAAAAGGACCTAAACAATATATAGCTGATAATGACTTGATAATGGGTTCAAGCCCGAAACCTATATTACAAAGCTCTGTTCTTAGCCCAATTTAGATTAATTCATTTGTTTTCTTATCAATTTAACATCATGCAACACCCATAAAAGAAGTTTGTTCCTGCAATATATAGCTGCAATGTGAAACATAAGTTTCCATTGTCATTTGCAGGCATGCCACAGTTTCAGACTGACTTAAAGCTTTACTATCCCTATAATTACACTCCTAGCCTCACTTTATCAGTTGTCTCTAACACCATGAGAGGCGGTTGTCAGATCCCTTTGCTTTCCTTGCTAGGAAGTTACACCTTGTTGATCTTCAAAGAGCTTCAAAGGGAAACAGCGCTATTCCTCATGACCAAAGGATACATGATAGGCTGGCAACTGGATTATTGGCTGGCAATAATTCAGTGGCACTTTATATAGTTATAATAAAGCTTTAATTTCAAATTTTTTCTTTTAATGTAAGCCACAATGCTGTGGTTCAACTGATGGAACAGTTCCACTACACCAAAATTTTTCCATCAGTCCAACAGCTGCAGTGTGGATCCATGGTTCCGCTTAGGCCAAATTTGATTTTCCCAACAGTGTGAAATTTCAACATTCCCGCAAATGACCCTGGGTAAAAATGATAAAGAAGTGGCACTTTTATCGTTGCCTAAGTAGAATTTTGTGATTTGTTGAATGTATTCAAAATATCCAAGTGGGAGTGGGGGCATGGAGATGTTAAGCTGCTTCACGCAGGGAAGGAGAGGCAAATCATTGCCAGAAATCTTATCCTTTGTTGCAAAAAGTTTTTTTTAAATACAAGTTCATTGAAGGCCCATCAGATGCCTGTTTTATTTCAAACAATTACTTGTGCAAATCATTACTCATTTTCTTTCCCAAAGAAATAAATTGTTGAAACAGTTTTCACCACATTTGATATAAGAGCCAAAGTTTGAAGCCAGAAAAGTTGGTAGTGCGGTTGAAATAATAAGAGCTTGAAAATTCCAGTTTTTTCACAGTCAAAGTATGTACTGTATCTCTTCTAGGTAATGATGGCACTGTGCAGTCACCTTAGCCACGTTGAGGCTGAAAAGCAAAAACTAAGAGCTCAAGTGAGACGTCTTTGTCAAGAAAATGCATGGTTACGAGAAGAACTGTCAGCAACTCAGCAGAAACTTCAGGGTAGTGAACAGAATGTTGCCAAGTTAGAGGAAGAAAAGCAACATCTGGAATTTATGAATTCTTTGAAGAAATATGATGATAAGGCTGCTGTGAGTGTCTTTTTGTTTTTTGTTTTAAGTAAAGATTGATTTGAAAGGAAGTAAAAATGATAAAGTCTACATGTGGAAAGATTTTCTCATATTCCACACATGAATTTAAAACAGATGAGTTGATCAAAGCAGAAAGAAGTTTCAGTTTTTCAGTTTAAGTTTCATTGAATTATTGATCCATCCTAAATAGAATCCTAAACACATTACAATCCTTGTGCCCATTGACATTGTTTTCCTCCCAAAGAATTCTTGTTTAGAACAACTTCTGTATCTTATATGGCCAAAACTTGTTTTAATTATGTGAAGAATTCTTGTCATGTTAGGGACCAGTCATTATTTCTTTCAGGGAAGGGGGTGGAAGACATCTGGGAGGGGTACCAAAATTTTTCTCACTGAAATAGAGGGGAAATGAAAATAACACCCAATTTAGGAAGGAGGTATGAACTGATTTAGAATATGTGGTTTAAACTAAATCCTGTAATTTCTGATAATCTAACTGTTCTGCTGCTTTCTCTATTCTTATCACACTTGAAAGTGGTATGTTTCCTTCATGTGCTTGCAGTAGTGCAGAGCCAAATTTTCATGCAATTGAAATGATGCAGCATAGTGACATTTACCATACATACATTTACTGATATGGGGTTGAAACTATTTTATGCAATATTGGAGGGGGCACAAAATTTTTTAGGAAAATCAGGGAGGGGTTCCAAAAGTTCCATCAAATATTTGCCAGTGTCTTTCACCCCCTCCCCAACAAGAATTTATGATCCATCCCTTAATGTGCACAAGGCCTTAACCATACTAATTGTAAGCAGGTTCCTTCAACACTATATACAGATTCTAACCAGCAATGTACACTTTGCCAAATGCTTGGGGTAAAGCTTGTGTTTGATTAAAATATCTTTGTTGATTTTGTTGTTTTCAAACAAAGTTCATATTGTTCATCTTAAATGTGGGACAACATCACCCTCTTGATGCATGTAGTATCCACTGCTGACTTTTTCAGTGACAGCAATTAGGCGGCTATCACTGAGTTTGTCTTGATTTTAATGATATATACCTTGTTTTTGCAGGATGAAGGTATTGACAGTGATTTCCAAGATGATATTCCTGATGAAGATTCTGACAGAGAAACTGATGGTATGTAAAGTTTATTATTAATGAAATGAATTTGCATACCAGGGCATGAAAACCCACCTGAACATGTGACTGGACGATCACAGGAACTGCAGGAAATTTTCCAACAATTATCCTCGTATCATACAGGTTGTCTCAAAAAAATTGTTCGACGTTTGATTAAATATTGAAAAATAACGACAACATGAACAGGCTCATGGAAAGATAACCCTGTTCCTAAGATTATGAAATAATTTTACAGACTAAAATTGTGCAAATCGGTTGAAAATTCACTGAGTTACGAGCTCTCAAATATGAAAAATATACTATAACTGAAACCAGAGACCCCCCAGATTACTTGTATTGCAAAAAGCTCGAAGACGGAGGTAAGAGAAGCTTATCCAATGTCATACCTCTCGTTGATATCAGTGCAAACCAAATATGACTTCTAAAGTAAATTATTTCTTGTGATCATTCTCAAAATTCCCTAACACTGCATAGGTCTAAAAACAATGGTTCAAAACAAAATCGGCGAGAGACTGAATCTGTTTCCTCAAAGCATCCATATGCTTGACAGTTAGGTTATCGAATACCTGTGTGAATCCCACTTGTTTCGCCCTGAAACAATTGAGAAATAACAGAAACGATGGCCTATGGGACTTTTACCAAAAATGCCATTTCGAGGCCTCTGGTTTCTGCTTTCGCACAAACTTGAACTTCAAAAGCTTGTAACCCCATGAATTTTTATCGGATTTGCAAGATTCTTGTGTCAAAAATTAATTTAAAATCTCAGAACAAGGAAGCCTTGACCAAAGGTCCATTCATCGTATCGTTATTTTTTAGTATTTAATCAAACGTCGAACAATTTTTTTGAGACACCCTGTATATATATCGCAGTTTCTCATTTTTCAAAAGAATAAGCATGTTATAAAGTAAAGCCAAAGCTACTTGGTACAGGTTGTGTCTCTGCTGCTATTTGCACACAACAAATACAAGATCAGCCAGTGTTAGATCTCCTTCAGACTTCTTTGAAATCATAAATGACAGGATGAATGGTTGGTTAAATGGGAGTTTGACTGTTCCTCATGCCCTACTTTTCTTGATGAAGCATAAAATCATGCTTCACATCATTGCATAGCAATCTTTGGATTCTGACCTCTTTTCTGGGAAGCTGAATAATTTCATTTTTTGTGCTAGATATTGCAGAAACTGTGAATATGATTTTCTGTCCGGTTGCAGGAAGGAAAATATTTTTCGATGCCCTATTGTGTACTGTACACACTGTTAAGATTGCATTAATTTGCCTATGCTTACCAACCTTATTTAAAGGGACACTGTGTCAAGGACTGAGTTACCTGGAACAACAAGGGCAGATTTTGTAATACAATAGCATCAGTTGCTTTGGTTCACACCTCAATTCAAAGCGATTTGCGAATGCAGACAAAAGAAATTCTTTCAAGCAGAAATTCAAAACAAACGAACTCGCAAAGTTGCCCTGAAACAAGTACGGCAAACTCTCGTTCGGTGCGGGCGAAGAAAGGTTTTTAAGAGAAGGTATGTGCTTTTTACGAAAGAAGATGGGTAAATCTAAAGTTCTGTCTCGCGGATTTTGTTTATTTGATTCAGGAGCTGAGGAGTGACTGCATACATCTGAGGAATGAATATGCAAAAATTGTAATGCCCTCTGCTCGGTTTCTGAATCAAATAAACAAAATCCGCGAGACAGAACTAAAGATTTACCCATCTTCTTTCGTTATAAGTACATACCTTCTCTTAAAAACCACCTTTCACCCGCACCAGGAGAAAGGTTGGAGTACTTGTTTCAGGGCAACTTTGCGGTTTCATTTGTTTTGAATTTAAGCTTGAGAGAATTTCTTTTGTCTGCATTCACTAATCGCTTTGAATTGAGGTGTGAACCAAAGTGACTGATGCTATTGTATTACAAAATCTGCCCTTGTTACCTGGAACCATACTTTTCAATGTGCAGGTAAATGAAGCATTAAACTTGCAAGAATCTTCTGGCTAACACCATAGACAACTCAGCAAAATGAAGTATATATATATATAGTTTTCAAGATGATGTAATTTAAGGGTGTTGAAAGAACTTGACCCAAAACACATAAAATGGCTCAAGCTCTTTTTGTTGTGTTAACTAATTGAATGCAATGTCAGCAGTCCTATCGGCATGTATTAATTTTTGATTGATTGTTTTGTATCCAGTTATCTTTATATTATTCAATGGAGGTTTCAGTCCATCTACTTTGAAAGTCAGTATAGACATTTGCTGTCATGTGCACATAAAGAATTTGTTCCAATCTTTCAGTTTGTCTTAGTGAATTGTTTCATTTTTCTTGCAGAGGATGCCCTCAGTCAGACTTCATCAGTAACAAGTTCTGTAAATAATGCTGGTGTTTATGAGATTCCTGCGAGACTTAAGACTCTTCATAACCTTGTTATACAGTATGCTTCTCAGGTAAGATTTTCATGTTGAGGAAGCATTGATGAAGCCAAGCTTTTTTGTTGCAGTATCCAAGTTCTTCAGTGTTATTTGACTATATCTTTTGTCTCCTATTACCAAAATTACAAAGGCTCAGCATGTCACATGACATGAATTAATTTCAATGCTCTGTAAAAGCTTTATTTTGCAGTTTGCATGGCACATCGGTATTGCATAGATATTTTGCATTAAAGTGAGTTCCTAACCAGTAGAGGGCTTTGTTGAGGACGTTGAATTTACTTCCCTGCCAGCTACCTCTATGAGGCCCGCTTCAAAGAAAGGCCCCCTTTTTTTCTTGTCAAGCAAACTAACAACCAACCCCTGGGAAGACAAAGTTTTTGATTATTGATTGTCAACTCATCTTATAAGAAGTTGGTTGAAAGTTTTGAGAAGAGTATTGCATATTTTATGGAGAATGTATCTTGTTTTTGCTTATTGTTACTTTTATCTTATGCCACACTTACATTATATATAATCTTTGTTGATGTACTGTAGTACTTGTTATGTGTTGTTGTTGTTGCATGTGATAGATTTGGAAACAAACAAGTGTTGTTGTATTTGTAATGAATAAGGCATGTTGTAACTGTCATGTTGGCCTACAGTCATGAGGTAAATATATATGGTTGCATTAACAATTACAAATGTGTAATTATTGCTTGCATACTTAACAGTACTACATTCATTCCTAAACTGGGTGACAGCATAATCGGGGAATTTATTTCAAATTTTTGCACATTGATGTTATAGGGTCGATATGAAGTTGCTGTACCATTATGTAAACAAGCTTTGGAAGATCTTGAGAAAAGTTCTGGCCATGATCATCCTGATGTCGCTACTATGCTTAATATCTTAGCACTGGTTTACAGGTATGGTTCTTTGATTACTATAGCCAATACCCTTAATGTTATGTTGCTGCAAGATATTCCCTGGTGTGAATTTAGAGTTATTTGAGATCATTCAGCTCCAGATAACCAGTTTCGATATTTGTTTGATTCCAAATCTTGAGTAACCATGATAACATCAGTTTCGAAGCAAATGATCAAATTGTTTTACATTCATTTTCTATCCTCTGTTAGATGAAAAGAAAAATTCGCAATGTGTACATCTGTGTTTTGGTTGTCTGTGATATTCTTGTGAGGAATAACATGTTTGATGCACAAAGTTCATTGAGAGTTTTTCATATATAGTTGTATCTTTTTGCATGCTAGTATGCTATTCATTGGAAGAATCAACTATGTTTTCCCAAAGATCCCTTCATTTCAGTCGACTTACCCTGCTTCCTTCTTTAATGAAAGTCTCCAAAACGGCAGGAGGGCAGTAACTTGACTACCTCTGTTCATATGTTCGTTAGCAGCGATTGTACTATTTTGCTACTAATGAAAGAATATGTAGCGTTTTCCAAATTGTTGGAAAATTAATAAGTAACCATATATACTGTAGCAGTTTAGATCTACTTCAACATTTTTGGTTATGGGTCAGATTTGAGGGCAGAGATAACTGTGCTGTTTGATTGACGAAAGACGTTTACCTCACGCATTCACGACATTAGAACTTTGGCGCAAAATTCCTTAGACGTACTATATTTTCATCCTATTAGATTCACGATAGTGCACAAAGCTGTTCACATTCCACAGTACATTTTATGGGATCTTCTAAACTTCCTCTTGTTCCCAATACATCGAACGCTCAATATGCACCATTTATCAAAAGCCACATTTACGAGTTTGGAGTATCTGGATTTAGAACGCCCAAAGTTTGATGTTTCGTGCGTTGAGAATTTATGGGATTTGAATGGAAACAGAGACCAAGATAGGAAGATGCAGACAGCTTTGATTAGCAAGCGAAGACGTATACTGAGAAATCTCAGATCTAAAATGAAAAACATTTAGAGAACGAAACATAGACTGACAGTGATCATATACCCATGCACCTTATATCACATCACTATGCATCATTCTGTATCTAACCGTTGATATATACCATGATCTATCTTTTAAGTCCTGTAAAGAAAGTAAGGTCAATGGCACTGAAAGCACTGCTGTTTTATATGAATATTTTAAATAATTCCTTAGCGACATTAAGTTCACCATAGTTGGAAGTTTGTAGAGGTTCCTTTCAGGCCTTTCAATTGACAGAAATTCCTTTCAAGCCATTCAGGCCCGTTCACACTGCTCCGTTTTTGTTTGTATCCGTTTCGTTGTACTGAACCCACACGTTCACATTGCTCCATTTTTACAAAAGCGGAGGGAAAAACAATGGTTTTAATCAGTTCACATTGATCCGTCCGAACAAAAATGCAGTGAAAAATATCCGTTTTTTGTGTTCACATTGCTCAGTTTTTGCGGAACTCATTGTTGAATATTTGAGCATTTTCAAAAACCTTGGCTTTTGTGCGTTCACTTTGATCGAGTGTGTTTTCAAAATCCTCCGTTTTTGTAACTATCCATATTCGATAGCGTTATCGATAACAGCCGTTTTTGTGCGGATCAGTTTGCACACTTTCACAAAAACGGAGATATTGCTCTCCGTTTTTGTATAAAAGCAGAGCAGTGTGAGCGGGGCCTCAGTTGGAAGAAAGCCGTAATACCTATCCAAAGCATCTTTTGAAGATTTGAAGCTTATGTTTGGTATCTGTGGGAAGAGAGCTTCTGCATTCTTTGCCCCTCTTCTTGTCATTGATTTGCAAATATCTGTCACCATAATGTGCTCTTTCTGCAGAATGAAGCAGAAAGTACTTCGAGTAGAGATTGAACGACCGTAGGCCTGCACTCTAAATATTTTTATTTCGAAGTTGGCAAAATTTACAAAAGTTCTGAAGCCTTTTTGGGCAAAAAATCCGCTGTAAGTTGGGCATAAACTTTCATAAGCAATAGACTTTTTATCGACAGCCCCCAGATTTTTTTAATCTTCCCGCACGCTTATGCATGTTTGATTGGAGGATGCTGTGCGTATTGTGCATTTAGAGGTTCACACAGTTTCATTGAAGAAGATAGTAGAGAAGTTATTATGAAGGGCTAACTTAGTTTTTGAAAACAGAGAAAGCGGAAATTTTTTCAACACGATATTTCGAGCTTGACACTGAGGAAAATGGAAGTGTTTCGAAAACATACAGACTTATAAGTTCAAATGCATAACGGAAATGGTATGTGCACTCCTTGAAGAACTGGGGTCTGTCTTATATATCTCAGATTTCTGTCACACTGTTGTTTTGTAGCCCAATAGATTAGGTGTTATGTTTGAAGTCAGAAGGTCAGCAGGTGCCAAAAATATTTCGATTGTGGTAGGTCACTGACACAGTGAATAGATTCAGTTTGATAAGTCTTAAAGAAATTGTTCAGCATGTGTTTGCCGAACATTTTGAAATTCCTACTTTAGAGTTAGAAACTTGAGAGCTCATTGTTTGTGTATATTTACAGTCTTCTATATATTTGTGTATATCTTTAAATATTGAAGGTCTATTTTCATATAGTTATATAGTAAGACATAATACTAACCAACAACGCTAATGGAATCAATGAACGTGGTATTTTTATCATAACGTATTGCTTTTCATTACAAATAGGTCTTTCCATTTACATCTGATTCTGTGGCAGGAAAGGTACGCAACAAATACCCTACTGTGTGCACTTTCACACAACTCTACATTACTACAGAAGTGACTATTGACATGCAAGCGTTATAGGGCAGTTTGATACTCTGCTCTTCGTTTGGTTTGCTCTGCTTCAAACATTCCTCCTCTTAGCTGAACCAAATTTTAGAATGGTGAAAGGAATTTTCAGGATTCTTTCCATGTTTTGTAGAAACATTTTTATTTTCCCCTTCCTTGAGATGCAACTATTGAATATGGCAATGTCCTCGCCGTGGAATCTTTGTGGAAATATTTCACGTACAATCTTTTTAAAAAGCTTAAAGTCCTTGAGATTAGGCAGCAGAGGAAGGAAATCTGAAGTACCAAGGGTGGAGCGGGGATGAGATATTAAACAATGGAAACAGTAAGATTAAAGCTAGACTCTTGATGTTTTTAGAGTATCATTCAGATCCACTATATCGCTTCATGACATATGACATGGCACAGCAGAGCACTTCCTTGGCAGAGTATATTCTTTTAGTAAACGTAGTATTACCCATATCAGTATTATGGTGGTCGTTTGCAAAGGGGGTCAGAAATGCAAGGATTTTCAAACGTATTTTAGGGTGAAGCTTAGAATTTGGTCAGAATTTAAGGAGTTGGGTCAGGGAACGTGGAGGACTAGAGCATGTATAGGAGAGAGGGAAGCATTTACAAACTTGCCTGTCAGGGTAAGAGTGATAATATCGTAAGAATACCAGTGAGTATTGGACGACCTATGTTAACGGTATTTAGTTGGGTGATATTTCAGACAGCGGCTTACATGAAACTACGCGATACCTACTCGACAATACTTTGTCATGAAGTGATATTTATCACGCAGTTTTGTGCCTTTTAGTTGTGCATAAATCCCAGGGAAGCCAATATGGGCTGGTTCCCGGTTATCAAGCTAACGTGAACTACGATGCTGTAGAAGTTTTTTCTTGACAGCATAGCCGTATCACATCGTAGGAATACCAATAAGATTTCTATATATAAAACGCATATTTCCAACACGATTTTGAGTTGCATTCATACACCATGAGTAACGTGTAGTACCAGCGTTCTTTTGTAGCAATTGTAGCATCCATTACAGCTTAGTAGGGCATTATGGCGAATTCAAATCAATATCTGTATACTCTTATATCGCTGTTTAGTTTTAGTTAGTATACTTATATACTGTACTTATACTTATAAACTGTACTATATATATACTTAGTATACTGTGTACTTATATCTCTTATATCATTTTTATTCTATTTCCATTGATGCTGTATAGTTGAAGACTGTACCCTAAAAATGTAATTATATATCTTGGAAAATTGTGGATTAAAGGCAATACATTTTGGAGTCCAGAACTACTGGCTTACGAATCCATTTATTTTCAGGGCGTTTACTCGAAAGAGTAAATTTTTTGCAAGCGTTTAGCCATAGGGTTGTGTTAGTAGCGTTAGCTAACATGGATTCAGCGAAATGCCGTCTGATTTCATTATTACAAAAGAAAATTGAAATTAGTAGTAAATATATGTTTGTTTTAATAAAAATAGTTCAGTGATACATTACTATGAGATTATAAGGAATGGAATACTTATTGCCTGAAGGCAAACTGTATATGCTACCAAATTATGTTATGTTCTCCTCACTAGTTGGTCCGATTGGGAGGGTTCAAAGGAAAGGGTTTTGAAAGTGGGCAAACCAAGTGGAGACTGCGATAGGAAGTGCTTCGTTGTGTCATTCAATTAGTTGTTTTGAATCTTTGATGACAGATGATTTGCAATGTTTTTGTTTTGTATTGAGTTATGAACTCATAAGACAAATCATAAAATATATCGATAAAAGATTAAATTCAACGAAATTGCTAAAATAACGAATCCTTTAACAGTCTAAACTTGGTCTGCTTCAAATATGATAAAGTTGAATTAAAGCATAAGTAATGCTTTATATTAATATTATTTGAATAAATTTCAAATTGTGATGCATATTTGATTTCGATGCATCTTTAGAACAAATACTTTAATCTAAGATTTCCTTCATTGATGATAATTTACTTGCTCAGATTTACAATTCACTGTTCTACGCTTTCATATGTATTTATTAAACTGTTTTACGAGAAGCACTAGGAGGTGACCTTTTCCGGATTTGTAAATGCGATAAAAACTCATTCAGTTAAGAAATAATTGATGAAAATAAGCCATAGGTAGATAATTCTTTGAGACGATGGTCTGAGATATGAGATTAGTTTGTATGAAAAATGGATAAGTGACATCAAAGTCTTTGCATGATAACAGAGCTGCAAGAAATACATAATAGAAGTTGTGTGTAAACATTATTGCTTCAGGTATTAACACCAATTCTTCTGTCGAAACTGTATTCATCATCTCTGCATTCATGCATGCAAAATTGTCATGCATTAATTTATTCATTCCTTCAAAAGTAATTCCTTTCTTCTTCCCTTCGCTCCTTTGTTGATTCATTCACTGATCGTTCCAGTCATTCCTGCCTTCGTTGCTCTTGTCAATTATCCCTTGCTTTTCTTTATTTGATCATTGATTGATTTCAATTATTTGCGCTTTCATTTATTCGTTTATTCATTCTTTCATTCACTTGTTCATTCTGTTTATTCATTCATTGATTCATTTGTTCTTCAAGTCTCTTTTTGCTTGTTAATTCACTCATCGTTCCAATGATTAAGTCATTCATTCATTCATTCATTCATTCATTCATTCATTCATGCATGCATGCATTCATTCATTCATTCATTCATTCATTCATTCATTCATTCATTCATTCATTCATTCATTCATTCATTCACATATTTTGATCCTGTATTGCACAACTTCCTACATCAATAGTTATTGTAGTTTAATCATTGAACCAAAATAATGCTATGCGCAACGACCTCCATCACAAAATTACAACATAATGGTAAATGTATTCACAACTAGGCTGCGTGCAATGATCCATTGAAACGTTTTGGCTTCATAGTAGTCTGTGTACTGTAACATCATCGTAAATTTCAAAGGCAACTTAAATACTGGTATTTTTGACCTTAATACAGAGTATATTTTTGAATTCTTACAAATCAATTGCGTATAAAACTTGAGACATGTGAACATAATTTAGACAAAAATGAATGCTTTAATGGAAATAAAGAAAGTTAAAGTTAAAAAGTATCTCCTACTCAAATCCTTTTGAATGAACGTTGTCTTTATACTTTGCCAAGGATGTTCAGCTTTTGCCATTGCTTACATGGTCATTTTGTAGTGATGTTAGGAATGATAGTAAATTCATGAAAGCATATACATCTTGTTGATGGCTGTTTCTATATGTCCCCAGGGACCAGTCGAAGTACAAAGAGGCGGCAAACCTTCTCAACGATGCATTAGCTATCAGGGAAAAGACTCTTGGACCGGACCACCCTGCTGTAAGTATCTTAAAAACTCTTGGATTTGAGGATAAACACAGTAGGGATTCATGTATGCCCCTAGAAAGAATTTTGTTGAAAATTTGAGTGAAGCATTGTGGAGTAATCGCGTTCCGTCAAGGTTTTTCACCACAGACGAAGTGTCACGCTGTGTTAATACTTTACCCATCCAGCTCATTGTTCATTGATGTTATTTGTTACGTTTTAACAAAATTGCTTATTGTATTGGTTTTACTGTGAGTTTGAAATATGACCCAACCTTGTTGAACTAATACCCAAAAACACATGAAGTAATTTGAAAAGCTTCATTTTGTCTGACTCGGATTTGTCAGCAATTTTATGCTCTCGTACAGCGAAAGGCTATTTTCTGTCAAGCTCCAGTGCGATAAAATATCCATAGTAATATTCGTTTTTATTTTAGAATATACTTGGCCGAATCAGAAAGTGTCACTTCAATTCTTTTTCGATTTAGGTTGCTGCTACGTTGAACAACTTAGCTGTGTTATATGGAAAGCGTGGGAAATACAAGGAAGCTGAACCACTTTGCAAACGGGCTCTTGAAATCAGAGAAAAGGTATGCTGTTGAAATTTTCCTTTGTTTGCAGAAATTTATTTGTTGTTTTGGGTGTAAAATATCTGGGAAGGCTTATCGTCACCGGGTGAAAAGCAGAGGTGCCTACAGTTGCAGAGAAGTGGGAAAACCCTAGTCTTAGCACCTTTGCCAGGCAGGTATTACGTTGGTAGGACTGTGGAGGTAAGGTAGATATATTCCATCATCTTAGTTATATAATTCTAGTTTGAATGGTTTGTTTGGTGATATTTTTGCTAGGGTCAGTGATAACCAGCAAGCCTTTACTTCAGGTTGACTCTCCCCAAAATGATCGAAAATGAATGAATGAAATGAGAAGTAACCTGGAATTATTATGATCAGTATGGAGGTTAGGTAGTTCAACTGATCAGTCAATCAATCAATTAATCAGTCGATCAATCTATCAAGCGATCAACCAGTCGGAAGAACAGACCAGTCAATTGTCAATTAATGCTCCGGTAAACATTGGCATCCCTTTCATCCCTGTGTATGTTGCAGACACCGTAGTTGATCGAAGGTTTGTTATTTTAACATAATCATCTTTGTTATTGACAGGTATTAGGAAGGAATCACCCTGATGTAGCCAAGCAGTTGAATAATCTTGCTCTACTCTGCCAGAACCAAGGCAAATATGATGAGGTTCGTTGTTTATCTTGTTTTCACAAACTGCTATGTTTTGGAGCAAATTTAGTCGTTGTTTCAGCTCAGGTTTTTGCTTGCTCTGGGAAATAGGTTGCAATCAAATGCAATCTGACTGGTTTTTGAAGCCTGTCTTTGAAGATTTCCTTGCTAGAGCACCACAGAAACGTCCGACCGGCTGGAAGGATAGTGGGAGAGAAGAAGGGAGAACTGCACTTGAAGGGAGTGAAGAAAGGGCAATTAGGGAGGAGATGCAATACGAAAGAACTGATTTTATAATCCTTTCCAATGATATTTTATAGATTGTTAGTTGTATCGTAACTCAGTTGTTAGAACATATTTCCACGCAGGGAGTATCAGATCTAAGTTGCTTTTATTCTGTCAAGATTTAACATTCATTGACTGAGTAATAAATCTTTGAAATACAAGGAACATTGAATTATTGTTTCTGAATACTTTTCAGGTGGAGATGTATTATCAACGTGCTCTGGAGATATATGAAAGCCAGCTAGGCCCGGATGACCCCAATGTAGCAAAGACCAAAAATAACTTGGTATGTTATGTTTGAATCTTTTGTGTTTCATGGGCCAAATTGTCGGGAAATTATCCTCATTTTTGTTTTGGACCGTTTTATGAAATTCCTCCCAGAAGTGTCATAATTTTGATTGAGAAGTCCATTAAAAAGTCAGGTCTGCTATCATGCAAAGAGGAAGCAAATTGTTAATACCCTTTTACTGTCACGTTTGCAGTGTTTCATCGAAGAAGCAGAAGAGCCTGACGGCCGGAATAGAAGAAGATCTTGGTTGCAGAACCAGTTGCAACGCATATTCACCATATTAGAAACGTCCACAAAGTTTAATCTCTAGCCTTGTGTGTACTTTGTAGTCTGCATCCTTTTCTAAGCAGTTGGCAAGCCAGCTTACTGACTCACCCTTCCGGTTTGTTGAATAGAAATCATCTAATCCCCTAAGTCCATAGGTTTCTTTAATACGTTGTCTTTTGTGCCAGACTTGTGACCATATCATTTTTTGCTGGCAGGCATCTGCATATCTAAAACAAGGCAAATACAAGGCTGCTGAGCAGTTATACAAAGAGGTATGTTCATGCTAATGCATTTCTGATGAACTTCATTTTTGTGCTGGATTTAAAATCATAGTGTTGACTTTTGACCGCTGAAATCACTTTGTCACTACATGTTTTAAAAGGTAGAAACTGCTCTCTTATGAATAGACAACACTCCTAGCTCTTTAAGATATCTAGCAAAAAATTTAATACAGCGCTAGAACCCTTTCTTTGAAAATTGAATTGATCTTGACATTTCTGGAGAACAATACAATAGAAAACAATAGAAATGCTGTTTTTGAAGCAACCACTAATTTTGCCATTTCTCTGCCATAAATCAGCAACCGCTTGTTAGATTGACTAAAACAAGGTCTCAAAAACACTTTGTTGAAGCCTGACCTATACAATTGTACCAAGATAACTGAATCTACAGCCCCTCCACAGCAGCCGCACAAACAGGGCATAATTTCTTTTGGACTCCCTGTACTTTTCCACAGTGGTTACAATAATTATGCTTAGAAGCATTTTCTGAAAGTACTTGAATCAAGACCAGAAGTTTCAAGTCAGATTTTGTCACTATTTTGTTGAATCTAACTTAAATTTTCTACAACAGAAGTATGTCCATCTTAGCTTATGTAATTTGGTTCAACAAGTATATTTTCTAGATTTCATCTTTCGCCTTCTTAGGTACTGACTCGTGCACATGAGAGGGAATTTGGTACGTTGTATTTTCAACTCTTTGAAATCATATACTCTGCTTTTAGTACAAGAAAGCATGACACGACACATTTTCTTTCGTCGACGTGTTAAAATTAATCTTGAGCGTTGATGACTGAAAGAACTTGGTTTGTAGCACTTTTTGCGTGGAATGACAACTATCGATTGTTGTGCGACTCGCTGATTTGCCTTCTGATTTGTCAAGGGTTGTTGGTTATGAGACTTCTATCATCAATCCTTTGGTGTTCACTACAGATAATTGTAAACGCTGAATGATAATTTATTTTCTTGTAAAAGAATTTGTATAAGCATTTAAGAAGTAAGAATTTGTTATTGCCTATCACTCTCTCTCGGATTATAAACTATGTCTCACATTCATTTAAACTGGCTATTTTTATTATTTAACAGGAAAAGATGACGAGAATAAGGTAAGTTGCCAATCTACTTCAGAATCTGCTATTTGTTCATGCAGTGGAACTCCATTAACAGACGCCTATACTATGAACGCCTCCGAAAAACGGACAATTGTTTTTGTTCCAAATACAGTATTACAAAAGATGCCACCTCTGTACAATTGGACACCTCTACAACGGACAAGAACATTGGTCTCACAAGTGTCCGTTGAATGGAGGTTCCAATATTTGCTTCGAGGCTTTATTCTCCAAGAAGTATCAGTGATTTTTTTTCAGTATGAGTTGTTTCGTCTCCGAGGAAATATCTTACTATCTGCAGATTGGTTGTTTGTTAACGCTTTGCTGATTTCTGTTTTAGTTCTGATGCAAAATTTTTTTAAATGTCGTAACAAAACAAACCTTTTTTGGAAAGCAAGTCTGATTCAGAAAAGCTCGTCATTCATTGTGTTATAAGAATTATACATAAATGGGAGGATTAGGCTAAGAAGAGGTGTTGCAGATTTAAAGAACTGTTTTTTGAGATGATTTTTGTTATCTTTTCCGTGACTTGACTTATGACTAGCTCTGATCACTAGTCCAGAGTCACATCAGCTAAAAAGTGAATCATATCCACTTTAATTCACCAATATGTGTTTCTTCAATAGCGTGGAAAGGATAATGCTCCTTATGGGGAATATGGTGGCTGGCATAAAGCTGCAAAAGTAGACAGGTAAAAAATTTATTTTCTTTTCGTATGTGAGATACAATTTCATATTTTATAAATTTCACAAAGGAAGATCGTGTCTTGCTCTAGAAATGTTCTCTTTTGAATTGCTTGAGTATCTATGAGGTCTTGTTTCTTCCTTCTGACCCCAACCATAAGTTGGGCTGCAAGAACATTGGATTCAAACCAGTGCAAAGTTTCTATTCATATTTTAGACAAAACATGGTAGTATGAATCTGATTTCTGTTTTTAGCAGCTCTTCGCTTCTGAATCATTCATAATTTTAATCTTCTTTCGTAGTCCAACCGTTACAACTACCCTAAGAAACCTGAGTGCTTTGTACCGAAGACAAGGCAAGTTTGAAGCTGCAGAAACTTTAGAAGAATGTGCAAACAGATCAAGAAAGAATGCCGGGGTTTGTGTACAGCTTATTTCTAGCGATCTATATTCGGTACTTATTGTAAAAAGTGTATTTGTGTATTTATCCTTTTGCGTTGCTCTCTCATTTTAGTAGGGGATATTTGCTCTTCTGTTTTGTGACGTAACTTCAAACTCTTAAAACTATACGACTGCAGCAGAATGGCACTAGTAGCCAGTAATCCAAATGAGACCAGATCTGTCAGAGAGTATCGACATTGCGGAAATTGGCGTTCTTAATGAAACATGAATTATTGTATCTTGAATGTATTTATATTTTAATGTAAAATTCAACTTGATGTCAAAATTTGCTTTTCTAAGAGCAATTTCTGTAGTTATGGGGGACTTTGCTTGGAAGCTGTTGTTGAAAATACGTGAAGAAGGACCAAGAGCGGGGATGGTTTAGTAGTGGCACGCTGGACTAGCACTCTGAAGGTTGGATGTTTGAGTTCTGACCTTGCCAAACCTGTTACGTTAAGTGAAGGGAGCCGCTAACGGTCTATAAACCCAGACTAAAGGAATCACGAGGAGGTGTGATCACATCGAGTGGAAGGACCATGAAAACTACCCTCAGATGCTTGGTTGAATATAGACTCGATTGCATGTCGGAGTTTCGCTTTTTGCCTGAACTGATAACCCTACAACTACAACTCATTTCCCTACGCTTGCAGAAACGGATTAGCTCCGTATTAAAACTTTTACCTGTTCTATAAATGGTTCGATTAAGTTGTGTTGGAGCTTTTATCATTATCAAGCTATCGTTTTAGAATTTGGCTATCTGGCCTAAATCACCTGCTACTTTCTCTCACAACCACCGGTTCTAAAATGCCTCACTAATCAGTTTTCTAGAACTACTACCAGAAAACTGGGTATCAGGACTTTGGTAAAGGATCATTCTTGCCATAATCGCAAAAACCGCCTTCCTGTAAGCCACATTCTGACCAGCAGACGACGGGGTGACAGACACGCGTCATTGATTGAAATTTTTTGCCATTTTTACAGCTCTATGGAAATAAGGCCCTCAGTGGAGCGACAACAACAGCAACAGTTCAATTCAACGATGTGAGCGCAACTTGAGGGTCCTTATGTAGTGACGCAAGGTTGAATATAGAATAAGGGATTAGAAACTGCGATCAATTTTGTCCAGTTTTGCATCTCTCGATTGTTTTCAGACTTTCTGTCAGTGTCTGATGAAGGAAGTTTTGCCTTAAATTGAACTTCATTGTTTTCTACAATATTTATATTTTCATTCATAGCCCCTCGACATGGTTCAACAGTCGCAACTAGCAGCCATCTTGGGATCAGATTTTCCAAGCAACAGTGCAGCATCGATCTCTGGTGTTTCAGTTGGCAGTTCGAGTTCAAGTGGTATCGGCACTTCAAGGGCATCATCAGCATCGAGTAAATGCGATGAAGAAACCTCACAACGAGAGGATGAGGTATGCAAGTTGATTTCTCTGGTCTTCTTAGGAGGATTCCAAGGCAGCATAGGATAGGTTTTAGATCTTTAAAGGACAAGTCTGGGGTTGATAAAATCATTGTTGAAAAGCAACCTCATCAACTGCTGAACACCAATCGTGAGTTCTTTCCAAGTTTTGATGCCTCCTACTTTCATAAATTGGTTAATGAATCTTCGTAAGTTAGGCCAAATATCGTCATCATTTTGTATTTTGTAAGAGTATGCGGAGGCGCGATAAGGAGGCTGGCAATGTGAGTGATAGGATATCAACACATTTGGCAGCCTCGTTCAGTTCAACATGAAGTGACGTCATGATTTGAAATATCCTTTTATGGCATTTCAACCAAAACTGCACTGTTCTGAAGCATCGTGCTTTGCTCATCGTATTGTAGCAGTAAAAAAGTTTTGTTGGGACATTTTTGTAAGTTTTTCCTTTTTCCAATTATCGCAGTTATAGTGGAAATATTCGGTTTAATGCACTAACGCTAACGAATAACTTGCACTAACAGGCACACTAACCATGCACTAAAAAACTCTTTCTTACGTAAAAGGCCTTACGCCATAGCAAATCTTATTAGCTTTAGCTTGCTTCTGTTATTTCTTACGTAGATATTCGTGATTCTGCTTGCATTGTCCCGACTTGGACAACCCTGTTCCCAAAATTATTTGGAATGGATTTGTCACTAAATGCACCGAGTTACAGAAAGATCAATCTGTTCTTTTTAACAAAAACCAACTACGAAAAGGAGTCTGTAGAATATTGAATCTTTATCAATGCTGGCAGCTGCGTAGTGGAAAATTAGTTCCCCTGACTTTATGGTGCGACATCAACTATTAGGAAGACTAATTAACTAGTCTTAAGCAAGAAGAAGCGTTCTTTATCTTTTAAAACCAACATATGCTCCAAGAAGGTTTGCCACAGAACCTGTTACACCAGTGGGAGAAGTTTCTGTTTTGGGATGAGTAAAATTTAGTACTGTCAAAACTATTTTGGCATTTCTCCGTTGATGAAAATTAATTCCTCTTGCAAAGCGAACTCGAAGGCATGTTTAGGATATCCGTGGCAACCCAGAGTTTTAACTAAAACAGGCAAAAACTTGGTAATCTGTTTCCCAACTGACTGCTATTCACATGGCAGTGTTTGTTTTTGAATGATATTTCACCACAATGCTGCCATCTTTGCAGTATTTTCAGTTCGTTAACAATGCCAATTTCTGGTTGGTGGGAAAAACACTAATTTTCCAAATAACAACTAACATCTTGCAAAATGACAACATGCTAACGCTTCATAAGAATCTCAGTCATTTGAAATATAAAATCTTTTTTGTTTACATTTATAACTTAGGACGTGCCAAATCGCAAGAGCTTATTGATGTCCAAGTTTTGGTCTCATTTCAAAGGCCAGGTAAGGCATCACCCCGGCTCTGAGTAAATCATCCTGTAAAATGTTTGTGGAAAGTGTTCTTCCAGGGGGCTTTTGCTGTCTGAGAAATGAAATTTTATGAGAAGTAAAGGGGTCTGAATTCTTTGTTCTGTCAGGATAAGAAGGGCAAGAAAGACAAGACGACATTATCCAGGTTGAAAAGAACTTTCAGCAACCGTGGGCAGAAACTGATGGAGAAAATTGGAGGCGGAAAACTTCAGCGTTCAACATCGCGTGAAAATCTCATCGCTCAATCCAAATTGCAGCAATCAGAAAGGATTTCTAGAAGCACCCCTATGCTTGCACAAATCGTACCACCGGACAAGGTATTACAATGCACATAATGCGTAAATTCTTACTTGATTGATAAATATTAATTTATGGCGTGTGTTTCTTGGCATAAATGTTTTGTATCGTGCCCTTGTCATGTATTTCGGTTCTTTTGAAGATTAATTCTTTATACACTTCATAGTTTGATTTTTTTTGTGCGATATTATCCTGCACAACCTGCATGGCGCAGGTAAAATGAAAAACATTCAAAATGCGAGATCAGAGTTATGAGGTCAGTGGAACATTTGTGTGGCTTGGATATGAAGCTTCGTACAATAGGACTTGACAAAAATTAATCTTACTCTGGAACAGTTTGGTCAACTGCCATGCCACCAAAGAGTTCTTTAAACTCTACGTACGTGATGTTCTCGCTTTTTCATGGATCCTGTCTGCTTGCTTGATAAAATGAAATCGTGGAATTGGATTTTCCAAGTATTCATAATCTAATGCTTCATTTGAATTGGTCCATCAAAACTGCAAAGTGCTGCAAATGATTTAAACTTTTGAAGGGGAAGAAACCTTAGTGAGCCACAGTCGACGTTTTGATTTGTTGAGCCTTCAAGTGTTTTCCGTAAAACTTTGCATCAACCCTAAACGTTTTTGCCAAGAAACATAGGCTATGTAAAACATTCATCCAATAAACTGTATTTAAAAAATATTTTACGGCGTAAAATAAAACATTAAAGCTGGAAAATATTTGGTCACGACGATAGACGTTCATCATATTTTAGCAGATGCTTAAAATTGTTCACGATAATGTCAACGGAATTCAAAGTTTCTTAAAAGTTATCGTTATCCGTAATTCTGTACAGTTTATAAACGTACACATAAGAGTCATTTAAGATGTTGTCACTACGCACAGAAAAGTAGATTTAAACCTGTGACACTAAAGTTGTGAATGGAGATTTATCCTTTTCTTGAGTTGAACTGACTTTCTTAATGTTTGTTGAATTTAAAGATCTAACTCTTTGGTGATCTTAACTTAAAAACTTTAAAAAGATTGATATGTGCATATAAAGAGAATTACGCTCAATAGTTGGCATAATACACACTTAAAAATCATTAACATATACAGTTTCTTCTTCGAGTAGCTTAAGGTTAAAGTACCTTGGATGAGGCTGCAACGTCGTTTCTAAGAATCTCTGCAGTTGTCAACATGAGGCTAGTTATTATGCCCACATGCAGTCTCGGTACAGAAACCTTCATTGACACTGAGTACGAGGTTGATGGAGCCCCTGTCTAGACTGATGCCTTTTCGTTCCTTGTTTCCCTGCGTTCCTTGGTCAAGAGGGACTAATAACATTACTCTTGAATAGTGGGCCCACTTTAGGCCCGCGTAGAGTGGTTCCGTATTCACCAATCAAATCGCTAGAATTCAGTTTTTAACCAATCAGGGGCCGCTATTCAGAATGTTGTTGTTGTTGCTCTTAAAGAACTGTTGAAGCAGCCTGGGGTTCTCGCAGCTTCGATGGATCTATTTTGCTTCTACAGAGGAAGATTACTACTGCCTGAAACGTATGAATTTTACGCTTTGTAGGTCAACACAACATCATTCTTTGTACTAAAATTTCGCTTTTTCAATGTTCGAGCTATGTAAACCAGATTTTGAAGCGATTTTGTTGAGTGTACGAGAACTCCCACCTTTTTAGGCCATTTTGAAGAAGTGGGCCCATTATACAAGCGTAATATTATGAGTCCCTATTGACCAAGTGATATCAGCAAGTCAAAGAACGCAGGGAAACAAGGGACGAAAAGGCATAAGTCTAGCCCCTGACTATGGAAAGTAATTTTTTGCTGCCACTAATATATTTCATAACGATGTAGATCCATTAAAGTTTACAAGTATAAATATAATTCCTAAGTAGTTCATGTCAGACCACAGTGAAATATTTTCATTACTAATACAGTAATGCATTATACGCCCAGATCAACTTAAAATAGGCTGCAAGGGTTGGATTAAATACTAAACCAGGTCAACACCAGACTTTCAATTGAAGAAAGCTGCTCTTTTGATAAAACAGGTTTTGTTCAAACGACTTAAAAATCAGTTTGACCAACATATTCTATGGGGTATACGGGGGAAATCAGCTTGCCAGACCTGTTTCAAATTTTGCCATTTTCTGCCGAGAGAATATGAATTAGCGTCACCCTTACGTTGCTTAGATTACTGTCAGCTTTCAAGTTGCAGTAGGACGGCTAGTATCTTTGTTACAACAGTGTTCTTAGTTTTTTGATTGGTGGATTTTTTAGTATTCTTCGTAATCCATTCCTTTCAGAATATTGCCTTGAGAGCAAAAGTAGCACAGAAAACAGATCACTGTTATTTTTCATGTATAAATCGACTTTGCTTTAATCTAATTTTGCATGAAATCACTTCTAGTGCAGAATTGGCCTTTTACTTGACAGAAAGTCACCTTTCTTGTTTTATGTATGCCACTCCCTGAAGACCAAAGATGTCCATCTTCAAGGTGCTTTTAACAGCCTTATTTGTCATAACATACCAAATAGAAAGTCTTCAAGACAAGTTTTATCCGTGGTGAACTGTTTCAAAATAAACGTTAAACGTTTCCTGCAATATCTTCACGTTTCCGTATATTTACGGTTGTGTGTAATGTGATATAACTTCAGCATTTTAATGTAATGTCACACCGATGTTTTATTTTTTCAGCCCTGCAGTTTCTGTACTTCTTCATACAGTATATGTACGTACTCTTCTCTGTAATAGCACGTGTCTTTGCATTTCGGTATAATTTCACATGTTTATATTCGTTTCAGGGTTCATCCCGACCAAGGCATTCCCGTTCGTCAAAGGAAAGCAAAGAGAGCTTATGATGCACAGAAGAAACGGACTGCCGCTTGTCACACGAGGGTTACACAGTTACGTATGATTACAATACTTGGTTGATAGTTACTTTCATTCCGTTACCAAGGTTTGCGGTACGTTAAGAGTAATTATTGTTCTTTTACTTAACTGTGATTATGAGGTAGAAGTAAATGACAAAAAGATCATTTGCTTACTATTGTAATATATTTGCTCTTATTGATAATTTATTTGATGGTAGAAGTTGTTGTTGACAATTCCTCGGGGACGTTGTCAAGTCTCTATAGAACTAGCTGTCCCAAAATGTGAGCGAACCTCCCGAAATTTTCAAGCATTCTGCTGGACCTGACCCATAATCCTTCGTGGCGAATGATCCATGGTGCTTTCCAGACCCATGATCCTTTGATGCCCTGAAGTCGACTTTTTGTTGTGAGCAGGCTTTGTTAAAAGTATTCTGCGCCTACGGGCCACCAATGACAGGGGAAAATGTGCCTGCAATCAAATAAATTTTAGCAGAGTACATGTGCCAGTAAGTAATGTGTGCTGATGTTTTGTGCCTGCCCTTATGCACATTAACAAGACCCAGTTCTGAGACAGAAGTTATTCCCAGGGACAGAGCAAAATTTATCATACGACATGGCCGGCGGGGAAGAAAAATTCTTGCAAAGAAATCTTCTTCCTCTGTATGAAATTACTTGAAAGAAAACCAACTGCCCTGTCACCCTTCTCATAAAGATTGTTTCTGCCCCGTATTGTTGATTAACACAGTTGTATAGTACCATTAATGAAACCATAACCAAAATCCTCTCCTTACGAGTCATTGTCGACGAAAAGTTAACTTCGAAGATGAAGAGATATCTATGACTGATGAATTGTTTTTGCAAACAACCGAAGTCTTTTGATTTCTCTAACATATTTTGTGCCACGCATAGTTTTGCCATGAATACAAAAGTAGCATAATACTAAAATTTCCCAAGAGTTTGGTCATTCGATTTGAAATAGGTCAAAGAAACCATAGCCGATTAGGTCTATCGAACATGTCTTCTATTACAGAAGGCATTTTCCAATTTATTACTATATTGCATCCAAACCGAAAAAGGCTCGGTTTGCTAGCATCTGAAGTGAGTGTTTGTGCTTAAAGCTGAACAACAGTTTTCCCTCGTTGTTTCGTGCCCCAGCGAAGTGAGCGTATTCGCTCACCCCTTTTCCCGGCGAGCAAAGAGAGAACTGTGTCAGCGAGCCATTGACACCCATTGTTGTGTGGACACACTGCTATCTCAGACTCTCTGAAAATCAAATTTAGCATAAATGGAACACTTAGATTTACGATGCAGCAGCTAAACTAATAGCTAGTTTAATTGAACTCAAACATTTATGTCGGTATAACCACTCCAATGTAAATCAATATTTTCCATCAAATTACCTCGATTTGCAGACAGTCTTGCAATTGCAGTGTGCCTTCAAAGTTCCCTGGGTGACAGTGCCTCTAATGACACACGATAAATGAGTCAATAGCTTCTACTTTCGTACATGAGGTCAGAGTTGCTAACTGTAAAATAACACATTCTGTTAATTTTGTAGACTCTTTGAGTTATGCAGATGATAACGTACATGACATCACTAATGTATGTAGACAGCGTCAAAAATACGACGACAAAGTACAGATTGGATTGTATTTTACTATGAAAGTATGGGATAACTTGAAGAGGTAGTCAACTTAGATTTCAAGATGGTAATTTATATGTTATGTTATTAGTGGTATATGCTGATGTAATTTCTGCTGTCTTCACACTCCTTGCAAAGTTAACTTTAACCATGCACTTAAATTATTGGATTTTGACCACTCAAGGGTTTCTCATGGGTTCATGAAGATTGTAAGCCCTTGTGGACATTTCAAAACAAAGTTCATTTGAGCCTTTCCATGACTTGGTTACGTACTATGATACAGGGAAGCAAAACACAATACGTTTGGAAACCTTATCAACCTCTTCTATCAAGTAAGATACTTAATTCTTAATATTTGGCGATCTGATAGTTGAGTTACTTGCAGACAGCTTAATGTGTTATATTGGTACAATTTTACTGCATTACAATGTTATGGTTAAGTAAGGAAGTGTTAGGGATTCACAGGAACAGTGTAAAGGGAAGGCTGATCTATCAAATTTGTTATGGATGCAAACGTATCCAGAAATTTGAAGTAATTGGAAGTGGGGGGGGGGTGGAGGGGGAGAGAGCTAATGGTTGTTCTCCTTGATGTAATTTAGTTTTCTCGTGATATGACAAAGATTCATTCAAAAAATATTTGAAATGGTTCTGTATGTATGTATGTTCTTAAAAACAGGGTCTTTGTTCATTGACCACATTTAAACATAGTTCATGTTCAAGAGGTTGTATGTGTAGATACATTCCCGGTAGTACTCTTGTGCACATCATACTGGTGAAGAATTTTCCAAAACTTCTTTTTCTACCCCAGCCTGCATCAGTTCTCCTTAGTGTGCATTTCATCAATCATTGTGACTCTCAAATGAATTTCCAGGGCAGTTACTGTTTAGATCATCTTCATCTGAAATGAAAAAAGAATTACAGCATGATTAGATACAGAATGATGTATCTACTATAGGAAACCTACCGCACTTGAAATACTTTGAAAACAGGAAACGGACATTTTGAGAATTTTTTGAAACTGATGGATGTAAAAGACTTGTACTGATGAAAATGTTGGCTAATACAAGTTTTCATTGAAGCATTAGCCTTTCTAACAGTTTCCTATAGGTCAAAATATGCAAACAGTTGTGCTAAATAGTGTTTTTGAACTTTACCAAACAAGGCTATCCATCCCAGGCATTTAGCATTGCTCTGATGGATGGTCCCTGTTCTCAAAATATCAGAGAATTTAAAGTATGTAATGCAAATAACTATATAAGTATCATACATGACTAAAGACTAAGTAAAGTTTGTAATCATAAGTTACCATCATAAGCTGTTCCACACCAAATGCAATAAAGATGGATGACACGAAGATAGTCAGTAATCTTCTGCAATTTCTCTCCATCCTATGGCAGATTGAAACAATGAAAAAACAATGAGTTGGAAAAACTCTCTTAAGTTTATACTCCACATACTTCAGTGTAGTTCGTCCTAAATAAGTGTAATGATGAAACTGCCAGCAGAGAAAAATAATTGAAGGGGGCATTTGCACAAAGGTCAATTTGTGTTATCAAAAATCTCATATGACATCTAATTTGAGAAGGACTTGAGTCTCTTGGAAAAGAGATGGAGTGCATTTGTCAATCTATGTAGCAGAATGAAATACATAAAACACTGAAGATACTTGAATTAGTATAGAAAAAGGTACTCTCTAAGTTTCTTGGTGAAATTAGTTTGTAAAATCTTGCTGAATTTTGACCTTACTCATAACTTTATTATTTATTGGTGTAATTAACTTCTCTTTACCTCTGGTTCATCTTCAGACTCTTCATCCTCATTTTCTGCAGCATCTTCACTTTGCTTTGTCTCAAATTTTGGCCAAAACCATTGCTCTAATGGCTCCAAATTCTAAAATGAACTTCAAAGTTTGTAAATTTGGAAATACCTAAAATTTTAGATACAGTCATTTTTATTTGAGCCATTGCACAAAAGTTCCTTCATGTTAGCAATGTGTTGAAAGAAACAAACTTGACAACCTAATTCTGGAGACCAAGCTCCACAATTTGACTCGCTACAGTATGTATTGCTTTGTTTAACATTAGCTTGATGTTGAAAGTTTGTGGGTGTCACAAAATTTGAAAAAGGTAATAGTTCTGGATGAGTAAACTAATGTTATTTTGATAAAACAGTCAGAATGCTCACTGCTCTTTCTAGATGTAAGCATTTCATTTTCATAAATATAGATCAAACAAAGAAGAAAAGCATTGCCCCTTTACCTTAGCATTATCCAACTGCTCACATGCCTTTTGAGCCTTCCATACATCACTAGAAACTTGTTTATCCATAAATTTTCCTTTCATTCTTATTTTGAAATCTCCTCTCAACTGGTCTTCTAACGTTCTCCTTCGTTTGGCAGCTTGTTGTAGAAAATTTTCTTGCATTTCTTTCCTTCTTTTTAAGAGTGCTTCATGACCTATTCCACCTCTGCCTAAAATATGATGAAAACTGCTATTGAATACCATTCTCTGGCTAGTTTATTATTTTGATTAAATATTTCAGGTTGGCTGTTAAAGCTGTGGGGTTGTAACATACTCTCATTGTCTTTGTGGCATCATCTTATAACTATGTTCTGTTGTTGTAAACGTTTTGATTGATGTAAAATAAGTTGTTCTGCGGCAAACATTTTTCACAAAAGAGTTTATCATATATGATCTTTAAATGTAAATAGGATTTTATTTACCTGACTTGATTTCTAAAGGAACTGGCTCTGATCTTCCTGTACCTATAAAAATGACAAAATATTTGAAAGAACTAAATTTTAACCACTGGCAATGACAAGCTTAGAATGTGTGTATAAATTCGCTCTGCTGTCCTCTTTCCCAATTGCCTTCATCATTATGCCTCACAACATATGTTCAAGGTCTGTCACCAAGCATGATTGAAATTCATAGTTCCCAGAAACATCAATGGGCTCAAAACTGAAAAGATTGCCCTGCGCAGGCTGCATTCCCAACCCACTTTTTAAGAAAACAGTAGCATATTACCTAAAACACAAAATCAAACTTTGCAATTTGGAATTGGCTGCTTTTTGATGAGCATTCCCAGTCTTTCACATCTTCTATGGATAATAGCTAGGCTAGGGTGCAAACAACACTTATATTTATAACAAAAACGTTCAGTTAGGCCTACCATGCTTTCCTAAACCTGACCCTTCTTTGAACCCCATTTTTGCAAGCATTGCAAACCCTTTATTTGAACTATCTAAAGCCTTGTTCAGCTTCTCGTCTCGTTTTTCTTGTTCAACTATTTTCACAGGCTTCTGTTTTAGTCTATGTTTCTCATTAATTTCTTTTATTCGTTTTTCTTTAGCAAATTTCTTGACCTGAGAAGGTGGCAATTTGCTTGCTAAAAGTCCTGGTTTCGTTGATTTGGTTTCTACTAAGAAAGTGTCTGACATGTAGTCATCATCATCATCTTCTTGTTGGTCCATCATTTGCAGCTTGTCGATATCTCTTCCACAATTTCAACTTGCTTTCTTCTCTTGGAGTTCTTCAATGTTTTGTTTTGAAGTACGTTGGTTGTGTCGTTTTTTTGGAAAATGGTTTTGTGACTAGGCCATGGCCTCGATTTCAGTGCGCCCTACTAAATCCGAAATTTTAGCGCCCTTTATTTCACCCTGGGTTTGTGCACGCATGTGATATCTTGCCCAATATCTCTGAAATTGATTAATACCGTTGATACTATTTTAATAAAAGAACAGATTGAACAAAAATACATTTAAAATTTCAGAGGTTCATCAGTCTTTGCGCTTATATTAAATAAGATTCACCATAGTCCACTCAAAGTCACAGGTTCTGCGCAAAAATTGGCGCGAAAAATTGAACTTTCAAAAGTAATTCAATTCAATTTTCAACTTGTTTTTAATCATTATTTCAAAATGGCGCGAAGAAGAAGCTGATTTGAATGGCTCTCGGATATCCTGAGCTTGTTCTCATCCATCTGTTCTTGCTGACACATGAATGATGATTGATGCACACTGCCATATAACTGCCGAAGAATTTGATTTGGTATTGATATGATGCTTTTTACTTTTCTTGACTGACAAATCATTGTTTTAAATGTAATCACTTTAGGCCCTTTGCCTTTTTTGTGGGCCAAATTTTGAAGATTCCTTATAGGCCTACTAAGCATCCCGCTAGAGCTGGCATGATAAAATCAGAAGATTAAAGAAAACGCTCTTCGTGATCATAACTGATTTTGCACAGTTTTATATGCAGATCAAAAAAAAAAGTATCATACTTTTAAAGATCATTCCTATTTGGAAAACCGTTTCCCAAAACAGAATTGTACAGATCGTTTCAACACTTTCAAATTGGGAAGGAGTGCCAAACTGTTAATTGCGTATACCTTCCTTTTCAGGACAGAGACCAAGTTCTTGCTGAAGCAGTAAAGGTACAGAAAGACTGCAACTCTGAAAACATCTTTCTTGCCAAGTAACTGAACTGAATTTGGTTGACTAAAATAAGAGAAATCATTTATTGTGCATGTTGATTTTGGTTTGATGCATTGCTGCTAAGCCAAAAATGATATGATGGATCATATCACACAGAAGAATTCAGCTGAAATGGGAATTGGGCACATGAAAGATTATTTTGGTCCTAAAATACTAGTAAAATGTAGCATTGTCAAGCCTATTGGTGTCAATGTAGAAATATTAATACCAGAGAAAAATCAGCTAAGGTTTGTTTACACCCTGTTTATGTCATTTGATCAGTCTCCTGATAAGACATCTTTTGATTTTCTGTAACATATTTTGTGGCATCCAAAGTCATGCCATGAGTGCAAAAAGTGGCATGATACTGAAAGTTCCCAAGACTATGGTCACATGACTTGAAATGGGTAAAATAAACCCTTAGCCAATTAGGTCTCTATAAAAATGTATTAATCTCAATGCAGGTTGGAGTTAAAGCAATAATCGCTGTGTGTGAGTTTCCCGGAGACTTTCAAAATGTCTTGGATTTATCAAAAAGGTAATTTGTATAATTTGTATTCAAGTACAGTATTCTCACATGTTGTTATTGTCTCTTTCACTGCATACATACATAGCATATCATTTTGATGTTTTTTCAAGCTGAAATATTTGAATGACCATGCCACATCCATCCTTTAGATCCATACATACTGTACAAGCTTCTGGTCAAAAAAATCTAGTGGAGGTTCTGATTTTCATTATGCTGAAATCTTATTATTTTCAATTTTTTTGTAGATATCCTGATCTAATTTTCCCATGCATTGGAGTTCACCCAGTTCAGGTATTTTATTTAATCTTATATGTTTTTAAAAGCTAAATATTTTGATTTTTTTCATTGCTTTGTGTTGTATCATCTCATGAACTGTGTTGCTATGGAATTAATAGCTATACGCTCAATCTTTTTATAATAAAGTCATATCCAAGGTTTGTAGGCAGTGTTTTTTAATTGCACGGCATTATTGCTGCCAACGGTTTCTCATGAATTTTTTAATTTGCAATGCTCCTGCAGTCATAGGTAGAATAGATATATCCTACAAAACAATCATTGGATTTTGTCTTCCTTATGATCTCTTACTGATCTATTCTGATAGGTTGGAAGCAGAAGTGTTACAGAAGAGGTACTGTACGTGTGCGGCTTCTTTTTCTTAGTGCACAAATCTGATATTCGAAGCAGAAACCACGTTTTACCCAAAAAATTTTCAAAATTCCTGGCTCAAACTTTTCATGGAACTGGCAACAAGGCTTTACAACTTCATCAAATTTTTTTTGGCCAATAAATACCAGTTCATTAATGTTTAGGATGAGAAGTATGATGATTTTCATGTTTCATGAAACACTTACCTTGCATTATTCCTTTAGCAATCAAAATATTGTTTAAATCTTTACCATTGTATCAGTACGAAGCATTTAGATCCATTTGAATTTGAATGAAATCTTGATTTTTTTATTGCCAATGAAATACAAGGTTATTGTAAGGAATTCAAGATTCAAATAGCTAGGGCTGACACTGGATAGAATTTCTGGGAAAAAGAAAGCCATGGATAGAATTTCTGGGAAAAAAGGCTTATCGTGCTCAGATTAAGACTGCATTCACACGATGCTGGCACATTTTGAAATGGTGAAAAGTGTGATGGATTCACCACCCATTCACAAATGACACATTTTTTGCTGGTAGATTTTGAGGATGGTAGATTTTAAAAACAGGACTCTTACTGGCCTACTTTGAAATAGGAATCATTTGAACACTCAAAAATGATGAATACAGACCATTTTCAATGCTTTCAAAATGAGGCTAAATGGTTTTTAAGGTGTAGGTACATTTCTTTGCCATCAAATTCTTGAAGAGATTGAGTTAGTTAGCATTGAATTTTCTATTGTTTTCAAATTATGCTGGTATCCTGTGAACGCTAGCTCAGACTTTGTTACCATCACATTTTTCACCATTTTCAGAATGTGCTGGCATGGTGTGAGTGCAGTCAAGTGACTGTTTTTCAACACCAAATTGTCAAGAATTTTTGGTATTGGGGAAAGTTTTCCAGAAAGGTACTATCTTAGAGTGGAACATTGACAATAACAAATATTTAATGGAAGGACTATGTAAGTGTTGAAAAGTTTTGCCCAAAATTGCTGTCTTTTATGCAAACCTTTATGCATTTAATTTGATATAGCAATATGATGATGGTTCTTATGTGATTGTGTGTCTTATCTAGAGTAAAATATTAAATGTTTTCCTTTGAGGAATGCAACAAAGCTGAATCATGGATAAAGAAGCATTCAGAAGGACTGGCAGGCATTGGAGAGGTACAAGTCTTACTCTTTGCATTTTATTTTCAAAGTTATCTGTGACTTCTTATTTAAAAAGCAATCTTTATCACGTTTATGATTGTGTGTTGGTCACTGCTCTCCTGAGATGCTTGCTTTGACATGAATGATTTGAGAAAATAGTGCATAAAAAGATGTAATTTGGAGAAACAAAGAATTGCGTAGAATTCTACAACTAGACTTGTCATTAGCACCTTCAAAATGGTATTCAATATATCCATTCAAAATACCAGCAATTTTAAAACTTACTCATATGGTCATTGTACATCCTTTTCATCAAGGCCTCTCTGGATGTACCTTGTGTAACTGCAGTTTCTTCCCTGACTCAAGGCTTGACTTCTGCTCCTATCAGTCAAATCTTTTCACTGGATTCAAAACGACTGGACCATCAAAGTTCAATATTTCAGGCTTCGGTTTTCAATATCTTTATGTTAAACTGTCTTCAGTTAATCTCCTACTAGGAAATATTTTCATTTTCATTACTCTTACTTTTAGAATCTTACTATTTCTTTCAAAAATTAGACAGTGTATTGCTGATCTGCTGCTCACAAGTAGACTCGATTTAGATATGGAATGGGGATGATATTTGGACATACCATTGTGAGATCTTTTATGCTAGACTGAATTTCTCCATTCATTTATTCATTTATTCATTTATTCATTTATTCATTTATTCATTCATTCATTCATTCATTCATTCATTCATTCATTCATTCATTCATTCATTCATTCATTCATTCATTCATTCATTCATTCATTAATATAGGTTGGATTGGATTTTACTCCCTACCACATTAAGTCACCCCAAGATAAAGAAGTACAACGAGAGGTTTTCAGAAGACAGGTATGCAGTCCTAATTCCTCGATATTAGTCCCAGTTTTGATGGTGAACACCTCCGCAATGTGGAAAGAAACTGCACCTCCAAGATGCTCGCAAGAATGACCCTGACTCTCCTGTCTCCCTGTATTTTAATTTTACTGGTTGCACCATCAACGATATGAAAATTTACTGTAATTTTCTTTGCATTCACAGACTCTATGAAGCGAAAGCTCAGAAAAACGTATCATATTTCCTGTACTCATTATACTGTATGTAAACGTATAGCAAAACGTATTATACTGTACTCAAACAAGGTATTTTGATGACATGTTTTCATAATCCAACGTGTTAAGAATGAGCTTTTCTTCAAGCTTGTCTTGTTATCCTACTGCCACACCAGGAATATTTCCTAACTTTGTTACTTTCAAAAGGTTATTTTCAAGATTATTATACCGTGCAAATAGATATGAATTTATCAAGGCATCATACTGTATATCTCCCTTTGTAGAATAAGTTCTAATCGCACATGTTTCTGTTCTAGATACGGCTGTCGAAAGAACTTAATTTGCCCTTGTAAGTAACTGCAAACCTTTCCTTTTCTCGCAGCTGGTATGACTATCTGAATGAAAGCTATCGTTATAAAGATTTTTTCATGTTCTTTGATGCATTACGATAGTGTTGAGCCTATGAAGAAGGGATCGTTTACCTGCACGCAGTTGTCTATCAGATGCCTCATGAGAGTACGGTACATTTACTAGCGGAATATTTTTCGTAGAATCAGAAAGGTAGATGTTTTAATCCGAGCTTTTTAGAGCTAGAGCGAAATATCCAGTTTTTTTGGTATTCTATAGTCAATCTTCCTAATTTATGTCTTTATTTCCCTCAAGGAACGTTCACTCAAGGTCAGCTGGTAGACCCGTCATTGAAACACTTATTCAAGAAGGTACGGATGATTCTATTATAAATTTTATTCACTGTACCATTGCACTCATAGGGGCTCCGTCTGTAAATTTCTTTGAAATAGTTGTTTTGCAGTTTTTCTGAGAGGCAATGTCACACAAAGTTTTCTGGTTTTTTAAAAATGGAAGTGTTATTTTGGAGACAAATCTATGTTCATCACAGAAGAACAAAACAAACATTCATGTCTTTTACGATTGCTAAGATATTAGTGAATTTTTGGCGGTTGCTTATTGATGGCCTTTTTTGAAACCATTAAAAAAGCCACCTAACAAACTGCAGAAAACAAAGGAAACTTACCTAAAACAATGGTATTTACAGATATATTTACATGTTAGTGATAAAGAACAGAACACCTTTCATCTATCTAAACTTGTGTTTGATGACAATGAGTTAGGACGAGACAGAAGCAATAGCGATATAATCACAGGGACCCCAGGAAGTTGTATGACCCCACCCCACAATGGTAAGGAGGCCTTCCTCTGACCCTCCTTTGTGATTGCAAAGCTATGACGTAATGCTTTAAGAAAGAGATCGAAAGCGAGATGCGCGAACAAATCAAAAGGAGGCGAGTACGAAGAAAGAGAGAAGAGAAGAAAAGTTCTCTTTCTCATTTTTCGTTCGCGCGCCTCGCTTTCGATCTCTCTCTTAAAGCATTACTTCATAGGTGAAGTGAAGGTGAAGTTGCGTTTTTCAGCGCCAAGCGCTGGGATCGCAGAAATAGAGCAGACCTAATCGAGTCCGCGACCCCTTGTCATGACGCTCAAGTGGTGGGGCCCTACTGGGACTCGAACCCACTCCGCCTGACTATTCTGGCTGCAATGTCACAGGATTACACCACTGCGCCACAACACCTTTTATAGCTTCATAGCTTCGCAATCGTAAAGAAGGCTCAGAGGAAGGCCTCTTTATCATTCGGGGGGGGAGGGCTATACAACTTCCTGGGGTCCCTGTGATATATTCTTGCATATCAGAACTGGTTTCCGGAGGACCAGAATAGTAAAGAGGGAGGAGATCGGGGCAAAAGTGGCTGATCTGCAAATGTATATGGGAGAATTTGTTGCACCACCAAATCGTGCTTATTTTAGTCAGGCTCTTGAACTAATTAAAGCTTACTACTAGAGTTGTCCTGCTTTATTTGACTCACTGATTTATGATTGAAATCTGAATCTCTAATAGACAGTTCGGCAAAAAATAACGATGAATGCCATTTTATCTTGAAGCCGTCCACTTCTAGACGAATTCGAAAGTTGACAAAGTCAAAATTTGATGGTAGAGACAATCAATTCAATGCAATTAATTCAATTGTTTACACTACATATCACATTTCATATGGTAAGATGCCCATTATTGCAGCCAAAAGTTTTACGGAAGTTCCTGTTCTAGGACTCAAGTGGTCACTGTTTCAAAATTATGAAGTTTCTTTATTTTCATATTTCAGGAGCAGAAAATGTGGTGCTGCATGCTTTTGATGGGAAACCATCAGTTGCTTTGAAAGGAGTTGACGCTGGCTACTTCTTCTCCGTACCTCCATCGATTATTCGTTCTGAACAGGTACGAAGTAGCTCTAAAATTCATTGAAGGAGAAGTTCTCTCAGCAGCTACTGTCCCTTGAATATGAAAGTTGAAATCTTTTAGTCTTTCAGAAAGTGGGCTGCAAAAAGGTTACGGTGTTTATTTAATGATCATCTCAATGGAATTAAACTATTTTCTGTGGGCAGTTGTGGATGTCTACCATCTATTCTTCCATCGATAATCCAAAGCAGTAAAAATTTTACCAACACTTTCTTGAAAATATGACCTATTCAATCAAGGAATATGCCACAGTATTCTCCACCAAGCTTTGGCGTTTTGCCATTTGCATGTCCTAAATCTCTGGAAAAGAATCTGGCATTGAAACTCCGCTGACTCTGCCAATTTTTTTTGATGTCTCCTCAATCCTGATTGAAAAATTAAGAATTCAGCACCTTTTGAGTCTGATTTTTAGGCTTTTGTGGTATATTTATAGCTTCCGTCAGAGTATATTGAATGTAAAATAACGATGTTTTATTTCCAAATTAATTTGTATTAAATTCTTTATCCTCAGAAACAACGATTGGTTAAGCAGATACCTCTTTCAAACCTTCTTTTGGAGACAGATGCTCCTGCACTTGGACCTGAAAAACAGGTGAATCTTTCTTATCGATTTCCTTTCTTTGTCCAAAAGGCATTGGAGATGGATTGGAACGATTTGAATCATAAGGATACTTGACCAAAAGGAAAGACTGTGTATGTTTTTAAACAAAATTTGTCTGCTTGACAACCATGTTAAAGGCACACTGTCATGGCGCTGATTGGGTAAACAACACAATCAAGAAGAAAAGAATTAGGCAAGGTCCAGTAATTTCGCTGTACAGTGAAATTCACGAAGATGATAATGATTTGATTCCCTTTATTCTCGAAACAAAGTATGATCCGAGAGCATAAAGGCCTGGTAATTGCTCAAAGGCCAGAGCTTTGTTATTGATTTCAACAACACAACTAGCCCATTACAACCACAACAGTGTGCCTTTAATGTGCATAAAGCCATTAATGTACGATATAGAATGCAATGAATCTTAGCCAAATGCTTCTCAACGCCCTACGTTGTCCACAGCCGTCTGTTAAAAATCATTATTTTTACAGGAGAGAAACGAACCAAAGAATATTGAAATTTCATGCAAGGAGATATCAAGAATAAAGAATATTCCTGTCAGTCAAATTATTACAGAAACAACAAAGAATACATTAAGACTATTTACAAAACTGCCAAGGTAATACCTCTGAATGATTACTTTATGTTGTAAACTAAACTGGTGAGGTGCCGTCAACAATCTGAATTGTGCACGTCAGATTCTATTTTCAAATCGTATATGGAGCAGTATATTTCTTATTCATTGATTCTTATTCATTCAAATAACCATGGGTGGTAAGACGCTGCAGTTGTGCCGAATTGCCGCAGCTTTCTTCTTTTGCAGAGGAAAAGATCATTTGGTGCTACAACTTTGAAACCTCCTCCGCAGAAAGATGTAGATATTCCTCTGCCAGAGCATTCTAGCTGAAACATAGCTGCAGTGTTTAACTGTCAATGAATAGGGCTATAATCTGCCTATAGAGACCTGTCAGGCATTTCATGTCGCAGGAAACTAAGAACTCTTTCTTATTAGCTGATGTTGTTGGGGGTACGAATAGGCCAAGTTTTGAGCCTCGAGGAATCCCCCAAAAAGGGCTCCAGATCGTATGTGTAGTAGCGATTCATGTCAATGACATAATATCCAAATTAGCCTAACGGTTGAGAACAGTAGAAAAAAAACAATAGCAAAGTTGCGCATGACAGTGTAAGCCCCACCGTTGATTCGCTCTCAACAAAGCTGAATCACAATCGGTCAAAACAATAAGGTCAGCACTTCATCTCCCCAACAAGATAGGATTCAACTGGACATGCATACGAAAATCCTGATGATTGTAGGCTCAGTACATATCTTAGTTTTGCTCTTTGACTGAACCGACTACCTCATTTCACTGAAGAGATAACAACAACATCATTTCAATTCAATTCAATGAGATGAGCGAAAGTTGAGGATCTTTGTGGAGTAAGGCTGTACGGATTGGTCTCGTGCAAAATCCAAATCTAGCTACTTTTTGAGAAGAAATTCAATCAGATACAAAAAGTCCGTCTGTTCAGTCTTGAGAATCGAAAAGATTGTGCTCCACCAGAGAGGTATCTTGCTGCCCTCACAGTCAAGGACCTTGACTCAAGGTAGTAGCCTTGAATAGGCAATAAGGTGGTAGTCTTGAATAGTTATGAAGATTCTTCATGGCAGAACGGCTTCAAACAGCAAAAATATGGAACAAAAGATCAACTGCCTTGCTCGCCACAATCTTTTGATGACAAACTTAGGAAAACAGGTTTCTTATTGGGGAACTCTGCGAGAATTCATTTTCTAACAACGAGCAATCGACTTCTCAATAATCTTCAAACAAATTTTCGTTTTATCTACTGAAACCTTTCATAAAGGTTTTTCGTCACAACATTAAACTTTAAATCTTAAATCTTTAAAATTAACTGCTTTTCAACTTGTTTATAACATTTTTCACTCGTAAGTACAACTCTATTTACATCTTCTTATACCTGCCAAGAACTGCAGTGCATTGTGGGCAAGTATGCTCAATATCTTTGAACCAATCAGTGATGAATGGGATTAAACAGCATCCCAAGGGGCAAAATGGAAACGAGACGATGGCTGCTACGTACGTTGCTGTTCCTGGCTCATACGTAGTTGTTGATATAGACTGAAATGAAAATGAAAAACATATTATTTGACATGATATACCAAATATATTGTGCTTCATTTGTACCCAAGGGAGATACTAACATGCATCTTGGATAGGGATGCTCAGGTTACTTTTTTAGGTCTAAAATTTGGGCAGAGCTTACTTTTTTGGGTCGATCATTTGTACAGTTATTTTTTTGGGTTCCTGAATTTCTGAATTATTTTTTTGGGTCTCAGATATGAGTTAATGTAAGAAACTTGAGATCTTAAAAACAAAAGTTAAAGTTCAAAGTAACATTATTAAAGTCAAAATACTTGAATACCCTATAAGATTATGAGAAATCTAATCAGTTAGGGCACTTTTCCATAGATTTCAGATACCGACTTCATGACCTTTGGGTATATTGGATCAGAAAGATTATTTTTTGGGTCCAGTTTTATGCCAGAAATATTTTTTTGGGTCGATGCTTTGTACCCCAGCGTGACCACCCCTATCCTAGATATGCCTGAGCACCCCATGGCTACTGTGGAGGAGCTATAATTTCACTTGTCCCGTTTATTGCAAATTTGCATGGAATTGGCCTCGGCTTAGAAACTGAGATCTCGTTTGAGTCAATCTGACAAGTGGTTGCTGGTTTATGGCGCAACAAAAGTAAAAAAAGTGGTTGCTTGAAAACACCATTTTCTTCGTTCTCCAACAACACTGGGGAGCCAGTAATTATTACAAATGGGGAGAGAAAGTCGTGGTTACTTGCAAGTTTACCTTGTACAGCCCCTTTGAATAACAGACCACATCTACAGTTAATTTTTTGAGTTTTGCTTACCTTTGCACCGCACGCGGAACATTGAACAGGTTGAGGTGTGGGCCCAAAACCAATCGGCTGAGATGACACTGGCTGTCTTATTGCAGGTTGCTCATAACCAGGATTTACTGGTTCCTGCATTGGAAAGACATTAGGTTTCGGTAAATTGCAGTATCAGTATATGTTGATTGGAAGTTTACCAACGGTTTCAAGTACTCGCTTCAACATGCTTGTAAGGAATTTATTTCTAACTACTGATTTTTAAGAGTTTCGAAACGGTTTTTGCCTCTTAGAGTCTTACATTTAAAGGCGCATATTGCTCGAAGGAAATTTGTTATGGTTTATTCTAATTCTACTTTTAGGGTTTTTGAGATTTTGATTATTTTTTAGAATTACAGAGTTCTTCTCGATGTTGAAAAGATTTAAATCGTCTTAGATCCTAATTTGATGAAGGAAAAGTGGTACAATGTTCAAGAAAACCATTGTTTGTTTGTTAAGGTCTGTGAAGGGATTATCATATGGACTTGTAAATCAAGTGTCAAAAACAACATCAAAACAGAAGAAGCATCCACAACTTGATCTTTCCACTGCTCTAACATTTTACGAGCGGGGTGGGGAGGGGTTTCTGATCAACAAACGCGCTATCGACGTGTGTTACCTTTAGACTCCTTGACAGAAAATTTATAGTGACACCATTCCACGTGCAAGGACACATCTTAAAATCACTGGCACACTTATATCCGGGTTTCTATTGTGGCCTTTTCAAGACTCTACTCTTTTCCCCTCTCTTTGGACTAAATAAATTCAGTTTGTCAAAGTTACAATATGGCAATAAGCAGATATCTGTCGCTTTCATAGTTTGTGATTTAGCAATTTGATGTTGTCATCTCAAAGCTGTTTGAAACAAAGACGACACAAATGCTGAAAATAATCAAGGTGCTAAGAAACCCGAGCCATCAGATAGAACGGAAAATTTAGTGAACATTTGTCCTGTCGTTTTCAAAGATTACTCGTCTATGTATATCATATCTAATCAGCAAGAATTATGACAAACATAACGGAAGTTTGTGATTTTGTACGAGATGATCCGAGTCACCTCGTATACAGTGTATACTGTAATGATGGGGTTCTTACATCAGGTATTCAGGTTCTATAAAACAAGTATAATAGACCTTTTAGCTATTCTGAAAAAGAATCTCAATCGAACGATATTTTGCTACATTTAGTAAAACTTTCGAATGTGCACAATAGTGATAGAAGCTCTAACGCCACTCGATTGAACCTCACGTATAAAAATGTATAAAAATAACGATCGATCCAGGCTCTTTTGCTGAAAAGATGAAAGGAGTTTTTGGCAAGAGTTTTTGAAAAGAGTCAATGGTTTTGGCCACTCACGATTTGAGGCAATGATTTGATGAGATCCAGAGTGTCACATGACAAATAATATTTAGGTAGCATTATACCTATATTGAGTTTCAAAAAAGATAATTAGAATTACAGTTACACTTGAAAAGCTGTGTTCTCGGAATTTTCGCAGCCCTTCAGCAGCCTCCTTAATGAGAATTTCAAGAGAGTCAAGTTTACGCGAAAAAATTGTTTGTCATGAAATGCTTCCCTTTCAAAGTATGTATCACATCTGTTCTTAAAAAAGACGCAAAGATTAAAATCAATTATGAGTCTTACCATCTTTATAATTCTTCGCCAACTCTACAGAGTTTTCACGAACTTTTGATTTTGTTTTATTGGCTTGGTGAATTTTCTTAGAATGTTGATATTTATGGTTCTTTTTTGAAGCTTTTACGTTTGTTATTTATGACGATTGACCACGTTTGACTGAAAATATTTCAGTCATTAATTAATCATATCAACTATTGCCATAGGTAGCCTCACACCAACAATTCAACTCATTCAATAGCTATTTAGGCGATTTATGTTGCCTCGGTGTCAAAATTTGTTCACCGGGGGTCTTGTCGTCAAGCACATTTCTATCCTGAGTTTTGATACATCAAAAGTCTGTCTTCGAACAAGATGGGATGTGATTGACGCGAATTGCTCAATGAAAACTCTTCAATAGAGCATTTTGAGAATTAAAAAGGAGACTGGGGAGAGCGGTTTGTTTTGGTTAATGGCGGACACAAATCTAGTAAAAGAGTGCCACGACAGATGACAGCGTATGGTTATAGTAATTGTAAAAGCCAACCTTTTTTTCTTTCTTATCGTTGTTCTGTTTGTTGTGATGTTCGTGTTGTCCTTTAACTCCCTCCATCAAAGCACTAGGCCCATCAACGGACCCAGTCCCCAAACGAGAATCCAATGTCAATGTCAAAATCATACAAGCTGAAGCATAACTGTGGTTTCTAACTGCCCATGGTTATACCTTAACTAAACTACATAACCCCCGTGACTAGCCGAATAGTTTGTCAATGATGACTGTATTGTCAAGATAGGCCATTCTGTGCGGTATATCTGATTTGAATTCAGCAGGTCCTTGTATTTTCCCTATACGGCCACCTTCTTTGATTTTAGAATCAGTTAGGTCCTCGTGTAGAAACCATAACCATAACCGGCGAAGTCTTGGCTTTCTTGGAATTTTCCACTTCAAGCGTTCTGCGCCGCTACCCAAGTAAAGCTTACAATTGGTCTCGTACGTCATGAAACGCGAGCCTTATATAGAACAGCGTCAAGAAAGAGTGCTTCCGGTAAATAGATGATTACGCTAATGATGGCGGCGAGGAACTTTTTACCAACATGCATTGCGTGGATTCGATTAAAGGACGAAATGCATCTTGGTAAATGGTTCGTCGCCGCCATCTTTAGTGTTATAGTTTATTGGATTCATCGTGCCTCATAAAATTCCGTCTTTTAAAAGGGGTACTGTCCCGCTATTGATTGACTGCCAGAAACAATGGGACCCACTGTTGCATATTCAGTCGCCATTTTGTTCTGCAGTAGAGAAAGGGACTTGTTTCTAGCATAAAAGCCTCGGTGGGTCGGGGGGGGGGAGACTACTTCAGGTCCCAGTGTACACGGTTGTGCCATTCACAGCCTGAAAGTGCCACCCATAAAATGGGAACATTTTCTGAAAAGCATACCCATAAATCTGGAGAAAGCCGAAAAGAATTTCTATTAATCCAGGAAAGAATGAAATAGTAAACACTTTAATGATTTTTCAGCAAAGGAACCCCATAAATCAGGAAATTTTTGAATATCACTGAAAAGCATACCCGTAAATCCGGATCCTATCATGAAAGAGGTACTCTAAACATTGCACAACCTCGTGCCATGGAGTACTTAAGTAACCCCCCTTAGGATAAAGCTGTATCCCCCAAACGAAAGTCGCTGTCGCTGCGATCAAAATTAGTAGTTTGCGACATCCTTAGGAAAACGTTTCAGGTTTTGGGTGAACGGGGAGGCTTCCGTTTCACTGCACTAGCAAGAACGCTTCAAGTATGTATTCAGCTCGCCATACAAGATTTTACCTTACCGTCAAAGCTCTACATAGCCCTTTCTCTAATAAACCCCTTCCCCTTCTAAATATGCCTCTTTATCTATCAATGCCCTCTGGTTAAATCGAATACCATTTCCAAAGATATTCGATACATTTTGCGGAACAAATTTGCATGTTGATTTTTGATATGGTTTGGGATAAAATCTGTGTCGAATTTGTGCACTTGACGCGAAAAAAATGAATCTTGATTCTGCAAAATATGGGGAGAGAGGGGCGAGAGAACTAAAACGGTCTCATTTGCATCCTTGTCGTTTGACTTGTAATTGGGCACCCACTCTGTTGCCCCTTTGAGAGTCTGCTTCTCTAGACTCTCTGAAATTAGATAAGCCCCCCCCCCCAGTAGAGGTTAATAAAGCCTTTACGATGACTGAGAAGGTTTGCAGCTGAAACAAAACTCATGTATGATTTATGCAACAACAGCTTTCTTGACAGCAAATCAATCTTTTTACGTAAGTCTGGCTTACAATGTTAGAAAATTATCAGCAAACATTTTAACAGCAAACATTATAACAGCAAACACAGCAAACGTCTGTTCAGAAATCACAATGTTTTCTCGATCTCATACATGGTGTTGAGGTTCGCAATCTTTCTTGCAAAATCCACAGCATCAAGGATAATGAGTGCAATTTTTGCAATCAATGCAGCTCCCCCAGAGGCGAAAGCAGCGATGATCATTGCTGTTACCTTGGCAGCAGTTTTCAACCAATCGAACCAGCTCATATTCTTGCACAGACTTTTGATGATTTGCCAAAGCAACCCGGCAGAATATGTGTCCTTCAGAAGGTCGAACAAGGCTTTTGCCTTAGACCATTTGCTCGCCCCAGCTTTATTCCATGTTTTGAGAAACTCCTGAATGGCTCTGCGAAACTGGCTGGATTTTTTTATTACCTTGACAGTTTCCTCGACAGTCTTCGTGATAACTTTTTTACCTGTAGTCAAAAATGAAAGAAATTTGAACAACAGACAAGTTCAGCTAGCGTTGTTTGGACCACTTTTACACTGTAATGCTACAGTTTTGTCCGGCTACGGTTCAAGAACGTTTACACTACTCCAGAGTGAAATTTTTCTATCGATGTTGGAGCATGAGCGATAGGACACCCAGTGTGTAGCAGTTTGAAATTTATATCAGAAGTGAGCCATCTTAAATTAGAGTTTTTTTGTGGTTTGAACTTATTTCTACTTGGTTTTCAACCACCTCTCACTGTTTCGTAATTCTAAAATTTTCGGTAGTGAGCCACCATAAGTGAAGAGAAGACACTCGGCCACTCACCCCAACACGAAGGTTAAGAACAATCCGAAACTTTGTAATATAGCAAAACCCCAGTTTCTAAAGTTTATGGTGTTGATCCAAAGTTTCTGATGAATGTGTTTACTGAAAAAATATTACCTGGCGAAAGGCTGATTCCAATTGCGCTCATTACCAACATGACTCCTTCAACGATGATGCTTCCCCATTGCATCAATTTTGAGGTATCAATATTCACAGCTGTGTCAAGCACTATGCTGGGGAACATCTCTTCATCATCTCTCATCATTGATGCCTTATGAGGTCCATCACCTTCCTTCATTATGCTCATTCGAAACGTTGGAATCTCCAGCCCCCGTTGCAATGTAATAATCCTAAGGAAAAGAGTAGAGGTATTCTATTCTTGAACTTCTCTAAACTGCGTATAAATGTGTGTGTTTTTTCATGCACCTAATGATAGCTTATGTATTTTCAATAAACTGAATTTCGAATCAATTCAAGTAATTGTAGAACTTTCTTGAGTGCAGTCGGCCATTCTATTCCGATATTACATAGGATTTTCTCCAAAACGTCCCTTCGAAAAACATGGAAAAACGGCCTGAAGTTCCACAAATCGCATGTTTAGTAAGTTAGATTATTTGACCAAACCGAGGCCATTCATAAGTCCGGCAGCCTGTCAGTAGCAATAACTACGGCCACATAATAAGCCTACTTAAGACGATGATCCGATTTCCCCAATGTTTCTATTTTCCAAAAATTAATTGAACAAAAGACAAATTTCGTTTGAGGACTTCAATAGTCTTACCTTATTGAATGGATTTTATCGAATATCTACAACTACTCAGGTTATCTTCAAGTTTGGTTTATTTTATCTTAGGTTATAAAATCTCAAGTCCACATCAGCTCTCTTGAGCTGCCTTAGCATGGACCCGAGTCAACAAATAAAATATATATGTATGTATGCATGAATGCATTTATTCAAAAGGGGTGATTTGCCGCTTGGTCATACCTGTCTTCAGGCAGATGCTTGCGAAGAATTGCCGCAATATCTTCCGGCTCATCTTTGAATTCATATGCAAGCTTGATTTCCTCGCTGGCTACCTCCTTTGCTGCTGCAATAAGTTCTTCTTTCTTCGCGGGCTCAGCTTCAAGTTGCGCATATTCAGTTGGGGCCATTTTTTTCAAAATCTCCAAGGTTTCCTTTACCGCAAATTCAGGGATTCCTTCCCATTTTGAGGGCTCCCAGGCACTGTATTCAACCATAGTTTCAACCGACGAAGCCATTGTATAAACAGCTGTAAATGAGACGACATTAGAGCAATGGTAGGGAACGTTTGGAAGCGGATTCTCTAGAAAAAGGTCAGGCGTTTGAAAAATTGTGGTACCAAGACTACCACATGGAATAGAATGAATCAAGTGTAGAGCGACAGAGCAGAAACTGCGCAAGCGAGTCCGCGACCCCTTGTCATGATGATCAAGTGGTGGGGCCCTACCAGGTATCGGACTCACTCCGCCTGACTGTTCTGATTACAAAGTCAGAGGATTACACCACTGCACTACAATACCTTCAATTCCTGTAATTCAAGAGATAAATTAAGTACCCTTGCATATTTTTCTGAGTGAGGGATTGCTTAGGATTTGATCGATTGTGTTAGGCCCTTTCAGCCACTTTACAACCAATGAATTTTCGTAAATTCTTATTCAACTAAGTTTTACTTGCAAAAATGCAAAAAGGAATGCGACAAAATCGCAAAAATACTTAATCTAGTCTTTCTGCTATCTCGCTATTCTCGAGCCAAATTCGGTTCATTCAGATCCATTCAGTAATCTAAACATTACTTTTTTCAAACGCCTGAACTTTTTGCGCGCCCGTATTTACAAATGTTTAACATCATTTTGAGTGTTTCTCTTGGCTTTGAGGTACTGTGAAAGCCTTGCAGGAAACACATATCAATTGTACAAACAGTGCATTGAAAATTTAAGAAACTCATCAGAAATATTTGGTGGCAATAACGTCCTAAGATTTTTGGAAACTGCTTACCAGCCCTGAACATAACTTTCTTGAGAAAGAGATGAAAACAAGTAGGATATATGAATCAAGGCTTTCGTAAGAAAAGACAAAATGGTACTTACGTTGCAGAAAATTGATCAAAGCACTGATTACTTCTTGTGGCACTCTGTGCTGATGGTATGAATCGAATGCCTTGGGAGTCAACCTTTTATAGTGTTGCAAAGCAGGGATGGGCCACTTTCGAAACTTGGTATGTATTGCAATTGACGTTCTGTATCGACATAGATGCTGTGAGTATCCGTCAGAGAACGTTTTCACGCAACAAAGATGCGTTTCCGTTTTTGGCTGTTGGCATGAGGAAGTTTACACGTGCCCCTTGATTAAGCGCCCCCTCCATTAACCGCCCCTCTATCATTAGACCTTTTTGCTATTTTACAAAGAATCTAAGTCGAGCGCTATCTTAACACATTTTGTACCGTAGAATTTTCCAGTATGCACAATAGCGATGGAAGCTGTAATCCAATCGAACCTTTCATATATAAAAATATAGAAAGATACCGCTCTTTTTTAGAATACACAAAAGGCCCATTGCTAATTTTAGTAGGCGCCAAGACTGCCAGAAGGCAACAATCAGATGAGGGGCAAATCACTGATTTTTTTTCGTACAACTTCTTTAAAATCACGAAAAAAATCACATACAAAGATCACAAAATCACAGAAAAATCACATACAAAAGCATCAAAAGTCACAAATCATCGAAAAATTACTGAAAATGACAAGATAAACTCGCTAAAAATCACTAAAATTACAAAAATCACAGGAAAAAAATCACGTACGCTATTTTGAGAAATGATTTGCCCCTCGCAATCAGAAATGTTTAGCAACGGGGGAAGCCCAGGGGGGCACTCAGCACATGCACATACGGGGAGGTAAGTCCGATAGTTTTGGGTCAGAATATTGCCAAAAGTAATTTTTTTGGGTCCAAATAAAACTAAACCTATCGTCATGATATTTCTTGACACCAAACATCGTTTAACTGATATTTCTGGGTTCGCTAGAGGCAATCTTGACTTTCATTTGCATTTTTTTCAGATATTTTATGTTCATGTACAAGTTTCCAAGCAGATAATGAGCTGATATTTTTGGGTTGCAATGAAGCTGAAGTGATATTTTTAGGTTGCCTGAAAATTTCTTAGATTGCCCCCCGTATGCGGATGTGCTGAGTGTCCTCCCTGGGAGGAAGCCTTACCCAATATAACCTTCGTTTTCCAGCTAAACCAAACAGTACTACAAAGCTTAGTAGACTTCGCCAGAGCATTTGAAAACTGAAAGGGATATCCTCCAAGAAATCAGTGAATTAGGAATGCTATCAAGATATGCTATAGAAACTTATTGTGGATAGATCTTTAAGAAAAATATCCTGTGGATGTGCCTGTCGATGGGATATCAAATTCAGTGAAAAAAATCAAGAGAGGATTATATCTCTTGCATCTTGGTTCCAGGACAGGTATGCCAATAACGATAATTTTTCCAGGATAGGTCAAAAATGTTACGAAGACACTTTAAATAATAGCACTAGCTATTATGCTGCATTCTTTCCTACCACTATAGTTTTCACCTTTATCATGCTCCGTTCAGGCTCAGGATCATATTTTTAAATTCTACTGTGTACAATTCATGTAAATAACTGTACAGAACAATAACTAATCTGCAAGAATATTTCAGAAAATTGATGAATTGATACGCAAAATTAATGGAAGTCGAAGACAGAGCAACGCCTTTTTTATGTGTCTCTTATAAATTTGATTGCACATTAACAATTTAATCATAAATCTGACTAAATATGAAAATTTGGTTATTTTCATGTGAAACATTGTCTCAAACATTATGCCCCGTGTGCCGTAATAAGGTTCCATTTCAAGTATGGTTGTTGTTGTTGTTTGGGAGAAACACGAGAACGAGACAATATGCTGACATCAGCTGATTTAAAAACTAGCGAAATCGAACCACAGCGAACGTTAATGACAAAACTGCAAAGAGCTCAGCTGAAGAAATCGACAAAATAACCGAAATCATTCATTTATTTTTCTGCGAATAAATTCAGGTATTGATTGGATGTATCTTTTCGTAATTTGGGGGTAATTTGGTGGGCCTAATAGTTTTAATTTAGGCCATGAGTCCTGGCAGTTATATCCTCCTTCACCCTACGCAACATAAGAAATTTCGTTAAAAAGATTTGCTTGCATAGCATAGGCCTATAGATTAAACTGCTGCCTTTTACGATTGCAAATGTTGTTGCAAAGAAATGTGTCTGCAGGATGCCGGTGCAGAAGAAAGTAGGGTAATTTGGGACAATTTTGTCATTTTTGAGGTATGGCTGCTTCGTTTGCATATTTAAATAAGACTAATTCAGCTTTTTATAGACACTTGAGTGGTAAATAATTGATATTGAGTAAAAGATTCTCTTAATTCATGTTGTTGCTGATATATTAGCGTGTAAATGATGCTGTCCCAAATTACCCCTAGATGGGGTAATTTGGGACAGCACTGAGTTCCACCTGCAAATGATACATATTCAAACATAATGGCAAATTCAGATAAGAAAATAGTGTATCTGCCACAGTTCACTCCAATTTCATCAAAAACGGCCACTTTCATAAATGTACGGTAAAGTAGCCATAATCAAATCAATGCTTCAAAATATCAAAAAAGTGCTCAACATCGATGCAAATGTTGAAAAACTTGCTTAAAAGAATAAATGATTGCCAATAAGTGATATAACTATGTAATTTTAAGTAATGTCCCAAATTACCCCAGGGTTGTGCCAAATTTCCCTTGTCCCAAATTACCCCTGTTTACCATAGGTAAATGCAATAATTTGAATTTTGTTTGCCTTTCTGTGAACCTGATTCATGATTGCATAGAAGAAAGGCTAAACGTAGATATGAAATTTGTTTGATCGAAATCTGTGTGTGTTTCTGTTCCATGATAACAAGTAATTTTCACAAAATTGTATTTTGCACAATCCCCAGAAATTCCAGGTTGGAAAACATGCTTGATTTGGCTTACCCGTAGTAGCGAGTGAAAAACATTTGAAGGTGCAAGTAGACATTTAAAGTTTTAAAAAGCTGCGAGAAATGCTGTTTCAACAATAGATCCTTTGTCATCTCATTGGAGAACCTTTTATTGTAGCTGCAAGTAGCGAGTTTGCCACAATTTCATAGTTGCGAGTTAATGCAAGTTTTCCGCAAGCAATTTGTTTCAGTTAATAGTCATTCTTCTTCAACATGTGATATAACATGTGGTGTTCCTCAGGGATCAGTTCATAGTCCCCTGTTATTCCTTATATGGTAAATGACTTATCTAACTCTTCTAAGCTGTTGAATTTCTTTTTATTTGCTGATGACACCAGTATTTACTTTGAATCTGATGATCCCACAAGACTCTCCAAAACAGTTAACAAAGAACTCAAAAAAGTTAAATCCTGGTTGGATTGTAACAAACTTGCATTAAATATTGAGAAAACTAATCTTGTACTCATTCATTCACCCAGGAAGAAACTTCCTGGGTGAATGAATTGCCAAACTACTTTTGCAAGTTTGGCAAAAGTAGTATCAAAAAAAACAAGTATGTAAAATTCTTAGCTGTTCTGTAACATATTTATACATGTTTTGTAACTTATGTCACAGGCAGAAGAAGATGACTTGAGCAAGTTTGGCTTACTGGAATGGAAAGAATGGCTCATGTGGTTGCCAGAGTCTTCTCAAAGGGAAAATATGTCTTGGTTGGCACAGGAATAACAGTGCCTGGAACAGTACTGTTTAAAAAGAAAATTTTCTGTCAAAATGATACTTCTCAAGGGAGTATTGAAGATATTGGTATTCATTTATCCAGCTACCTCAAGGCAGCAGCATTATCTATTGAAAGCATGAGGGAAAAGGTTGACAATACTGGTCTTGTGAGATTTGGAAGAGCAGCTTTTGCAGTAAGTTATAATTTTTATGTTGATTAAAGCCTTTTCTCAGATACAGTACAGGCCTTGCACACATTGGTTTTCTGTCTAAGAACTCGTATTTGGCAAAATCTGCAGTCTTTCATATATATAGCCTTTATCATTATTTAAAGAATTCTTGTCATGTTAATATGAGCAAGGCATTTTCTGTAGCCACAAACCATTTTGAAAGGAGTACTGTAAGACATAGTAACAGTATATAAATGTTGAAAGTAAAACTTAAGATCGTTGATAATGTTTTGATCTGATTGGCTCTATGATTAAGGAGGAGACAGCCTAAGAAGCCCAAGTTTTGAAGCTCTATTGTCCAGAGCTTTCATGTTATCACGCTATTACACGCCTCCCTTTGAAAGCCCTGATTGTCACAGATCTCCATTTCCAAGTCAAGTCCAATATGATGTGAATATTGTGGCACAATCAGTCTAGAGTAGTGTTGCATTTAGTCATCCTTGAAAAGGCTGTCCTTTGGTTTGAGGATGATCTCTGCCAAGATCACTAAAAACTGAAGCTTAGTACTGTACTTTGCACAGGATCTTGAGCAAGTTTTCAAACCAACTCATCAAAATTTTGCAAATCTTACTTTTAGGTTCTATCTGTCATCATTGACTACAAATATCTGTTTTGGAAATTTGACCCAGCAACAGAAGAGTTTAAGACTGAAAAATCAAAAGTGAGTACCTGTTGTGACATACAGTGCATTACATTGGGCTAAAAATATGTCCATACAATGATACTTTGATTTAAGCAAGGCTACAAATGTTCAATTTCATGTACAAATTGACAATTAATCTTTTTTAATTTCTGTTTATTTTAGTTGATCCTAGATTTTAAATTGACCTTTAGTCAAATAGGTTATAGTCTTTCAGACTAAAAACATTATGTTTAAATGAGATATTCTGTCTCATTGGTGGGCATAGTTAGTTTCAAATCCTTGGAAGCCACCATGATATTTTCAAAGAACCAAAATTCCCTAACTCAAGCTCAAACCATATAATGAAGCTCCATTTTGCAGATGATTGCTGGCTTCATTAAAATCTCTGTGCCCCCAACAAGCCATTAATGAAAAATGATATTTTCATTTATACTAAATAGCTTTAGGTAGCGTTTTCAGTGAATTTCATTTTAGTCATTTTCATTTTAGTGTCACTTGAGATCTGCCTTAAAGCTCAGAGATCTGTGCTGTGTAAATGGTGGAATTTTCATTAAAGTTGGTCAGCATATTGGCGCATTAGATTACTTGTTACCTGCGGAATATGTCAAAACAATGAAGGTTCTGCACACCAATGCACCGCAGAGTTCTCTTCAAGATGTTATTGAGGTTGTAGAGCAAGAATGTGGAGCAAAGTTCGCTGATATGTTTACCAGTTTTTCTGAGAAGCCTGTTGGGTCAGCCTCACTTGCGCAGGTATGTTTCTGAAATCAAAAGTTGGAAATGGCCTTGAATAGCAGACTCATCTCCTTCTTGCTTCCACAATTATTTCCAACTAAACTCAACTATCCATAAGATTGGAACTCATCAGGCAACCAGAGGTGATCTCTTTAAATCCCTTTAGAATAATACACTTAATGGTCTTCAAACAATTCAGTATTTTGGCTCCAAACTTTGGAACACTCTTCCACTTTTCATACGTGTTGCTAACTGCGTTGCAGTTTTTCGGTCTAAATTGAAAACTCATTTCCTTGACTCATAATGAAAATTCATTTCATAAAATCTTCCTTGTTTCTCGATTAAATGGTCTCTCAAATTGATTTACTTCCGTCTATTAAGGAGAATCTGGCAAACAGTTTGTTTTGATTTTATTGTAAGGAAATATGTTGTACTTTTATTATTTCTGCGGGGGGGGGGCTCTCGATTAGTTAACCTATTTAGAGGACTCCTGTTCAATCAATCAATCAATCTTAAATACAATCAAGTAAAGTTTCTTTTTTCTGTAATCTTGAAATCTAATTTATTTTTTGTATAGTCTGGTTTTCTTGTATGTATTTAGGTGTAGTGTATTGTGTAGAATTGTATTTAGGATTGATTGGTAATGAAATAATCTGAATCTGAATCATCGCATTAAACCCATAAATGCCACAGAATACCACACCATAATCCTTAGAAAGAAGAGTTTTAACTCATGTAAACGAACAACTACCAAATACACTTGTAACTAGAGAGAAGACTGTTGAATCCTGCAAGAGAAAAAATGAATATATCTGAAACTTAGAAAGAAAAAACTAGATTGGTAAATGCTGTAAAGAACAATGTTTAATAACAAAAACTGCGTTTCGTCGCAATCTTTTAAGTTCAGATCGTGCGAAGAACAAATCAACTCGACTAACAGGCCGCTTTTACGCCAGACGAATTAAAAAAATCCAAAATTACACGCCCGTAACACCCAAGCCACTGACAGATCAAAGACTGTAGCGACAAATTAAAACAACTGTAACCCGAGAACAAGCCCTTTTCTGTGTCGGCAGAGGGGGAGGGGAGATCTCAAAGTTTAATAAACACCGCTTCTAAAACCCTGAAATACGAGGCAGACTTTGCCCTATTTAAATTTCGGAAACAATCCTCGCTACAGTTGCTCTCACATTCATTATTACTCAGTAAATGAGTGCCAATTACTGAATCACTTCCTGCTGTTAAAAATAGTTGAAAAGATAGTTGAAAAATTACAGAAAAACAATCATTGGTCTACGTAGAATAGCAGTGAAATTTTGCAATTGTTGTTTATGAGTTAAAGCCCAAAGATCAAACCTTCAAGAAAAAACGAAAAAATTTGTAGAGTTAACTTGGTAAAACTGTTTCTGGTCATAGAATTACGATTACTTTGCAAAATAATGCAAGCTAGATATCACTCAAAAGAGTTTAGTGAGAGGAATTTGATTCTTGTGAACATCGTAAATTTCTTGTTACTTAATTGTTAAATAATTCTAAGGAAATGAACCACCTTTAAGTCTACGAAATTTCGTAACACTGGAGATATCCAATCCAGTTCTCGAATCTGTTTTAAACTAACATAGGACTCAAACCTTTAAAATGATGTGTGTAAAATTCTATTACATTTTTCTCTAAATTAAAGTCTTTGAAGGAAACTTTGGGTAATTTGCTATAAATGTATCGTGACAATTTTTTGATATCTTGATTACTTTCAAAATGGCGGCATTTACTAATTAGGAGAGCTACAAATTTTTGCTTGCAACAATATTGTAGGCCTTCATAAACTATAGTTTTCTGGTTTTCTTGAAGATCGTGTCAATTTTCTTGAACATTTACGATGATTTTAATTTTTCAAAATTTTCGATGAATTTGCACAAAAATAATCAAAATGCCGGCCATTTTGAAAATATTCAAGATATTAAAAATTGCCACGGCAGATTTAAAGCAATTTGCCCAAAGTTTCTTTCAAGCACTTTAATTCATAATAAAATATGATGCCATTTTACACCCACCTTTTTAAGGATTTGAAATTTTTGAGCCTCATGCAATTTCAAGTTTTGAATTTTTTAAAGATCCATGACCCTAAGCAATTTTACTGTACATATCTAGCTTTGGTTGTATTTACAAAGGGGTATGTAGCCTCAAGAAAAACGAATGCCGCGTGGGTACACAAAATGAATTAGAGACCATAACATATGTAACTTTAATTGTGTCGAGAAACATGAGGGCAAACCAAATGACTTATATTACGTAACTACGATGAAAGGTTGTGCGCATGCTGTGCGCATCTTGTTCTTTCTAGATGCTGGCAGTGACGAGTAGTTAGTCATTGCTGATATGGTTAAAAACACGTCACACCTGTCAACTCCCCCTTTCCTATGAAATTTACACCCCATACATGGTCTGGCACATAGAGTATCTTTCTCAAAAAAATGGCCCCAAGGGAGCATGAGCAACAGAGTATATCTTTTTTTAGGTTAGTTGCCCCTCCCGTATTCAATATATTCCAAAAAACTGTGCCCCCTTTTGAGATTAACACTCAGGGAATTTTCGACACATTGAGTCATTCTTAACGTGTAACGTATACTCCAGACATTTAAAGATCGTATGACTTTCTGCATTTCCTCCCGGTGTGACTCTTAGACTTTTTTCACCATACAATAGGGTAAGACCACGTAAAGTCAACTACTTCGTACGTTTTTATAGAATCAAACTTTTAATACGGTAGAAATATCAAATCTGCGTGTTTCAAAGTGGCATTATGGCCTTTTCTGAAATATTGACGCATATCTTTAATCTTAAATGATTGAATATTCCATGCATCAGCGTGCTTTGACGAACAGTGGGGTTGTTTCCTTTATCCCGTAAAACGAGGTACAGTGAACTAGTGTGTCTTATCGACTTTAAACTGCTTTGGTGATAGATCGATGTATTTATAGGTAGACAGTAGCTCAGACAAGACCTAGCAAAGATTTTTGACGCGCTAGGAAACTTTGGAGTTGGCAAGTCGAAATGTTCATACTATGAAGGAAAAGTGAAGAAACATTTCAGACCTTTGTTGATGTTTGAATATGTCCTGTAACCTATGACATTTCTTGATTATAAAATTTTTTCCAGAGTTGTGCTTGTTTTCGAGGCATAATGTTGAAATGAATGATCAGCCTGGTAAAAATCTAGCAGAGAACTAGTCCTGAATCATATTCTCAAACAACGTGTTGCACATGGCAGCTCCGAAGATACCCCTATTTGCGGACATTTAGGATCCTTTATGAGGTCTTGAGATTTTAAATCTTTCGACTATTTTAAAGATATTTGTCAGAGATTTTTACAGGCTTGTGAGATTTCTAAAACTTTTGACCTTACAAATTAATAAGATTTTAAATAAATCAAAATGAAAAGAAACTCTTTAAGAGAAGAATCAAATCATTGTAATCTGAAAACGTTTATGCCACAGCCCCCCGAAAAGCAGCTCTCATGGACTGGCGGGGCTACCGTGCCTAAATAAATAAAAATGAAATGAAATGAATTAACTGACATTTTTTTGATTTTCAAAAATGTTCGCAATTCTGAAAGATTTTTGACAAAGCAATTTGCAGTTGTTTAGTATTTGTTTGGGGAGATTTCAGGGATTTTCTTTTGAATTTATGAAATTTTCAGGATTGGTCGAGATTTTTGAAACTTTTGTGTCTTTTTAGGATTTTACGAAAGCCTACGAGATTTATCGAGTGATATGTCCCCAAAGATTTGCCGTGGCTAGTCAAAAGTGAAAACCTTTATTCTTTTTTCAATTTTTGCCAGGTACATTCTAAATTAAAAGCCCATTTTCGATAAGCTATGACTCGCTTGGGTATATTCTTACTGATAACTTTGTATCTGGATTTAGTTCCATGAATCGCATTGAACTAAATTGAATTGAATTATCATCCTAGGTTCACAAAGCTGAATTGAAAGATGGCAGAGTAGTTGCTTTGAAAGTGCAGCATAAAAATGTCCAAGCACATTCGCTTGTCGATACTGCAACCCTGGAGGTAAAATTCTTCAAAGATCATATATTGTGCTTTACTAGTGTGTCGAGTTGTGAAATGCAAACTTAAGTCTGCCTCCAGCGAGATTTCGCATGAGATTTGCGATGACGCAAAGTTGCCATGGAAAACTCTTTAATTGTTTTTATTTGCGGACATTTTTAAGTGACATCTTGTTTGAGACAGAATTTAGTTTTGTTCTACGAGTTGTTTTTAAGCTATTAGTTACAAGTTACTAATGGATTATCATGGTGGCAGACTTCGGGGGAGTGGGGATTCATGTAGCCTACACCTCCTTGGAGAATCCTTTTAGGGTCAGCCCCATCTGGAAGCTACAAAAGGACAGGACACTGTTACTTTTTAGGCCCCTTCAATGTGCAACCTACATTGAATATCCTGCGTTCTTCTGGAAAAGTTAAGGTTTTTGGTCATTCATTATATCGCTATCATACCTAGTCCCCCGTCGTTAATCTGCGTTTCATGAGTGAGAGGCCGGTCAACTTCGAGGCATATTTAACAGCAAGCTACTTATATTGCAGGAGTTTACTCCTGTTTTTACAAGTAACAAGTAACTTTACTTTGCCAGTTATGATTGAATTACGGTGATTTCACGAAATTTTTGCTTCCCATGGATCAGACGATACTTGGATATGACAACGTGGACTTACCCAAATCTCTTCCATGGACTCAATTCCAACAAACTCAAAAACTTAACTTAAGAAGCCTAAATGCTTGAAATCATAGTGACCTCTGTAAAGGAGGGATGAGAGAAGTGGGTTGGCCTCATGAAAGTGTGTGCGCACACGAGCGCCACTGGCTAACACAAGATATCATTGAACGTTAGTCGCTGACATCTTTACTCCACTGAAAGGGATTTGATTGCAGGCACATTCAGGGCCGCCGAGAGCTTTTTTTAGGGCCAGGGACAAAACTGCGAAATGAGGCCCCCCTACGAGCGAAGCGAGCAGAAAATTGTTCGATCACGCCCTTTAAATGGGCTTAAAATGCATTCAAGAGCATTTCCTTACAGTCAAAATATCAAAAATCTACGATTTTGAGGCCCCTTAGACCCTATGGCCCTGGGGCAAATTGCCCCTCCTGCCCTCCCCTCTCGACGGCCCTGGGCACATTTTGCCCCATCATGTTGCTCGGAGGCACAAAATCTCATTGTTGAGGACTGAAAGTAGGATAGACTTATACTATTGTTATCTGGAAGCGAAGTCCCGTGATAAAGCCCTTTGAGGTTGGCAGAATGTCGCCAACCATCTTTTACTGATAGTAGTCGTTCATTTTTTCTGTAAACAAAGAGATGATAAGAGTTTTCAAGCAATCAGACTGCCTAACTGATTATTCATGAGACTATCAATAATGAAAGTATCTCCTACTTTCCGTTTCTCCTTCACAGAAGTACCGCTTCTCCTTTGTCCCTCTATCCTTCGCAGAGCCTAGTTTAGCTTTGTGAGTTTTAGAATTTCAGGTACACAGGAGACGCGTTGGTAAGTACAATGACAACGCGAAATGAATTGATATCTCTTTTTCCCACAGTTTCTCGTGTCAGTCGTCAAAAAACTATTTCCAGACTTCCAATTCTCATGGTTAATTGAAGAGATAAAAAGAAATCTCCCCTTGGAATTAGATTTTTTCAACGAAGGACAGAATTGTGAAAGGCTTGGTAGAATGGTCAGCAAATTCCCGTATTTAAAGGTGAGGTGATTTGGTTTTTAGATTCTGTGAGTGCCAAAATATTCAAATATTATGTCAAATGATGGAATAGACGACTATCCTTAAGATGTTGATGAGGACTTTTTAAAAAGATTCATGCGTTCTTTAATCGAATTCATCCTGGGCAAAACAGAATAGAATCCTATTGAATCGAATTTCTATAATTCAGAGAATTATTTTCCTTTCTTGGAACCTGGCAAATGAGGAAATATTTCCTGCAAAGTCAATTTGTTCATGCAATATAGTCTTGTTTCTGTAGGCCACAATTTGCTGAAAAGGTCCAAAAGCTATTCTGACCAAATTACAGGGCTTATCAAAAAGAGCTGGTCGAGAAAAACTGATCATTTATGTGAATAATTCTTAAAATTCTTCTTGAGAATTCTTCCTATTTTGATGTTCCCAAGGCCTGTAACCTTGCATTTTTACTACTTATACTGATTAGTAGTATAAGAAAGTCAAAAAGTTATCTTTATGTAAAAGAAAGTGAGAAAAGCCACTCATTTTTCCTTGTTTGGGCAAACTTTTACTGAAAAATTTTCTGCCAAGGCTGAAAATTTTCTGGGATCTAAGTTCCCAGATTCCGCTACTTTTTGAAGCTCTGCTATTGTATAATCGTTGAAGATGCGTAATTAGAACGCCATGCATCTTGGTAAAAAGTTCTTGATTGAGTGATTGTTGAAATATTTGATTGCTGTCTATATCTCTTTAACCTAATAATAATGTTAATTTTGTTTAGGTCCCGAAAATTCATTGGGATCTAACAACAAAAAGGCTTCTTGCGATGGAATTTTGTGAAGGAGGTCGAGTTGATGATATTGAATACATCGAAAAGATTGGAATATCAAGAGCTGAGGTAAGTGTTCTGTGAAGTCTTTGCTACTAAGCTGGCTGTCCAAAAAAATGAACCTCGTTAATTAGAAAAATGTGTTTATTGTTTGAAAAACTGCAGAGGATTAGATTTGCAACCAATTTGTAAAATTTTTGTTGCATCATCTTGCTGAAACTTCAACTTAATTTTCAAGACATTTCATATAATTTTAGATAATGCCTTCATCTGGCCTGCGTTAAATTCGAAAGAACTGGTGTCTAAATGCCGAGTGCTGTATTCTCAACTATTTATGAATTTCGAAAGTAGCTATACTCGGTTTTGTTTGTTCATGAACTAGGACCCTTAGTTTAAAGTCCTGATGGCGAAATGAGTTGCTTGGTCAGGCCCCCGAGGGGTCACTTATTCGGAGTTTGATGTCACATGACCGAGCTTAACTTTAATTGTTTGGCGGAAGATTTGTAACCGGCTCGGCCACTCATTTCAGCGGTCGTTTAAGAGGCTTCAGAAGTGAGGTGAATGCTCCGGCCAAAAAGAACAACATTTAGCGCAATTGGTGAACAAGCTAAATAGAACTACCTTAAAAATATAAAAAAGACTTATAATTATTATCAATTTTGTCGAAGCCAAACAAGCTTCCTTTCTTTTTTAAACATTATTTCTTTCATCGTGTTACAGTTATCAAGCAAACTTGGTCGGCTATACAGTGAAATGATATTCGTGAATGGCTACATACATTGTGATCCACACCCTGGCAATATTTTAGTTCGCAAAAACGAGAACGGAGAGGCTGAAATAGTCATGCTTGACCATGGTCTTTATCAGGTATGTGTTTCAAACAAGTTACCATACCCCAAGCGTACTTGGAGCGTTATGAAGCAATAGAGCATTCTGCAGTCGAATGCGAAGGCGCTATTTGCGTTGCATCTCGGAATTGGATGGGAGTTGCGAGCAAAGATTTAAATCACACGATACTACTGAGTGACCCAAACAAACTTCACGAGCTAGATCGCACATAGTTTCCTGAAAGCAAATGTTATGAACACAAACAAGGTATTGTCATGTAGCTGAAAGGCTCAGCTATCTTTTGAGATGCTGCTTGGTTGGTTTAAGGTATGCCTACTGTCCGAAAGAGCAGTTTGAAAAAATTTCATTCATTTCTCGGGCTATCTCCCTTGTCTTCAAGTTGATGTTTTGGAAGATGTGACAAAAGCTGAATTCCAAATTTGCTTTGGAGCACGAAGTTTGAATGAGAAACAGAGATCAATAATCTTGTAAACAAAATATGTCTCCAGATGACTTCAAATCCATTGCTACGTTAATTTTTACAAAACGTTGACGTGTAAAAGTTGGTGATTATTTATTTTAAACTCAAAATAGGGAGTCCAGAATTTGGGATCTCCTTTGAATGTGGTTTTTCGATTAGTAATCATTTTTTAAAATGGCCATGCGGCATCTCAAAAGATAGCTTAGCCTTTCAACTAAATTTGACAATAGCTTTTGATTTCAGTGAGCTTGTTATAATCTAGCTTTGAAGTTTTTTTTGGTTATCCGGTAAGTGTTGACTTCGTCTTATATTCCGTGTGGAACAACACGAACTTCACATGTTTGAAAGTTCGTTCCGTGGAACGGAGAATGAATACTTGTTATTGGAATCAATCAAAGTTTGGTTGATATCTGAAAGGCTGAAGTATTCATGTGATCTCTTCGTTGCTTCTCTGAGGATTGGAAATACAGGTAAAATTTACTTTATAAAGCTTATTTACACCAGGCGGAATCAAGATATCGTGACGATTTCGCAATGATGACGCTGGGCATGTGTATATTGAAAGAAGAAAGCCCATCTACCGAACTACCCTACTGTGAAAACATGGAGGGTTACCCGCCTAGTTGGGCTGACATGTGCTGGTTACTGGATTCGTGTAAACGCTTGAAGAGATTTGACTGAAGAAGGACTGACCTCTGCGGCAGATTGGAGCCAGCCCGGGCTCGTGTAAACAGGACCTCAGTTGAGCCTAGACTATAAAGAAGCTTCAGAGTCAAGAAGGCTTTTTGGCACACATATAAACAATTAGCTGTGTTATCTTGAGCACCGCAGATGTTTGAGGTTGACAGTAATTAGTTACATAAAAATTAAACAAATTTGATGACATCTCGTCATACATATTTCCACTATAGATTAAATTCAGTCAACTCAGGCCTACATTAAGAAATCTTGTTTAGAAGAGACCACTAACAAACAACTGTTTGATTAGCGTGCTCAATTAGCCATATTGTGCAGAACTTTGTTAGCGACAGGGCCTCCTGGCTAAGTTAATTTATCAACCTCATATGTTTACAGATTTGCAATTCATTTGATGATTATTATTTGCAATGTGTTATCAACAATTTTCAAATGCAATATTAAAGCTTTTTAACTTCCGTTTTCGTTTATTCAAACCATAAACGCACACACACATGAAGTATGAATTGAAGCATCATAAATAGATCTTGGTTCTCACCATGTTTTGAAAACGAAAGTGAATCATAGAAATTTTTCCCGTGATGAAGATAAATAGATATGTTTACAAATATAAAAGGGAAAGATATGAATAGGTCCCACGTAGTTTTTTTAAACTGAAAATGAATGTTAGACTATCTTGAAGCAAATCGACATGGCTAGAAGCTGTCTCTTGCCAAGTCAAAGATATAGTCTATTGAGTTGACAACTTTGACGCGTGCTGTTCATTTGTACAGAAATGATAGGTGTTTGGGCCTTTTTTAAGGCCAATTTCCAGTCATTAGAATTTTCCGAGCGGGCGGAAATTTAGACAATAAAAAAGGTTACTCAGCCGTAACTATCTATTCAATTTCACAGCGACATTTTCTCTTGTAAACAATAGAGTTTCACCCGCTCAGAAAATTTCTCTGACTGGAGATTGGCCCTTAGCCTATTTATGACGCCTTGTCGATATAGCCATGTCGATTCCCTGTGAAGACTCCTTTCACAGCTACAACTTCATTTCCATCAAAGAATAGAAAATAAGGATTTTGCCAGTGAAAATTCATTGTGTACAACAGAAATAATGAGGGCTATTTCAACAACATTTCTGCTGTCGAATGTTTTTCGTGTACTCTGTAAAGTTGTGGGGAGAATCATCCATTTTAACCCATCGCTTATATGAGAATTTCGCGAAAAGAAGCATGTGATTTAAAGAAAACTCCTAAACACCATTGCTTCTAAAGCTACACAATAAAACGGCACGTGTCCATAGTTAAAGTTATCAAATACGATAAGTTATATTTCAAACTTGGCTCAGGCCGGCCTTTAACCATATCGTTTCCTTAGCTAATTTTCTGTCAGGCGCATATGTTTTTAGATGAACTACAGTGTTTTGGAGACGTAACCTCCGTTTTTCATAAAACAGTAAATGAAATGATGTGCACACTTTATAGGATTTGTTACTTTAACGACTATAATTTTAGCGATAAGGTAAAAAATCAATCAAAAACAAAGATATTATAAGGTAGCCTTTCTTCGTCAACCGACATCACAAAAAAGAAAGACGCAATAAATGACAATTTTAACAATTAATATTAATACAATTATACTTTCAAAGAAAAACTGTTATTTCATATATCAGGTATCGTCACTCACATAAGTTTATCAAGAATACCTTGATAGGGTGTCTGTTTTAGCAGTCAATATTTCAAAGGTCCGTTTTAGTTCGTGCTGGTGCTCATATTTGATAGTTTAAGCTTCAACCACATGCGGTCAGCTAATTGGATTGGTCTCTATTGCATTCTTAGCCTGTCAACAGGCCTTTTGAAGTCAAAAGTGCTGATTCAAGGCTATTGCTGTTTCTAAATTTTTTCAAAATGATAAAATTACACTTGGCATCTTTCACTTGGCATGGTTCTTTGCAAAGCTTTGAAATGAAATTTATCAAAATGTTATTGCCCTGTTCTTTCGAATTAATTACGCAAATGAAACTTTAGGTTATCACTCATAAGTTTAGAGAGATTAATATCATTATTATTTTCAGAATCGCAGCATTTTTAGGCCCCGTTCACATTGCTGCGCTTTTGTCGTGATACGTTTTTCTTGCATCAAAGCTACCCTTCACATTGCTCCATTTTTGTATAAAAACGGAGGGAAAATACCTTTTTTTTGTGCGTTCACATTGATCTGCCAGATAACAAATAGGGAGCCAAAGATATCCGTTTTTGTGCGTTCACATTGCTCCGGTTTGGTAAAGCTCATTTTTGGATATTGGAACGTTTTCAAAAACCTCCGTATTTGCGCGTTCACTTTGATCAAATGCGTCTTCAAAAACCTCCGTTTTTGTGGATATACACTTTTGACAACGTTTTTGAAAACCTCCGTTTTTATGGCGTTCTGTGCGGATCAGTGTGAACACTTTCACGAAACGGAGGTTTTCTCTCCGTTTTTGTACAAAAATAGAGCAGTGTGAACGAGGCCTTAAATTCTGGTGGTTTTGAAGGTATGACGTCGTAAACCATAACAGCTGCAGATAGCACCTTCAAAACTGAGTATTCCTTGTATTATATTGAATTTCCTTCTTTTTTTGAATTTATGGTTGTCAAAACCTTAGACTTCGTTCACATGATGCCGGTGCATTTTGAAAACAATTAAAAATGTGACGGATAGGTACCTGTTCAGATGAAAATGGCACAATTTTTTACCGGTGGGTTTTGAAAACGGTAGATTTCGAAAACGAGTCTCTAACCGGCACATTTTGAAAACGATATCGTGTGAGGTCTCGAAAACTGATGAAAACGGTACATTTTTCCGATCAACCTTCGAAACAAGGCTGAACGATTCTTAAAGTGCAGGTACATCGATCTCCTATCAGAAAGCAGCTAATAAACTGTGGAAGTACAGTGATCTTGATGCTACGAGGAGGTCGAAGAGCTCCAATCTGACTTCGCTGAGGCTCCTTCAATCTTTAATTCTTTGGTATCAAATTCTTAAGGAGATTGCATTGCAAGGGTCCCTTTTCATCGTCAGATTTCTTACTGTTTTCAAATTCAGCTACCCTCCTCTGATACGTCCTTTCATAAAACCTAAAACAAAGTAATTCCAACACTAGTGATATCAGTGCCCCCTCTGAAATGTTCCCCAAGTTTTTGATCAAGCAAGAACGATGTCTGTAACTTTGAGCTTAATTTCAGGCTAGTCTTAATGGTTCAATTGAAAACTGTTCTTTAATGACTGGTGGTTTTTTGTCTCAGTTGCTGCTTGTTCACTGCTATCTTTAACACCTCTTCCATCACACCTTTGCTTCAGCTTTCTAGCTCAACTGACCTTCCACGCACCTAGTTAGTGTGGATTTAGCTTGTGACCCATCTGAATGCTGTGAGCTGTTTAGAATTTGCATGATGACCTAGCTTTTTTCCAAGTACTTTTTGTAAAGCTGCGTTGCTAACGGAAGGAATATTAGGTCAGTTACGAAGTGTTTCCTTTTCCTACGTCATAGCGTCGTTCTTTCAAAGGAATATTAGATAAGTTCTCTTCCTGACCTAGAAGATTTCGATTGTTTAAATGTTTTAGAGCAACCTCTCATTGCCATATTGGACATCTGATGAACGACCTCCGAAACCTTATGTCTTTGTGCAGAAATATTCTGAGCAATTGTCAGAAATTCGACAGCAAACTTGAAATTATTAGCAGTAGTATGAAGTTTTTTTGCTCTCGCGCAGTTAAACATGACGTAGTTTGTTCATGCCTTTTGTGATATGAAGATTGAAACTTTCAATGATTTTCGGTCATGCTTGTGATGAGGTGAAACCTTTCAGGTTAATTCTGGTTTTCATAAAGTTATAAGCGACGGGGACAGTGGTGAGACACTGCTGTATCATTGCCGAGACAGTGCTGAGACATTTTCACTTTTAATGGAAATACTTTCTTACGGTTGCTCTACCACGGTTATAAGTCACGGGCTGTAAGAAATGCTGAATTTAGAAGAAAGATTTACGTATTATATATCGAGTTATTTCTATCTTAATTCATCCCTTCGTGCACGTTACAGTAGTGTCCCGCATATAAAAAGACATTTTAGGTTTGAGGTCTGATATGTTTCTTATAAAATGAGATATAACCTCTAAATCAGGGTAAAGAAATCATGAGAGATCATTATTAGAGAGATTATTAGGCCCCGTTCACACTACTCCGTTTTTGTTAGTATCCGTTTTTGTTATATCGAAGCTACCGTTCACACTGCTTTGTTTTCGTAGAAAAACGGTGAGAAAAGCCTCCGGTTTTTGCGCGTTCACACTGATCTGCCCGATCACAAAAGAGCAGCGAAAAACATCCGTTTTTGTGCGTTCACATTGCTCCGTTTTTGTGAAGCTCATTGTTGCATATTGGAGCGTTTTCAAAAACCTCCGTTTTCTTTGTGCGTTCACATTGATCAAATGCGTTTTCAAAAACCTCCGTTTTTGTGGATATCCACTTATGACAGCGTTTACGAAAACCTCCGTTTTTGTGGCGTTTTTTTGCGGATCAGTGTGAACACTTTCACAAAAACGGAGGTTTTTCTCTCCGTTTTTGTACAAAAACGGAGTAGTGTGAACGGGGCCTTAGAGAAATCATGTACTATCAATTAACTAATCAGACATAAGCTTTTTGATTGTCATACAAAACATACTGTTTACATTTGTATCTGTAAATATTCACGACCTAGAAATGTTATATTTATTCCAGGTAGGTAATTTTTGCTTCATTTTCATGCAAATCTCATGTTTCCATTTGAATAGGTACAGGCTGATTCAAATTCAAAGCCGAATCCGTCATGTCCCCCAAACCCCAATGTATGTACCGGGTGTCCCAGAAAAAAGGTAACGGATTTGGTCATTGCTAGTGCTAAGGATTTAGCTTGAATCAATCGGAAATAATCTCTAAACAATTCCTCGATAGTTAACTTGAACATAGACACCTTGTTTGCTGATATTGGAGCATTGAGAGAAGAAATTTTTATCATGAAAGTCCAGATTTGCCTCCACCCCTAAACCAGAGCTTTTGGGTTTTGGCCTAAGTTGTTGACACGCTTGTTGTGGAATCTCCTGAATCATAGCGAAGTACAAGCAAGAAACCTCGTGCTTCGGAAAATTCTTGATGGAAATCCAAATCGAACTTGAAATCAAATTCACGCTTTTTCCCCCAAAGAGACATCTCCTTTCATTCAACAAATCTTTGAATGACACCTCCCGAATAAAAGTTATTCATCAGCGAAATAATTCCCTTAGGTGTGAACAAATCTTCCTTGTTTGAATAAATGCATTTCTATTATAATTGGAATCATTACGAAACAAGCAATTGCGTATACCCAAAGGATAAAAATTCACAAGGATAAGATCCTTGATAGTTGAAAGTGCTCACTCGTACTTAAATTGTTTCTACCTTGTAAATTCATCTTGACTGAAGAAAGATATTCCTTGGTGATTACATCGATTGATAATTTTGTCAGTTTTTAGTTTTTACATTTCCATTCAAATGTTTACCTAAGCACACTGGTCCTTGTTCAGAATTTCTACGCTATGTCTGTCCTTGAGGAGATTCCTCAAAACAGCGTGTTTGCAGTTTAGGCCAAAACCTAAAAGCTCTGGTTTCGAGATGGAGGAAAATCTGGACTTTCAAGATAAAAATGTCTTCTCTCAATGTTCTAATATTAACAAACAAGAATTCCGATTGATTCGAGCTCAATTCTTTACACTAGTCTTGATCAAATCTGTTACCTTTTTTTGGGACACCCGGTATATGCATAGTCTTCTGAATAAGAAACAAGTCTTTTTCAGACCTGCACCAGTTTCTTATAAGAGGGGATATTATTTTGAAGATCAAGGTCTGGTGTTTCTTGAATTAATGTTTCTTAAATGCGGGACACTACTGTATATAGACTTTCTCCTTCTGTTTGTACTTCTCCTGTGAAGGCACCATTTTAAACTCCATGCCTGGCGACAATCTGCAGTCACGCGCGGGATTAGAATGGTGCCTTCGCATGATAAGTATTTGCAGAAGGACAACAAGTCATATATCGCTTACGAAATGATAAATTAGGATAGGAATAACTCGATTAGAAAGAACGTAAATCTTTTTTCTAAATTCAGCTTTTCCAACAGCCCGTGGTTGATTCAGTTTTTAATCATTTTGTAAAAGACAGAGTTCACTCAAAGAGAACACCAAGCTTCACTCTTTTCAGGATCATTCTTCGACAGCGCTCTTACATTCAACGATTCAACGGAACAAAGTATGTTCCAAATTTGTTCCATGTGTGTAGTTTTATGTAGCTTTTAATTACTTTAAGAATGGCTGCAGGGTAGACATAGTATTTCGCAACTGTAGTATTGTAACGTAGTTTGTAGGTATTGTAGTAAGTCATATGTTTGTAAACTTTCTAATTGTGTTTAGTAAAAAAGGAATCCCTCAAAGCTAGTCTTTGCTGCTAATTTTAGTGCAGCGTTATATATTTACACGGTTTACACGACACAAATAACTCCTTGCTTTTGAGCTTAGAGAGTTACGCAATATCTGTTAACAGGCTCAAGCCTTGAGCACCATCAAAAATCTCTTCACAAATGAGCTTCATCGTATGAGACTTTGTCATTTTATCAAATACTGACACTGGAAAGTCTGCATCAAAACACAATATCAACAACAGCAAGCCTTGCTTCTGTTTTCTTGTCAGTCTCGCTTTTTTAAGGAATTCTTCAAGATCAAACCTTTCCCCTTCGTTACTTGATTTTGACAATTTGCTATCTCGTTTCATCAATGGTTTGCTTTCCAACTCTTCAAGCCTTGTCATCGCTTTATCAAACTCTGATATGAACTCCTCCGCATCTTCCATTTCTTTGCTTGCTGATCTGCTGCTCCTTAAAGATGATTGACACCTCTCATCAAATGCCTCCACATTGATAACTAGTTGGTTGTGACTCTTATTACGCCTTGTGGAAACGTTTGGGCTTCCTCGTGGGCTTGTGCGGGGACTCGCTCTAGGGCTTGGCCTTGGACTCAAGTGCATACTAGTTTCACCTGTATTTGGTCTCTGGCTGAACCTTGAAGTGTTTCCTTTTCTGCTGTTCAAACGCGGATGCGGGCTTTTCAGGTGTCGAGAGCCTGCGTTTACTCTTGCAAACATGATGAATTTTGTCTTGAATTCACAATTTAGTTGATGTTATCTTTCTTGTTTCGTTTTCGACCTTCTTCTGTCGAGGGTCGTTGATCTATAAAGGTCAGCTTCTTCTTGGCTCGACTTCTGTCCTGAGTTCTTTATAACTATCTCTAGTCGAATTCCTTCGCTGTCAAACTTCTGGTTTGATTCCCAAAGTCTTGCTCACTGTTTTATGACCGTCTTCCGATGTGTGAAGGTCAGCGTCTTACTGTCTCGATTGTGTGCCGAGCCGTTTACAACTATCTCCAGTAGAGAGTCTTTCGCTCGTTGACTTCTGCGTTTCCCGACTCGTGTCTTTATTTGTTTAGAACTGTGTCCAGTTGAGGACCTTCCGCCTGTAAACTTCTGCGTTTGACTGCCAAAAATTTTCTCCAATCGGAATTCTTTCGCTGTAGCGTGGAGCCTACGATTGCCAAAATCTCTCGTCTATGTGCCAAGAATCTTCAGCTACGTTCTTTCTGGTCTGAAATAATGAGATATCATCATTAGATATTTCCTCAGATATGATTTGCTGTATTCAAGACATCTCATTGTTTTATGATAGAGCTTTTTATTTCAAACATAAAATCTTAAAGCGAATTTAAATTGGATTGGTAAACCATTTTCAAGACAGTGTAGCCATTCAAAATAGCTCGACGGATGAGTTTTACTTGTGGTTTTCTTTAACCTACTACTACAAATGGAATCGAAGCATAGATCTATTTTGTGAACGAAATAAACATTTAACTGACACTGGTCAAAGGTGGGAGGCTCTCTGAAGGGGGTGGGGGAGTCAAAGTTTCCTTATTCCCAAGTTATTTTGCTGTTTGTTCCCTTTTTCCCTGTAAGGCAAATCAGAAGCTCATCAATGATCAATTTGTTACCCAAATATATGAATTTCTCCCCTGCTTACAAAAGATTTTCGCTATGGGTCCCAGCTTGAAAGTTCATGGTTCCCTCTGGAGAATGGGATATAGGGGGGCGGGGGGATCCTATATCCCACTGGCCATGGAGGGCACTGACCTGACCTGGCCTTTTCTTATTTTCCAGTAGGCATAGGGAGAAACATGTTTCCCTCTACCCCTCGTGTTAAGGGAAAACATTGAAGTACGTCAAATCAGTGATGTAATGGCCATCACTCATGGATTTGTCATAAAGGGTTCGAAAACAGGAGCTTAAAATCAAAATTAATCAAGATAGGAAAGCCTTCATTTGGCCACGTGGCAGCAGAATATGGATAGAATTAACCATTCCTTCAAAGAACCTTGTCAAATGCGTAATGCAGGTTAGAGTAAGTGGATCAATTTATAATGGAAAATTTAATGTTGTTACGTTTTAAAATGGGAGGGACACCGCAGAGGTATTTTATATATGTGCTTGAGGTAGTTTAAGTATCCTGAAGCATCTGGGGATTTCATGGGTAGTTTGACACTGCAGTTATGTTACAGTATATATGCCTCTGCAAATGAAACTTTATATCCTTCTGCAGAGGAGGCTTCGATGCTTTTCTCCCGATCTTTTACACTACCTCTCTCCTCCGTAGTAGTGGATAATTTCTTCATCTGCAAAAGAACGAGGCGGTGGAAATGATACACACTGCAGCGTCGAGCCCCGGTATTTGTGAGAGAAGGTTATAAAGAAAAGATTCGTATTTAAGAACAACGACACCACGGGGTGCCCGGGCCGACGGGGTGGGTGCCCGGGCCATCCTTCTTGAAACAACTTGCGATCTCATGCTTGCGCGCGTTTTGTCTAAAAATGGTTGAATTTCAAAGCTTTGTAGAAAATAGGACTGCGAAAGGCGGTCATTTTAAGATCTTCGTTGCATTCTCAATTCTACACTATTTACTTCCGGAGCTTTAGAAGGAATCCAACCATATGTAAATGGCTCAAGCCACTTGCAGTCAGTCAGTTATCGATTTTTCCGGTTAACGTAGGTCAGTTTCCCAAATATGGCGCGACACGTGTCACTGCCTATTGTCTTTCCATTGTTATTTTCATCAAGGGCTTGCGTGTGGTCATAGATAATAGAACAGTCACTGTTCTATTATCTATGGTGTGGTTCAGTTTCCTAACTTCCTTCTTCTTGAGTCATGTTCTTCTCTTCCTTCTTCCAGAACTTCCAACTTCCTTCTTTTGAGTCCTGCCTATTCTTAGGCCAAAGAAGAGAAATGATGCTATCTCCACGGGCTGTTGCAAACGCTGAATTTAGAAACAGGTTTACGTCTTATACATCGAGTTATTTCTATCCTAATTTATCATTTCCTTCATGAAATATCGACTTGTTTCCCTTTGTCTGTTCCTCGCCTGCGAATGCGCCACTTAATCCTCGCGCGTGGCGGCAGATTGACATGATCTCAAGTTCTTTCCAGAAATTATGCAACTCAAATGTGGTAAGTTTCCGTTTGCGTGGCATAATTTCTCCAGGGCCCTTGAGGTCATGTCAGTCTGCCGCCACGCGAGGAAATTAAAATGGTGCCTTCGCAGGAGATGTGCACATCAAAGAAAACCATGTTGATGTATCACAAACGAAGTGATATATTACAATAGAAATAACTCGATGTGTTATACGCAAATCTTTTTCCAATTTCAGCGTTTCAAACAGCCTGTGCTATATCTATGATACTTACTCTGTGCTTACTCAGACTTGGGGGAGCCTACCTATCAAACTAGGAAGTAGGAAAGCAGAGACAAATGGGTGACCGCATAGTCGTGATGTCTTTCTTGTGAGAAAATTAGAGTGAGAAAAAACAGCGAAGTGATCAAGAAAGCACGAATAAAAAAGTAGGCTGGCGAATTGGGATGTTCCTAGAAATTTCGCCCCCCCCCCCGATTCGGCCTTTTTATGCTAACGAACATTTTGTTCGGACATAAAGTTCCAGATGTTCATTAGGTGATCAGTTATTTCCAAATGTAAAGTAGTAGATCAAAAGTTTTTTGGTTATCTTTATGCGAATGTGTAAATCAATGTACCCAGTTTCAAATTAAATTATTTCCTTTGGGAGGAGGGGATAACTAAACAAGTTTATTGTAACGCAAATGGACCATTTTATAACAGACTGTTGAAAAAAAGCAATGCTGGATATGTTGCTCGTTTGGTAAGGAAGCAAGAAGTTGATCCAGCATTGATATGATTTTCTTAATCCCTTAGCGATGTGAAAGCTGTTTTTCTTAAAAGCGGTTTCTTACAAAAATGGAATACATGCAGACACAGAGAAACAATCATTGACTTTTTCCATAGCATCCTTCTGCTCAAAAGCCAATTTGGATCCGTAGTAATTTTCTAAAAAATCATTAAAACCACGAAAATGAAATTTTACGAAAACATTAAGCTCCCTGAATTATCGTATTTAAAAACTTGTTACAATGAATTCAATTGTTTAAACGAAAATAGGACGAATGATAGATTCTTTCTCATCTGAGAAATCTTGATTTCCTACTTACCAACCGAATGCTCCTTGCCTTTCTGTTGTTCAGAGTTGAAATTTGGCAGGTTGTTTTTAGCTTACTTATCATCGATGCAAGGTCGTTTTCAAAGTCATCGGCATGTGTTTGAATCCCTAGAGAGTCTCTAAAATGCTAATCATACAACCTTCAAGTTTATGAATCCCAAGAGACAGCTGATTTCTCATTGACGGGGGGAATTTAAGGTTGGCACAACCAGGGGGAGGAGAAAGGCAGATTTTGTAACAATAGATTGCGTTGCTATTGGTGGACACGCCAGCAGATAGCAGATATGGACGGAAAGCAGAACGGAAAACAAGATATCTTCATGGCTGATTGGTAAAGCTGCAAATATAAACAATGCAGTCTTTGTGGTTAACTGACACCACTTTCACACGATACCGGCAAAATTTGAAACATCTAAAAAAACTTTTTACGGATAAATACTTGGGCCAGTTTTACATTTGATGTCGGGCTAAGATAGGCGATAATGAGTAATGATGAACAACAAGAATCCCTGTCGAGAGAACATCAGCGACTGCGACCGTCGCCGTTACTGCGCCCCACCCAGGGTGCCCATCGCTTGAGACGCCGCTAGCGGATCAGGGTTTTTTCCACCATATAGTAACGAGGGTAGAGTTTTGCAAACACTTTAGCATCAACCATTTTGACTGACACATCTGTTCAAAGTTATTAACGATTGCAGACAAAGGAGATTCTCTCAACCAGTAGTTCAAAACAAACAAGGCCACAAACGCTGCCCTGAAACCAGCAGGGCAAACTATCGCCTTGTGCATGCGAAAGGTGGTTTTTATGAGATGTAATGAATTCATAACCAAAGAAGGGGAATGAATCTAAAGACGTGCTTGAATTTCCTTGGACTTGCTACAAGTATATCTTTTTTTAGACTTGTAGCAAGTCCAGGATTTCCTTCACTTGACTCAGAGGCCAAGCACAAGGCAATGTATTCTCGCATATTTAGGGCTTAAATGAGACGATCAATGCGCAGCCCCAGAATCAAATAAACAAAAGCCACCTTGTAGCTGTTTAGATTCATCCTTCTTCTTTCGCTGTAAATTGATGACTTCTCTTAAAGACCATTTTTCGCGTGCCCAAGGCGATAGTTTGCCCTCTTTTGCGGCCTTGTTTGCTTTGAATTACAGATTGAGAGACGTTTGTCTGCAATCGCTGATCGCTTTACTGAGGTGTCAGTCAACGCAGCTGATACCACTGTGTTGCAAAATCTGTCCTTGTTCAAGATTCATATGTGGTCGAGATGCATATTTGCTTCATTTTTACTTACGCAATTAAGGAACCAAGATTTGAAATAAAGAAAACGTTGGTGTCTAATTTCATCTTCTTTCATCTCACACGACATTCAAAGGATGTTGCCAATTTTAAACTTAGGTAGAATCTTGTTTAAAATTGGTTGATGTTGCCAGTAACCTCCGTTGCAGTTACAGATAAGAAAAATTCGTTATCTAACTTTATTTATCAATTTTCAAAATATTCTTCATAATGAAGTTAAATACGTTAAAATAAGTACCTGTCCAGCAACCAAGACAATAATAATGACCTTATTGACTGGTGGTTTTCTCCAGAGACTTTCAAAGTTTGTATAGCAAAGATTCAGAAACTTACGTAAGAAACTCATCTCTTACGCCAAGTTCATACTAGGTCGTTTGGGTCGTTCAGCTCGTGCAGAAAGACCCAAAGACAAAAGACTCAAACTCCGAGACTTTGTCTTTTGGGTCTTTTTACACCAAAACGACTCAAACGACTAAGTGTGAACCAGGCCTTAGGTCACCCGAAAATTTAGAAACTTCAGTACAGGAAAGATGCTACTTAGAAAACTTTTTTATTTTGTTTTGCGCACTGTTATCTCATCTGGAGCATTCTTAACGCTTTTCTGCCGTACTTTCTTACTCACTACAAGTTGTGTTTTTTCTGCCAGGTGTTGTGTGCAACATGTTGTTTTGACCGCTTCTTTTCCACCTTTACATAGTGCCTCGCAGTGTTTCAAAGAAAATTTCCTTATCGTCTGTTTGTTCCCCTGTGATAATGTGAAGCTTTATGTAGTTGCACAGCGACAGCCAAATTACCTTGTTCCACTTGGAGATGCAGATTCAGTTATCTCTGGTCATAATTTAGATTCAGTAACACAAGCAAGGTCCGCATCAAGGAAGGGAATCCTCATGTCAGTTACTAGATCCCTTAAGACGTTGTATGTAAATAGGTTCAGAGAGCATATACAAGGATCCGGAAGGCTGTCACAAATTTACCAATTCATTAAAAGGGGGTATGGGGAAGGATTAGGGAGCTGTCATTTTTAAAGCTGGGTGCAGGGGTGGAAGAATTTCTGGAGGGGTACCAAATTTTTTGGCCTCGTTTTATAGGGGTATCAAATATTTTGGAAAAAATTGTAAAACATCTGATGGGCTGTGAAATTTTTGGAATGTATTTTAGACTGAAGTAAAAATGATGTATTCCTTTTACAAAAAAAGTTTCATCTGTTTCTGCTATGTTCATTAATAGGCAAGGAAGAAGTTATTTGAAATAATTGGTGATGATTCTTTGGTTCGATGAATTTTTCCAGTTTGATTCATTTTATATCTATATTGTGTTTCTTAGTGTGTAAGTTTTTAAAATACATCCAAGCTAACTCGATAGTGGGGTATAAAATTCTTTGCTGTCTTGACATGGGGTGTCAAATTTCATTCACCTTCGTGAATGGGGTAAGAAAATTTTGCAATTTGTATAAAAAATTCTTCCACCCCTGTACCCAGCATTAAAAATGACAGCCCCCTTACATGTAAATAGTGAATTGAAGCATGAACATAGGTCTATAGTTGCCAAGTTTAGAATATCCGCACATTTTCTGCCCATTGAACTAGGCAGGATGCAGCAAAAACCAAGGTCGCAACGCACATGTACATTTTGTGCCGATACCCCATTAGGTGATGAGGCCCATTTCATACTCAGATGCTCTGAACCGAGTCTTGTAGAAGCCAGGGATAAGTATTTTGGAAATATGACTGATAGCTTTGGTGGGGAATGGGATAGGGGTGATAATGAAATATTAACTAAAATGCTTGGTAGCATGAACATTACAACAAACACTGAAACTATTACGTTTTTACAGAGAATATTGTGTATATGCAAAGACCTTCCTGGGTGAAATTCCATATCCTAATTCATAGGACATATTAGTGCCCTCATAATTCCTCTCACAGTTGCAGATTGTTAGTTTGATGCTTAGTTTTTTTTGTTAATGTTGGTTGCATTGTTACATATCTTGTAAACATTTAGCCGATGGTTCCCTGTAACATCGGTGTTTACAATGATGATGATGATGATGATGATGATGATGATGATGATGATGATGATGATGATGATGATGATGATGATGATGATGATGATGATGATGATGATGATGATGATGATGATGATGATGATGATGATGATGATGATGATGATGATGATGATGATGATGATGATGATGATGATGATGATGATGATGATGATGATGATGATGATGATGATTATATTGAGGTTGATGATGATTGTTATTATTATTATTCTTGTTTCGAAACCGCTTTGTTCTTATGTAAAAAACTTCTTTTTATTTCAATAGGATTTTAAAATGATAATTTTCTTTTATTTGTCTGGGTTTTAGAAATACATTTTTATGCAAATTTTAGGTTTAGAGTATAAATACTTGGCTGTCTGGATTTGTAAATACACTGAAGAAGATTTTACATCGAAACGTTTGATATAGAACAGTTGTGTTTTTCATTATTATCATTATTATTATTATTGTTATCTCTATTTCTACACAGTTGCATAGGTCAGGTAGGCCGCAACTTAGATTTTGAGACCTTCTTTGAGTCAATCTGACAAGTGGTTGCTGATTTATGGCAGAGAACAGGCAAAATTAATGGTTGTTTCAAAAACAGCACTTCCGTTGTTTTCCAGCAATGCCGAAATAAAGTAAGTTTTCAAAGAAAGGGTTCTAGCATCGTATTAAAATTTTCAAGTGCTCTCTTATGAATAGACAACGCTGCTTACCCTTTGAAAGATTTAGCAAAAATTTTGATACGACGCTAGAACCCTTTCTTTGAAAATTTACTTTATTTTGGCATTGCTGGAAAACGATAGAAGTGCTGTGTTTGAAGCAACCACTAATTTTCTGCCATGAATCAGCAACCGCTTGTAAGATTGACTCAAACAAGGTCTCAAACTTTAATTTAAAGCTAGGCCTATGCAATCGCGTGTAAGCTGTGATAATAGGACATACAGCTCCTTCACAGTAGCCAAAAAAACAGGGCATAATTTTTTTGGGACTCCCCGTACTGTTTTATTTCTATTCCTACCGAGCAAGCACGCTCTATCTTTCTGGAGGATAGTCAAAAAGCCAACTTTTCTGAATTATGTTTCATATGTAAATATGCTGAATTATTAAACATTTCCCTTGTTTATTGTGATTCTTAATGAAATGAAGATGTGCCCAAATACTGAGAGTTAATTGTGTGAATTTATGCCGGAGTAATATTATTTTTGTAACAAACGCCAAGACATTGATAAGCTTCACCCAAATAATTAAAGACTTACTAGCTGCTTGAAGTGCATTTAGAACGCCTCGACTACTTTCGACACATATTTTTCATAAGAAACTTAGAATTTGAGCCAGTACTGAAAGTTCGTTAAGATTTAAGAGTTTCTACAGTAATGATCAAAATAATCATGTATTCAGTTTTCTCTGTTTTCAGAATTTTAGCTACAATAAAATTCTTTCAGGTAAGAGCTTTACGAGTGAAGGTGAATCTTCACTTAAGGTGGCTCACTACTGAAAATTTCAAAATTACGAAACATTGAAAGATGGTTGTGTACGGAGTAAAAACAAGTTCAAAACACAAAAAAACAATAAGTTAAGGTGGCTCGCTACTGATATAAATTTTAACTGCTACACACTGGGTGTCCTATCGCTCATGGTAAGAGCGTTGGTTGCATTTGCACCCAAGAAGCAAAATTTGATAAATTTTTAGGTAAATGTCTTTATCGGTCATTGATCAAGACAGTGTAAACACATTTTACATGGATCATTTTCGTTACTCGTCGAGTAAGAAATTCTACCCAAAAAGATACAATTTGAAATTTTCGGGCCTTTTCAAAAATGTTCTGTGAATAGGGTTAGATCTTTATGGTGACTGAATGACGTTTCTTATAAGCTGTTTCCCGTAAAAATTACGTGTACTCCCTGTCTTCGTTATCAAAACTGGTGGTGATGTGAAATTTTACTGTAATTGACTGAAATTATAAGTAAATTTTTCTTCTTGCAGACACTGTCCGACGATTTTCGAGTAACCTATTGCAAATTATGGCAAGCATTGATCAGAGCAGATATCGAAGCAATCAAATTTCATAGTGATTCCCTTGGGGTTGGTGATATGTATGGTCTATTTGCATGCATCATTTCAGCAAGATCTTGGGAAGCTATTAACTCAGGAATCGATAAAACATCGTTTTCAAAGAAAGAGGTTGGTTTACTTGTATTCATACCACTAGAGGCTTGGAATCTTTTCAAAATGTTAGAAATGAACATGTAAATCGTTATTGCCCTGTGAACCGATGAATTAATCAAGAGGAACTTTATCTACCGGGTGAGCCAGAAAAAGTTTCCACTTTCCAAACTTTACAGTACCAAGAGTACTTCACGAATTTGAATGAGTTAGATTTTTTCAAAGGCCAAAAGATCGAAGTGTTTAAGTGATTTTTCTTGCCCTCCTACAAGCACTGGAAATAAATTCAACTTCACAAAAATTCCACGGTTGCAAAATGACTGAAAAGGGGTCTAAAACATTCGATCAAATCGTAAGGGAACTCACGTGGAACACTACGGACGGGTGTTTCACCTCTCTCAAGACATATATTTTGAAACAAATACTAAAGATTTAAATCCCATGACAATAAATGTGCTGAGGATATCACTCACACATGCGAAATTCTCTTTATTGTTCCGCGCGAGGAGTCCTTTATGATTTGATAAAGTATTTTAGGCCTTTTTCAGTCGTTTTGAAGCAATTATGTATAGTTGAATTTACCCTTACTTCCCATGCTCGTAAGAACGAGGGCAAAAATACATCGATCTCTTTGCTGTCCTGGTTTCTTACTCGTGACAAATTACACTTTTCCTTATATTGTTCTTTGCGAGAACTTTCTTTTTGATTCAATCCAGTGTCGTAGGCCCTATAACGCATACCGCGAAGATTTTGTAAAGTCGAATCTACCAATATTTAAGTGCTAATAAAGAGGTGACAAAATAATGAAATGCTTCAATTTTTTGGCCCTAAGCAGAATTCGATTCATTTCAATACAACCAGTACTCTTGGCTTTATGTAGTGTCACAAATGTGAGGTTTTTTCTTGCTCATTCTCTATGGAGGTTTGATTTGACTCACTCTCCACACTTGGAAAAGTCGTTGCGAGAAATACCCCAAAGTTTCGCAAAACACTTACGAGACATTGAAATAAAAAGCTGCATTGAGATGAAGCTCTTCCCTTCTGCAATCATTTCATGTTCTGTTCTGTGTGGGAAAGCTGGATGCTTCCAAATAAACTAAAAGCAATATGATTGAGGTGTGAAGACTTTTATAAAGGACATTATCATCTTGCGGAAAGAATGTCGTTTGAAGCAACGTTCTAATTCAAATTAAGAGAAACCGATACTTACACTTTGATGTTATCCTGCATCCTACATTAAGAATCTCCAAACATCTGCCACTTTGTTGTCGCATTGATCCATCGACCCTTCTTTACTTTTACTCGCATTAAATTTCTTTCACCACCCCCTACATTTTTCCAAATTCTTCCTATTTACTTCGCGTTCAAACACGCTTCAAATGTGTTGACAAGATTTCTTAAAACTTTGAAGTACACAAACAAAATACGAGTGGGGAATCAAGATTTATTTCTAAATAAAATTATTCAAAATCCTCCCCAGGACTTTCTATTTATAAAATCACCATATTGACTATGCTTATAGCTAGCGCTTCAATGCTCATTTAAGCCGTGGGTTTGTCCTGAATAGAAAGCGGAGGCAAATAGAATCCTCATTATTTTTTAAAATGCCTTCACATTTACCGTAGTTACTAGTGTCCACGTATCTTTTATCAGAAATTCTTAATAAGAAACCAAATTCTCAGGTCACCAAAATTAAGGAAACAAATTATTTGTGGTACAAAATTTTTAAATTGCCTTAATTAGCGGACTCATCAAAATAAACCCATGGACATGCAATAAACTTATAACCTGTAGGAAAACACTGTCAGCTCCTGTAAAGAACAATAATCAAAATATAAGATAAACCTGTAACTGCAAATACGCGTTTCGTCGCACGCTCCTCACTTTGGTGTAATAATTTGGTATAACAATGCATTTTTGGTAAGTGATTTCTTGATTTTCATGCAGGTTTAACAGTTTTCTCTCCAGTTACAGGTTTATCTTATATTTTGATTATTGATTTGCGCTGCGGAGCAGCATGCAAATCTTTAAAATGCCCTGAAAGCAAACTCGGCCTATAGCGCGGATGGCTGAACATTGGTAATGCTTAACAATAGATAAACAATGGGTAAACTGCAAAGTGCTGGCTTACGTTCAAAGGACGCAAAACAGACACAGCCGACGCAAAAGGCACGGTCTCATTTGCGTGCGCACATCTCCAACGTTCAGAATAAACATTTTCTTTGTTTTGTAAGAAGTTTGCTTGCAGTTCGGTTGATGAAGCAAACTTCAAGCTTTCCAGGATCATCGAACTCGAAAGGACTTACTATCGTTGTGGAAGCACCCAAGGGCAGAAAGCCAAGCGAAGTAGAAGCGAACGAATTTGAGTGACAGTTAATGCTGAAATTTCAACTTTTAAGTTTGATACGTTTTGGAAGGACGGCAGCAGCATCTCTACAAAGTTGCTGTGTCCGTTTAAAGAACTGGTGAAGGAAAATGTTGATTTCTAACCGTGCAAAAGTTGAAATTTTATTTTGGCCTACAAATACACTCACCTTCGTACGCTCCTACCGCAAGGAAATGCAAGATCATGGCCGGGTCGCTCTTCTCCAGAAAATCGAAGAAAATCGATCTGTTAGGCCCTGCACTGCAACTGCGCGAGTCAAAGCAGAACTGCTGCAAAACAACATTCCAGTTTGATTGTTTGTCAAAGCGCTGGACCATTGTTCGACAATGTCAGTTGAATTGGTATTGAAATCAACTGACGCAGCTTAAAAGGCGGACTGTGAATGATGATAGGACACCCAGATAAGGGATTTCATGCCCAAAGCATTTACGTTCAAACTTCAAATATAAGCAGACATCAAGGTCGCAAATCTTAAGATAATAATATCTCTTGTTGTTCTTTTTACAGGAGTTGATAGTGTGTCCCTACAGGTGACAAGTTTATTGTATGTCTATGGGTTTATTATGATTAAGGGAACTTTATACCTGGAAGCAATTATCGAAGCAGCCTTTTCCATTGATTGCAGCCAAACCAGAACATGCTTCTTTTTTCATTTATTGTATGGTCCAGTCAATATCATTGGGTCCAGTGTGCATGGCTGTATGAAATTTGCTGTGTCATCTTCACGAAGGCACGGAATATGTTTTTTCCGATCAAGAAGCTGATGGTCTTTTCGAGCCTACATGCAAACTTTAAATTATTCGCAACTGAAATCAATACTCTGATTTGCAATTCGCTCTAATTTTCTGATATCTCCAATACCCAGAAAAGTCATTCGATGCCATCAAATAATCAATGAACCAGTACTTCACAAATGTGCACACTGTTTTCGCACACCCGGCAATTCTCTTACATGCCAAAACACTCCCTTGGGCGGCTAGAGTAATATTGTGCCAATATTCGTTTTTCGTAAGGGGCATTAAACAGGGGGCCCCATGCCTTGATGCTATGTGGCTGGATTTATAAAAGGGCAATGATGATGATGATGATGATGATGATGATGATGATGATGATGATGATGATGATGATGTTAATGATAATGATGATTATGATGATGATGACGATGATGATGTTGATGATGATGATGATGGTGATGATGATGATGATGATGGTGGCAATATTTTGCTGGTGGACAAAATAATCGTTCTCTTCATGATTCGAAGTCTTCAATGTTTTCGTTCTATCTTTCTTTAGATGAGAGAGATCCAGCAATTTGCAGTGAATTACATTCCAGAGATCACAGAAGTTTTAAACCGAGTTCCACGACAAATGATTCTCCTTTTAAAAACAAATGACTTGCTTCGAGGAATAGACTCAAAACTTTCAGCACCGAAATCCTTCGTGATATTATCAAGATGCTGCGTACGTGCTGTGAAGGAGCATGAACTAGCAAACTGTAATGGAGTTGTGTGCTGGTTTAAGATTAATACACAAGCTACTATTGATCAGTTAAGAATATCAATCTATCAACTATCATTGAGTCCAATTGGAAGACTAATAGGGAATATATGGATGTTTATAACATCAAATCCGTTTAGTTTTATATTTCAATATTTCAGTAAAAATGAAATGAGCATTGAGAATGCTTGATTTGATTGTTTATATATTTGTTAGAAATGGTTTTAGATTTGAATTGTGAACAAAATATATTCATATTAAACTTTATATTCACTTCAAAGTCCCGTGTTTTTGAATCTTGTAAGATTTTTGTGATAGGAATTAGGAAATAAAAATGCTCCAAATCTATAATGAAGTGATGATATCCGATCTTCTCTCCTCAAGCAAATTACCTAAAATTTCCTTTCAAAGAATTCATTTGAAAGGAACAGGTGATAATATTTCACACGACGAAGTTCAAAGTTTTTCGAAAATTTGATGCCCATGCTAGCATAGGGCGTGAATTTTTGCAAAACTTTAGAATCAAATGCGAAAAATGTTATTGCCTAGCCTCTTTCAACTGCATTGATCTAAGAAAACTTGAGATAATTTGCCATTATCCTGAAAGAGAAGTTTGAAAATATCTTCGTTATTTTCAAATTTGCAGCATTCTTAAAACTGCTGCTAGTTTTTAAGTTTTGACGTCATCAAATTGCTATATCGTAAACCATATAAGATAAAGACTTCTACTTGCTACAATATTGTAGATCTTCAAAAACTGAGTATTCCTTTGCATTGGTCATTTTGATTATCCTCAATCTGTTTACGATTTATAATGTTTTTAATGTTTGTCTAAGCTTCAGATACCTCATCTCGTACCGGAAACCGCGAAAAATGTGACGGATAGGCCTCCCGTTTTCACAAGAAAACGGCACATTTTTTGCCCGCAGAGTTGTAGATTTTGAAAACGAAACTCTAACCGGCACGACTTTTGAAACAGCATGGAGTGAACACTCGAAAATGATGAAAATAGAACATTTCTCGACTCTGTTGGAACGAGACTGATCAATTCATTGGGTGTAGGTACATGTCTTTGGCGTCAAAGTCATGCAAAGTGTTTTTACCGTCAAATTTCCTATCGTTTTCAAATTGTTCCGGTATCGCGTGAACGCTGGCTCAAATTTAGCTACCGTCACATTTTTCACCCTTGTTAAGATGTGCTGGCATCGTGTGAACGCAGTCTCAATCTGATACTCTCGTTTTTATATGAGAAACTAAGGTTAGGGGTTTACTTTTGCTTAGCCTGAGATCAGCCTGATCTCAGTGGATCTCAGGCTAGCTTTTGCTGCAGCGACTTGGGCAAGTCCAGCTGCAATAAGCAAGGGCTTTTCACCTCTCTCAGGAGTCGTAAGACATATATTTTTAAACTAATGATGAAAATTTTAAATCTGACGGCAATAAACGTGCAGACGATGTCTCTCGCATGAGAAAAATTGTACTGCCTTCCTTATTCTATGCAAGGAGTTTCCTTGTGATCCGATGAAATGTGTTTTACGCCTTTTTGGGCATTTCATAACCATAAATTTTCGTAAAGTCGAATTACTTATCTTTTTAGTGATCATAAAAATGCGTGAAACATTGCGAAAACCTCAGCCTCCGGGCAAACAAAATGGTCAAGTGAACAATGGCAAGTTTGAAATCCTGTTACTCTTTCGACAATTCTCAAATCTCAATTTCGCAAATTTTAACAAGAACCAGCTCGTGTCAAATGTTCGACGTCGGTAAAACCCCTATCCTTCACTTGAGAAATGCCAGTGCATTTTACAAGCCTCATGAAGAAACGGACTTCCGAGATAACAACATTCAGCCTAATTTTTCATGAATCAATGCTTCAAAAAGGTATGTGACTTATTGTTATTTATTGTTATCTTTTCTGGTGTAAAATAACCAGTATTTCGATGTTTTTCGAGGTTAAGTCTTTTTTAAATTTAGCGAAGGGCTCATCTAAAACTTTCAGAACAAGACAAGTTGATGATTTTCACAAATAGTGGTTCTCTCTATTTGTTTATTTGGAAATCTTATCAAGGAAATGCTTCTTTGTTGGCGCAGTGTAGCAGTCTCATTGAAAGGGGAAGATCTCGCCAGACCAGCAGCATTTGATGAAAATCAAATTCGATATTGAGCGTTTAGCAGGAATTCAAATCAGTTTGAATCATCTCGAACAAGAATCATCATGGTTTTACTGAATCTTATTGAGCATATCGGCAATCAAATAAGACAATTTCAAATATTTAATATTGCTTTGATATTCAGGGAGCTGTAAGCAGTATGTTTTCAAACACCATGCGCTTTTTGATTCGCGTGTTGGACTTGCCCAAGTCGCCCAAGACAACTTTCTCTTTCTTACTCACAAGACGACTTGGGCAAGTCCACTCGCTTGGAGGCTTCTTATAGAAGGGCCCTAAACGCAGTGATGAAATGCATAAAAACAAAAGTCATAACTTTCAAGGCGATACCTGAAATCTTTTTAATGTATCATAACATGTATTAATCAGTTGTAACCATTTTAAGCTGTCCTCTAGACTACAGTTTCTGAGTTGTATACTTGCCCATTGCATTTTCATTAAAACTGAATTTTCAACTTCCTTCATGACGCCTCTGTATTCATCTGTTTGTGAAGATGTGTTACTGACTGAGAACTGAATGCCACTTCTGTTAGAAGGATTTCTTTCTGGATTGTGAAAATGTTCTTGTTGTCTTATATCTTGCATATCATGCACTAGACCTTGAAATTAGAAAAATTATGTTGAATTTCAATGTTCGATTGGGTTCAGGCAATCAGCCCTGATTACATGGGAAAGGTCATTGTCAAAGAAGAAGGTTTTGAATTTCAAGCAAAAAAGTTCTGAATTTGATCTTGTAGATTCTTTTAGGCCATTCTCTCAACCCAATGCACTTATCATTTGATTGGGCATGCAAATTTCCGATTAATCAATTTACTGAATTGCCTATGATCAGGACCATTGAGAGACAGGCCAGGCCCCAGGGGTAGGTGTCCAAGGGGCTCCCAGGGACGGAAAATATTTTGGACCACAATTTTCTCTCTTTGATCACGCCCTCCTATGCACTTGTAAAACGATGCTAGGTGGAAATGCCCTCCTACATAATTTTAAAGTCCTAATTTTTTAGATTGAAAATTTGTTTATGAAATATGTTTAAAAACTAAGCTGAGAATGCTTCTGGCCCCATAGGCCTAGATACTTTCCTCAAGGAAGATTGAAAACAAAGGAAAATACAGAAAGTATATTTCTAAGGGCTCCTAAAGGCCCCAGGCTCCCTGGTAACTACCCTGGCTACCCGCCTTCTCAACAGTCCTGCCCAATCATTTTCAGCTGTTTTTATAGAATTTTTGAAGGAATGTTCTTGAGAAAATCTCCATTAACTCTGAAAGGAGATGTTAACTTATGTCAAGGAAACTTTTAAGTCTCATAGAACGTCAGCTATTAAGCAAGGCATTTGCCAAAATTATTGCTTAATATTTCAGGAACTATATTTTTCTAAAAGGTGTAAGATTCTGTTGCTCACCCAACAGTGGACATGGACTTGAAAAGAGGTAGATTGTGGATTAAGCATAACTCACATTCCAGATCTTTTTGACTGAAGCAAATTTCAAGGATATTAGTTAATGACATTAGAAATGGAAGGATTTGCTATAAATTTTCATCTGACATACTGTAGAAAAGCATTGATTGCAAGGGAAATTAATAGCGAGCATTAAGTCGCATTTTTGTCAACATCCTTGTGTCTTTCCATGGACCTAATGAAAACTTTAGTCAGCTCTCTTGCTGCTTGATCTCAAATTTTTGTGATATCTATTCACATGAAAATAAAAACCATACCTGACATTGCCTGCATTCCCATAGATGGTTGAGAACCATCAATATCATTGCAAGCAACACAGTAATCATTTTGTTGTCTATCCCTCATTAATATTGTCTGCAGAAGAAAGAAAAAGAAAACAAATTTGTCATTCTTTCAAATTTTGAGCCTCTGACTGGAAATGGTAAAAAATACCACTAACCACTAGGATATGACTCAACTCTTATCACAAAGGGTTTTATCCTAAATTTGCTTCACAACTCAGTGCAACTTTGGCCTTCTACTAATACTGGGAGGATGCATTTAATAAAATTTTGGTAAGGGATTTTGCCATTTGCCATCTAAGCTTAAAAACATGTCGGTTCTTTATAGTCTAAAGTACAGAAAGAGATGTCTCCCTACACATAAATTTTCTGAAACAAATCCACTTGGGGCATTATTAACAAAACATCATTTGTTAGTCCTTACTCCCGTTTATTGATTTCTCTGAAAATTTGAAGAAAATAAAATCATATCTTTCCTACAATGTGATTTGAACTATTTTTCACATTTAAACAAATTTTCTTTTTGTTTATTTACTTGTCTACCGCATGATGTTATTTACAGTCAAATCATGGGTTAAGGAAATCTTCTACCCATCTTGTTTATCAAGGGCCTGAGTTTTTAACTATGAGGTTGAGCTTCAACTTACCTTGTCCAGCTAAAATTCCATCACATCCCTCCATTCTTTTTTATCAATTTTAAATTAAGCGGAGAAATCTCAACCCTGGGGATGAAAACCCAGAGCTGAAATTTCATCCTACCTTGAGCTAGGCAAGGTGAAACTTTCAAGGTGTAAATTCCAATTGTTGAATGTATTCATGTCCACGTAATGGCAACTTTGTTCTGACCCTAGGGCTGAGTTGTTCTTGATGCATGTGTGACCTATTGCATATGACATGCTTGTACATCCCCAAGGGTTAAATGTTATGGCTTTCTTTTTCATACCCAGTGGCAAAAATACTTCTGTAGTTTCAACTCAGGTAGGTTGAAACACAGCAACGGTTGAAAAACTCTCATGTAATCAGGCCCTAAGACTTAGGACATTTTCATCCACCCAGCGTATTCCAGCCCCACTTCTATTCCAGATTGACGAGTACAATTTTTTTGAAAATGTATACATGACCTTATGCCAAGACCTTGCCAGTTCTTTCATTTTGTACTTCTTTGCAATATCAGTGCAGGAAAATTACATAAACTTTCCCACCAAAATCATGATAATAGGTACAAAAAATATACATGGTACCCCAAAAGCCATTTCTATGTGAAAAGAAGAGCCAGTACAACAAATGAAGAAACATTTTATTTTTTAACATACTCACCCCACATTTATTACAAGTAGTCCCAAGCATTTTATATCCTTTCAGCAAATATTCACCCATCAATCTGCTGACTTTATTTGATCTCTCGCGTCTCAACTCCAATGCATGTTTTTCTTCATCAGACAGGTCCATCATAAATCTGCCGATATATACATTAGAAACGAACCTTAGAGACTTGAAACTAAATGTTTTGAATCACAAAAGGTACCTGCTTTGCTTAGAAACTTTTGCTTTTCTAAATGTAAGAATTTTTTAGTCCAGAGGCCAGCATGTTGTAAACAGCCAAATTTGGGCCCTGTTTGAAACAATGATTCATGAATCTAAAACGGTATTTCTAACCTCAATCTTGCACATCATTAACATTCTTTATTAAATTTGAACCTTTCTTTTCTCCTAGCACACCAATTTTTCACTCATTAAAAGCCTTGAAAATAATGGATATTCTGCACTTGAACATATTAACCTTTGTTTATAAATCTGTCAATAAGCTAGCTCCTTCTTGCTTTCATGATTACTTTCAACTAAATTCATCTGTTCATAGAATTGGGACTCGCCAGGCTACTAGGGGTGATCTTTTCAAGTCTATCAAAAATACTACCTTGTATGGTTTACAAACCATTCAGTACTTTGGTTCTAAACTTTGGAATACGCTTCCACTGTTCATACGCGTTGCTAGCTCTATTGCTGTTTTTTGTTCAAAATTGAAAAGTTACTTCCTTGATTCTTATTCACAAAACTAAAACTCTAGTTAATCATATATGATTTATATGATTGGGGCTCATCTGGTTTCTGGTTGCCATCTAGTAAACATTTGTATTTGTTTTTTTTTTTGTTCTTCTTTTTTTTTATTAAAAATCTATATTTTTAGTTTCTTTGTTTTTTATGGGGGGGGGGGGGGCTCTCTCTCGATTAGTTTACCTACTTAGAGAGCTCCTCCTTAATCAATCAATCTTAAATACAATCATGTAAAGTAATTTCTTTCTTTCCGTCTATTTTCATTACTGTTGTTAATTCAATTCTTAGTCTTGTAGTGTATCTTAGTTTAATTAATTTATTTTTGTGTAGTATGGTATGTTTGTATGTATTTAGGTTGTAATGTAATGTGTAGAATTGTATTAAGGATTGATTGATGAATGAATAAACTGAACTGAAACTAAACTAAACTGAATATCCCAAAATTCCCATTTTACCAGGGCTTTGCGCTTTTTTGCAAGTTGTGCGTGGGTTTGGCCAATTTTAGCCCAAAGGGTCCAGGTTTTGTGTTGTAAATGGGCTGGTCTATGTGTGTTTCAACATGTTTCACGGGTTGCGCGTTTAGCCTCCAGATTTTATTTTTAAGCTCACTGTACTAAAAATCCTAGCTTTTTTAATTTAGACCCTTCCGAACCGCTGCTGCCTAGTAGGTGGTGTCATATATCAGAGATATCCTTGATTGTTTAGCTACATTTAACAAGCCTGCTCTTTTGAATTGTTTTATATCATTACCTGTTTCCCTCTTTCTTTAACTGCAGCTTTACATGCGTTTCCTCCTGCAAAGATCTTTTCCCTTCTGGATCTTTTCAAGAGAAATAGGCCAAGCCCCTCTAGCCTCGTTTTCAGTTCGCAGCAACTTCATGTAATGCCTCACGGATTTGCAGGTCAGGTCAGGAGGAATCCAGTCTTGAGTCTTGAGGCTCTTGTACGTAGGAGCCAGCGGCACTGGGGGCACGTGCCCCCACAAGATTTGCAATTAAAAAAGAAGTGCCCGTTTTGTTCTTAGAAAATGCCCCCTTTTCCTTAAGGAAGAAGTGTCCTCGAAGTGTCGTGCCCCCAAGTTTGATATACTTCTTACCAAGGACAGCGGAGCACATTTCGGATTGGGGGGGCTAAAGAGTAAGAGGGAATTTGAGGGGGTCTGGGGGCGAAGCCCCCAGAAAAATTTTTTGTGACCACGCCCTCTACTTTGGCTATGAATGCGACCAACGCCCCTTTCCATGGGCAAACTCGCCTTGGAAGAGACAGTTATCATCAGCATATCCAATCACTAAATCACACTAAAAAAGCATCATTTATAAAGATGTACTGTATTGCATTTTTTACATTTCATAGCGAAACGGCTCAGCCTAGAATAAAAGGACTAGAGTTAAAAAACTTTCACAATCATGTGGAATTATTATCTCAACAAGAAAATGATATGGAAACACAGTCTCTCTGCTTTCAGAAGCAAGCATTTTAAACATAGAGAGCCTAATGACGCAAACACTGTTTCAATTTTTAATTTTGTAGCACTAAAAAATCCAATGATTTTTTCAAATTTTCAAAACTTTTGTATACTGTAGTTGGGTCTTTTGATAAAAATCAGTAGGAACGTCGTTAGAGTTTATATTTTCTGTGCTCTTTATATGAGTATCAAGAATTGCTAAATTATACTTGTTAGGACATTCCAGAGAGCGATGCTGAGTCAATAGATGTCTCGCTAAAAAAATTACCGTTGCACTCGTTGCCGGGTTGACGTTTCTGCGATTTACAGGTTTGGAGAACTCCCCTCATCAGCAACCTTTCATAAACTGAAATTCGCTTTAAAAATAGCAGCATATCATGAGAGCATTATTGCTTGCTAAAACTTTGGGTATTTGAAGCTGCGCTAACGATGATGAAACTGTTATATCTTGGCATAATGCTATTGCACGCATTTCATTTGAGACAAAAACTTTTAAAGCATTCTGATTTCTGATAAATGCATGAGAAACGGTACTGTGGGGGTATACAAACACTCGCAAATAAGGGTGTTAACAATTAAATAAAGCAAATGGCGATATTTAATCATAAAAACAAAATTTGTTGGAAAGCTAAAAACTATCTCTTGAAAATTATTGGGGGGGCTAAAGCCCCCCCAGCCCCCCCGGCTCCGCGGTCCCTGCTTCTTACGTCCCTGAAAGCAGGCACGGGCCAGGTTAAAAATGCACCCTATTGTATCTGATAACTTTGGCAAGTGTCCTTTCATTGTGTAGCTACAGAAATAATGGGTGTGCTGCGCAGGCGTGTTCATTACCCTGTTCATCAGCCACTTGAAAAAGCTATGTCTATTTCATTGATTTTTTTTCTCATTTTTGCTTGAAATCACGCCAGACAAACATGTTGAGAACAAGACAATCAGCTTTCTTCGATGGTCCCTTGTAAATATTTTGTAAACATAAGAATTCTAAGTCTTAAGGTCTTACGATTTCAGGAAAAATTAGTCTGCAGCAGACCAAGGAAAAGTTAGCAGCAACAACTGTTACTTTTTATTTGGTATCAAATCAATGAAACTTGAGTTTTTCGGATTTTTTAGTTGCTTACGAGGCGAGGCCTTACAAGTAAGGCCAGAGCTCCAACACTACACAAAAAACAAAGCAATAGTGATGTTTGTAATATAAACATGGCAAACATACAAAGAAACTATACTTCAGGTTAGAACACTCGCGATCAAATCAAAACTTTAGCAGATTCTGCTTAAAGAGGAAATACAACTTAGCTTTTGAATTTTCAGTTTAATCTGTTCACAAAGTGTGGAACGGGCACACCTTCTGAGCAGCAAGCCAGCAAGGGCTATCAAATCATGATTGAGCGAGATAAATTGCAATTTTGCCATCCATTGTTCACAAGCAATAAATCTTATTGCCTGCCATTGAATTCACAAACAACAAGCAAACAAAAGGTTTGACTCCATTTGCAAATTCGATTGCCACCTTGCTGCAGACATTCTCCTTCACTTTCTGCTTTGTATTGTTAAGCTTTGGATCATATATCGATGCATAGCTGTTAGGTGAAGCTTTAGATTAATTCAAGAAGAGTAAACATATTTGAAAGTATTGTAATCGCAGCTGCTTTGCTTATCAAATACTTTCGATAAAGAGCTATATTAGGACAAAGAAAGAAATCCAATGAATAACGAGAAACGTTTACTTGGCAGTGCTTTCTGTCTGCATGCATTGCATGGGATATACTTTAAACTTTAAGCAGTGTATGGTTGCTTGGAGGTAAGTACTGTAGTGCATTTCAATTACTTCTATCTAAATTAGATAGAGGAGCAATATTTGGACAAATAGAGGAATTCGATGATCACGAGAAACGTTTCTTTCAATTCACCATGTATCTACGGATTTCAGCAGCATGCATAGGGTATATTTTAAACTTTATGTAAGTGAAGTAAACGGATCTGCAGAAATGTTTATTTCGATTTATTTTTGATTAGATGTGATTTCGATTTGATTCGTTCAGAAATGTCAGTGTCTGCTGTATGCAAAAAGCCCTTGGAAAACCGGTACGTTTACTTTGAGAAGTAGCAAGCGGTAAAAAAATTGTATTTCCGTTAAAATACTGTTGATCAAAGAAAATATTTCTACAGCTAAGTAAGGTAAATAGACATGTAAAACATTTACTTAGATTTCTTTCTCAAAGATTTCAGTTTCGATGTATGAAATAAGCCTTTGGAAAACAGGTAAGCTTGCTTGCAGAAGCAGCAAGAGGTCTGCCGTTTAAATACTTTTGGTTAAAGAAATATCTCGACAGGTAAGTAAAGTCAGCGGATCTGCATTACAAGAAATGTATACTTCGATTTGTTTATCTGTATTTTAAGAAGACGGCATGCATGGGGTATATTCTGAACTTTAAGAAGTGTGTGCTTGCTTGGAGGTAAGAACTAAGTTGCCTTTCAAACACTGTTAAGACCAGAAAATCTTTGGTAAAGAAGCAAGTAAACGAAATCTGCAATGTAAGAAACGTTGCTTCGACTTGACAGTAGATTCTAGTGCTCAAAGTTTTCAGTAAAACAGGCTAGCTTTCTTCAGGCAGTAACAAGAGGCTTGCCTTTTAAATACTGTCGATCGAAGAAAATATTTCGAAAGGTAAGTGAAGTAAATGGATTTCCAATGCTACAAATTTCACTTCGATCTTTATCTGAGATGTAGTGTCTGAGATATAAAATATAGTCTTTAGAAAACCGGTAAAAATTATATGGTAAGGTGCGAGTTGCGAGTTGCAGTTGCGACTGGTAGCGTTGCTTGAGAATAACTGTATTACCATGAGCGATAGGGCATCCAGAGTGTAGCAGTTCGAAATTGATATCAGAAGCGAGCCACCTTAACTTGTTGTTTTTTTTTTGTGTTTTGAACTTGTTTTTACTTCGTATACAATCACCTTTCACTGTTTCGTAATTTGGAAATTTTTCGGTGGTAAGCCACCTTAATTGTAAAAGGTGGCTCTGTACGCAAGGTTGCTACGACTTGCTTGCTTGCAACGATTTGCTTGCAACGACTCGAATTGCAACGAATCGCAACGACTCGACAACGAATTGCGAGGATACGTCGATGTGAGAACTAGTTCTCACTTCATAATTTTTAGAGCGCGGTACAGTTTGAACTTTAGAACCATTTCAGATTGTTGAGACTAAGCAATCGGCTCCAAATCAAGAAAGAGAAGATAAACAACGGATTGAAGACCAGAAAGGCATCAAAATATACTTATTCATGTAGGAACATTAAGGCCAGGTATTGTGGACCCGATCAACACCCAAATCCAAATCGTGTCCACGACACCCATGGTCATACAACAGAACACAGAATAACAAAGGACCTAAAGTGATATAATACATTATCATATCACAATATCATATATCATTTTATCAATGGGTAATATACTATTTCATTAGGTCCACTCATACTTGCATTGCACTGTTATTTTTCATTGAGTTGCGGGTTACCTGCCAACAAATTTAAGCAATTGATACTGCCATATAACAAAAAAAGAACTAAGAATATGTAGTTTCTTCAAATTGCTTTTGTATCAATCAGTTGGTACAAGAATTATTATGAAGTACAAAGGATTAATTCCGCATTTTTAATGCAAACATAACCAAGCATATCAGATGACAACTCACAGTGGCATGAATCCTTTCTGCACACATTTCATAGATGGTTTCAAGTCAGATTAAAACACAAATTTGGATAGAATTACAAATATGATTAATTTCTTGTCATTTTAGTTCGGTTTTAGTTTTTGAGATTCATTTGGTGGACTTTGGCTGACCTTCATAACAGTTAATTAATTTTAACAAGAAGTAGGAACGCGGAACACGTGAAGGAACTTGCAAGACTTTCGTTTTGAACTGCCACTATCCTTCCCGGTTAAAGCAACTGACAGTTTTGTCTGCCAAACCACAGCTGGATGATTCTTTAGGATTTCTTTATTACTTTCTTCTCATTCCAGAAACTTATCTACAAATTTGTGGACTCTGGAAGCATTTGTGTGGCTTTTGGCATGGAATTTGAGAAAGGTGCATTCATATAAGCCGAGGCAAGCTCTGGACACTCTACAAGCAGAGAATTTGGTTTAAAAAACTGTCCAATCGTTCTTGTAACTGGCATTTTAAATATGCAGATTTGGAAAGCACTCTGTGTGGTTTTTGGCATCGAATTTGAATACAAAGCATTCGAGATGTTTCGTTGCAAAGACTAGAGCCCAAAGCAATTAGAAAGACTGAAAATTATTACATCTAAGTGACTGTACAATATTTGTTGTAGCTGGGATCAAAACTCGCAGACTATGAAAAGACTTTGGAAGTTTTGTGGTATGGAACTCGAGCAGGATAACTGACAAAACCTTGTGGAGGATTTTGCTCTTCGTGAAAGTGAGTCAGTGAATGTTGCATGGAGGAGGATTTGATATTTTTGTATTATAGATTCAAAACACACATGCAGTTTTTGGCATTGTACCCTGAGCTGACAAAAGCATAGCCACGCCTTTCCTATTGTGCACACAAGACTTCTTCTTTCAAGACTTAAATTCGAAACAGATTTTGATATAAATACATGTACTGAAGTGGCTCATCCGGTTAGATGAGAGCAAACTAACGGACATTGGTTAATATTTTAGGTGGGGTTTTGGCTAGTGGAGTTTTGGTCATTGACATAGACCTTACACAAAGGACAGAAACGCAACAAATTGCCAAGACGTGTCTAACAGGATCTGATAAACGTCAGTAGCACTGAAGGCTTAAAACTATGGAGAACAACACAACGTTTGCACACCTAAAAACAATGAACGCCTCCGGAAGATCAGTCACGGCTCTTGCAGTGCTCCCACAAGGCTCAATAATCGTTCTAATCATATTTATTTGCTTAGTGATTGCTATTTCAGTATTAGGGAACACGCTTGTTTTGTATACATTGCACAAAGCGAAGTTAGTGGGTTCGGTCTCATCACATTTGGTTGTGAACCTTGCAATCATTGACATATCAATCTCGATGCTTATATTACCAACAGTGATAACAGTGCTGCTTCGCAGAGGATGGACAATGGGTAATAAACTATGCATCGCAGCGGCATTTATTGATTCATTGTTAACCAAAGCCCAGGTAATGGCATTACTGATTATTGGAATAAACAGATATATCGCAGTGCATCATCCAAATCTTTATACGTCGAGGAAAAATAGAACAATTTCAAAATGGATTGTAACAGCAGCTTGGGCGTATTCCGTTCTCTGGAGTATACCCCCTGTACTTGGATGGGGGAGATATGCATACACAAGGGATACCCTATTCTGTCAACTCGACTGGAAAGCAGGAACATCCTTTTCCATTCCGCATTTTCTATTAAGCTTCATTGCACCAGGATTTGCCGGACTGGTTCTCTATATTTGTGTACTTCGAGGTGTGTTCAAACATGTGCGCCAAGTAACATTCAATTTGGAACGATCAAATACTGTTGAAATGGAAACGAGGCATGTTGGAACTGCTACGATGGTCGATAACACTACCGTCAAGGTAAGTGTAAAGTATGCTGCAAATTTTCAAAACTGGGATACACATATTTATCTTTCATACGCCGGGAACAGATATGTTTAGATATAGATCACTCTGCACATGTGAAGACGCTGTACCGTTCTCATTGCATCTCGGTGGTATGCATAAGGGTTTGAATTTGAAATCGATTATGGGTTCAAAACTTCCATGCAACCCTGAGATGCAACGCGATCTCTTGTTTTCTTGTGATCTCTCCAAACAGTGTCTGTTTGATAATGATTAGGCATTTAAAAATGCGTAACGTAGTTAGGCATCCTGTGGCAGTGTAAGTGAGCTAGCGACATGTGTTCAAAAGCGGGGTTTACTCTTATTGAGGACTTGAGTACTTTCTGCCCTCTAATTATAGAAGTGTCAATCAAAGGCACCGAATACATTTAATACATATTTGTGCACTTTTCTATATTACTTAAGTTAAACATGCCTATACATCAAATAAATTCATACATATGACGATGACCACAGAGTCAAAACGCGTCGAGAGTAGAAGAGTAGAATACAAGAAATAAAGAACTTCCAATCGTTTCTTTTTTGTGTACATCTTATGTCAAATTGCCTATATTTAGAAAACCTATGTCAAATAATGCACCGCCTAAAGTTATGAGAAAAGTCTTGGAAGTTATGGTTGAAGCTTCGGTAGAATGATGGAATTAAAATGTTACAAATTGGTTGCATTAGTATTTCTGAACAATATTTCAAACAGCGGATACGATTTTCCGTCTAACGTTGTATTCGAATTCATTTCAGGACATTGAAGAGGGTAGTGTGGTGGCAAGCACAGGCCCTTGGCTGAAGAGAACTCCAACAAACGCGAATGCTTGGAAATTGCAACGATTATCATCAAAACATTCACGACATGTCAAAGAACTCAATCAAGTAACGAAAGCTTTTCTGGTCATTGTTTTGACTTTCATCGTTTGCTGGATTCCAAGAGGCATTGCGAATATTTGGGCTGTGGCAAGAGGCCGTCAGTCAGTTCCCTTCGAAATCGAGATTTGCTCTACTGTGCTTATATTTACGACATGTGCAGTCAATCCTATTGTTTATGGCTTTTTCAGATCAGATTTTCGAAGAGCGTTCAAGACGGTGTTGTGCTGCTGGAAAAATACGAGAGAAAACTGAAGCAGAAGTCTGTAAATAATGAATCAGTATCAAACGTTATACTGAAAAGCTACTATTATTCAGGCTCGTTTCATGGCTCGTTGATATCAATCCCATGCAGTTTGAATGTTAAATTTGGCCTAAGCGGAATCACGAATCCATTCTGTAGTAGCTGAACCGATAGAAAAGCTTGAGTTTTGTTGATTCTATCAGTTCAATAACTGCACAATGGATGTCTTCAAACTGAGACTCATGATCAGACAGCTTCAAAATAAGGAACTAATCTAGGCCAAATCAACATGAAGATTGCTACGGAGCCTTTAGGAAACTCGCAAAAAACTCTGAACACTGAAAATCTGATAATTTTATGAAACTTAAAGTACTGGCCCAAGTTCTTAGTTTCTTAAAAAATTCGTGTGATGCAAAACCAACTTTCGATACAGCGATTCAGACGAAATGCTCCTTGCTCAAAAGTTAGTACCTTTGGGAATAAGGCTTTAAAACTTTCAAGAGCAATTTCGTTCCCTATGGAACTTCGAGGTGAAAAATTTAATCCTTCAGGAGTACATTGCCTGTTGAAGATTTGTCAAAATTGAGGTTACCTGCGTCAATTCAGGTATATCAATTTCATTTTGCCAAATTTACACATGAAATCTCATACATATAAATTACAAATGCATTGGTAAACTTAACCAATCAACGGGTCAAATTTCGGTTTCATTACAGGCAACAATTCAAAAATTGCTCAAGAAGATCCGAAATTAAGACGCCTGGAGAAACTTAAACTGTCATATCTATTGCAGAAAATAAAATGATTGAGTGTTGGGTCAAATATAAAATAGGTCTCTTGATATTTAAGATAGCAGCTAATTTGTAAATATCATGTTTCAACGTTGAAAACCAATTATTTCAAAGTTCACGACTGAATCATGGAAAAGTTGATTATCTAGTGCTATATCAAAGTCTCGTCTTGTCTTGTAGTGTGGTACTGGGGGTCCCAAAAAGTGGCGCAAGAAAAGTCTGTCAAAGAAATGACAGTGATCGACCGAAATGAGTGATTCAAACGACGTCATAATAGGTAAATAACCAGGTTGTATCGCTGCCAATTTTTGCTATTTTGTTCGAAATTGCAAACTGGTGAAAATCAGGAATGAGTGAAATCAAGCAAATCCAAGACTCGTTGCAAAAAATTTATTGTCTGGAATAGTCCATACTTGCTGAAATAACTATTAAATCATAAAAAATTGCGCTGATGTATAATTGCATATCATTAGAAAGAAGACTGACTGCGTCTTCTGATGGCAAGCGTTAAATTGCTTACAATATTACAAATTTCCTGAAAAATTTAGGTGATGGTTACTCTGCGTTTTTTTGGGACACCCCCCTGTGCAGTACTTGCATAACGTGGCCATGTAAATAACCCAATGTTATGAAATTAGTCCTTGTTATTGATGAGTGTATGCCTATTCAAATAAGCAACACAGCAAAAACCTGGATCATTCTGTGACAGGCTGAAATAGTTTTATATGTTTACATGAAAGTTATCATATTCGGTGCATATTTGGCCAAAAACTAGCCTGGATATGCTCTTATCCGCAATTTCTTCCATGAAGGCACAGGCACAGTTAACTCTGATCCAGGTTTGTACTGTCATCGTAATGTGCAAAATAGATGTGAAATAAATTACTTTATTCATCTCCAGTATCAGTTTCATATTCAGATTCAGAATCATCTTCCCCAATCTTTTTCTTTCGAGTCTTACGGAATTTCTTATGATATCCATCGGGCTGGAACGAAAATAAAGTTGCTAGAGTGAATGAATTGCCTTCAAAGATGGCAGATCCAATAACACTGGTCTGAAAATAGCATATTTCATTAGCATCATTGGATTGGAGAGGGAACGTCGTTAAAATTTCGGGAACACTCCTGCACAAAAGTGGGTGAAATACCCCCCTACCAAGGCTGTATAAACAGAATCTCTCAAAATATGATATGAAAAGGTGGAAATAACAGAGATTGTTGTAACTTATGATGTAAATTTTCTTTCATTACAAGAAAATCTTACCACAACATATTCTTTCGCCTTCTTCTTCTTTTTCTTGTCCTGCAAAAAAATGGAAAATCTTGTACTGTGGTACTAAAATATTTTGGCATCGAAATCACAAGCCATCTGTTTTCTATCTTTTTCGATCGTTCATAAATCATTGATATATATGTTGAATTAGATGTGAAAAGAGATCTCATTTAAATCGTTCTTGGCCTCTTAAAGAGCCATTGTCACCAAGGGTCCTTTGCGGGCACACTGAAATTGCAGACCATCTGAAGATAAAATTTGGCGGAAACCATGGACTAAGAAAGCTTTGCTTTGGATTGTCACATCAGTTCAACCTCTCCATTGTGCATCTATCGTTTCCATTTCGGCCAAATTAGATTGCAGACAGTCAGTGATTGTAGCATGCCTGCAAAGGAGCCTGGGTGATAATGGCTCTTTAAATCATGCACTGGTTTGTTTCGAAATTGTTGAACAATGTAGATGAATGATCGATAAACGACTGAATAAATAGATGAATGAAGAATAAATGAATAGATGAACGAAGGTATAAAAGAGAGAATGAGAAACTAAAAAGTTGACACAAATGAAAAGGATAAAAAATAAATAAGTGA